>OZ004729.1:24278547-25528547 GCA_963924685.1 Dexiosoma caninum | reverse complement strand
CAGTCAAGGATAAAATACTTGTTAAAAACACATGGCGAGTTGCTCAGAACTAATAAATAGACCTTGGATAACACTAGTGAACGATTTGACGTTTTTGCATTTTGTACTCTTTGCAACTGATTAATTTTCTCATTCCAATATATATTTACGCTCTGCTCGAAAATTTTAAAAATGTAGTGTCATAAGGGCTTTAAAACGCCTCTTTAAATATTATTGTTTATTTTTATTAAATTCGCTTTAATTTAAATCGAGTTAAAAAAATTGTAGACTGGAAAATAAGAAAAAAAGAATTAAATAAAAAAACTTGCGGATTCCGAGCTTCTCAACAATACATTAATATTGAAATTAATTTAATTAAAAATTAATAAATTCATTTAAAATTATTAAATTAATTAAAAGGTTCGGTTGAAGAGAGGGTCCAACTACGTCGTTCCAATTCCAATACGGAGTGTTTTGAGTGTTGTCCTCTTCAGTCATAGTAACTTACTTAACTTCTCCTGATTCGGTTCGCCGCAAAGTATTCGGGTCACTCTATACAAGTTATTATTCTGGCATTCTTCCATCACCATCAGCCTGGCAGCATCCAAGGCAAGAGTGATTTATTTGGCTGTGCCGAAGCTTAGATACCCTTCATTACAGCTTATATCCCATTTTCGTCTGAATTTCCCCATAGTCGTTTAGTAGTACAGGACTTTTACCTAATTTTTAGATGTAGTCATTTGGAGCAGCTGTTCAAACGATTATATAACTTCAAATAGTCAACTCAATGTGTAAACCAAATTTCAGCGAAATCGGTTTAACCGTTTATGTGGACCGGATTTTGGCCTATTCTTGGGTCTGGTACTCTAGACCAACTTTTTTTGTCACACATATTGTCTGCAAGCCTATCTGAACATTTTTACCAAATTTCAACGAATCAGTTCAACATTTAGGTGGACCGAAATTCGACCTATTTTTCGAAACCAGTTATAAAGACCAAATTTTACACCCTGAAATATTAATAAGTGTATGTATGTATATGTTTAATTGTAAATATCATTGAAATCGGTCAAACCCTTTCGAAAATAATATATTTAGCTTATAAAATGGCCGAAGCGCCACCTTGCGGATCAAATTGGTATTTAGAGTAAGCAGTCTACACAGCTACATAAACGAACTGAAATCGATGCAACAGTTTTGAAGTTATGAAATTTTTTGTGCTGAAATTTCAAGTACAAAAACGTGCTTCTTCGGATGTAGTTTGGAAACTGTTAAACTTATTCGGCTAAATTTAAATAACTACCGATTCAGGTCTACTACCGACGGCTTGACGGCAAAACGAATTCTGTGTGATGTTTCGTTTGGCCGGAAAGTTGATTGCAACGGACACAAGACTAAACGCCCACGGTTCAAAAAACTTCTTTATTCATCACATTTCTGTGATGTGATTTCTGTATAAATACTAATCAAATTACACACGTTACACTTAAAGTGCAGGGTATAATAAAATTAAGTTTACCTTGACCGCAATGAAACTCACTAATGGCGGCTTCATCAGAATTAAATTTTTTGACATATTGAACACATTTGCACTACTTCGGGATCACAATATTACGACCTTCTTCACTTCTTTGGAAGTTCTCTTTTATTTTACTTTTTTATATTTTCCATTTTACTTTCTTTTACGACTGAAGAGCTGCCGGAACTGGGTACGGCTGTTTCGCCATCTGCTACTAATTTTTCTGATAGGGAAGCCTTTGGCGGTTGTAAAGATACTGATAGAGGAGTTTTTCAGGGGAAGGGCTCAGGAGAGATACCCTATCTCTGTGGCCCCAGTATGACTTGTGTAGTACCCGGCCTGAGTCCTGAGCTTTTCCCGATTGTACTTTATATATACTCACGGCGTTCTGCACGGGCCATAGGGCCATCGTCACACATGTTAAGAGAATGGTCATTCCGTTCAATACCGGGTGTAGGGACTGTGGCGACGCTTAGCAGAAGAAGACTTTTGCGTACTATCTCAGTGAATGTCAGGGTCTGGCAAGGTTGAGAGTGGAATTATTTGGGGCGTATTTCCTAAACAAGTTGGCGCTGTGCTGTCGTTTGGACCTGCCGGACTTATTGAGGCATGTGAACAGCACAAGGTGCTGTGACGTCCTCAGGTTTCTACGAAGCTAAGGTAACACAAAGACACCTACGGTGCTATTTGAGTCAGCCCATCTTGGTAGAATGCCTTCTAAACTAGCCTAACCTAATTTTCTTCTATTTTAATTACACTAATTATTTAAGCTGTAGGTCCTTTTGATATACATATGTAATATTTATTTTTATTCAATATTTCGCTACTCCTTTGTGTAGCTTCTTCAGGAAAATTGGTTTATGTTTATAATGAAAATATATTTCTTTTTTTTTTTTTTAATTCACAATACAGAAAAAGTTCTTCTCAATGAAAATTCAAAATAAGAATATTAACAGCCCATATTCATAAAAATTTATTGTGGATTTGAAATAAGTATAAATATTCTTTTTTTTTCTACTTTTAAAATTTCAAATAAAAATTTCGTAATTTGTCCAAACCTTCGTCTTGTAACATGAAGAAATATAATATTTTAATTATTTTATCTGTCACTGTATGTATGTTTTTCTTCCGTTTCTTTTTCACATTGTAAATTAACGGAACCATTTGAGAATTCAAGTAAACGACATCCGTTTTTTTGTTGTTGTGATAATTAAGCAGGATGTTGATTTAATCGATTCCCAACTGCCAATGGCCCCTATAATTTTACTATTTAAATTGTCATAAGTGTAAGTGCGTTCAACAGCTTTTTAATTTATGCGATGGCCGCCTTTGATAAAGTTTCCTTAATTGTGCGATTATTTATTTTATAAAGCAAAAATAAATAATTTTTATTTACGTCTAAAAATAGTCTGGCAAAAAGACTTGATGGGGGTTTTTTTTCATTCGTGATGCCAATAAAAGATAAACGTGTCTTAACTGAAATCTTAAATGTGTTTTTTATGTTTGTTCAGTTGTCTAAAATCAAATAGTAGAAAGCCACAGATGCATGCACATGCACGTACGTGCATGTGTTGTGTGCCATTGTGGTTGTAAAAAAGAATTCCCCAAAATGTTGCTTTTATCTTGTTAAAAATGAAAAATATAAAATAAAAACAAAAAAAAAAGAAAACTTTGAGGTGATGACTCTGTAACAAGTATAAAACCCACTTTATTAAATTTTTTTTTTGTCAGATTTACAAGAAAAGTGACACCTTATTACAGCCTCTGCACAGCAATTATTTTTTTTTCTTGTGACTACAATTGTTATTTTTTAATATTGTGATTTACGAAGGACATTTTTTTTTATAATTTTTTTGTTTGTTGCTTTGTTGATTTTAGTTGAACCGATCACTGCCATCTGAACAATGTTTCTTTAGCAACAGACCGAGTGCCTTCCTAGAGAAGTGTTTGCAATGTTACATTTAATTCAGTTGGCTTCGGTATCACTTTAAACACCTCTTTTATATCACTTTGTTGTTTTCCTTTTTTTTTATGTTAGTTTTTATATTGCAACTAGTATTTTGAAACACGTTGCAAGTACTGCATGCAACATACTTGCATTGATGTTTTTCACTACATTCAGACACACACACACACACACACGCCTCTTTGCAGCTCATTAGATATGAAATCGTCGATTTAGCTACAGGCGCCGACTTTCGTCAGACACGCGACTTCAACTAAACCTACGTGCTTTACAAACTACAATACATGCTGCAGCAGCAACAGCAACAGCAGCAAATGTGTGTGCGTGCCGTAGTAACTGTAGCTTTAAGTCCCCTCCTTATGGAAAAAATCAGAAAGAAAAGAATCAAAATGCATTCACATGCATTAAAATTTTGCTTGCTGAAAACTCCAAATCAAACTATAAAATTAATTTTTTGCAAACGTGGGCTTTGGGATTTCAACTCATTGATCAACAATAATTAAAAGACCAACTTTATCTGATAATTAAAAACAAGTTGAGAAGAAAAATATGTTTAAAAAAAAAAGAAAAAATAAATTACAAAATTTTATTTGAGGAGACATGGAAAATCACTTTTGGAAAACAGTAACAAACAAACGAACAAACCGGAGGCAGTGTGACTGACCACTTTAATTTAAAAAATTTACGGACAAGAATAGTCAACTTTTAAACCCACGCTAATGTCAGTATCGTCAATTTGTAAGAAAACCTTCAATTTCAAGTCAAAATTGATCGTAACGCACTTTCGTAATTTTTTCTTTAACTAAAAAAAAATTAAAAAATTATTGCAAAACTTCATGAAATATGGCAACAGTGGCGGTAACTTATTCGATTCAAAAAGTATTGAAGAAAGATTTTATAATTGTACCGTATTATCCATCTCTGAGTAAGAAAAAGTATTTCGCTTACGAACGTATGGGGCGGAGAGTAATTATCAGACTTTAAGTCCACCCACTCCTCAAAGCCCATTAGGTTGGTCCTGCGAAAAAACTGACTTCCAATCTGACTAAACGCTGGCTGGACAATGACACAAATAGTGCTCCAGAGTCTTGTCATCGTCCGCGCATTCCCCAGCGATATGAGACCTCATCTATGTGTGACTGGTTATAATGCCAACCAGTCTCCTGAGTGTTGGTATGTTTAGCCCAAGTAACTGCTTTGACTTCTCCCACTCTCCAGATTAATCCTAACCACAGTAGCATTTCGTCAAACCCTCTAATATTCTGATATCGCCCATTGTTCAAGTCCAGCCCTGAGTCTTCGAAAAGATCTGATATTCTGCAGTGTAACGTTATCCAAATCTGATCGCATGTTAGCAAGCCTATCAGCCTCTTCGATTCCCTTTATACTCATATGTCGAACTATCCATATTATCTGTATATCAGCACGGTATTCGTATGAATTTATATCATCCTTGCATTTAAGGTCCTTCCGAAAACCTACTTCTTTCTCCATTAAAGTCCTGGCAACGGCCTTGCTGTCCGTAAAAATACGGGGTCGAATGCCGTTCTCTCATGTCGACTCATCTCATAGAATCCACATCCCACTCGGACCCCAGTTCTCGAACCGTCAATATCAATATCGGTTCCCGAAATATTCTCCGGTAAGTTCCGCGCCTTCCACACCGCTCTTATAAGGTCTTGCAGTCAGTCTGTAAAAATCTAGTTCGGATTCTGTCACACTTTTGCGCGGTGGCATTACCCCATGGTGTCTGGTACGTACTCTGTCTCTTGCCATTCTCTCATCACCATCAACCTGGCAGCAACCAAGAATGCGAAATGTTCGAACTGTATATCTATCCGCAATATTGACGAACTGACTTCCATCGTCATTGTTGATGTGGTCCTTATAGCGCCGCAGCTGCAGACCTTCAGTTTTGGTTTCAGCCCCATTTGTAGCTGCAGTTTTTTTTAAACAAATTAAGAGAAAAATTCCACTACAATTGCGATGTATAATTTTATTAAATTTTTTTAATACAATATTTGTTTTTAATTGATTTTCATATATGCAATCTTGATTGCATGCAAATTGAAAAAAAAAAATTATTTGAATTTAATTTGTGCGATTGCATGTCAATTTGCTCACTTCACAATTTTCATTACATCTGCTTTTGAAAAGCTGTTAAAGCTCAGTGCCACATATTTCTACGCTAATTGATTGTTGTGTGAAGGTAACAGTAACAAATAATCGGCTGGTATTTTTGGTATCTCATACGGTTTGTAACAGTGAACCAAGCCGAAACAAAAATATCAACCTCTGCCGAGCGCCAAATATTATTGTTTTGTTTTACAATTCAGCGGCTTAAAGCACAAAAAGGTTCGTTCAATTGAACTTTTTCGGTGAAATTCCAAGAAACTGAAAGCATAAAACGTCAAAGTGGAATCCGTTGACGAGATATGGTGACCAATTCTAGCACTTCTATTTAAAATACCTGTTGCACTGGGAGCCAAACCATTGCGGCCAAACAATAGCGCGTAAGCTATGTGAATCTTAGGATGTAACTTAGCTAAAGGTATAGAAGAATTTTGAGACATTACTGCGTATTATGCCCAATCTCAGGAAGCAGAGAAACGGGAGCAAGTATGTTTCAGCAAGAAATTATATTTAATTGAATACGTATCTCATATAAGTTTAAGGACTTTACAATTAATATTTCTTAGTCTTATGAAATGAAATATACCGCAGCCCTTTAGGTTGGTTCTTAGTCATATACGTATGTATGTATATAGACCCAATTGTATAGTGAGACAGATTGGAAAACTACTACCTCAGGGTCCTCTTCGGAGGATATCGGGTGTTGCAATCGCACAGGTTGCCAGCTACAGGACGAGCACTGCAGGGAATTTATATGGCGCATTCATAATTGTAGGAATCTTTCTTGTTTTACTTCTGTTTTACCTTATTCGCTTCCGAAGTCTAACCAATGACTATGGCAGTCGGGACCTAATGCTGCCCGACCATTTGGATTTGTACTGGTAGTGGTTGTCGTTGGTGATGGCGGATGGCTGATGCACAGAGAAAAGTAAAATCAAGCTTAAATTAAAATAATAATTAGATTTGAGCCTACGAAGAAAAACAAAACGCAGAATCAATTAACATTTTTAATTTAACAAATTTCCCATTTGTTCATTTTGTGCCATTTTGATTGTACTGTTTTGTGAGAACATCAAAACCAATTAAAATGAATCTGTATTTAATTAAATTATTAATTTAAAAAGAAAATTCCGCACACAGAGTTATCAAGATTTAATTAAAATAGTAATTAGATTTCAGCCTACAAAGAAAAACGCAGAATCAATTAACATTTTTAATTGAATAACTTTCAAAAATTGTTTTCCCATTTGTCCATTTCATGGCATTTTGATTTCACTGTTTTCAGAGGACACCAAAATCTATTAAAATAAACGTGCATTCAATTGAATTATTAATTGAAAAAAAAATTCCGCACACAGACTTAATTGGGAAAATTTTAATTATTATTTTTTCTGTGTAGGTGGCACGTCGATCACAAAACCCAAAAAGTCCTGGGTTCGACACCAGTTTCATTAAAACATTTCGCGTATTTTCTGATATACATACATTAGCGTGTCTCTGTGCCAGTTGTTGTCGTAAAGAATCATCGGCGATGTAAAATAATTAATAAAAAGGGCTACTAAAGAGAGCTGCCAACAACTAAATGCGTCTCCTTGTCATCAGAGGCGCTGCAACACTGTCATAAAGAAAAAAAAAACGTGCACAAAGCGGATTTGTAAAAACACATTTCGAGCAATATGATTTGCTTGGTTTCGGAGGTTCTTGAAGTATTTGAATGCGCGTTATTGAAGTGGCGCGTTCTTCTAACCTAACATAACTACATATTTATGTAGCTGGGGCGGTTTCCCGCAAATACATGTCATAACGCCATATTGTTTTTCAGCAGAAAGTTATAAAGTAAACACTCGTGAGGAATAGTCTGGAATAATATTTTACTTCCATTGATAAATAAGACGTCTATTAAAGTTTAGATAGATCTACATTATATCGGCTATCCCCATCGTGCAGTATTGCCTGGCAAAGTTGTGTTGAGCACCATCTAACCCAAAGGCTACGCTGTAGTGCCCCGACAAGTACCAAAATAACTGCATTTTTTCCTTCACCGAACACTCTGATTGCTTGTGCCGTCAAGCACAAATGACAGCTGATCTTTAAACTTTCCACAATTTAATACACTATCGAAGACTGGTTTTACCTGAATAACATGAATAGAAATATTTTCCAGCATTCGAAACGTTTTCTTAGTGCAAAGATCAACCACTGCCAAGAGAGTGTAAAACATTAATTAAAAGAATTAAAAGAGTAATTAGACTGCTAATCAAATTTAAACCATTCGTCTGACGTTTGGAAGCCTGCAATTTGCAATATAAAATGCAAAAAATGTGCAAAAAATTCCCTTTTTATTTAAGTAAAAAAAAAAATATTTCTTTACAGATTTCAAGAATGCATTTGTTTATGTGTGTGTGCGTCTATACTTCATCTATTTTATCGATATAAATCAGTTAACTGGGTGTGAATATTGATTGACAATGAACAGCAATCTATGACAATTCAGTTGTCTTGCGTTGCTGTTGGCAATATTAATTTCCAGCGAATAACTTGAACAAATACATTCGTAATGCGAAAAAAGTTCGTATTAATGCACTTTGAAAACACAAATACGACAAATTTACACAATTAAAATCTTTTTATTTGAAATGATAAATTAAAAAAAAAATTGTTGAATAAAATTTCATTTGAAAGCGATGCAGTAAAAAAAAAAAAATAAAATAGAAAAAAATTTAATTAAAAATAAAAAGACACAGCATATTATTGCAAATTGATGTGCCAGAAGCAGCGAGAAGACAATTTTTTTTTCTTCTGTGCAACGCGAAGTTAATAACCTTTGAAATTTTGTCTAGAGGTTGAATCGGTATAGTGCGCTGCAAAAATTTGATTCCAGAAATTGAAATTTAAATAATTAAAAATATGACTGTGATGGTGAAAATATTTTTGAAATTACCCACTGTAGAATATATATGTATATACATACACTTAGTCGCAAAACTCTACATATGATTTAATTTCTTCAATAAATTGTAATTTTTCAGAGAAATAAAAAAAAGTTGTTAAACTTTTTTATTTCATACGATTAACGATCCTTAGAGAAAATCAAAAATAAAAATTCACGCTGTTTATGAATGAATAAAATAATAAATTTTATAAAAGCAAAAGTCTACATATGATACATTATAAAAACTTTGGGGTGATTTAGAAAATATTTAATGGATTGTATGGCCTTTTTTCATCCTTAAACTTCTTTAAGCCTTTTAGGCATCGAAAAAAATTAATTTTTTTTTATTTCAAGGAAATATTTCCCTTTCGTCTATTAAAATAATTTTCAAGTGAGAAGTGGAGGAAGTTCTTCTATATCTAAGTTTCTGTTGTAAATGAGTGAATAAATGTGCCCTGTTAAATACTTACAAGTAAGAATTTTCACAAATTTTACTTTATGTATATAAAATAACGATCAGATTAAATGAAATTTTTTAAATCGTATATATAGTTTTGTGACTAAGTGTATATCTATTATATAAATATATATTTTGTAAGTTTTAAAAATTCGATTACACTCCACAATTCGAAAATGATCAATAATGGAGAAAAATATTTCTAACCATGTTATTTTTGCACCGATTTTGAAGGTTGAAGAAACATGGAGGACCAGTTGGGCTTTATTAATCGATTTAAACTATTTTACAATGAGCAACCTTTCGAAGATATATCATCAAGAAAAATTAAAATGAAAATTTTTTTTAAATTTTTTTAAGGATTTTTGATTTTTATTTTTGTCACTGCACCACTTTTCAATTAAAAACTTAAAACATTAACACCTTTTCGGGTAATATTGAGAAAATCTTCTTCATCTTATATATAAAAATGACATCTTCGTACGTATGTATGTAAATATGTTTGTGCTTGAACCGATTTTCTTGAAATTTTGACAGTATCTCTCTCTATATCTGGAAAGAACTATCGTCTATGTACATTTCAAACATTTCAACTGGGCATTACCTCGCCCATACAAAGTATTTATTTATTTTTGTATACCTTGAGAACGGGTAAATTTAAAGTTTCTGTATTTCGTCTGAGTAACTCAATGGCCAGTACAAATCATCAGTCTAAAAGCGGGCGGAATTGGATAAGTGGACGTGGTACCTCCAATTCAAATTAAATATTGATTTATGTATATATTTTTTTTTTTTTGACTCCTACACATTGAAAACTGTTAAAGCAAAATCTTCTAAATTTGGTACAAATGACTTTGTAATTAAAAAAAAAAAAACATCTATCAAAAACTGGCAAGGATTAGAAAAGTGGGCGTTGTACCTCCCATACAAACCAAATATTGATTTCGTTATATCTTGAGATCGGTTAAAGTTAAATTTTCTGCATTTGGGTAGTACAAATCATCTGTGAAAAAGTGGGCGGAATTGGACAAGTAGACGTGGCACTTCCCATACAAAGTCAATAAAGATTTTTGTATATCTTGAGAACAGTTGAAGCTAAAGTTTCTCATTTTAGTCTGAATGACTTTTGCTTCGGCCACTTTCGATATAGCTATAGACCGGAAATTCGGGTATACGGGAAAGTAAGTAATGGAAAATATATGAAAACTGGCAATTTTTATGGGAGGGACTAGGCTGATCATATTTTGCATGTGGCACTCCCATTTGATGTACGTGTGCGCACTCTTCATAGAGCCAGAGAGCTGGAATTTAGTATACGGACATGCACTTGGTAGGCAGGGAGGGAAGGTGAAACATAGCTTGCTCTGCATCTAGATGGACACAGAGAATACGAGTATATATTTCTTCAACGATAAGACCACGACGGCAGGTAGGGGACAACTTTCGCGTCTCCGAAACTAACTAACCGATTTTAATTAAGGTCACATGCAGCATATAATGTTGAGTACGTCAGAAGGGAAGAGGAGCTGTATGACTGGATTTTCGATGAAAGATAAAACATTTGCCAATAAATGGAATTGCGCTGGAATTAAAAGTGAGAAAAAAATACTTAAAAGAATTTAAAATTGTGACACCCAAGCAAGTGAAGCTGAGCTAGAAAAAAGGCACGGGGTTATACTTCTCTGAATAAAATGTGCATAAAAAGTTATTATTCAGATTTGATTTATTGAATCCCTTTAACATAAAATGACAAAAAATTATAGACGAGAATAATTTAAGTCGTGATGTTATTTGCACATTTTTGGTACTGAGAGGAATTCAGGGAGCAGCAGTCATCAAATTTACCCAAAAATAAATATCAATCAGCGATTTATTCTAACAGGATTAGCTTTTAATATAGAACCACATAAATACACACTGATGTACGTATTTTTTTTATTTTATGAGTTTTTAATATTAAAATAAAAATATTATTTTTATAAAATGTATGAAGTGATTATTTCATAATTATTTGTTTATCTAAAATACAATAATAAAAATAAAACTAAAAAAACAAAACTTCGCGATATAACGAATTTTACGGTATTACGAATGGGCATTATATGACATTATATTGTTGGTTATACCGGGTTTTGCCTGTATATACAAAAACTCCCAAAAATTCTTTGAGAATTTTTAAAATGCAAAATAGAGTTCCGTTCTTAATTTATGATTTTTTTCCTGATTTAAAAATTTTCAGGATTGGATATCCAAAGTGATTGCATTTTCGGCTTGTTTGAAGAACATCTAAGTACAGTTCGCACAAGGATTTTTAAGTACGACTCGTACTAATATTAAGTAGTAAAAACTTCAATGTATTACCGTGCTTTTTCTGTCTGTGTAATTAAAATAAAATTAAATTAATTAAATTTTAAAATTCTTTCCATAACGATTCCTGGGATTTTTTTGCGCCCAATGTTCGTTAAAATATTAGAAAAAAAACATTTTTATCACTATATCGAAATACTTATGAAAACATCTGCTCAATGTATGTGGTTTTTATGTGAATTTCTTTTTTTTTATACAATCGAGGGGGGGGGGGAATGTTAAATTTGTTTGCTTGTTGTAATCACCCATTTAAAATTTGTCTATTCGTTTTCTATTTTGAAAGCTGAGTATGATGTGGCGGCTTATCTCTACCCCAGATTACGGATTTAACTATAAAAACTATATGTGAGTGAATTTTAAATAAATATTTACAGATAGAGTCAATTTGTTCTACATTTATTCGTATGACAGAATTTTGTTTCGTTTGTTTTTTTAAGGGTTTATTTTATTAAATTCCACAGAACGAATAGTAGTATTTTGTAATTGTTTTGTTTTATTCTTCATATCTGGCGTTTTTTTGTTGTTTTAACAAATAAACAAATGTCAAACATTTAACAAGACAAATTTACAACCAACCATTCATTAGATAAAAAAAAAATAAAAATAAATAAATGAAAAACGAATGAGTAATATGAGTGTAATATGCGATATTTAAAGAAATTTATCAAATCTTTTATTTGATTTATAAAGCGATACTTGAGGTACGGTCACATATGGCAAATATTTGCGCCCGAAAAAACGTAACCACTGTTATCGGCATCTAATTAGTTAATAAATTTCATGGAATAGAAAAGTCGAAATGAATTGAAATAAAAATTTATTGAAAACCGATTCAAGATAAAGACCTGTTTCAAATCAAAAGTATTTTTCAATAATAAAAAAAAGTGTTTTAAATTTAGTGGTTACGTTTTTTAAGAAAACATTTGCCAAATGTGACCGTACCTTTATACACATATTTACGAGTACAAACATTCCATATAAACAAGTTCTAATAAATGTAGTGGGTTAAACTTTAAATTGCAATGCAAATGACAATTATCTTGTTTGTTTTTAAAAAGCATGGTATAGTTCTGTTTGGCATTCAGTGAATAGCAATGCACCATGGAATCCTATGAAGCATATTACGTTATAGAAAATTTACATTTACGGCCTTATGCAAAAAAGATTCACACAGAAAAAATTTAACATGATGAAATTTGAGCAAAAATAATGATCTGATTTAAATTTAACATTTATTTGAAACGAATAAATTTCCATATTACCTTAAAACAAATTTAGTCTATACTTTTCGTAGTAAAAATAACGTTGCACAACATTAAATACTCGTACATAAAATCCCATGTTATATTAAAATTTAAGTTTTATCAGTTTAAATTAACCTTGCCGTCCTTCTACTAAATCAATATACAGCAAAATTCAAGATTTTTAGAGAAAGGTAGAGTGATGTATAATTAACACTGAATCAGGTGAATTAAATATTGGGTAAATTTAAGTAAACAAATGAGAAATTATAAATCAAAATTAAATCAGTTTTGAGTGTAGCGACGGCCCAAGTAGTCTGCACGTTGACTAAAAAACGAAAAATTTCCTGGGTTCTACCCCAGTTTCAGATTCATAAAAACATCTCGCATTTTTTTTTTTTTGATGTGCATTAGTGTGCCAATTGTTGTCACAAGGTTTCAGTTGCGAAGACAATGTCACTGCTCACTGAATACCAATACCAATCCAGAGGCAAATCGTCGGTATTGTTATATTTTATTACTATATTTACATACTTTTGATGGTTTTTACTATGAAGTTTTATAGTGTGTTGTTGAAATTAAGGTCAGCTAGAAGTCGGGAAAACATAACTTTAACAATCGTTTTAGCATAAGGGTCTTAATTTAGATACCGCCGTGTAGTAGGCAGCTGGTTTATGGTCTCTATGCTTCGCTTGCAGATTGCAATCATTCACTTTATGCAAATTTTCTGTGTTTTTTTAAATTTTCAAAACCCAAACGGTTTAAAAGTAGACCCTGTCAGTGCTCAGCCTATTCAACCTATCATTTGCACCTAAAAGTGGGAAATCATTGCCTGAGTGTTACTTCTCTTTATTTAAAAAAAATAAATAAATAAATAAAACCACAAACATGCAAACAAATAATACATTCGCGCCCGAAATGCTCAAAAATTTTGCAATCGAAGCAGCCATTTAATTCCAGCTGTTGTACAAGACTGCTCCAAGAACTATAACATTCTTAAATAAACTCCTCGTAATCTTCTTCTATTCAATTCAATAAAATAAAATTAGTTTTTATTTATTTTTAAAATGCACGAAAGTTTTTAAAAAGGTATTTTTCTAAAACCCCATGAGTGGCATCAATTATTAAACACAACCAAAAAGCATTTGTTTGCAGCAACACAACGTGTTAACATTCTTATTGGAACACTTTGTAATTTCTGTGCCAAGGCGAAACAAATAGAGCAAAAAAGAAAAAAATATGGAAAACTGTTGCATTCAAGAGAAGAAATAATAATAATTGCATCATTGAAATTTCAATTGATAACTTTACTTTGGCCGACTTTCTTTCTTCACATGTTAATGGTGGCAGCAAAATAAAAAAACCCAGAAGCCTGCACCAAACTGAAATTTTCCTCCTCGGTGTTCGTTTTGTTATTCGCTACAATATTGTGGCATGAGATTGTAAATAGAACACACGCTGCTTACAGTGAACTGTTGTATGTGACATGCTGAGTTTTTCTCCTTTTTGAAGGAACACGTAGCAAAAAAAAAATACAACTGAAAGTTTTGAAAAAGTTTTATAAAAAGCAGGAAAAAATCAAAAGTGATGGCATGACACAGTTTTCTTTTTTTTATATCTCAAAATAGAAAACAAACAGAGCGAGAGAGAAGAGCGAGAAAGAGAGAGAGAGAGAGAGAGAGATAGCTAGAAAAACAACAAGATAAAAAGTATTCTAACAACCATAATCATGGTTGACAAAAACGTACATGCTTCCAACTAAGAAAATGAAAAAGTTAAAAGTATTAAAAGGTTTCAAATAATGGATAAGAATATGTTTGGAATATACGACATGCAGGCATGAACAAAATCAAGCAGGCAGCAGACGGGCGAAGAATTTTATTCAACAGACAAACTCAAGTCGGCAAAGATTTAAAAGCATATTTTTTTTCGCCAACCAAATTTAATGATAATAAATATAATTTAAAAATAAAAAGTATAACAAAACAAAAGTAAATTACACTAATTAAGCCCAAATGCAGGCAATGAGTTTTATGCATCTTCAGCTGCTAATTGTATGCAACAGTTATTGGGGCTGAAATATTCCTTTTTCAGAAGATTATTTTGCCGTATGCGAGAGTGGGAAAAAAATTTAAATTGTTTGAATTGTATGTAAAACGTTTAACACAGAAACACTTCAGTTTCTTTAATCCCATAGAGGGTTATGTCATCGAGTACTGCGCTAAATTTAACTCCAGAAGGGGCTACCGGCGGAGGAGAAGAAGCATCCTTTGGGATAGTTATGCTCGCATTAGGGCACTTAGTTAATGCGAGTTTTCTTCTAAGTTATCTTAGGAAGCTGAATCAATTCGACGGCACCAATAGGGTTACACTTTTTGCTGTGGAGGGCAGACAGGTTGACAAGGACTGAAGCCAGCAGCCAGCAGCCCCTTGGTCAAAGAGAAATCTTTTTACGGGCTTGTTTCGAACAGGATCAGAGAAGATATACGGGTGTAGAGAACTGTGGTAGCGAACACCTCTGGCTTGATCTCCCAGAACTCAGGCAGTTGAAGATGATGATTGCAAAGTACAACTGGCAACATTTCAAGGTTCTCATGTCTTGGAGTAGGAATAAATTATGGAAAACTTGGAGTAAGAATATTACATATTACCTCGGCTTCTTCAAGGGCAAGTGTAGTTTGAGCAAACGCTTCAAGAGATTTCACGTTGCGAGTAACAGTCCGACTATAAACAGGGAACAGGGGAGCACATTCCGGCAGACTGTAAAGTTTTATTGCACAGAAGACATGGCCAATGGCATATCTATACCTCTGAGGCACTTGGCAGGGGACACAACAGATCTCTCTTTGGTATTCTTTAATTACCGTTTTTTCTAATTTCGTCACTCTTTCCTGTATTTCACAGAAAAAAAGGAGAATTTTAATTAAAAATTTTGTAATATCGAATAAAAAATTAATTAGATTTGCAAATGAAGCGAAATTAATAGTATTACTTAAATTATTATTGTAGATTTAATGGAATTAATTTTCAATTAAATTTTTAATAATAGTTTTTCTAGTTTTTTGACCTCTTCTTATATTAATAACACTAATTATTTAAGCTTAAGGTCTTTTTAAATATATTTAATATTTATTCTGATTCGATATTTCGCTACTCCTTTGTAGAGCTTCTTCAGGAAAATTGGTTTTTGTTTATAATGAAAAAATATTTTTTCAAAATTCACAATATAGGAAAAGTTCTTATTAATGAAAATTCAAAATAAATAGTAGCGAAATATCGAATCAGAATAATAATAATAAAAACAAAATAAAATAAAAAAGGACCTCAGGCTTAATAAATATATTGCAAAAAATATAATAAAAGAGGTCAATTAATAATATAATTAAAATTTAATAATAATAAAAAAAAATTTATTATTTATTTTGAACATTTCTAACAAATTGTTAATAGCAACAAAATATTTGAATTCAATTCGAATGCTTAATCGATATTAATTTCTATTTCTATAAAGAGTGGTGCACATATGAACGAAACCAACAAGATAAGAATTTTTTTTTTTTTTCTCAATTTTTATTGTTACAGTAACATTTACATTTTTACAATAATTTAATTTTAATTTGAAGAGATCAATACTTAATCAAATTTTTCTACTTAATCATTTACAGCAAAGTTTTTAATAAGTATGTTTTTATTTTATCATTTATACATTTATTTAGGGAAAAAGGGATATCAAAAACCCTATAAGTAGAGCAGATAAGAATTTAAATAAAAATAAGCCGTTGTTTTGTGTATTTCATAGCAAAAAAAAAAATTAATTATTTATTTATTTCAGTTAATTTAAAATTTAATTAAGTTGATTAAACTTTTAATTGGAAAAATTTTGTTATTCTAATTAAAAAATTATATTATATTAATCTAATTAGCACCTTTAATTTTAATAATTGAAAATAAAAAAAGTAAAATTTTTGTCTGTGTTGTATTTTTAAAAAAAATAATTTCATCCCTTCAAAGCTGCTTTTGTACCCAACCGCCAAATTCTAAATGCACAAAAGGATTTTACTTCATTTATTACCTATTTCCGATCCCTACGTGTGTAAAAACTGTTGTGCATTCTAAAAAACAACTTGTTAAACAATTTATTGTGACTATTAAAAAAATATTTAGTTCTTGTCTGGATTAAATTGTTCTTCAAAAAAATTACCCTTGTCTGGCAGCACAATATTAATATTCTTAAATTTTCTTATTATGTGTCTGTGTATGTGTGTGTTTAACGGCATAATTTCTGGCTTAAATAATTGTTGACTTTTCCTGTAACGTTGCAAGACAATTTTATATATCTGAGGTGCAATGGAATTAAAAAAAAAATAAAAAATTAGTAACAGAAATTAAATAAAATAAATG
The DNA here is from genome assembly GCA_963924685.1 of Dexiosoma caninum. Taxonomy (NCBI): domain Eukaryota; kingdom Metazoa; phylum Arthropoda; class Insecta; order Diptera; family Tachinidae; genus Dexiosoma; species Dexiosoma caninum. The sequence goes on along the minus strand of OZ004729.1, from coordinate 25,511,552 downwards.
AACACGTCGACAACAAAATGAACGTAAAATAAACAGAAACTCCCATAAGTTTTATTTGTTGCCTACTGAACACATATTAAAATTAGTATTTCTTAAAAATACTGGTTGTCCAACTTATAAGACTTGAGCAAATGGACATGATTGAATGAGGCCAGCATTGCCTCGCCTAATGACAAGACCGACTTTGCATGTCATAATCATGCACAGGTGAGGCAGCTGGGAAATTTTACAAACGGCTCGCTGAAGTGTTGCTGTAAATGAACTGCATCACAACATAAGGAGCAGAAAATTTGCCGTTCATTGAAAAATCTCAATTAAATTAAAAATATATATAGATAAAGGCAACCAGCCAGCCATCATCTCCTTGTCTTGCTTATCAATAATATGCGAAAATACTAGTATATTTTATACAAAGTTCTCAAACATTATTATCTACCCGTACATTTGCTAACACCAATAAGCATAAAATAAATGTTACATCCACAAATGTCCCAGCAAACAGCAATGCTACAATTCGAAAAGAAAAAAATCTCATGGAATTGATTCCATTTTGTTAACCTTTAGCTGCGTAGCTTGGTTAGTTGAGGAACAAAAATATACAATCCATGATTACAAGTAATTGCTTTACTTGTTAATCCTTTTTGGAGATTTTGGTTTATTGGGTTACTTATTATTACATTCGTAGAAAGCAGTAATTGATTGGTCATTCGCCTTCAATTCTTCATCTACTGCCCGACATATGCATACATACGAATATGGATATATGTTTGCATGCAGAGATCAGCAAAGAATCACTTTTTCTACTACTCATATTCACTCATGAAATTTGAAATATAAGTGCGAGTGGATTTCGTTGTTCTTCAGTTACAATAATGGGATGTGCTCTAATGACATCAGGCGACTTGTTCCCAAAACCCAATCACTTACACGCGCGCTCTCATTAATCCTCAATTTGGCAGCGAATCGCACTACGCATTACAGCGAAAACGCATTTTTTTGCCGAACGGAACGTGTTTGGAATAAAACACACTCAGAGGTATTTGCTGACACTTTTCACGGCGGAAGACGCCCCATCGCAACTCTTTTTTCCTAGTTCCAGCGCAATGCATTGCATGTGCCTTCGATCGGTGTTGTAGTCTGTACGTTGACTACAAAACCAACAACTTCTGGGTTCGGCACCAGTTTCGAACAAAGTCATAAAAAAATTTCGCATTTTCCATTATCCCTTGAGTGCAGGTCCAAGATAAAAGAAGTCCCGGTACAAGACAAAAATATATACATACTCGTATATATATATACATAAAGTGAGTAGAGGTCATTTAAATTCAATTACTCTAATGTACACATACTCATTATGATGAGTATGATTATGATGCGTACTTCGCTCTTTGAAGTATGAGTATGATAAGCACTTCCAAGTTTAAAGTATAAGTACAAGAAATTGTGAGTTTCAATTTAACGGTACTGAATTTTTCAGTACTTATTCGTCATCTGTGGTATGTACATAACGGTGTAATACATGTGTAGTATATACATACACAAGAACACAAGAACACAAGAACACATATACATATATACTCGTACGTATTGTAGAAACACAGGATTTTTTTAACTTTTTCTTTTATTTCTTACTACAGAGATTTGAAAGACCAACTACTTTTATTTTAATTAATTAATGTAAAGCAACACAACGGGACCCAGGAAGACCCCAAGTGGGCTCATTCTTTGGAAGTGGCAGCCTGCTAACCGAACCTAACCTTTAATATTCGAATTTCGAAAATCTCTTCGCAGTGGATCTACACAAGTAAATTTCAAGTCTCTACCTTCACGGCCTTGGGGTACGCAATGACGACTCAGTCAATCAGTAACGTTACTCTTATACAGGGGGGCGCAGAATGAGCTATATGGGTTGAAATCTGTTTTAACTTTTTTAATTATTAATTTTTCTTTGTTTTCTTTTTAGCATTTTGTGAAGAAGACTTGGAGAATTAATTATGAAACATTACACCATCGAACAACGTACAAAAATTATTGAATTTTTATTTTTCAAACCAACAGCGTGCATATCGTCGTCATTTTAATGTTAAATGTTAATGGGTATGTCAAGCAAAACCGCACGATTTGGACTACGGAAAATCCAAGAGCGAGCAGTTCATCAGTGACAATCACACACTCTTAAGTGTACTGTCTGATGCGGTGTATTCTCCGAAAGGATAATTGGCCCATTATTTGTTGAAAATAAAAGTGGTGTCTCAATCTCTGTCAGCGGTGGTGCATATTGTACGATGTTAGAAAATTTTGTTAGGCCAGCTGTGGAAAATCATCCAAACTTGTAGTTTCAACAAGATGGAGCCACAGCACATACTGCAGGTGCCTCAATGACTTTGTTAAGCGACATATTCGGCGAACGCATTTCACGCAAAAGCGATCTTAACGGGACTCCACGTTCACCAGATTTAACAGCTCCTGACAGTTTTCTTTGGGGATATTTGAAAGTATACTCTATACGTTAATAAACCAAGAACCATACTCCAACTGAAAACCAACATTCGAAATGAAATCATGGCCATTACACCCGAAATTTTGCGATTACACCCGATCCTTCAAACAGAAGAAAAAAATTATACAAATCGTTTGGGAAACAAAGAAGTTATAACTCTTTCAATTTGAAACTCTAGAAAACACGTTTTTCACTACATTTACCGTTATAAAATCACTTTTGGAAGTCACTTAAAAAAACGGACTCCAACAGAACAGAATTGGTACATGAGAACCCCTGCATAATTTTTTTTCTCAACTTTTGTATCACAGTGTTATTATTTAAAATGCGGGGGACATCGAATCAGAACACTACCAAATCGGGTCACTTTTCTACGCTCTCGTATCCCAATGATTGCCGGTTCAACCAACAAGTGGCAAACACATCAGCCATTGAGATCCGCGACAATCCCACCGATTGCTCTAGACTCTACTGACATTTGGCAGTCAAGTCCCTAGTTAACGCTAGCATCTGCCCCAGACTTTTGGTGTTTTCTTTTCTAAAAAAAAGTGTATCATAAGTGTTACATGTGATTTGGCAACAACATTGCTAAATGTTCACCTGATTTTTAAGAAGTGTTGCAAAAACTATATATAATTATCGTGAAAGACAAACTAAAAAATAATTAATTTTTACAGAAACAAAAATAAAACCAGCTTTCAATCTAGGGCTGCACTCCTGACACTTTAATTAAAATGAATGATGAACTTTTAGGAATTTTTTTTTTTTTTAAGGAGAACATCATCAGAAAAGAACAAATAAACAATCCACAGAAACACCAGAGCACCCTGCTTCGTCGGTATTATGTAGCACCAGCGAAGTAAAATCATTACTAAAAATGGCTACTAGAAGAAAGCTTCAATATTGAATACGTCTCCTTGACATCAGAGGCGCTGCAACACTGCTATGAACAAAAACGTGTAAAAGCAGAGTTGTATGATAGTGCAGGTTCACCTCCTGTCATCTCTCGCACTATTCTTTTTCTCTAGTTCCAGCACAATGCATTGCATGTGCTGAGTGCTGGTCCAAATGAAAAAAAAAACTTCAAGAAATCTAAAGGGCAGAATAAATGCACAGTATTCCTCAGAAAAGAATACACCATAAGTTTCTCCATCGTACATGTTGGCTATAAGCTGCCACAATTACGTGAGAATGAGTGAACATTTTATTATTTGATTGAAATTATACTTTTTCTATTTTCTTCTCCGTAAGTATGTTTTTGTAAAGGATTTCGTCTTCATGCTCGCAGCAGTATAATCCTCTTTAGTCAGTTACTTTTAGCTTCTACTCATAATTTCATCAATCCACTACATGGGAACTCTGCTACTGCCTTTTAGACCGGAATAATTTTATCGGCTTTAAGAAACATTTTGCCTGCATTTTTCATGCACATCCATTTACCATTTAAACTTTAAAGTTTATTTGTGTGCATGTAGCAATAGAATTCTTTTAAAGCATTCAACTCAAGTTGCTTTAAAAATATGAACAATTTTTAATTTTTCTTTTCTTTCTATTCCTCTCTGCCTCTTTCTGACCCACTCAATATACCTTTATTTGTTCCTACATTTCCTATTCGTGTTCTGGTCTAAAGTTTAATACAGTATTTAGTTGAAGTTCTAGTTGTTGTGTTTTGTTTAGCATTCTTTTGTGAGCGCTTTAACTCTCAGGATTCCCACGCTGTATGGCGAAATATTTATGCCCCACAGGGTATATTCCATACTGCTGTTTTTTTCTGCCGTTGCTGCATTGTGTTAGCACTTCCTTTATTTTGCATTGTTGTTCTTGTTGTTCGTGTTATTTATTTATTTTTTATTTTTTTGCAGTTTGTTTTTATCTTATGCAAATTTAAGTTTTGTTGGAGTTTTTCTCTCTCTGAAATGATTCCAAAACTCGGTAATTAAAGCGAAGTGTTTGGTTGGCAGGATAGATGGGAATCATACGTTGACTTTGTAATTTGGATCGCTTACTTTTTCATATCAGAAAAAAATGATACAGTGAGCTCGCGATAACGACAACTAATTAAAAACACGAGTCTTCACATTAATGGATGTGCAAATTTAATATCAAGTTATTATTGATACTGTAGTTTAAAGCGTTTTTATTGTTCAAAAATTCAAAATATAACAAAAAGGAAAATTGATTGCTTATGTTGAAAGCAAAAGCAACAAAAATATTTTTCTTTTTTAAGGAACTGCCCAGCAAAGGCTAGAGAATGTGTTAGAGTTACCAAAGAGCATACTATTCGACCATATACTACATACCGTCTGCATTACTTAGAAGCAGTTATCTAGTGACTGGATTATCACTTGATACAGAAGTATTGTTTATTGTACAAAAATCATCTACGGTTTCCAAATGCAGAAATACTTTTATTACCGATATTTCCGTAACCAAATCAGCATGAAACATCGGGACATGTCGACTTTTATGTAAATTCTGAGGCATTACTTATAAGTACATCGCAATGGCATTAAAGTGTGTTGCATTTAGTATCCATTTTTAAATATTTACACTTTATTGTTAAGCCACTGTAAAACGCTTTTACATCACTTTAAAACAATAAAGTGCAAATAATAAAAATAATATGAAAAGTGCAATGCACTTGGCGAGCATAGAAATCAAAATTACGAAATAAGAATGGCTTAGCCGGCATTAACGTAATATCGCAGTTCCTTTAGACACTGAACTCGGTTAGATTTCGTGGGTCTTAATCTTAGTTTCAGTGATGGCTACCAAAGTCAAACGATCCCCATTTTTTTAAAATTGTTTTTTTTACAATTCTAAGCAAAAACTACGTTCGATAGTTTATCATGTTATTTTCATATCGTAAAGATGATATTTCGTGTAACTAAATTGTTCTTGAGCATTAAAAATAACAAAAATTAAAGGATTTCAAGTTCAACTGCTTCTCAAATTGAAAAATGTTTTGAAATAAAAAAGCTTAAACTCGTGAAAGTTTAAACTTTTCTTGTCAAATACAAATTTTATTAATTAATTTATAAAAATAAAAATTATTATTTATAGAATTAAAAAATTCAAATCAACTTAAGAAACCTGTTTAAGTCTGCTAAAATTTTATTTAAAAGAATTTTTATTTTCCATCTTTTAGATTTTCTTTACAACAAACGGAAGGCACGAGCTGTTCTATGAGAAAAGAATCATCAAAATCGGCAAAAAAAAAAACTACACGCATCAATATTCGCGTCAATATTTGTATTTGTGTGCGTTATGTTACAGAAAATAGTCACACTTATACGTCTATGCATTAAAGTAACACACATAAACATAAATACAGTTAAATTGAGAAGCCCCTCCTTTTCTTAAATCGGTTAAAAAGGATTTCCAAAATAATGTCATTGCGAGTGGCGATGGCTGAAGTAGTCTGCACGTTGACTACAAAACCAATAATTTCCTGCGTTCAACACCAGTTTCAGTCTAAATTATAAAAATAAATTGTTTATTGATTAGTGTGCATTTGTGTCAGTTGTTGTCGGAAGGTTTCAGTGGCGAAGGCATAGTAACTGATCACTGAATAGTAACGACTTCAACTATAACCAATCCACAGTCACATCAGAACGCCTTCCTTCGTCGGTATTGTGTAGCATCGGCGTAATAATATAATTATTAAATACGCAAGTCACCTGAAACCACCTGTCATCTCTCTCACTATCTCCTTCCTCTAATGCTTTTAATGCTTTTAGCATTAAATTAACTCCAAAAAATTACATTTATTCACGATAGGCAACTTTTCATAACTCCGTAGGAGTAATAAAAAAAATTTGTTTCATAGCACGGATGAAAAAAAAGAGCTTTAAAAAAGTAGATTTACTCGGCATGAGGAGCTTTAATTGGGATTCAATAAATCGTCATCAATAATCAGAACTTCTTATGTAAAAAATAAGAGTAGAACAGATCACAAGTTCAGGAGCTTATGCAATTCTTTAGAAGCACTTTGTTCAGAATTTCAGCTGAAAAATTGTATTCATGTTTTCATTTTTATTTGCATTCTTAATGCTTTATCTCAAACGCCATTTCTCTAGAGTGAAGTAATTTTTGGCGCAATTTCTGCTTTTGGCCACATAGAGCTACGGTTAATATTTTTACTAATATTTAATGTCATCTTTGTACAGATTTTATTTTCATTAGAATTATAATTTATTACAATTAATAAGTTATTCACATTGACAAGTCGACTTAAGCTACTCTTCCACTTTGCCACAGATTTAATTATATTAAATGTGCTCGATTTATTTTCTTTAATTGATTATTAATTTTTTTGTTTTTGTTATGTTATATATGTACATATGTATGTATATACAAACACACATATATAAACCATCAATTTATTATTTTAAATTTAAATAAAATAACACACATGCGGTATCCATAAATCAACAGTTAAAATATTAAATTACTGCGTAAATTCTAGTGAATTTTAATTTGTGCAATTAATATCTGAAATACACGCCTCAAACAAGAAAACAACACAGAGAAAATCTATTTAATTGAAGGACAGCCAGACGGTGCAAATATTATATGAAAAAAAAAAATATTAAGAAAAATAATTTAAGAAGGAATAAGAATTGCATAGCAATTCAGCCGCACCCTGTAGTTTCCAACTTTCCGATACAATAGGCCGCAATTGATAGTGCTGTGGTCTGAATAAATAGCGTGTTGACTCTGTAGTACAATAGTAAATAAAATGAATGAATGAGTCCAGAGTGCAGAGTGCAGAGACGCAACAATAATGCTCTACTAATGCTGTTTTATTTTAAACCAAAAGTGCGTTGCATTTCTTACCCCGATTTTGCATTATTCTTTTAAAACATTCCGCTATAAAGCCATTTTTCGGCACTTTAACAGACAATAAAACTGTGAAAATATTTTAATAAATAAAATGAAAAGTGGAAAGTGGAAAGCACTTTTCGAGAATCGAAATCACTATTAGACACAAAAAAACCCGCAATAGTACACAGATAAAAATATTTTTGGTTTTTTTTTTTAATTAATACTCTTAATTAATTTCTATTTTTATTTCAATTAAATAGTTTAATTGATAAAATAAAATTTTTAATCACTTAAAAAGCATCAATAATATAAAAGCGTTTTTTTTGAAAACAGCTCCCTGAGTGCGTGAAAGAGAATCGTTTTAAATTCTCTCAATTAAAAAATTAATTAAAAGATTTTTATTTTTTTAGTTCAGTGGTGACTAAATATAATTAAAAAAATTATTTAACAAAATATTATAACAACTTATTAAATTTTTAATTGTTTCAATTAACATTTAATGAAATATTATTTCAATGCATTTAAGTATAAAAATTTAACTGATATTACTAATTTGTTTACCGGTAATATTTTAAACAATTTTTTAATTGATATCACAAATTTTTTAATTAAAATTAATATTTTCTTTTATTACTTATTTTTTAACCTTTTTTTTCAATTAACATTAACATTATTTATAAAAAATAAAAATTTCCTGCAGATGTTAACCGATGGTTAACGAAATATCGAAGTATATGAAAAATTAACATAAACACGAACCTTTGAGCTTGAAATTTAATATATAGATTGCTCTTGAAATTAATGCTAAATTTTTCTGTGTATAGTTTCTTTATCTTCTGTACACTATCACTTTACAACTAGTTACACTGCAATGCATTGCAGAAGTACGGAACATTCCCTGACCACTGGCTGAGGAAAAAAAATAGAGATATTTCTGACATGCAATTCCGGTAAGATGGAGACAGCTCGTTATAATTATCGGCTAACACAACAAGTCAGATCGGGTGATATGAATACGTTTTGTTTAATGTCGCTATTTTGGCTCCACAGACACCGGGAATTTTCAGTTAAATAACACAGAAAAAATAATTGTTACATTTTTTCCAATTAAGTCTTTGCTCAGTAAACCCTTTTTAATTAAAATTTTAATTAAATCCACGTTTATTTTAATTGACTTTGTTAGTCTCTCGAAACAGTGCTGTCAACAGATTTGATTCAAAATACCATAAAAAAAATAAGAAATTGTAACATATTAATGTGTGTAAATAGTAAATAGCTTAGTTTTTATATGTGAAAAACATCTAGTTTTATGCTGATTAATTTATTAATTGAATCTGGAAAAAATTTTCAAGTAATGTTTTAATTGAATTTTTAAAATTTTCTAATTAATTTCTTATGAAAAATATCGTAAAATTTTTCCAATTAAAACAAATAATTGAATCTACGATTTTCGTGATAGGTTGAAATTCAGTTATTCTTTGCATTGAATCTTCGGTTTTCTTAATTGAATCTTGAATTTACTTTTTTCTGCGAACAGCATTGTTTGATTTGCACTGGACGCAGATCCATCATTCTTGAAACCAGGAAAAAGTTAGTTCTCAGCGACAGTGTCACCTTCTAGGAAGAAATTTTGTAGAATGATCATTTATACGCTCACCCCGACCCTTAAACCCTTATTTTTATCATGCAATGATATTCCCTGGATATCGTGGCAATTTTCGTTGTTAATGCCGCTACGAAATCCGAAATTTAACTCGCCAGTTATTAAAATGTAGTTTAAAAAATCGGCTTGAGTACTGACAATAACACCGAGCGTTTGACCGGTCAGTTAACAATATCCTTTGGCCCGATCCTAAAGTGGTTCCACTGATGCTTAACTTTGGGACTGACCCATCTGATTCTGGGCAATACGTTTACCTTTTCCGTCAGTAAGTTGAACCGTTCAAGTAGGCATATCATCATCTCATCATACCACTGGAGCGTTATCGGCACTAAACGATGAACAGTGCTGTTATGCTAGCGCTTCTTTCCCGCACTATATTTTCGACGACATGGACTGTGGGTTGTTAAAGAAATTTTACCATTCTTTCCAAAGTGCTGTGAATTGAACTTTGAATGATGCACAACACCAAATAAGTCGCGTCAGGTTCGTTTACGAAATAAATTTTTATTTGGTTAAAATTGCATTAAATTTCAAAAGCTCAATTCCCCTGAACACACTTAATTTCAAACCTTTTTTGTGTTTTGTTAAAAATATTTTATATAATTTTCACAATTAAAATGCCTGTGCACGCAAATGTGTAGTTTATGCATTTGAAATTTATTATGTCAAATCGCTTCGGTTACCCCCACACCTCATCGCTGTACACAAATGAGATTAAAACATCGTTATTATAATTTACAAATAATGAGGATCGTTTAAATTAAAGAAACGTTTCAAATCAAATGGATTTTTTAATGTTTCATGACACCAAAATGCAGTTTTGTAATCACAACTCTTCATGCTTCATTTCCATAAAGACAAACGTAAAGCCAGAGCTGCAAAGGTATGGTATGGAGATTTGTTTTTTAAAACCGTGTATAAAATTGAAATATTGAGATTTTAAATTGTCTTCAGCAGAAAGATAATTTTATTGTTTAATATAATTTCGTCACTTTCATGTCGAGCTTTGCTATTACGCAGCAAGGTCGAATATTCGACCAGCTTTTCAAGCATTCCGGGTCAGGGTACTTCAATCAGTTCAAACAAAATGTCTAAATTCAAAGAGTATCGTTTTATTTTTGGTTTGAAGAAGGGTGTAAATCCTTCAATAAAATTTCAGATTTTATAGATGCTTATCAATTAATTATTTTGCAGCTCTGATTTGCACGTGCTTTTGTTTTCATACTCGTAGCAGTGCTGAAGCTTCAGTTTAGTAGCCATTTTTTTTTTTATTATTATTTTACTTCGCCGGTGCTACACAGGGTAAAGGGGTTGACGCAGAGGCTTCCAGTACAGCGGCCACCTTTCTCTATTGGGCGCCCCGTACCGTCTATCAACCAGCGAGTACGCAAACGAATCGAACCACCTCCTTCCGGGGGTAGAGACCGGAGGTTCCCATCAGTAGCCGTGAACAAGTTCTAGCACCTTCTCCTCCTATATTAATCATCGTCGGACAATTACTCCATACATCATCGCTTCACTTTCGTCTCAGATTTTTTTTTTTTTTTAAAAGAACACAATTCTACGAAGCTCTTATAACTTGTCTGTAGAAATATCCAGGGTCTAAAAGGGAGTTGAACACGCACCTCCATATTGATAAGACTAATGCTTATGCCCTAGACTACAGAGGCACACAGATGATTCCTGTTGAAGCCAACCATGTTGCCGACTCCATGGAACTCTCTCTTGATCGATTGATTATTTCGAATGGACAGACTGATAAATATAGAACACCAAACTCCAATGGGTGAATTTCAATAAACAGGTCATCATCCCATAATGAGTGACTAAATAAATGATGTGTGCCATCAAAAAAAGTGACTGCGTTCCCTATGAATTGGTATTCTCATGACTTCTTAAGAACTTCTTTATCTGAATTAATTTTTTTAAGACGGCATAAATGTTAACAAGACTATCACTTTTGAACTACTGGAAAATGCCTTTAAGTCTGCCGATTAATTCATATGAGCAAATAAATTTTTAAATGTGTTACAGGAAGTCATTAACCCATGGCAAAACGTAATCAAATCAAGAAACATTCAGGGCTTTCAAGAAAACCTTTAAATGCCGAGCTGTTTTTTAAATGTGAAGACATGCCCCCCCCATTGCACCCCGGTGTTAAAATGATGCGTTCTTTAGCTAAATTGAAGCAGTTCATTTGCAATAGAAGCCATGCATTAACTATTTCTTTTGCATGTCTCTTTTTCGCTGGAAAGTATCTTGTAGATCCAGGAAACAAACAAAAAAAAAATTTTTTTGGAAGCAACCCCTGCCACCGTTTCGATTACGGGTATACAGTTAATAAAGTCAAAGATGATGTGTGGCGTTACCACCGCCCCAAAACAACAACAACAACAAAAATTTTACATGATTATGATTGGGATGATAATGATGTTGCTTTCCACCGTTTGTTCTGCTGCTGCTGCTGCTTGTTTTCTAGCAACGACGATGTTCTTAATGAAGATGATGACGGGTGAGTGAATGAGGAAATTATTTATTTACTTGACTATTTTTGTTGTCAGTCTCAATGAGTTTGGATTTGTTATTTTTGTTATTGTTGTTATTGTTGCTGTAGTCGTTAAGTTATGGCTGTTGACACTCTCGTTATAAGTATTTTAATAGTCGCTGTTGTAGTAATTCTCAGTTTAACAAATTGATTTGAATTGTTTTTGTTTTTGTTTATGTTTTCATTTTATTTTTATTATTTATTTTGTGCTTCAGAAAAAGCACAATTTGCAATTCAAATTTGTTTCGTAGATGCATTTGAATCGATGTAAATTACAATTTGTGGCTGTTTATTAATTTATCTTGTATTTATTTAAATGAAATGCACCCTAAACAATTGAAGACGAGAGAAGTGCAGCTACGAAAATGCGGATAGACATCATGTTTTTTTTTGTTACCTTATTTTTTCTCCTCGAAAAGGTCAAATTAATAACAGAATTCACATTTGAATGCCCTACACTAGGTATTTAATATAATAGAATATCATATTTGATGCGCGGTGTTTTAGTGAAAATAGTTACATAACTCAAATCAAAGAACAAGACTTGCTCATTAAATGTACATAATTAGTGGACCAGTTGTTGTTGAAATGTATTGAATGTTATTTGATTTCATAAGTATTCATTTATGGAGCACATTCATATATATTTTTAAGTGTCAGTAGAACTTCTCTATAGTGAACTTCTATACAAGGAAGCTTTCCTTGTTGTGAATTAATTTTAAAAACACTGCCTTTTCGTTTCAATTTTAGTTTGTTTGATCTCCTTGTAAAGAATTTCCCTACAGTGAATTTTTCTTTACAATGAAAAAATTCCGCTGATGTAAATTTGACTCACATGCGTTTTTGTCTCCATATAACGAATTATTTAAAAAAAAAAATTCTGTTTCGCAACACTGTGTACGTAGAAGAAGGTAAAATATAATGAGGGGAATCCCCATAATATGAAAATAAGAACATAGAAAAATTTCCTTCAATAACAATTTTGACATCAATAACAATTTGTGCCTTCTGGACAGCTAAACGGCTGAACCGATTTACTTGAAATTTTCACAGCATCTCTCTGTATATCTATAGGCTATTTCAAAATTCTTAAAACCGGGCGTTACCACGCCCATACAAAAAAAAAAGATATTTATTTTTCTCAACATATACAAATTTCATTAGTTACTTTGTACGGGGGTACAAAGCCAACTTGTGCAATTCCGATCACTTTTGAACTGATGATTTCTTTAACTACACAGTAATTTGGACCATATTCAGAAACGTACGTGTCGATGATTCTCAATATATACAAAAATAAACATTTACTTTGTATGAGTGCGGTAACGCCCAGTAGGAATTTAAAAAATTTATATGGCCTGCCAGGTATACAGAGAGATACTGTGAAAATTTCAGACGTATTGGCACAAACACACATACAGACAGACAAATATGTAATTTTTATACAGTAAAAACTCTCAATATCGCAGTATTTTTGTCCGGTTATGAGAGACGGACACCTCAGAGGTACACATTTATTATTTTAAATAAATTCTTTATTTTATAATGCTACACTAGTGATTTGTGTTTGAAAAAACTTATTCAGAATAGAGTGCTTTAACATAGATCGGTTCAATTTGCGCCCTAGAGTCTCAAAATGGTTTTAAATGTTTTTAAATGCGACGAAATCGTTTCTAGTGAAATACTTCAAACCGGCAATTTCGTTTAATGCTTCATCTCAAGTATTTACGGAATCAAGTACATGTAATTTGTATTTTTTCTTTAATTGATAAAATATTTTTTTGTCTGTCAAGGTGACAACACGAGCTAAGCAAACAATTTCTTCAAATACACAGAAATTTCTATGCAGTGTTAACACGGGAATCAAAATTTTCAATGGGTTTAACACAAATATGAATCGGAGTTGAAAAATTTAAAAAATGCTATTAGTGGAGTTTCAATCAAGGTTAATTAATTTTTAAAATTAACGCCTCTGTCCGCTTATGAGAGGGTTTTTGCGCACAATTTTTTAAAATTTAGTGTCCGCGTTCGGTCAATAGAGTGTCCGGTTATGAGAATACGTTTTGTACTGAAAAACTGATGAAAATCTCGATTCTACAAAGTTTGTTCGGTTATGGGAGGTGCCCATTAGGAGAGGTTTCGCTGTATATGTAGAAGATACAATTGAAAAATTTTTGGTCTGACAGGAATTTGAACTGCAGATCAAGAATCCTAACTAATCAGCCAAACACCTGCAGTCATGCACTTTTCGAATTTGTTTCTATAGGATCTGCTTCATTTGGAAAATCACATGAACAGCAGCAGCCGCCTCAATAACGGCCACATGAGAATTGCACAGTATGTATGTATGTAGTATATATATATAAGTATATATAGATATGTACGTATGTATGCACATAGATAGATATGTAAATGTGTGTGGTCCAGCAAACCAAGCGAGTGTAATTGGAATTGACCTCAATTCAAAGTGAAATTCATTTTCCCAATCTTTTCATTTATTCCACAATTATTGCACATTTCATCTCGGAACTTTCAAAGGCAGCCAGCCACATTTCTTAAGTAGAAATTTACAGTGTAACGAAAGACGAAGTGATAAATAAATGAAATTAAATTTTAATAAGACAAAGGAAATTAAACGGATGTAATTTTCTTAACAATGATTTGTATTCTAGAGCGGTGCAACGATGTTGGGCATGCAACATAAGTTACATTGTTAGAAATGTAATAGAAAATTATTCTTGCTTCCTGCTGCGTTAAATAATGCGATATAAATCTGGGCATCACACACACACACACACATGCGCACGGAACAAACAATTGCCTGACGCCTCTTATGTTTTTCGCTTTTTTTACCTTGAATTGTTTTTTGCTGTTGTTGTTGATAATGATGTTCAGCATCGGCGTGTTGACGAAGTCTGCTTTGTAGTTGGTTTCAATAGTTCATTTCAACGTACATACGTACAATTAATAGACAGATGATGGAATGAATGAATGAATGCAGGGCCGACCGACCAACTGCTTGATCATTGTTTGTAGAGTCACAAGTAGCAAAAATTGTTGTTTCTGTTCTCTTTTTTTTTTATTGCTGGCGATCTCCTCCTAAGTCAGCAAAATTGATCCTGTTTTTCTATGTTTTGTTTTTGTCCATTTCAGCAAGATTCATCAAGATTCAACATGTTTGACTCTGTACAAGAAAGTGCAAGTGTTTGAATTCATGTTTATTGCATTTTGATGGTACTGTATGTTTAGAATTAATAATGCATTTTTATTACTGGCTAAAAGAGCTGAACAACCTGTGGAGCCTGCAAACCGATGATGGATTGAGTGTTTGTCAGGAGAGAAAATAAAATCATGCTTAAATAACGACACTCCTTATTCACAAATTATTGATTAAAATGTAATAATTTCACTTAATGATTTTTTTTGTGACTATTTATTCCCAAATAGTTGCTGCAGATACAGTACTTTGATTTGAATTTCTTTTTTAAAATTTTTTCTTGAAGAAACTTTCTTCAATTGTTTTTGACACTGAAAGTCAGTCTGCTCCGGCTTGAAAAGGGTTAAATTTTGATAATTGCCAATTCTTATTTGTATTGTACAATTCAACTCTAGTACATGGGTTTGCTTACTGTTATGAACAGAAAGTATGTGTGTGAGAGAAAGACAGGTATATGTATATCCCGCAGCAAAACTCAGCAGATCTTCTTACGTCAGGCCTTATTAAAAGGCTGCTGGGGCATTTCTTAAATTATTTTTCAATTCTTATCTAACAGCTAAAGAATATAAGAGGCTTTGGCTCTTCCACATGAAATTTAGGATACATATTCCACACTGCCTTTTATGACAAGGGAGTGGAGAAGCAGTATTTTTTTTTGCTCTGCGAAAAAAACAAAGTTTGAAAGCTTTCCAGAATCTCAGAAGAAAGCAGCGAGAGCGAAAGACCTAACCCGCAATGACTACGTGTATAAAAAAGATGGGTGGAGGAGGGTTAGCACATCTAAAAAAAGGAGTGCAGAATCGTTCTCAAACGCATCCGTACACTATTCTTATTTTTTCCTTATCCTCGCAAACTTAATCTTGCACATCTCTGCAGGTTTAAATGTATGTACATACGTATAGACACGAATCATTACATCGTTCCATTTGCAACAATAGCAATTCCATGTTGCTCATAAAATCATCTATTAATAAACCTTGATTCACAGTTAGAATGATGATCTTGACTGCACGGCAACGATGACTTTGGTCTTTGCCAAGTGATTTCATCTTAAATAGCCCATTTTGTTATTGTCGTTGTTGTTTTAAACCATGTTATTGTTGCTGATGCAGCAGCAAACACATGTTCAATTGTGCATTTAATAGAGAAGTAGAAAAAGAAGAAGAAACAGAAATAGAAACAGAAAACAATAAGAAACTCGTAAAACAATAATAAATTTTCAGACAGCATAGAGCAACCACAAATCAAACATTAGACCAGACAGACAATATGACTCATGTAATGAATAGTGTTTGTTGTTCATTGTTGTGTGTCTGATTTAGGTGGCAACATATTTTTATTTTAATAACCAATCAAAACTGAAAAATAAACAAACAATTCAAGACATGTGTGCAAGTTTGAGAAATAATTTCATAATTTTATGGAATTAAAAAAAAAAAAAAAGCAGAAAAAATTGCACGTCTTAATTTCTTTTCAATTTCGATTAAACGATTCATTGCAGCTGGATTAATCGGTGAAATAATTTAAAAACGAATTTTTCAATTAACAATTCAACTGGTGTTTAATCCACTATTTGAAAGTAATGTGGGTGAGATGGCAGATTTGCGATGTTAATTCAAATAAGTTTCCAGCTGAATTTAGCATATCGTTACCTGAATATAGAAAGGCCCTAAAGCTATGTACACACGATTGTCAGTTATTAACAATGCAAAATTGTCAGTTCAGACTATTGTCAGAAAACCTGACAATTTAATTTTCACACAGTTGTCCTACAATAAATTTAACTGCCAACAAAAATTGTCAGCTCAGACGGTTGTCAGATGACTGAAAAATGGCAAAAGTTGCCATTGCCTCTTAATATTTATGTGGCAGCATTACCAATAGAAATATTTATCAGACAATGGTGTTATTGTACGGCGCACTAAATTAAGCACAAATGACCGTACAATGACCGTCTGGCAATTATCTGTAAATGGAAATGGCGGGTGTTCTCACGATTGTTAAATGCCTGACAATATTACTGTTGTACAATATACTGACAATGCTTTTTATGACAATTTCAATAGAAACAGGTAAAGAATTCCCCAAAGCAAAGTATAATGCAGTTGAACCACTACCCAGTAAGAAGTTATCGGAATTTAGAAGTACAAAAAGCTGAAGCAAACAATACATTGGCATATTTAAGAACAAATAAAGAGAAAAAAAAAAAAAAAAAAAAAAAAAAAAAAAAAACAATTTTCCTGAAGAAGCTACACAAAGCAGTAGTAAAATATCGAATCAAAATAAATATTACATATATTAAAAAGACGTACAGCAGAAATAATTAGTGTAATTAATATAAAAGGAGGTCAAGAAACCAGAAGAATTAACAAATGCTTATAAGAATTGTGCCGAAATGCATTAAAATCTACGAATACACTGTTTATAGCAGCATATACAGTTTAAAAAATTCCATTCTTTTGCGTTTATCTTTTTGGGATACATAAAGTAATGCTTCTCTAAGCGGCTCATGGCAAACAAAAATCATGCATGATAAAAGCGCAATTGCAAGTGATTCGATTATGTTGTCTCATTAACAAAAATGCTTCCAGGCAAGCACTAATTTTTGCTGGGATAATATTCTAATAAAGTTTAGATGAAAAAAATGGCATGCTCCGACTGATCACTGCTTAGAGAATTTAATAAGAAACTGCTTTAAAAAACAATTGCGGGTAGAAAATTTAAGAAAAACATTAGTGGCAGCCGTCCTATATTTAGGTAACGAATTGTCTACGAGTATTACAGAGTAGTTTCAAACCTCAGCAATACGTGTGGGAACAGAAGTCTACAAACTTCTAGTAAAATTAAAGCAAAATAAAATTTTTTTTTTTTTTAAGGGAAGTAAATCACAGGCAATTGAGATGCCTACCAACAGTGGTGACATTCTTCTTTTGACAGGGAACACTATAAACAGAAGACCTGCGCTGAAGTAATAGAATGGACTTAACTCTTAGACAGCTCTCCGTTGTTGCGTTTTATTTAAACACGTATAAAATAATAGTTAAGTGTTTAACAAGTAAGTATTTGCTCAGTAAATGTTTTTACTTTAATTAATATTTTAATTGAATTGTTTATATTAATTGATATTGTTCTGTTCCCAAAACAGTGCAATCTAAATACCATATAAAATGCTGAAGTGGAAAACAATAGTGAAATTTTTCCAATTAAAACTTTTAATTGATGCTACAATTTTTGCAACTGAAATTTTTATTTTCATTGAAGCTTGGTTTTTCGTATTGAATCTTGATTTTTTCACTGTGTATAAAAAAAGAGTTGCAGCATCTCTGGTGTTCTAAAATTAGCTCATAAGAGGCTGTTTACATTAAGAGTGGCGTTACTGCGACACATCACTTAAGACTCGTGTGTACTGTGGAGCGGCGCAGAGAAGGGTGCAGGGTACAAAGAGTATTACGAAATGGCAATCCATGATATAAATTTACATTTTTCCGTTCACATCCTCAGCTCTTTCGTACTCTTCTTGTTGTGTGTATGTATTTTTCCAAATGATGTTACCAAATTTGAATATTTTTTAATTATTTCTAAAAACTATTTGGCTCAATGATTATAAAAAAAAACTATGAGCACTATGTTACAAGTTTGTTAATTTTTCTTATATATTACAAATAAAAGAATAAATAAATATGTACATATTTGGCAAGAGCGATTTAATATCAAAAAGGCGTCTGACTGTTGCGACAAAAAAGGTTGCAAATGCGCGTGAATTTAAGAAGGAACACTAATAGAGAATGTACGAATTGACGCAGCGACATCAACCTTCACGTAAATCGGATCTAAGCCAAAATATTTCAGTAAATCGGTTTTAAGCGATTAATTAATTGATTTAACGGCTTGAAGTCATGAATCGATTTACCGATTAAAAATAAATAAACACAACTCCTTATTTTATAAATCCGTGGCTTTGCGTACGTCCAACTTTTCATTTCCTACAAAACCATTTTCACAGTATTTCAAACAAGAAAATGAAAAAGTTATCGAAATCAATCGAACAGTTTTCCCGTGCTGTGCTTAGGACCGAACATCATGTAATTTTTATTTACTATGCCGATATGTAGTTGTGTAGTTTCGGATAGGCATATATACCCTCTACGGCCCCTTTCGGACAAATAATATATAAATCCTATGCGTTCTTCTGTATTCAGATCAACCTTTAAAATTTTATTAAGATCGTTTGTGTATATATATATTTTAGACTACGGCCCCTCCTGTGCTCATATACAACCATGTTTGATATTCCATTAAAATCTGTTGGATATCATTTTCGCTACGCCCGCTCCTGGTGCAATTTTTTTGTTCGTGTGCACCTTCCCCTGTACTCTCACGAATATTTCACTATCCAATTGAAACAAATCGGTGCAGCCGTACTCGTTGCCCATTATCAAATTTTCCTAATTATTTTTTCCTGTATATAAAATGTCAAGTCTCTAGCTACAGAAACTCTATCCGCCTAGTCTCCCTACATAAAAAATGAAAGCGGGACTACCCTATATAAAAAGTGTACGCTTTCCTTTTTCTTAAACCTTCGCGTAGCAATAACGAACAATTCAGTAACAGAAAGTGTTCAATTTTGTGTAGGCATTTGCAAGATTTTAGCATCCGAACAAACCACGATTCATTTTTATATATCGATACCTTAACATGGAAAGGCTTTATTTAATATTTTTGATTTTCTTATTTACAGAAGAAGGAAACAATTCATAAAAATTTAGGATTAGGATTGTGGCGATTACTTTTTTAAAGCAGCGCCCAAATAGTGGCATCCGATATCAGATTTTTGCTTACATACACACATGGACATGGTGCCTCCGTAGTCTAGTGCATGAGCATTAATCTTATCAATATGGAGGTGCGGGTTCGATTCCCGCTTAGACCCTGGGTGTTGCTACAGACAATGCCAATGGTGACGTACTGGTCTGTGAGACCGGTTGTGTTAAAAAATTTGTATAACTTTATTCTCCGTTATTGTTTTTTGTTGCGATTTCGAGTAGCTGCAGCATTGCACAAACCCCACCATCAGTTAATGACGAAACTGCTTAGTGAGCACAACTTCTGTATTTTTTTTTTCTAACCTGGTGTGTGAGACCGTGAGTCACCGTGTATGTAAACATTATTTTCCATAATGAATACATGATTTTTTTTATTTTTTTCTTAATTTTAAAAAATATATTGCTAAAACATTGTTATTTTTAATGCATTTGTGAATTTTAATATTGAAATAAACGAGCTTAAAATTATTAAATATCTTTGTTTTATTGTCAAAGTGCATAAATAAAAAAAAAAAAACATTAACTATTAGCAGCACGTTTCGAAAAATCTTCAGTTGAAAACCCCGGTGCCTGAGAATGTCGTCACCATTATTCAAAGTCAAATTTGCATCACCATTGGCCGGTTAAGAGCTTCGTCGAGTATTGTCTTGAAAAAAAAATTTAATTCCTATACATTTGAATAAAATTTTTTATGAAATTTCGATACGAATCGACTGCTGTAATTTTGGCCCAGTTTTTTTTATTTAAATCTCTCAGCAATTCAAATTCAGAGCATGTCTATTTTATACATCGATTATACGAGTATAACGAAATATGCTAACAACTCGATTTCATTTATTTTTTTTTTTGCATTCTAATAAACAAGTGACAACATAGCGAGATTTTCTCACAGTGTTTTAGGCGAAATATCACATTTTCGTTTGGTTACGTTGTGGCCATTTTGTTAGAGAACTTGTTGGGCGATATTAAGTTCAATGATTCGATTGTATTTATGCCCCGCACTTACATTGTGTGAATAGAAATTAATGTAATAAATTGTAACTATAAAATATAAATATAAAGAAAATATTTAAAGTAGCTACTTGTATTGTTTTGTTTGTATATTTTGTAATTCTCATTTATTTTTTGGGAGTTCTTGTATAAACATGTGAAATTTCTTAACTTTTTTCAAGAATTTTGTTAAAGATCTACTGATGATTTTGGTATTAGTATATAGACCAGCTAAACCATATAACAAACTAATTTAAATAATCGTAATTAGTTGTTTTATATTGCACAACATGAATGGCTGACTGGTGTTTTATACTCCCATCACATATTTTAACAATTTAACTCATAAATGCAGAAATTGTATGAACAAAACATAATTGTACGATTATCGGGGAATATTAAATGCCTATACAAAAGCATATCGAACATTGATATGATATCATGTGGAATAAGTAATTAGACCTGAGTAGTACAACAGTAGTATAACATAAAAAAATATTACTATGTGCATGCTGCAAGTCTAATGAAGCATTTTTGGTGTGTTAAGCAATCGTTGCAAATATTTCCCAATCAAGCCACTAGAAAATATATTTGTATTCAGGATCCCTTTATTAGCATTGCTGCGCTTCACAGAAATAATAATATAATACAAAGTGTGCATATATATCTGATGGTGAGAATGTTAAAATCTAATAAAATTTAATAAAACTTTATGCACAAGACATACGAGTATACGCCATGCATAAACACCAACGTACGGCCCAGAGAAAATCTTCCAAGGAAAAGTTACTAAAAGAGAGGAAAAAAGAAAACAGAAAAAAAGAACTGAAGAATCTGGTTTTACAACATGTTTTGCATAACTTAAAAGGAACAAGTCTTAAATCATGTTTGCCTCTTGCCTTTTGCTCCCTCTATCACTGTGTTTACCCATCCCTCTGATCAATTGGCCACTCTTTTTCAATTTATCACGAATCCAAGAAACTTGGTTGAATAAATATTGAGGTACAAAATAAAAAAAAAAAAAAAAAAAAAAGTTAAATAAACGTTGAAAAAAGGTACAACTACACTTAACAATGACCCTCAGAATATAAATGTTGTATGTGCACAATAACTTGCACACAACTTTTTTTTTTTAGTTTCAGTTACAGTGGAGTGGGAATTGCACTTGGAAATACATTTCATTTCAAAGAGATTAGCAGCAACAGCTTAGAAGAAGCTACAAAGCATCTGAAAATACTACACGTCAGGACAAAATGAAAATAGTACTGTGCGCTTCCCACAAAACTAAACTGAACTAAATAAAATTCTTTCAATTAGCCCCGGTATTAGCATACCTAACTTTCTGTAAACAATAATCAGGGTTCTCATTTATAATGACCAAAAGTCACAAGTGCGACAACGGCTACATCCGGCACTCTAAGGAACCGCTTTCAGCAATGGAGCCGAAAACACTCCAGTAGTCTTTCAATCAGAAACATAAGAACAAAATTATTCGCTTCATCAGGATCAGTGACTGCTTTTCATACTGACTTCCTTCAAGGTTAGAACACGGCATATTTGTTATACCTGCTAAAAGACTGGCACCATTTTACAATGAAAGTACTCCCGCAATACCACTGCCCAAAGTGTTAGAGTTGCTAAATTATGAGTTCAGTCGTTTCATAAGAAGACTGTCTGCTATAGCGGGTCGATTTGTATGGAGGCAAAAAAATCGCTCAAATTACAAGGAAAATCGTATTCTAGGGATTAAAATAAGAAACTTTGCCGAAGGAACCATACCTCTACAATGTATTTTGATGTCCCAACTTTTTGAAAAATCTCACTTTGACCCATTTAGAGTGCCTCAATCGAGTCAAAATGTATGACCGACCCCCACTAACTTTGGGGGGCCGACCCACTTATGCCAGTGGCATACCCCCTGGAACCACCCCTGGGGGGTTCCCCATACAAACATTTCAAAAAATCACCATTTTTGGCACTTTACAAGAAAAAATCAACGAAATGTCTATGTTTTTTTATTTTTGTCTGCCCTTCTTCAACATTGGAAAGCAGACGGATTGCAAATTTAAACGTTTCCGACACGTAATTAATGGACTGTCACAATTATAGACCCTGTAAGAGTCCGAATTGTTTTCGAATAAGATTTTTCAAACGTCAATAAGACAAAACGTCAATAAAGCTACTGAAAATTTGTTCAAAATAATGTTTATTCTTACTTGAAAGTGATTTTTTAATGAATTTAGTGAAAATGTGCTTTTATTCATCATCAACTTTAGCTGCAATTTTAATAAGAACTTGGAGAAATATTGGAGTGTTTTTTAAATTGATTATTTAGCATTAAAATCTATTACAGAGTATATAATTTTACATAATTTAATAAAAGAAAGAAAGAAAATTGCAAATTGTTTTTTTATGTTTCATCAGTTATTTATTAGGAAAAGAGCACATTCGATTTAATTTCGACCGGACTTATCTACATGATTTCAAACCGACAAAAATTTTGGAAATTCGGTTTACAGAACATAACCGAACATCTCAATTTAGAAGGGATTTTTTGAAATGTGATCTGTGGCAGACGATTATTTTTCCCATTTCCAAGATATGGGTGTCAAATGAAAGGAATTTTTGAGAAGAAAATTAAAAATAAAGTGGAATGGATACTTTTCGGCAAAACTGCATTTATTATTTGGAAGAGAGACTTTTTGTATTTCTGGTATGCAAATTTGGTACAGATGGCTTAGTCATCGTAGCAATATCTATACAAAACTGGGCGAGATTACCAAGGCGCACCAGGAAAATTTAGTAATTAATAAAATCTGGCTATTTAAACCAGCTTTATAAATTAATACACGTCCTTGACACTCGGACCGGAGCAATACTGCTATAAATAAAATATGTGCAAAACCAGTGTCGTAAAGACAAGAAAGCTTTCCTCTATCCCTCTCTCTCTCTATCTCTCTCTCTCTTCACCATCCCTCATCTATATTACTATTATTTTCCTATAGAAGGCATATAGCATGCAAGTAGTAGGCAATCATTGCATGAATGTTACTTCTTTTTATACAAAAAAAAAATTTGCAAATATCGATATTTTCGATTCCATTTCTCATTATTGTGCTGAATAATTATCCATTAAAAAATACTTTTTATGTTGGTCATTGCTTACAATTGTCCCACTGTGCAGTCGTACACACATTAAAACAATGCACAGCAACGCAAATCTACAATCCAAAAATACATGCAATAAAACAGTCCTGATGGTGAGAAGGAAACAAGCAAATTCCAAACAGTTAAACACAAAAGCATCCGCATAATGGATGGATGGATGGATCGTTGCTTCGTATGGTTCACTCGCCTGCTTAGCTTTACCTTAAACTTTATGGCAAACCAAGAGAAATAAGCTTTAAATAGCAACAAGAACAACAACTGAATATAAACCAGCAACAAATCTTTAAAATTTTAGAACTTCATTCTAAAAAAGTTTATTAACAGAAAGAAAAACAAAACACACTCGCATAAGGAGCACAAAACTCCTTTTTCAATACACAAATTGTTGTTGTTGCTGTTGTTCTTGTTGTTGTTGTTGTTGTTGCCTTTGATCGTTGCACAGCAAGTTGTTGTAGTCGTTTTTGTGTTTGTTTTTGTTTATTTTTATTGATCGAATGTACATATAAGATGAACTTCAGGAATGCGGTGTTACCACTTCTTCTTCCAAAAGCACCTCTTCCACATCTGTTGTTGTTGCTGCGCTGGTATTTCTATTGCAGGAACTGGTTGTGGTATGTGCGCTTGTGTATGCGTCGTTTTTGTGTGTGTGCGGCTGTGTTGGCTGACTGGATATAAGGAAAGGGTAGGGGCTGGCCGACGACCAACAGGCAGCAGGTAGCTGTGCAAGCAGTCAAAAGTTGGAGTATGAAGTTGGCTGTCATTTGGGCTGGTTGGTTGGTTGGTTGGCAGGGTTGGCTTCTCAGTTGTTTATATAGTTTTTTTTTCTTTGCCCTGCTGACTGACTGGCTGACTGGCTGCCTTTCTGTTTGGCGATTGCGTTGTTCTTTGGTTCAGTGAAAAATACCATGAACATACAATTTTATGATTCATCGCCAAGTTAAAGATTTTTATGTCTTATTTTTCTTCGTCTTCTTTTCATTTTTCCCAAAGCAGAGGGAATCAACAAATAAAAAAAAAATATTTTGTACAAAAAAAGGTACAAAGAATAAACATTTTTATATCTCATGATCAACTAAAGATATTTGCCAATAAAGGTATTTTTTGCACATTTGCAGTAACATGGCCAAATAAAATTTTGTTGACTCAAAGTGGGATACGAGTACAACAGTATAAAAATGAATTTGATCAGAGGGTTTGCTGAGGGTTTAACTTTTAGGCAGCTCAAGATTTCAAGATTATTCTGAAAGCTGGGGCAGCTACTTTTGCTTTGCGATGACGGGAAGGTTGAAGAGGCGGTTTTCAGTCAAACTAGAACATATTAAAATAGAAATACAGAATCCTAGAAGGCATTTTCGTAGCCAAAATTGTGGGGATTAGATTATTAATATAGAGGTTGCGGGTTCGATTCCCACCAGACAAGCCATGCAGCTTCACAGATTGTCTGTGTGTGTGTTTTAAAAAAGTGTCCGTTTCTCTTAATTCTCAGAGAATTTTGTACTCGAAAAAGAAATCAATCTTTACTTCGAGCGCTTTTTCCTGCGAGCATAAAGAAATTGACGATTCCAGCTACAGTTGAGAGTCATACGGCCGACAGCATTCTTAAGGTAAAGAGCTCAGCAGCTTCTGGTTAAGAGGATTTATCAGCGGTCTAATTGGAATTGTAATTCGGGATATTTATGGCATCCACTCGCGACTGGTAGCTGTGAGTTGACCAGCTGGAAATGAGGCCTTAATTTTCTAGAAAGTAAAGCTTCTTCCTCTGCTGAATCGACTCCTTTATACGTATTTAGAAATGCTATTTCACGATGTAGGGGCCAAATTCATATCAGTGTAAAATATGGAAAATTATGAAAATATATTTCAAATAGCATTGCCGTTTAGCACGGCGGACAAGAGATGCAACGGTATGAGCACACGTGTAATTGCAAGGAAACTGCGGACACGCTTGAGCGACAAATGCACGCAGCAGATTATGAGAAGCATCACACGGAAGGTCGGCATATTTACGGCCTACTGGTATATCGGCAAACATGCCAGTATGCTGAGTCTCTCTCAACACAGTTTCTAACGCAGCTGTCGGGAACAGAAGAAGGAAAGGGGACGGTTTTCCACCTGCTGCATAAAGTTCAGCACCAATTTTTGGGCAAGCGTATACTGGACGATACTGCCACGCAAGGGATTGGATTTAATACATCTCCTCAATGGATCCAGCGGAGGATGCTTTATATGGGTTAATAGTTGGATGACTGAGTGGTATCTTCGAAACGGAATCTTGCGATTATACTCGAGTGCCTGAGAGTAGTGCACAACATTGTCTACATATCCGGCATTTTATATCTCAATAATGTAAAATATTTTATAACGAATTATTAATAATTTTCAAAAAGCTATTGAGGTTGAGATTCAAAAAAATTTTATTTTTTTATATGTCATGAGATTTATTATGAGCAAAAATAATTTTGAGAAAAAGAAAAGGGCCGACATCCTTTTGCTAGTGTACAAAGAGAGTTGTGGATTCTGGTTCCACTAAAGTATGCGAGCTAAAAAGTATTTAATGCGTCTTGCGAGCAGTATTAAGATGTTAGATTTGCTGACCAAGCACCGCAACTACATTTTAAGCATTTTAAAGCATTATAAAATTGTACAAATGCAAGCCGGGCACCAGCTTAAAGTATGACTGAAACTAAAATAAGTAATAAAATCGCAAAATTAAAAGCCGTACAGGGCAGCATGCTGTTTATTTGCGAATCAATGTACAATTATTTCTGTTGACTTCTACTTCATTTAGGTAGACAACAAAACTCTGCTTACACAGCATCAAAAAAAAAAAACTGTTGATGAATGTATTTTATTTACAATCCATCCAGACGTATTATGCTTAAGCAACGGCGCTATGCTAATGCCTCTTTCCGTGACACTCAAAACAGCAAGCTGACATTTAAAATACTGCTGATTTTTGGGGGTCTTGTATTTCATTTTTTGTAGACAAAACCCGGCACAAAACATATAATAATGGAAGTAAATGAAATGGTCCTACGAGCCGGATTATACTTTGGAAATGCAACTTCAATCACAAGGCGACGAGATCCAATATAAGACTAAAGCACGGCGGGAGCCAACTAGAAAAAAGGAGCAAGAACATGCCAACACAACAAGTGTTTATTGCAGTCTATGGGTTACACTGAAAATAATTCTTGCGAAAAGAGGCAGCCACCACAAAAGTTATAGAACTTTTTCGCAAACACGTCTCTGTTGTAAATGTAGATATTTTTAAATTCATTTGGTTGACTGGCTTCTTTTTATTTAGTTTTTTCATTCGTTTTTTTTTTCTTCTGTTTTTGCAGAAGTTGCCCTTTTTGCAGAATTTTTGCATGGATTTAATTTTTTAACTTTTTCTTTCCATCACGTTTTTACTTTTTATTCATCAGTAGAAGTTTTTTTTCCCCCCCAACCCCGTTTTATCTTTGTTCGCTATTTTTATTCGTTTCTTTGCGCTGCCATTGTTTATTATGTGCATGATTTTGCTCATCATTTCATGTTTTGCTTTTGAATATTTTAACTCCTTTTCCCATGCTATCTGCCGTAATATTGTATATAATTTTTTTTTATATAATTTTTTAAATAATTCTTTTTTTTTTTACTTTTACTTATTGCAACTTTTGGAGCACAATATTCCTGACGCGCATTTTTTATTTTGTATGAATTTCGTTTATCTAGTTCTTTGCTTAATAGTCTTTTATAGCTTTCGACTTGTTTTGAGAACAAATAAACGTTGTCGCGGCAGTGTTAAAAATTTTCAAATTTTCGAGGTGTTGAATTATGATGGTTAAGAAGGGGGGAAAAAATAGAAAAACGAAAAATATTGAACTTGTTTTTTTTTTCCTTTTCATATACGCATGCTCCCGTTTATACGTACATACATATTTATGTTAGTAATTTTTTTTGTTCAGTGTATCTAATGAATAAATATGCATTTGAGAAGCCTCCTTCTCTTCTTGGAATTTACTGGCCGCTTTTGTTCTTTCTGTTCTGTCATGGTGTTAGAAACGATTTCGTTTCTGAACCCTTAATTTCATGGTAGGCTACATTGCTAATGGTTTGTGAACGTCAAGGTTGTTATTAAGTACATGATGATACATTTTAGGCTCAAAGCAACGTGCATCGTATTCTAGAGACAAAATTTCATCTGTAACAAAGTAATAAATGCTTTACAATTGAAGAATTATAATTTATTTTGTGATTGACAAATATTTAGTTTTGGAATGAAATACACAATAGTTTCGCTTCTTTTTCAAGTCTAAAATAATCAGCAGGATGCGGATTTGTTTTCCATTTTGCTAAGATATAACGACGTTATTTCCCATTACCAACTCCATACATTTTAATGCAAATTATAAGGAAAGTATTTACATATGCATATTTTTGCATCTTTTATAGGAAGAAAAATATATTTTGTAAACTTTTCATATACGAGGTATGTTCCAAAGGAAAGGTGAATTTTATTTTCTTCGATTACAATGGCATGGTACAGCATGAGTTCTTGCCAAACAGGTCGTACGGTTAATAAGGAATGCTACAAGGAAGTTATGCAACGTTTGCGTGCAGCAATACGGCTCAAACGATCGGAAATGTGGAAAAAAAATCATTGATTCTGCATTACGATAATGCACCATCTCACCTCACACGTCAATGCTTGTTCGTGATTTTTAGGCCAAAAACAACACCCTCAATCATGCCTCAACAACCTTATTCCCCAGATTTGGCTCCCTGCGACTTTTTCCTATTCCCAAAACTGAAGAGACCAATTAAAGGAAAGTGTTTTGCCACAATTGATGCGATAAAGTCAAAATCGAAGAACGAGCTGATGGCCATAACGAACTGCGCATTTCAGAAGTACTTCGGGGATTGGATCAAGAATATTGATGAACAAAAAAAATTTAAATTTATGCTGTTCTATAGCGGAAGCCATCTATCTTATAATTATTATACTAATGATTATACTCTTGAAGAAGTTGAAACATTCCTTGATCCTTGTGTCCTACTCGAGAGAAAATTAAGTTTTAATTTACACATTTCCCAATTAGTGAATAGAGCCAAAGGAGTTTTGGGATTCATAAAACGTTGGGGTAAGGAATTTAATGATCCCTACGTTATAAAGCTTTTGTTTACGTCGCTGGTGAGACCCATTCTTGAATACGCCTGTATTATTTGGGATCCGCAGTATGATATCCACATAAAGAAAATTGAATCAATTCAAAAAGAATTTCGTTTATTTTGTCTACGTGTACTTCCTTGGAATCGTGATCTTAATCTCCCATCATATGAAAGTCGCCTTGCACTTATTAAGCTTCCTACTTTCAAAAGTAGGAGAATATACATGAATGTATCATTTGTAAGGAATCTAATAAATGGCGCTATTGACTCAGCGTTCTTACTCCGTCACATTGAATTTACAATACCAAATTGTCCAACAAGATATTATGTTCCTATAAAACTTCAATATTTCCGCTCCAACTCTGCCAATTTTGATACATTCCGTAGAATGTGCGCTGAATTTAATGATCTATATTCTTCCATTGATTTTTTGATTGATTCTAATACTCTAAAAAACAATATTTTAAGGCACTTAAATGCATTTTATTAATAATTGCATACGTATCTTTTATTTTAATGTTATATTTTTTATTTATATTTACAATTTAATATTACTACCATTGTTATATTTATTATTAATATTTTGGAATTTAATTTATGCTTAAGCCTGTATGAAATTAGTTCATAGGCTAAAAATTGAATAAAATAAATACTTTTCAAAAAAA
This sequence comes from Dexiosoma caninum, assembly GCA_963924685.1. NCBI lineage: Eukaryota > Metazoa > Arthropoda > Insecta > Diptera > Tachinidae > Dexiosoma > Dexiosoma caninum. The sequence continues at coordinate 25,482,000 of OZ004729.1, read as the reverse complement.
TTCAAAATTCACCTTTTCTTTTGAACAGACCTCGTATTCAAGGTTTTTTATTACAGATTACTCTAGGCTAGTCCCATGCCGACATTTAATTTTTTTTGTATTACTTTTTGAGGACGACTTACAGTAAAAAATTAATCCAAATTTTAATTAAAAATTAATCAAAATTTTAATTAAAAATTTGTAATATCAATTAAAAAGTTAATTCGATTTCCATCTGTAAAGAAGTTAATAGTGTAAATTAAATTGTTATTTTGTCTTAATTCTTTTAACTTTCAATTCAATTTTTATTAATAGTAAGTGAAAATTGTACCAAATATTTTCAAAATTTCAAACAAAGCAAAAAAAATAATTGATTTCAATTTGAATGTAATCCTAATATTCCTTTTAATATAATTCATCTTTCATCATTTAAAATATTTAAAGAAGAAAAATTTAAATTATTAGTTATTGAATAATAAATTAAACGCAATGAATAACATACTGTTAATTCAATAGAAATATAAAATAAAAAAAATTTAAAAAAATGTATGTAAGAAAAAGAAACTATTTCTAAAATTAAATCTTTTGAATAAAATCCTGATAAAAAGGTATCCCACATAAAGCTAAATTAGCTGTATTAAAACAAGAAGATGTTAATGGTATTAATATTCTTAAATTTCCTATTAAACGAATATCTTGAGAATTATTTATATTATGAATAATATTGTAGTAATTTATATTTATAATTATATTATTAATTGACCTTTTTTATTATATTTTTTGATATATATTTATTAAGCCTGAGGTCTTTTTTTTATCTTATTTTTTTTTTTTTTTTTTTTTTTTTTTTTTATTATTCGATATTTCGTTAACAGCTTGTTAACATCATCAGGATTTTTCCTGATATAAAAATCTGCGAAATATCGAATAATAAAAAAACAAAATAAGATTAAAAAAAGACCTCAGGCTTAATAAATATATATAAAAAAAAAAAAAAAAAAAAAAAAAAAAAAAAAAAATTTATATTTGTATTTAATATTATTTGTGTTTCATGTTAAAACAATCAGATTGGCATTTGAATAAAAATAATCCGTAATTTTGTGTACTTCAAGCAAAAAAAAAAAAATTAATATTTATTTATTTAAGTATTGAGGCCCCAAACTTAATAAAAAAAATGTAATTGAATTGATTAAACTTTTAATTGAATAAATATATTAATAAATGTGAATGAAAAATTAAAAAATTTTTTATTTTTTTCTGTGCTCAGACCTCAACAATCTCTCCATAATATTCAGCTTTCTGAGGGGAATGTTTTTTTTTATGTTAGACCAGCACTTAGGGGATGACCCCGACACATGCGATCGATGTATTGTGATAGAAGTAGAGGAAAGGTATAAGAGAGATGATAGAAGTTGAAGCTTCACTATCTTACAACTCTCCTGTTGCAGGTTTTCTGTTTACAGCTGAGCCTCTGATGTCAAGGAGATGTATTCAATTTGGAAGCGATACATATTTGATTCTTTTGAGAGCAATTTTGAGAATTATTCTTCGCGTCCCTTGTTTAGAGACGTTCAAAAACTTGAATACTCAGTTAGTGGGCTCCGCAATTTAGCTGATTTGGGTTACTTGGATGTGTAATTAAACGAAATGTTCATATTTGTGCTGATTTGCTATACGAAAAGGTTCTTCAAGTACTGCTACCCCCATAAATATAGTTCTTTTTTTCGCTTAGGGCCTTAAGCTAACTGTGGTGTATAATTCTTTTATAGTAAAATTGGGAATAACGTTAGAGTTACCGTGCACTGATTAAGGATTTTTTAAAAATAAAATTTATTTGGGGCGCAGTTAATTTCGCGTTGGATATTTATGGCTCGATTAAGGTTTGCAGTCGCATTTCAGTTGCGTTGCCAGGCGTTGTGATTGCCACAAAAGTACTGGAATTTAGGCAACTGGAGCTAATGCAGTTTCGATCTATAATTTTTATCTACTCGCAACTGAACAAAAGTTCGGTTGCCATTTTTTATTGGCGACTAACAAAGCATCGAAAAAACTCGTAGTATGCACTCACTTTCCTCGAATGGACCGTTTGTAAATTTTCCGAAGCGCAATGCTTAAACGCATAATAATACATAATGGGTCCCATCCGCGGTTAAATAATAAATTTGCTTTGGTCCACGGCCGACTATCACGATAATCGGTCGGTTTAAATTATTAAACGATTAAAAAATTTTCCACCATTTTCATATTTAAATTTTTTTCTGTGCGACTGTTAAAATTCCCCAAAGCTTTAATAATTGAAGATCTATTTATTTCTTAAACTCAAATTTCTCCACACCTCTCCTATGTTTAGCCTTTGTTGCATTTATTTATTTATTTTTTGAATTAATTCACTTCTCAGCAATTAAAATTTATGTAAATCATTTGAAATTTTATCATTAAATATGTGTAATAGTTCCTTTATAAGTACGTTCTGTGTATAAATTTCTCATTCCCAAAATAAAAGCAGGTCATCAAAATAAAATTTTATGAAACACTTTAAACGATAAAATAAATCTTGGCACTTTAACTGCTGACTTAATAAACATTAGTCAAACACATATTTACAAAAGACCAAAATACTCACAAATACACACACACACATACTTCAATAAAAGTGGAATTCGTTAGATAGTTAGGGAGGCGCAAATATTTTAGAAATAATTTTTTTTTTCTGAAGATATAATCGATCGAACTCCGTAACTTCCCAAGCCATAGACTGTAACTAATACAAACTTTTGTTGACTATCCTAATAAAAGCCAAGATAGAGGCTGCTGAAGGCCGCCTAAAGTTCAATTAATTTAATTTAATTGGCCATTTTGATTGCACTGTTTTGAGAAAACAACAAAAATCAATTAAAATAAACGTAGATTCAATTAAATTATCAATTAGGGAACAAATTTTACTGCACAAAGATTTAACAATTATAATAAGCGACAGAGGCAAAAGGCACTTGACGTCATTTCTGAAATTGTACGTACCCGATTTAAAGGGATCTCCTAGACATAGTAATACTACAAGTACTTGATACAGTTCAATGCGTTAAAAAACTTCTTAATCCAAATCACTTCACTTTTATTTTTGAATAAATCTCCTATTTTTGTATAATAAATACTCTTTTGATTCATATAATTTATATATTTTCAGTATTCTGAAATGGCCATATAAGTCTAGAAATCTGGCAGCCACAGTTGTTAAAATGTTTTCATCGTTGTATTTTTTGGCAAATTTTTTAAGAAAATGTCAGAGTCGTCCCGAGTTTATTAATGTGCTGCCGCCTATTAGCCGGCTAGAACACGTTTTTTGGCTGGCGTATTTGAGTAGAAATAAGGCGGTGTCTGTAAGCCGCCTGCGCGCCGCCCGGTTTGACCTCTGTTTCTTCTTTATACTACCAGCTACCAACTGCACCTTTTTAAGCTTAAATTGAGAAAATACAAATTGATATTGACAAGTGCAAATTGATATTGAGAAAATAGCAATTCATATTAAGAAAACACAAATTAATAATGAGATATGGATTTAATATTAAATAAAACCATTTTGAAATATTTTTCACAAAAGTTCCTTAATACGCTATTCCCCAACAGTTATATTCTCCAATTCTATGTATTGACCTTTGGTAAAATTTTGTAGTATGGTAAGATAAATTTTTGTATATGCTTTAATTTTATGTAGACCATATGCACTCAATCGGATTCAACATTGGGCTATATGGAGCCAATCGTAGAAGGATAGCGGGTGAGTTTTAAAAAATTATTTCCAATTGACTATGGACAGGTTGCATTATCGCAGACAACTACTACATAAATCTTGTAAAAGACTTCCTAATTCCTCCCATCGAATCATCAAGCAATTTACCCACTCTTTGGCATCTTGCATTTTGAATGATCCTCGATTTCGTGTCATAAGGATGATACCAGAGGATGATATTCCACCGTGTGGCTTTTGTGCCAATTCTGGACCAGCCACGTGTTCTTCTGCAGAACAAATTGAAATTTGTTTCATCAATCTCAATAACAATTTCTTTTTTGTCAATTTAATCTTAAAAAGGTGTAGTACCGCAGCAACGCATTTCACGTGTAAAAAAAAAATTCCCTGACTACTCGTAAAAAAAATATTTTTTTTTGATTCCTGAATTTTTTTTTCTGGGACCAGCACTCAGGAGATGACTCCTACACATGCGAAGCATTGTGCTGGAACTATAGGAAAGGATAGTAGGAGAAACGACAGGAGGTGAAGCTTAATTAATTATTTTTCCAGCTCTGCTTTCGCACGTTCTTTGTTTATACTCGTAGCAGTGCTGAATTGTTGAGTGCTATCAGCTGAAGACGGTATTGTTCAGTGACCAGTGACTATACCTTCGCCACTGAAATCTTCCGACAACAACTGACACACAAAGACACACTAATGCACATCAGAAAAATTCGAGATGTTTATTTTTATTTTAAAATTTTAGTCTGAAACTGTGTCTGTTTTTGGATTCGTAGTCAACGTGCAGACTACCATCCATCGTGCCATCGCAACCCTCTATTTGTCAATTGCAGTAGAATCTCAAAAAAAGGTAACCGAAATGTGTCAAAGACTATTAATTATTTCGAAATTTTAACTTTACTAAGCGGTTTTTTAAATTCAAAACATAAATAAATAAAATTAAAAACATAATTTTTGTTGGATGTTCAATTAATAATTAATTAATTATTAAATGAACTGGTTCAACTGAGCTGAAGACCGGCTGTCATTGGCGAGGACGTGTAAGAAATTTAGATTTAATTTCTACTGGCTGGTTAAACCTTCAGTTACTCTTAATATTTTCGTGCGCAAATAATATTAATTTGTACGGGGCGGTTTGAAGCAGCAGTCAAGGCTTGTTTGTTTTTTTTTTCCTTTGAGTAAGAGGTCATGATCATTTTCGTGCGCATATTGACAAGGTCTGACCCCTAATTTGCGTCTTTATTGTTTTCAAATGATTTTATCACGGTATTATTGATGGTTACAATTGCTTTCGAAAAACTCTCTTCAGATTGTTGAACATTTTCCTCTATATTTGAGCCGTCGTTTTCATTTTCGGAAACTTCGCCATCATCGTTATCTTCTGAAAAATCATAATTTTTACAATTGTCAATTTCATACTGATGTCAATATTAGGCCCCCCAACTTTGACATCAACAATTGAAATTCTCGAAGTTTATCGTTTATTATTGAGTGTATCATTATGCCACGTATTTTCCACGCTTTTATAAGTACAGCTGAGAAAAGTTAACTGAAAAGTTGACTTTTTAGAACGGCACTTGAACGCTGAAATTCGGTTAACTTTTACGCCAGTTAACTTTATCGCGATTCTACTGTAGTTCTTTGCATTTCTATTTATGATTTATTTTTTTTAAGCTAAAACAAAAATAGTTTTTCTTATTTTGTTTTGCCATTAAAAATTACTTCTTTTGCTTATTTTTCCTTGTGGAAGCGTGTCTGGTAAAAAAACACTTGAACATTTCTCAGCAGAATACATGCCGCTTAAAAAACCATTATTCTTATTCAAGTTATCAATTAAAAATTACGTACCGCCCTAATATATTAACATATATACATACATACACATCTACATAACAAAAATGAAACATACATTTACTTTATAAAGGTTGTTCGACTCATGTGTTGTTTGATTTGTAAAATATTTTTGTTTGTTTGTTTTTTTTTTTTGAGACCACCTCCATGCAAAAAAAAAAAACAAACTGTTTCCATAATGTTGGTTGCGTTTTTATAAACATTTTTCACTTCTCTGAATTTGTATTTCACTTTTTCTTTTTTATCAAAAAACAAAAAAAAAAGGAAAAATTAAACGTTTGCTTTAGTAGTTGACAGCTCCTTTTTTTCTATACTCGCTCTACTCTGTGAACTTCAGCTTCAGCTCAGTTGAGTTGGGTCGGTGCTATTTGTTTGGTGCCTTTGAAGTCCTGGTGCTAAAGTTGTTAAAAAGAAAATAAATCTTTAGCCAACAACAACAACGTTTGCGGCGACTATTGGAGCATAATGTCAAAGGAAGACACTAGGGCAACGACAAACAGCGAGAGAAGGAGATGATGAAATGATGAGAGGCAATGTACAATGGTAATGCTGTGAAGAGCTGATGCAGTAACTCCTATGGCGCCATAACAATCAATAAATCATTATCTGGATTTTATTTAAGCTTTTTCATATCTCTAATACTGGTTGGATGGTTGCCTGCTTTGTTGGTTGGTTGCTGTATGCCATTCTAAGAGAATTTATGAGAGTTTGAGTTTATCTGTGCTTGGGGAGTGAGTGAGTGGATTAGGAAGTTACAAGAAAATGGATTTAAGCTAATGAACTTTTAACCTTTTAAATAAACAATCGAATGGAAACTTTATTTGAATACAATCCAAGAAATATATTTTGTTGTCCTTGTCTTTTGGTGTCAACAGTTTTTTTTTCTTTTTTTCCTAAACAAGACAAGTTGAAAGGAAACATTTAAGTGTGTCTGTAGAAATAAAAACGATGTCTAGAATTAGAAAATTGTATAAAGTTGAATCAAACAACAATTTGCTGTTTATCATTTAGCAAAAGATGTTTTTATAGAGGAAGTTACTTCCTCTAACCAGTATCGAAGAAAGCTTGTCTTCTTCAGAACTGGACGTTTTGTCAGGAGCATCTAATCTGACAGTTTTTTTAGGATGATGTTCAAATGGATGCATGTATGTACTATATATATATGTATGAGTAAGTGAATGAATAAATGTACGCGAGTGTTTTTTCTTAACGAGATGGAATCATCAAAACGCCTTGGAAAAGGTAAAAACTGTAGTGGAAGCACTTTAAGCCGCTAAACCACATCGCTACACTGACCCATACGATATACAAGGAACTATCTAAAAGTTCTCCATCACAGGGAAATGTATTACAACCAATCTAGACTATAGACATTCAGATTCTGGGACGCATCTCCTCTAACCTACGTAGTTCGATTGGGGCCAATTTCATAAAGCTACACAGCTTCACTCGTCCATTTATACCCCGATTTCAACAAAAATCAAAATCATGTTGTCCGGTCATATGTTAGGCCCAAAATATTCTGTGGGTGTGTGGAAATCTCTCATAACTTAAGAATGGGTCAACCAATCTCAATAAAATCAATGAGTTAATCAACCGATTCGGTTCATTGGTAGATTTCGAGAAATACTAAATCTAAACAACTCATCAGCTCAAAAAAAAAATAGATTGCCGCAAAAATTTAATTAAAATAAAAAACCAAAAGAAGAAAGAAAAAAAATGCACATGAGATACATAAAGGCAATGCGTGACATGGGTTAATCTAATGGATATAAGTGATGGTAAATTTTAACTATGCAAATTAAAATGACAACAGTTGTGATGGAATCATATAATTCTTGTATGCAATTTCGTTAAAGAATATACCATAGAGTTTATTGACTCTATTCAAATTGCAAAGGCAAGAAGTTGGATGCCCTGCTCAGTAAAGTTTTCTGGTGGTCATGTAAGATAAACAGATTCAAATCTACAACCAAAGAAGTGGAAGAAGAAGAAGAAAGTGCTGATAACGAAGAGCATGCAATTTTTTTTACACATAAAACTTCTTCTCTGATATGAGTAAATAAATTTTCAATCATTCTTTTTCAGGTGCCTCCGTAGTCGAGTGCATGAGCATTAATTAGTCTTATCAATATGGAGGTGCTAGTTCGATTTCTACAGACAAGCTTAAGAGCTTCGTAGAGTTTGTATTATAAAAAAAAAAAAAAAAAAAAAAAAAAAAAATGTCTTATGATCAAAACTCGAAGAATTGCTTCAAATGTTGTAATGAGATTTGCTTCAATTGTAGAGCCATCCACGCATCCGAGGCAAAATTTTATCAATAAAAAGTAATAAAACTTCCTACTTGTAGAGTCAAAAGTACAAAAAAAAAAATACCGAAAAATGGCCTTTTTCAACATTTTGGTAAAAAAAAGTCGACGAAAAAATATTTTTTCGCTTTGCACGCTTTTTCTACGATTCATGAGCTACATTTCAGCTAAAAATAATATGTTATTTAAAACGATTCCTGAAATATTGGCTCTCACAAATATCCACTCAACTTCAAGAAAAAATTCTACTTTGCAATCGTCATCATTTTGTATAGACTAATGAACCGTGCATGATTTGCAGAGATTAACCCGCAATTTGTTTCACTGTTATTTAATAAAATTTTGAGGATTAAGTAGGAGAGACTTTCTAACCAAGAATTAGACTATAATTTCCCGAAAGTTTTCGACGTGCTCACACTGAATCTGGATTTTGTAGGGGAGAATTGGCACTTTTTAGATACCGCCACATTTTGTTCGGTTAAATTTAACAGTCACTTTGTCGTTAAATGGTGTCAGTTAAAAGTTAATCAGACATTGTGAAATATATTTTTAGTTAACCGACTGTTAACGTTCCAATTAAGTTTTAATCAGACATTATGAAAATGGCCGTAAAACATAAATTATGTTCGTTGCCAAGCGCATCACGGCTGAACTGCTGAATCGATTTCCATGATTTTTTTTTGGGTATTTTTGGTATTTTTTTTAGGATGGGAAAGAAAAGTTGGGCGTGAGCGAAGCCGCGGGTAAATGCTAGTAACCGTATAAATTTCCGTTCTTTTTTGTTTATGAGACTTAAGACACACTTTGTTTTGAATGAAAATTCCCTATAACTGTAGTTCGCAATAATCGCACAAATTTGTATGAATGAATATTAATGTAAAATTGTTGGAACCGGAGAATATGGTTGTTGTAAGCGAAAATTCGTTATAACCGAACTCCACTGTGCTGTAATAAAATCAGGCCCTTCTTTTTAAGCAATCCAGCAAGCAAAAATCTATCGATTTTTTTTTTAGTTATAGAAATATTTCGTGAAGGTGTGTGCTTGATACGTAGGATTTCTTACTGGTACATTCCAGAACGCCATGTTGGCACGTGAGATTTTTCAAATTATCCAGAGTGCCATTAAATGTTTTTCCTAAAGAAAATATGCGTGATACTAAACAATAATTACTGACAGCTATCACTCTATTTCGAAAGGAAAACTTCATTGAAATTCTAGCCGCTAATAGTGATGAAAAAAAAAGAGTTCCAGCTGAAGAAATAAGGCCAAACAATCAACTTTATTGCCAATTAATTACAATTCCATAAAATAATAATTAATAAAGAATACCTAGACATGGAACAATATTAAAAGTGGCCATAAAGCAGGTTGGCAGAATAAATTTCAATTCATTCATTCATTCACTCACAAAACCAGCCCAGCCCGCCCATATGATGTACACGAAACAATAAACCTTTTCACAATCGTATTATTTTGTTTAACTAGACGTTCGATCAATGTTAACAAGACAATAATGATTATGAGTTTTTCTGACAGTGATGCTGCGAGGCTCAACTCAACTCAACTCAATTGGATTGAATTGAATTGCAGTCAATGATTGTGATGCCAGCCAGCGAACATCCTCATGCAAAGGGGCAACGTGTATGTTCGTTTGTAAGCACGTCATTCGACCAGAAGCAAACGAAAATTAAAACAATTCGATCAATAAATGAAGAACGACTGACTGCATCAAAGCAGTTAATAAGGTTTATGAATGAAATCTATACTTTTTTATACTCGCAGACGTTGCTTCAATGCTTGCATATCCGTCCGTCTGTCTGTTTGCCTATCTGTTTTCCTGCATTTTTAACTGCACATTTCTATGCTTTCCTTCATCTATTATGTATAGACGGCAACAGTTTCACAATAGTTTTTCGTTTTGTTGTTGTATCTTGTATATTGTGGGCCTTTGGTTTGAAGTAGAAAAGTCCTCATTTTCAGTTAATGAAATGAAATCTAAGAACACAATCAATGAAAAATCGATAAAAACTAAAATGGAACAACTATTGTTTCATTAATAAAACAAACATACAGCACACACACACAGACACACACACACACATTCCTACAAAACACTTACAGAACACAGCTTCAAAACACAGTTTTCGTTGGCGCACACACATGCAGACATACATTCATATGTACCCCCATCATCTTTCCATTTATGCCACTACCTCTTAACCACAAATGTAGTATCGTCTCTTGGCTCTGTTGTATTAAGAAATTTACCTCTCTACCTGTATCTCTATCATTTAATCTAAACTTCATCGATACCACGATACACAACTAAGTGTGTACGACAGAGAACGTGCGAACATTATTAAGGATAGATACACAGAGATGGATGGATGGATGGATGGATGGATGGATGGATGGATGGATGGATAGATACAAGTGCCTCGCACTTAAATTCATGTAAAATTATTTTTTCATTCTGTTGTTTTTTTTTTTCTCCTACAATTGAAAGTGGTATCGAAGTGTCTAATGCTGCATCATCACCGGTGTGAAGTGTTCTACGTGATGTGTGTTTGAAAACAGGAATTCAACAACACACACTGTACACAACACTATACATGCATACTTTTTTTCTTCAAAGAACTGCTTGCGTATCTTCGATGGAACAGCGATATGTCGGTCGCTCTTTTTTGTCACATTCAATGTTTCTTTCAATTGTTTGAAAGACAAAACGACAAAAAAAAAAATAGTACCATGACTTTTTCAAAATCATTTCAATCTATTGCTGAGCCGTTTCCGAAAACGAATTTGAACACAAACTCTGGGTAGGGGGACTAAAGCTAGATTGACCTAGTTCGGAAAAAAACAACTTTTCTATGGAACATTAAAACTGCCATATAAAATACATGTGCAAGCGATGCGTATTAATTTTACCAGGTGGCAGCACAACAGCAATTTCTTATGTTCTTGGTTTCAGACGCGTATTTTTAAATCTTTAAATAAATAAATAAAAACATACGAATAACGGTCAAATGCTTCTTCTGATAGCTATTGAACTAGCTAAAGCTCATTTACATTTATTATACATACTTATAAGGTAATGTGGCAGCTCAGTTGAACTTTGGCTGACAAATTTAAATGGTTGGCAGCACTGTTCAGCTTTTTTCGCATAAAAATTCAAAATCAACCAATTCAAGCTGAACATTTTTGGAATAAAATTATTTCTCTTCTCTCGGCGAAGTAAAATAACAAATAAAATGGCCCCAATTTAACTTAGCGAAAATGAATGCCTCTACACAACACACCAGTAGCACAAGTATAACGAAATTTTATAGAATTTGAAATTCTGTAAAGTTTTTAACGATATTCGCTAAATCCTTCAAGTCAGCTGTTATCGTTAAATTTGCGACAACAATTTATTATTGTCGCTGTGGTGTTTAAAACTTTGTTGTTTATTTGCTACGTATTTCCCAAAATAATATTTAGATTTTCTGATACATGAAAATATATATTTTATATAACATTTTGCATACATAATTAAATAGCAAAAAAATAATGAATCACCACACTACAGAGATACAGCAAATCTGTGTTATAAATTTTCTAAAACTACAGAACTACAATATCCTTTTGTAAATAGTTGGGTTGTGACTTCCCTTATGAAAAACAATTCACAATGAAGATTTCGCATGATTCAATTAATTTATATATAGACAAATCTGCTTGACTGCAGAGCAAACTACGTACAAACAGAAAAATGCAAACGGCCACAATCGTTTGATGCAAATTGTCAGATTTCTTTCAGCGATCAAAAATAAAAAAATTGCAGTAAAATGTAAAAATTCTATCTAGTGAAGTTCAAGCTGAAATTCATATTCGTGATAATTTTAAATTCCTAACAAACCGCAAAGTAATTAATAAAATGTTATTCTAGCACTTATTCCCTATTCTGCACATATCAACTTTCAGGCAAAAATTTAATTGACTGATTAGTCCTGCAGGAATTTTCATTTGTTTTTTTTTATAATTATTGGTCTAGCAGTTCACAAAAAATAAAACAAACACACACAATTCTCTGCCAGTTATAGTTGCGCTAAAAAACAAACAAACAAACAACCAAACAAAATGTTGGTTAAAATTCATGATGTCATTCAATTCTTCATGCACGAATGCCTCCTGCCTGGCTGGACTGCCAGTATGACTGCATGGCTGCATTGTTTATCCCAGACCCCATGGTCTTGCTACCCCCAATGACAGTTAATGGCTGTGGCTATGCCATAATCATCATGATTATAATGATCATATTGGCGCGGCGATGCGAAGCTTTAACTACTGTTGCATTTGTATCACTCTTTTTTTCGTTTGTTGCTGTTTCCTTTTTTTTTTTTGTTATTGGCTGCTTCCAGCAGTGTTTATGTGTTCCATTTATTGTAAGTGTTCCATTTATTCGAAGCGACATTTTTTCTGTTCAACAATCAACTTGAAAAATAACAAAACTTTTAACTTTTTTAAATTGTATTATTCTTTTTTGCAATTTCCATAATATTCAGTTGCGAGGACGTACATATTTATTTTTCTTTCTTTTGCATTTTAACGAACAATATTAATTTTTTTTTTAAATAGAAATTATTCGGTAATTAATAAATAAAATACAACGATAAAAAATTTATGAAATTGACCTTAAGGCTGCTGTTGGCTGCAGTGCATACACAGGAAAAAATCAAACTAAATTTTAATTAAACAGTTTGTAATATCAATTAAAGAATTAATTAAATTTGCACCTGCAAATAAATTCATAGTATCAATTAAATTATGTTTGCTGATTTAATTAAATTGATTTTTTAATTTAATTTAAAAATTTTTAATAATTAAAAATTTTAATTAAATACTTTGAAAATTTTAAACAAACTTTTAATACCAAAACAAATCTTTGGATTCAATATTTCCAAAAATAAGCTGTTATTTTGTGTATTGCATAGCAAAAAAAGATTAATTATTTATTTAATTTAGTATAGAGCACAAAAATTAATTAAAAATTTAATTGAATCGATTAAACTGTTAATTGAAAAAATATATTATTCTAATTAAAGGTGTTAATTAAAAATCAAATCAAATTTTTTTTTGTGTGTTGCAAATCCGCTTCAAAACGCAAATAGCAGAGTTTTAATTAACAGTTTCCGACGACGACTCAGGCCTTAAAAGAGGAAATTGGACGCTGCATTAATGAAATACCGCAGCATTTATGCAAAACGGTCATTGAAAATTTCATTAAATGATAGCGTGTGTGCCAGCAAAGCCGCGGCGGCCATCTGCCCGATATGTTGTTGCATACATAACCTCATTCTGTCTACTTTACGATATAATAAAGTTTCACGATTTTTTTTTAAATATCTGTGTTTTATTTAAAATTTAAATCTTGCGTTCTTGTTGGGACACCCGTTATTTCCTATTTTTCTTTTTTTTGGCAAGAAATGTTAACAAAATTTGATCGGTGGACTCTTAGTTATATTATTGTCATATATAGTTAAGCAATATCAGGAATTAGCTGTTGGCCGAAAACTGATGACACCATTTTTGATTTTTAGAATTGTTGCGGACCATAAAAAAAATGCTCTCCAAAATCGCCAAACTGGGTATCGCGTTAAACCACTCATGTCCGTGTGTTGCACTGTCTAGCCAGTAGCATAATAGTGGGTTCGAATACCGCAAACGAAACTGCGCAGGTATTTTCCACTATTTTATTTATTTATTTATTAAATATTACAAACATATATAATTAAAATTTTACTACAACTATTTTTTTGCGAGACTAGCGCACTACTGACTAAACTACCGGGGCACCCACTGTTTTTTTTTTTCTTTTTTTTTTTATGTAGGACCAGCACTAAGGAGATGACTCCTACACATGCGTTGTGCTGGGAACTATAGGAAAGGGATAGTAGAAGAAACGACAGGAGGTGAAGCTTAATTAAGTATTTTGCAGCTCTGCTTTCGCACGTTCTTTTGTTTTTATACTCGTAGCAGTGCTGAAGCTTCGCTTTAGTAGCTATTTTTATTATTATTTTACTTCGCCGGTGCTACACAATACCGACGAAGGAGGGCGTTCTGATGTGATTGTGGATTGCTATCAGCTGAAGCCGGTATTGTTCAGTGACCAGTGACTATGCCTTCGCCACTGAAACCTTCCGACAACAACTGACACACAAAGACACACTAATGCAACATCAGAAAAATGCGAGATGTTTATTTTTATTTTAAAAATTTTTTTGTCTGAAACTGGGGTTGAACCAAGGTCTGTTTTTGGTTGTGTAGTCAACGTGCAGACTACCATCCATCGCGCCATCGCCACCATCTACACGCCCGTAAATAAAAGTTTTACCGATTAAAGAGTTCTGATTCTTTCTTTTATGACAAATTACTCTTCACTAAAAAAAACTCTTGCCATATTTTATTAACTTGTTCGACACTACACTTAGGACCAGCACCTTTCCGTCACAATGAAATGTGCAAAAATAGTGCCAATAATAAAAACTGGTTCTGAATTTAGGTCCAGTGGTATGTTGTGTTACCTGTCTACGATCGGCGAAAAAGTTCTTCACTTTCAAATGTCATTATACGAAATCAGGGATATTATTATTATTATTGGAGCCAGACAGCACGGCGACCGAAGAAGATCTATTGTGCAAACCGCATCACATTCGACTGCCATCCGAAGGGTCCTAAGGAATCTAAGCCCTATTTGGGATCTGGTGTTCAACAACTTCTGTGGAGGCACAACATACATTGGGAAACCTTTGTCTGCTCGTTGCAGGACAATAGCAATGAACGTGTTCAGAACTTTTGGTACCACTTTCATGAAATGGACAGACAATTTTGTTCAAGTGTTACGTCTGGCCAAAGTAGCCTGTGAAGTGCTCAAGTCTGCTCTATTTAGCGGAAGCAGCCTACTTGAGATAGCGCTATTCGTCAGAGGAAGCGTTTGGCTTAACGCTGGCCAGCATAATCATGCCAGTGAGCAGCGAATTTCCTTTATTCCCAGTTTCTAAGAGTTTCATTCCTGTAGCTTTCGTAAGTTCGCAGAATGGCGCGGCACAAATTAGCCCCCCTTTTTCCAGATAATCCGCCATTTCATTACCCACATAACCCTCATGTACAGTAACCCAGCCCAATGTAACGTCGTTTAAGTTCCCCAACTAGGCGACAAGTTTCAGGCACTCGCATACCACTTGTGAGGTTATCATGGTCGAATAAATGGACCGAAGCGCTGCTTTACTATCTGATAGTATATAGATGTGGGCCCCCTACATATCCAGATGACATGAACTTCTGCCTGGAAAACGGTTAGGTATTGTTATCGATTTTCTGAGTCGGAGCCCGTTGATTTCCGCCTCTGTTCTACCATTCTCCAGGTTCAACCCAACAATACCTGAGATACCGAGCCGAGTTCTCACGGTCATTGGTATCCAGCCGCAAGTTCCTGAAGAGAACCATTCTCGGTGACGCCATGTCATCACTGTGTGGCGTTGGGGTATCCAGATATTTCCGCAAGACCTTCAAGCTTTCCTTGATGTCTCCACTGTTCAGCTTCGAAACACCCTCCAATTTCAGGACTCGAAAGTCTGATATTTTGATATTTCTGGGACCAGTGCGCAGTTGAAAATCGTAAAATGTTACTTGAAAATTAAAAGTGGTGAAAATCGGAAATAAATTGCTATGAAGGAGTAAGTGAGTGCTTTAATTCGCTTTAAGAAACCACACCTTAAGGATGAAATTTCCGAAATTGGTATAAAATCGCGGAGAGTAGTGTAGAGAAGAGAGACAGGTGGTGAAGTGATAGAGCAGGCCAATTCTACCGTTGTACGCTTTGTTTATTTGTAAAGCAGAGTGGCAAAAGCTCCAGTGTTAAGTGAAGGCGTTAATTTTTAAGTAAGTGTTTATCGCACATTTTGTCAAGAAGAAGGATAACGCTCACTCTCTCTCCCTCTCTCTCTCTCTCTGGCTTACTTCTTATGCTTCTGACTCTCTGTTTCTATGCGGAAGTATAGGTTTCAAGTTTCACTTAATTCAAAACTACACTTAAAAATGTCATGTTGGTTTCTGCTTTGTTTTGTCACATTTGCAAGCCAAACATGTTTGCCAGAGACTTCTACCATTTAACTACCATTTAATTTCTACATTTTGTATTGCAATGCCTGCGTCTGCGCTTAATAATAGCTTTACAATCTTGTCCATTCAAAGCTATTTTATTTCACTCCACTTTGCGGCACTGCTCGTGGCGCTATTTCGACATTAGCTTTACAGTTTTCATAAGTTATGATGGGGATAATGCGGCTGATGACGACTGCTGCTGATACAGTTCGTTGCATGTTGCTGCATGCAACATTCGTGGGACTACTTTTGGCAGAACATTGTGATTCTTTATCAAACTCTTCATCATATTCATTCGTTTGCAGATACAAAGTAAATTGTAAAAAAAATATTTTTCTTTTTTTCCATTTTACCTTTCGCTTCACACACAAATCGGGGTTTTTATGTGGATACCACGTTTCACGATGAATGCTGGAATGTTTGTAGGAATGTAGTGGCATATTGGTCCGTTTGGTGGTTGCTAAAGCTCTTGCTGCCGTTTTAATTTTTTTGAGCTGCCTGCCTGACTGTCTGCCAAACAGGCTGTTTTTCGGCCATTTAGTTGAAAAGTGAATGATTGTAAGCGAATGCTTTGCAGCCACACACACACGCACACATACACATATACACACACACATACACACACTCACACTTCACAGCACTGCTGTAGTTCATACGTTACGGAATTTTTGTACAAATGCCATTTATTGTTTGGTCCAGAGATGATGAATGCAGTACCTCGCACTGCAAACAAAATGGAATTATGTTATTCTGGCTGTTCTCCTTTTTTTAGCTTTGATTTCTTGTGGGGTTTGTTTTTTTTCTCCTTTATTTCAGTTTCATATGAATTTAGGAGTTTCGAAAGAGTGAGTTTCAACGACAGGCCTATAGATTTCAGGCCGTGGGAACTGTTTTATGCCATATTTTGAATGTCTATGCCAAAGCTGATTTCAAGCATGTTTATTTCAGTTTCGTAGGAATTTTGGAGCTTTTTGGGCAGTGAAAAATTTCTGCAGAGCTAATAATTTTGTGCTCAAGGGAAGTCGCCTACATATACACTGGAACTAGATAGAGACAGAGCGATAGAGGGAGCTTAATTCTTGTACAACTCCGCAGTTGCCTGTTAATTATAAAGCAAAGTTGCGTCATCTATAATGTTATTTTTAAGCTACGGGAGGGGAGCCATTTCATTTATTATTTTATTTCCCTGATATTTTTATGACTCAAAAAACGACGAAGGAGGGTGCTGTAGCACAGAAAACTCAAAAAAACCTTTTTTTTGACTTGATCGGTGTGGGAATGGAACCCGGGACCTTTTGGTTGCAGTGCCAACATGCTAACTATTCAGCCATCTGCACTTCTAAGCCCTTTTTTTTTGAAAGAGCACTTAGTAACAGATTGCCTACTACCTATACTAGATGTTAAATTCTAGGAAAGGAATAGTGATACTGATTACAGGTAAGGAAGGGATAGATAAAAGAAAGCTTCATTATATTTGCAATACTGATTTTACACGATCTTGTCTCTGATATCATGGAAACGCATTAAATACTTGAAGCTGTATTTGGTAGACATTTTATTAATTATTTTACTTCGCCGATGATGCTACACAATACCGACGAAGAAGGGTGCTCTGATGTGCCTGTGGATTGGTATTGGCTGAAACAGTGTACTGTTCAGTTACTAGTGACTATGCCTTCGCCACTGAAACCCTACGACAACAAGTGACACAAAGTCACACTAATCCACAACAGTAAAATGCAAAGTGTTTTTATGACTAATGCTAGGAACATAATCGGGACGAACGACGAACTTCGTCGTGCTCAACGAATTCATTGGTAAAAGTTCGTTGCGAAAATTCGCAACACAATAACGACGAAAAAATTACAGCTGTCATAATCAGCAAAGTTGTTGCCGTTTAAAAAAAATTACTTGAAGAAATTAAACATTAACAGAAAACAATTAGAAAGCAATTTTTGTGGTAAATAATTGTGCATATTTAACTTAAATTATTATGATTTTAATTTTTTTTTTTTTTAATTACATTTATTTTTGAGCGATGGTCTTTACATTACAAATTATTATTTCCTGACGATGCTACCTATTTGGTAGCGAAATATTGAAAAATAAATAATTGTTAAAAAACTTTTCATAAAAAAGACCATCGCTGAAAAAAAAAAAAAAAAAAAAAAAAAATTTAATAAAGTTCAAAATAAAAATAGAAGTGAGACTAATATATGATTTTAATTTATACATAAATTGTGATTTTTGTTTTTTTGTTGAAAATATCAGTTGTTTGTAATAATCCATTTCATATATATTTTCTTTTTCGGGGAAAAAGAACAATTTTGAAATTAGAAACAAATATATTTATTAAGCCTGAGGTTTTTTTTTATTTTATTTTGTTTTTATTATTCGATATTTCGTTAACAGCTAATAAATATATATCAAAAAATATAATAAAAAAGGTCAATTAATAATATAATTAGAAACAAATATATAAAGAGATATTCCCAAAATAAATTCAGTTAATATTAAATTATTTATTTTAAAAATTAAACAACTATTAAAATAAAAATTAATTTTATTTTTTAAAATGAAAAACGGCAACACTGTACTAATGTTTTCGTCTTTTGTCGGCGTATGAAATAGAAATAAATCTATCTTAGAGTCCGTTACGCACGACGAATTTCGTCAATGGCGGAATTGTGTTAATTTTCATATGCAAAAATATGTTTTTTTTTCTGAAGGCGAAAGTTCGCAACAAATAATTCGTCGTTCGTCCCAATTGCGTTCCTAGCATTAGTCTGATACTGAGATCTGAACACTTCTGATTTTGTATTCAACGTGCTAACTACTCCAGCCATCCTCCACACTCATTACGGAAATACAAGTCAAGTAAATGAATTTTTTCCCATATTTTAGTAGACATGTGGATGTGGAGTTCGTTGAAGTCTTTGCCAAACATTAAAATTCGCCTTAGATATTGACTACAGTCAATTTTTTTTATTTTTATCCTAGACCAGCAGCCGCCAGGGGATGACCCCTACACATGCGATGCATTGTGCTGGAACTAAATTAAAAGGATAACCAGAGGGATGACAGGTGGAGAAGCCAACTCTGCTTTTGCAAGTTTTCCTTTTTTTATAGCAGGGTTACAGCGCCTCTGATGTCAAGCAGATGTATTCGATTTTGAGGCTGTGTTTTAGTAGACATTTTTAGAAATTATTTTACTTCGCTGGTGCTACAAAATACCGATAACGGGAAAAAAAATTCCAACAATTTTCACCTCGTGGGGAATGAATATTTCATGGGAACAAAAATGACAATTCTTATTTGCGATAACGGTAACTGCCTCTTAGCGGAACATTGCGCACAAAAATCATGCATTGTTGAAGTGCAAACGCAAGTGATAACGTTTTTGCATTACAAAAGTGTTGCCAGACAACCACTAATTTTTGCTGGGTTTTATTGGACTGAGAATTGTTTTTTTTTCATGTTATTTTAATTTTGGATCTTTCAATATGAAATTTACAAAATGTGTTCAAATCTTAATCTAAAAAAAAAAAAAAATTGTTTCTATTGCCAATGCAATTTCAACCCGATGGACTGAGAATTGTTGACACATAAAAATAGCTTGCCGCTTTTGTTTATGTTACACGCTAGTTAGGTAATATAGAGCGGTGGCGATTAACTTGCTCGGCCTTCTGAACATTACATACAGATGTTAATGGTATTTACAGGTGACCTACAGGGCCAGCTTCAAGCATTATAATTATTTTTAGCATGAAATGCCTCTTGCTAAATAAGGCCCTATAAAGCGGGTCCTGATCCCTTTCTTTTAACTGTCGTATTCTTGATACTTTTTAATGGTGTAATGAAAACCTTTTACTTTTTCGAATATGAAAGAATTCCTGAGATTATATTTTTTGTGGTTTTTTTCTTGGCTATTGTTGCTTTTCATATTCCCCGCTTTTTCATTTGTAATTTTAAATTCAAGCTTCTTCTTCGTTGGCAATTTTTTTCTTCTGTTCTTTTTTAATTTCTTGCACGGTGGTAGAACGTCGGTATATTGAGAATTATTGGAGACACTGTAGACTAAACTTGAACATCAGTACATATAAAGTGGAATCTCCCTTAACGTCAGACCTCCCTAAAGCGAACAATACCCAGCGAAAATGCATTTGGTAGCGGTAAGCAGCACGAAAGGATCATCGTTTAAAAGGGGAACTTCGCGAAAGCGTATCCGTGGATGTCGTAAATGGAAACCAGAAATGCCTCTTCAATTTAAATTTTGCATTCACTCTCGCTTAAAAGGATGCAATTATTTCAGCCAGAGATATTTTTTATTTTGTATATTTTTAATGTGCAGCCTCCTTCGCTCACGAAGATGCAATTAATTTAGCGAGATTTTTTTCGTGAATACATTTTGGATATTTTCTGAAGCTGCTTCAAGCGAAAACAATTGCGCAGAGGGATTTAGTTGAAATTTAAACTGTGAAGAAGAAAGTTTTTTTATCTTGAACCAGCACTCAGGAGATGACCTGAGAGTAGATGCGATTGATTGTGCTGGAACTAGAGGATGAGGATAATTAGAGGAATAACAGCAGGTGATGCTTCACTGACATACAACTCTGCTTTTTTGTTTTATAGCAGTGCTGCAGCGCCTGTGATGTCAAGGGGACGTATTTAATTTTAAAGCTTCGTTTTAGCAGCCACTTTTAGTAATACACTTACTTCGCTGGTCCAATACAGTACCCACGAAGGAGGGTGCTCTGGTGTGCCTCTGATTTGGTATTGGCTGAAGCCGGTAATGTTCAGTGAACAGTGACTATTCCTTCGCCAGTGAAACCTTGCGACAACAACTGACACACAAAGACACACTAATGCACATCAGAAAAATGCAAAAAGTTTTTATGACTTCGTCTGAAGCTGGGGTCGAAGCCAGGACTTTTTGATTTTGTAGTCAACGTGCAGACTACTTCGCCATCGCCACTTAAAATTTAATCCCAAATTGGTGTTTAGTTGGCACCATATTGATAATCATATTCACAACAATAATAAAAAAACAAATAAGTTTATAAATATTTTTTTAAAATATAGTTAATTTTTATAGAAGTTTACATATCACACGATACATATGCATTGTTTTAGAATAATATTATCCCCTCTGTTCTGTGAACCGAGTCGATTTAAAAACGAGTGGTTTCTCAAAACCGAATAAATACTGATTTGGTGTTAAAAAAATCACACGATTTCCAACATTCGAACTTGTTTTCGAATAAGATTTTTCAAACGTCAATAAAGCTGCAGAAAATTTTTTCAAAATAATGTTTATTTTAATTATATTATTAATTGACCTTTTTTATTATATTTTTTGATATATATTTATTAATCCTGAATAATAAATAATGTTTATTCTTATTTAAAAGTGATTTTTGAATGAATTTTGTGAAAATTTGCTTTTATTCATCCATCTACTTTATCTGTATACTTTAACAAGAACATGGAGCAATATTGGAGTGTTTTTTAAATTGATTATTTTGTATTAAAATCTATTACAGAGTATATAATTCGAATTAATTTAATAATAAAATAAAGACTTCAAGTAAAAATTGGTAATTGTTTTTTTATGTTTCATCAGTTATTTAGGTGGAAGATAGTGCATTCGATTTAATTTCGATCGGACTTATCTACTCGATTCTAAACCGATTAAAATTATGCGAATTCGGTTTACAGAACACCTAAGGAAGTGTATTCGTTTAAAAAACGAAACATTTTCGCGGTTTCGGTTTACAGAACATACCCGTATTTTTTACCACTTTTGTGTCACTTTCTCTGTAGGTCTGGTCTATATTCTTCAATTTTAAATTGGACATCTTATTTTTCTATTGCCAACTGTATAAAGATTTGATGAAAGAAAACAATAATAATTTCTTGTCTTTAAATTACACACCCAACCCTTCCTGCAATTCTTTCGTTGTCAAACAATTGATACTTCTAAATTTCTAAAATGTGCTGCTAGAAAAGCAAAAAAAAAAAAATCACAAGCCTTATTGTTTAAAAGTTTGATTCACTTACATAAGTCATAAATTTACTCCATATATATTTGATGTATGAACTATGTACTTTTGATCAGCCTTCGTTTCAAAATCATATAAATCAATCCTGATAAGTGGTCCGTCCTGTCCTCACATTTTAGTTAATTTCTTTTTTAATTAATTACACTAATTATTTAAGCTGCAGGGCCCTTTTTATATATGTAATATTTATTTTTTATTCGATATTTCGCTACTCCTTTGTGTAGCTTCTTCAGGAAAATTGGTTTTTGTTTATAATGACAAAAAAAATTTTTTTTTGTAATTCGCAATATAGAAAAAGTTATTGTCAATGAAAATTCAAAATAAAAATATTATAAGCCATATTCATAAAAATATCGCATAAAAATAAATATTACATTTATAAAAAGGATCTGCAGTTTAAATAATTAGTGTAATAAATATAAAAAGTGGTCAAAAAACCAGAAGAATTTTCATTTTTAATTTTATATTTAATAAATTTTAAGACGCAGACTATTCAAAGGTGAAAATTTTGACTTCTTTAACAATATGTAAACGTACGTTCTTAAAGCCAATTGATAATGTAGCATTGTCGATTTTGCAACTTCGTTTTTCCCTCAGTGTGCACATTTCTGCGATACCTTGTCCTATACAGTCATTACGAACTCCACTGTACCTAGATATATACAGTGAAAGCTCAGTTGTACCAAGTGCACGATTGTGTTTCCAATCACCCGTTTTTTTTCTTTTGTTTATTGGGTAGGAAAAGGATATATTTATCCCATAATAAACAACAGTTAACAATAAATTGTTCATATACACATATACAATGTCTCTAAAACGAGCACTCTAGTATTTTCAATATAATTATAGTTTGTTTTTACAAATGATTTGATGATTTTTTATCTTTACAATAACAATATATACATAATTTCATTTGCAATGAAAGTATTAAAAAAAACATTGCGTTTAAACAAAAAAAAATTTAAATTTAATTTTTTTTTAAATTTTTAAATAATTAATAAAATTTTTTTTTAAAAATTCTCGATTGATTAGTTGAATTTTAAAATTAGGAAAAATCCACTGATGAGCTAAATAAGCATTAGCGAAATATTACCATATAGGATATGCTTTCCTCCTCAGTTATTGAGTTTGCTTTTGTAAAAAATACTTTATGAGAATATCATAAAGTGTGTAATAATAAATTTCACATATATTTTTTAAGGGAAAAAGCACAATTAAAATCATATACAAAAAAAAAAGTTTTTGCAAAAGTAGTGTCGAGTGTTAAAAGAAAAAGGGTATAATAATAATTATCCAATAACACTTTGCAACACTGGAATAATTGTTATAACAACAACAAAAACTTGGTGTTTTTTTTTTCATCCAGCATTTTAGTTACTCCCGAATCCCTTAGGATTTTTCCAAAAGTCAGCGTTCTCATTTCCATTTCCACTGTATCCAATATTTCGATTGCACAGTGTGTAAAATTTTTTTAAAAAAGTCCATTCAATGCGAGTGTTGTAATGCATGTACTTTGCCGTAGATTCGAAGGTTTATTTCTTATTTAAAGTCATTGGGTTGCTGCACCAGGGTACAAAATACAATTGGAATGGCTTGGCAAGCGTGTGCATGTGTGTGTGTGTATCTGATGATATTCTTGTGGCTGATTTTATTTTTTCCCATTTTCATCTTCTTTCAAAAACTTTTGACGGTTTATTTTATTGAATGAGCTTTTTTTTTAGCTGAACTCAACTCTTTCTTTTTATTTGTATTTTATTTTTTTCCCTTTTTAACTTTCTGTCCCAAAATACATTCATACGCGTACAATTGTACGTTCATGCTGCATGTTTCAACAATTGTTGGTTGAATGCATGTCGATGCAAGTACTTGCTTGCAACAGCTATGGAATCATTTGATTTTCGAATGAAAACACAACAAAAAAAAAAATAAAACAAAAAAGAAAAATTAAAATCGAAATGAAAGAAAAGAAACATGAATGCCATGCATCATCAGTATCATAAAAGAGGAAACCCAAATTGTGTGTGAGATGTTATAAGATCACAAGATTTCTCAGAATTTATACAAATATGTAGTATATCCACAGATACGATTAGAAATACGTGCATACAATTGTTCTTAACATGGCGATGTATGCAAGTGGCTGTGTGTGTGTGTGTGTCTGTATGCATACCCTGCAGGAAATGATAAAAGAGTAAAACTGATTTGCTAGCGCAGTTAGGCATCAGTATACTCGTACTCCATGCAATGTATTTTCCTATAGACGTTTAACATGTGCATGTCGTTGAAAATCTACTACTGACGTTGGTCCTCTGTAGTCAATAGGGGAGTAGGTAGTTCTTGTGGGAAACTGAAATCAGCCGCATCTATATATTTTCACCACA
Organism: Dexiosoma caninum; assembly: GCA_963924685.1. Classification (NCBI taxonomy): domain Eukaryota; kingdom Metazoa; phylum Arthropoda; class Insecta; order Diptera; family Tachinidae; genus Dexiosoma; species Dexiosoma caninum. The sequence goes on along the minus strand of OZ004729.1, from coordinate 25,457,527 downwards.
ACAAAAAATCGTTTTGCTGCTGTAAAGCTGGATTCACCCAAATTTTTTTATATGTAGTTTGACGTGTCTCTTTTTGAGGGAGAGAGAGAGAGAGAGAGAGAGAAAGAGAGAGTTAACTCACTTCTGAACAATTTCAGCTTGAATTGTTTTAATTTTTGTTCCAAAACAATGAATATGCGCTGCCAACTACTTTAATTTTTCAAGGAAAATTTAACTCAGCTGCCACATCATATTATATGTACATATAATATATATGTACAATAAAATTGTAAATGTTTTATATTGTTTATTATAAAAAATAAAAGATAATAAATTTAAAATGATTCGGTATCGTTTAACCGCATCTCTGGGAGCAAAGCGTCGAAGTACCCCTTTTTCTGTCTTTCCTTCAGCAGCTTCCTAACTGCAGTTATCTTATTTTTTAGTTTTATTATATACTCGTATATATACATATGTACCTTGCCAGTTAAAGAGCTTTATTTAATTCAATAGCTATTAGAAGAAGCACTTGACTTTTATTAATTTTTATTTAATTAAGATTTTTTTTAATTTAGAATTTGTTTATGAAAAATAAAACAATATGTGTGTGACACCAAAAACACAACAAATTGTATTCTGTAATTGCAATTATCTGCCACTGTGCTGCCTGCTTGTAAAGTAACACACCTCTTTTACACACTTGTTTTTCCAGAAAAATTGTACGATGTGGGTGAGTCGTTTCATTACAACCTCTCAAAAAACTAAAATTGTTTCGGAACAAAATTTTTGGTAAATCCAGCTTAAAGAGAAAGATATGTTCTCTTCTCATCCAAGAAAAAATAACAAGTGTCCACGATTACTTGGCAATGTCATCAAACAGTCACCAAAACATTTTTAACGGTGGTGATAGCTGAAATAGTCTGGACATTGACTACAAAACCAATAATATGCTGGGTTCAACGCCAGTCTCAAACTATATCATAAGAACATCTAATGTGTACTAGTGTGTCTTTGTGTCAGTTGTTGTCGGAAGGTTTCAGTGGCGAAGGCATAGTAACTGGTCACTGAACAGTAACGATTTGAGCTGCAATCAATCCACTGAAACATAAGAACGGCCTCCTTCATCGGTATTGTGTAGCACCAGCTTCAAAAAAAATTTAATACGTCTCCTTGACATCAGAGGCGCTTCAACACTGCTATAAAAAGCAAAGAACGTGCAAAAGCAGAGTTGTAAGATAGTGAAACTTTACCTTCCTTTCCCCTAGTTCGAGCACAATGTAACGCATATGTAGCGCTTATCTGCTGAGTGCTGGTCCAAGATAAAAATAAAACAAAAAACCAATCGACAAAACTGTTGACTTGGAGACACATGGGCCCAGGCTTCCTACAGGGTAAATACACACAACTACACCCAATACTACAGATTGTATGAATAATTTTTTTTTAATGTACGTAAGTTTCGATTATTTTTGTTGAAGGAAAAAAAGAACAATAACAACAATAAAAAAAAAACTTTAATAACGTCACAAATCCACAAAAGGTAGTTCCATGTTACACGTTTCTACGTGTTTGATCACATCCTCTTGGGTATATTTAGATTTATGAGAAAGGCTTTGCTTGTTGCTGCTTTTTTATTTTTAATTTTGTAAAGAACTTAAAAACATAGAAGGTATGTCCGTTTAGTTACAAAGTTTGCTACAAACGTCATGACCTGCAGCACGTTCCGTTGGGCCTTGCATACCACAATTCCCTTTAGTCGACTTGCTGGTGCAATTCTTTTATGGCGATCAATAAAATATTATCTCATAATCGTAGTCTGTAGGACCATTAAATGAAATTTGTAGCCTGCTACAACATTCTTCCGTCCATATTTGCGATGGCCTCCGTTTATTTAAGTAGTGAAATAATGTTCCAATCACTTAGTCTGCAGGCCGTGGTTTCGATTCCTACGAATCACTTTAGAATTTGTGTATGTCAGCGTTGCTACACAGAAAAAATTTTGTTTTTTCTTTCAATTAGAGCTGTTGTTTGATATAATATTGAGATTCAATTATGCTGTTAATTAATGCTATTATTTTTTTAATTGACCAAAAATAATAAAAAAAAAAAATTCCCATTAACTTTTGAATTGATTTTTATTTAGAAAAATAAATTTTTTCTAAAAGTACTTTTTCCAAAAAGTACATTTTCCAAAAAGTACTTTTAAAAAATTAACTTTTCCAAAAACATTTTTTGCAAAAAAAGTACTTAATTCCAAAATTATTTATATCTAAAGGTAACTTTTGCAAAAAATTATTTTTTGGCTAGAAGTACCTGTTTAAAAAAAATACCTTTTTACGAAGTGCATTTCTTCTAAAAGCGCCATTGCAGAAAGTAGTTTATCTAAAAACTGCTCTGTTAAAAAAGTACCTTTTCAAAAAAGTACATTTTATAAGAAGATAATTAAAGTTTGCAAAAATTATATTTTTCTCAAAGAACTCTTCAAAACAAAACAATTTCCATAAATTACATTTTTAAAAAGTTGTATCAAAAAGGAAGTTTACAAAAGGTAGTTTTTCAGAAAAGTACATTTTCCCAAAACACGACGCAATAATATAATACCATATCATGGGGGAAAATAAAAATACTGCTCCGCTATTTGGGAACGTCCTCCATATCTTTTTTTCTGCACCAGCTCTACTTTATGTTTATCTTTCTTCTCAAAAAAAGAGATTTCATCATATTTTGTGTTCCTACCCATATCATGGGGTGTATAACAAACACTAAAAATTGTACATATAATTTAGGCACTTACTACAAAGTACCAAATCCCAATTTTACACCTTATCTGTTCGAATTTCCAAAAAAATGGCGAAATCCATTCGAGATTTTTTCCCGAAGAAAATAATGCAAAAAATAATTTCTGTCTAAGTGCAATAGTTTAGCAGATATGCGGCATGCAAAACAGGTAGGACATTTTCTTTTTAACCATTTTCACCCCCTAAATCGAAAAAGTATTAAACACTGGTCTGACTAAAATAGTCGTCAATTGAAAAAAAATTAAATTTTTTCAAGTATTAGAAGTTGGACAATTCGATGATCATTTCGGTGAGAGGTGCAAAATTAAAAATTTTTTTTAATTGTTTCAATAATTTTGGTCATGAAAACAATGTTTTTAATTTTAATTAAATTAACACAATAACATTTATAATTGTTAAGTTTTAATAGGCAAAGAGCATATTTTTTTGTTTTGTTTTAAATCTTACTGTAGGACTACTGAGGATTCGTTAATACCAAATGCAACATTCCTGACCTGCTTGATTTTGCCGTCCATACAACTTTTTTTATTCTCATGTTCTTTTACTCGTATCTTATTATTTGTGGTACGAAAATTCAATTATTTTATTAAAAAGTTAAAATATGAAAATTCTTTAATCGAGCCAAAGTGCCAATTGCCTCACAAGAGAAGAAATAAAATAAAAAAAAAAGAATATGCAGAGGAAAATGAAACTTTAGACATTTTGAATATTTTGGTTGCTCGTAATCGTATTCGTATAATAAATGCGAGTGCTTAACATCAGGGATATTCCTTAAGGACTGTACTCTTTGGAATTTTTTATTATTTTTTTTTTCTTTTTGAAGGAAAGAGATTCAAAATGAAATCGATTATACGTTTTTCATTTTTTTTTTTCTTTTTTACTTTTAAAAGACATTTAAGGAAAAGTTAAAAGCTGTGAGTTGAAAATGTTTAAATATAAAATAAAAAATTAATTTGACAGAAGAATTAAGAATGACGGCGCTAGCATACCAAACTGGGTGTGAGAAGTGAATATTTCAAGAGAACGTGTGACGGATTACGCATGATATTGGAATAAGTACAAAGTTGTGTTTATAAATTGTGAGCAATGATGAAATGCGATTTTCATAAAAACTAGCTTTGCTGCAAAAAATTGCTTTTTCTTAAAAAAAGTATTTTCTTTTTGTTAAAAAGTACCCTCGTCATTAAAAAGGCTGGTACGGTTTCCTAAAAAAGTAATTGAAAAAAGGAATTTTACTTTAAAAATTACATACAACCTATGGCATCTTCCATAAAAAAGAACGTTTTACATAAGGAAAAAGTACATTTTCTTTAAAAATCAGCTTTTACTTAAAACGTACCTTTTCTATCAAAAAGTACGTTTTGTATGAAAAATATATTTTTGTAAAGAGCGATACATTTAGTATAAAGAAGAATATTATGAATATTGAAAATATGATATTTTTCATACTGTATGTAATAATAAATTTCACATATAGTTTATAAGGGAAAAAGCACAATTAGAATCATATATATAAATGAATATTCCCAAAATAAATTCAGTTAATATAGAAGAATATTTTCCTTAAAAAAACTAATTTTTAATAAAAAAAAAACTGTTTTCTTTAAAAAGTACCTTTTTCTCAAAAAGTACCTTTTTCTTAAAAAAAAACGTATCTTTTTAATAAAAAGTATATTTTTCTTAAAAAATAACTTTTGCATAAAAGGTAAATTTTTCCTAACAAGTACGGTTTTTCATAAAACAGCAGCTTTTGTTTCCAAAAAAAAATATTCTACCAATTGTTTTTTTTTAAATTTTAAATTCCTCTTTATTAATATGTTATACTTAGCATATAAATTTATAATTTCGAGATTTTATCTATAGATACTACAGCGAACAATATTGATAATAAAAAAATACAAAAAGAGGGTCTTCAGAAAAAAAATACTGTTTTAAAAAGTAAGTTTTTTTTAATTTTAATTTTTACATAAATAGTACTTTTTAATTAATTAATTTTTACATACATCGCACTTTTTCATAAAAAAAGTAAATTTTCTTTACAATCAACCATTATATAAAATGTACCTGTTGCTTTAAAAAGTACGTTTCTCATCAAAACGTAAGTTTTTTCACAAAAAATAATTCGTTCTTAAAAGAAGTAGTTTTATCATGGACGTATATATTTCGCATAAAAAATATGTAATAGCTTTTTTAATTCTATTGCCAAATTCAGCTTGTGAATAAAAGTACCAAATGTAAAAAAAGGTACCATATCTCAAAAAAAGTACCAATCTCAGAAGTAAGAACAACTTGTTCTTACTTATTCCTTGTTATAAAAAAGTGTATTTGAAAAAAAATTATAACAAAAACCCGCAGTTATTCAGTTGTACTACGAAAAGCAAAATTATCTTCGAGCAGCATAGTGTCTGTCCATTTACTTAAACAACGCCATAACTCAGAAATAACTATTTTTGATTTAATAATGTAGAATAAGTCATGATTATATTGGCATAGAAATACATTGGGTAGCCTGAAATTATCCTTAAAAAATAAATGTTCATTTGTGTCGTTTTTAGATTCCAACTTCCAATTCAACTTTAAGTATTTAATTTATAATTAAAAACAAGAATGTGTAAAAAGCTTTATTTTATTACAAGTTAAATTGGAATTTCCTTTTGAATTCTTTTAAATCGGGCCAACATTTTGTACGCTTGGTATACGTAAAAAATGTTAATAACGATGGATTTTGAAAAAGGGTCTACTTTAAATGTCATTTATTTTATTTAGGAAATAATTTATAGAGGAAAAGAAGTGGTTGGTGGATCGATAAAAAGTGAAGATGTGTTTGATGTTAATGACTCACCACTCACACACATTCGCACGCACACACACTCATATTCATAGTCAAATATGTAGAATTAATTGAAATTTCTCATGAAAATACCTTGAAGATTTTACTTAATTGCAGAGGCTAAACTACGGAAATCATAAATCAGCAAAAACCTTTAGAAATTAAATGAATGTTGTATGTGTGTGAGTGTGAGTGTGAGTATGTGTGTGTGTGTGTGTGTGTGCTCTAAACCATGTGAGAGGTATTTTTATTAAAATTTATTTATGAAATGAATTAATAAACATTTAAATTTTGAACAAACTTATTGTCTGAAGATTCTTGTGTGTGAGTGAATGCGAGGCATGTGTGGCAACGCTAAATAAAATCGATCAAATTTATCACTTGGTATTCTGTTGGAACCGAAACATGACAATCTCTTAACTTCCGACGTCCTGGCATATATTGAATATGTTGAAAATTATTTTAATTCGTTCTGCATAGGTTTGGTGGCCATTGTGATACCACAAGTTATTAACAGCCGGGGAAGAGACATTCGCCACATGACACCATTCCAACTCCAAAATAAATCCCGCTATTCCGGGAATCCTCACCTGGGAGAGGTCAGTCAACGAGGAGAGAAAATGAGAGTTTAAGAACCTACGCCATTGCATGGCAAGAGTTGGGCCCTAAAACCTGAGGTAAGCAACTGTCCTCATCGTCCAGAGAGACACAGCTGCAGCAAAAATTCAGCGAGGAAATATCGAGTCTATCGTCATGTCTCTTCCAATGAGGCAATGGCCCATGAGAACCGCGACAGTACAATGGATGGCCAAGCGATTTAAGGAAAGAATACATTTAGTCCTCCTCCTATCCAGGATGGTCAAGCAGAGCCTACCAATACTGCACGTCCCCTCATGCTGCCAACGAAACTGTTCCAACCCATACACAGACGGAAGGATGCCTAGTTTAACCGAGGCAATCGGAACACCTATGTCCGGTAACAGTTCTGTAAACGCCTTGGCCAGACGCAATTACCGACGATATCTCTGTGTCTTGGAATACATGTAACAGTCACTCTAGAATGGTCCGATATTTCATTCAGAAACCATCAGCATTCAATGACGTGAGTGTCACAAAGTTGGTGAGAGAGTAGATAACATACTGACAGACTTTTTACCTTATTTTTTCCACTTCTGTTGCACTGTTTTCCAATACAGGTTTTGGCAAATATTATTGGTCAGATAAACAGGAATCCTCAATAAAGCAATTCAACAACGGAAGACTAGAAAAAAACGTTTTTTTTTTAAATTCCAACTCACTGCTGTACACACAACGTGAGTATGACTGTAAGAAAAAAAAAGTGGGGACAACGCATCAGGTTATGCAACAAGATTTAGAACGAAATTAAAACACTGCCACATCATTAAGATTAAGAAAAAAAATTATATAATTTATGACTTTGTGGACCTTTATTTCGTTTGCTTGTTGGGGAATTCATTTGGAAGCGTTAAAGAAAACAAAATTAGCTTAAGACGGTTTTTATTTTTAATGTGTTCATGCTTGTGATTGAGTTAGTCATCGAAGACTTCTCAAAGGCTCAAAGCAAAAAAAAATATCATTTTTATGACATTTTATTTATTGGATTGAAATAACGATGTTAATGTTTTAATCATGTTTCAAGCTCATAAATAAATTTATAAATTGTATAATTAAAATTGATATGTATTTATAAAGAAATTAATTCTAAGCTTTTCGAATAGGGTATTCAAATCATTAAGTGACTAACTTGCCCGATTACTATTCAATTAATCGGTTCAAAAATTTTGAATTTACTAAAATTATTCTTTTTTCTATTTATAATAAATAGAATAGAATAGAAAAAAGTAATTGTTGTATAAAATATTTTCAAAACTATTGAAGGTCTACTGATGAGTTCGTAGAAATACCAATGAATTCTACATATAGACTATAACCATATCGAGCCTTTGGTGCAATACCGTAGTAATTCAAAATTATAATTTTTTGAGCTGGGTATGCAGAAATGATCTTTGGGGGAAATATATATCTAAAGGAAAAAAGATTATGATTCCATCTCTAACTGTTCAGATTCTACAGCTACAAATGTCTTTATGGCCTCCAGCTATTTCCAACAATATTTATTTGCAATAATGAAATATTTACTTTATGACAAGAAATTTACAAACAGAAAACATTACAAAACATGCCTCTTTATTTAAAAACTTGTAAAAAAATAACTTTAGTGAACGAAAATACCATCAAAAAGATGACTCAAAACTTTAAATGCATTTTTCTCAGTTCACGATTTTTTGAATTACTACGGTATTGCACCAAAGCCTCGATATGACAAATATAGAAAAATAATTTAAAATTTCCTATTTTCGTTTATCTATTCAATCGAATAATTTCTATCGATTAATCGATTAAATTAAAATTCCTGTGCTTTTTAGTCAAATACATACTTTAAACTTTAAGCTTTCAATGTTATAGAGAATTAGAAAAAATTAAAACAGGACGCCAATGGCATAATCGAACTCGAGTTTCATGCAAACTTGGAAAAAATTTTTCAAATGCGGTGTAGAAAAAATTCGGCTCACAAGCACAATTTCATTTACGTGTACTTTACGTAATACATCACACATGTATATAGTACTTGTGTACGAAATGAAATATACATATGCAGATATATGAAAACTACTTACAGTACAAATTAAATTACGACGCAAACGGCAACGTAATTTTCCAGCAGCTGACGTCTGTGTACGTTATAATGTGTATCAATCTCCAACATGTTTAAATTGTTCTATCTCCGCTTGTCATTTACTACAATATTGACAGAAAAATTGTTACAAAATGTGCAACAACCGTGTGAACACACAATTTTTGTGTGGCAACATCGTCACAAAATGTATTGTCGGTGCAATGTATGCCAATAATATTGTCACAATTCTGACAATCGTGAGAACACCCTTAATTTCCATTGACACACAAAATTACAGTCATTTGTTATTGTCGCATGTGCTTCATTTAGTGCACCGTACAATAACACCCATTGGCACATAAATATACATTCAGATCTATTGGCAACACCGTACATAAAAAACAAAAAAATGACGCATAAAAATTTTTTAAAACTTAAAAAATAAAATTTAATTAAATTGAATAAAAAAATAAATAAAAAATGGATTGTTGCAATTTCTTTTTTATTATTCATGATAATTAATAATTATATAATATTTTCACTTCAAGACACGTTTGGCAAGTCAAAATTTTTACGACTGCTTTGACAAATATTTGAAATAATGAGTCTGGCAATTCTGCCGTGCAATAATCGAACAATCGTGTGAACGGTCAATTATTATTGGCATAAAAATTTATTGTCACATAACTGTGTGCCAATGAAATTGTATGGTTTTCTTTCAATAGTGTGAACAGACAAATTGCCAGATGGTAACAATTTTTCATTGTGAGTGCATTGCCACCATATTGCCGTATCCTACAATATTGTACAATCTGACAATCATGTGAACATATCTTTACAATAATTGACATTGGAAATAAAATACAAATTGTTATCTTTGGCAATCATTAACCACTGACAAGTTCTCTGCTGCTCGTAAAGTGTACAAAAGTAGAAAGTATATCTACTTTACGTCTTATATGCGTCAACTATACTGACTCAAATTCTCTGGCAGAAAGCGTGGTGTGGATTTCTTGTATTATTTTAATAAAAAAAAAAAATTAAATAAATTATACTGATTTCTGATTTTTTTTCTATGTGCAGTTTTTCTAATGAAAAATAAGTTTTTTTTTTCTTGAAAAATTGCAGTTTTTATAAAAAAGAAATTTTGGCAACGCTGACTGGTGAGCACAATATAAAATTCGTGAGTACAAAAAAAAAATTCGAGAGCATACAAAATATAAAACAGGCCAACAACTTTTGCAAACTCGACTCCCGGATCGAGTTTAGTTTTTGACTCTACAAATTTCTACTGGGCTCGCAAACCGAATTAATAATTCTTTTTAAGATAAAACTCGCTTGAATTGGATTCACTGGGAAGCAAGTCTACACAGAAAAAATATTGCTTGTTTTTATTAATTAAGATCCTAAATTAATTTTTATTTTTATTTCAATTAAATAATTTAATTGATGTAATTAAATTTTTAATAAAAAAAAAAATATCAATAATATAAAACTGGCTTTTGAAAACAGCTCACTGAAAGCTAGAAAGAGAATCGTTTTTAATTCGCTCAATTAAAAAATTAATTAAAAAAGTTTTTAAAGATTTTAGTTCAGTAGTTCATAAATATAATTAAAAAAATTAATTTAAAAAATTACAATAACAACTTATTAAATTTTTTAGTGTTGCAATTAATATTTAATCTCGTATGCATTTCCTAAGCTCTGGCGGATTAAATAGATGATATTAACGACTTTTACAACTATCTCCGTGTTGATACAAAGAGTACTGATGACGTGTGTAGTGGCATAGAAAATACGTATTCTACTCAACTGGTGTTGGAGATTAAGTGTTCTTTTTTTCACTTATTCTAATCAAAAAATATAAATTCTTCACAATATTGTGATAAATTATTTGTGAACTTGAACACGACAGAAAATTTTCATTAATTTAATCAAATATTATTTCAATTAATTCGAGAATAAACATTTAATTGATATTACTAATTTGTTTACTGGTGAAATTTTAAACAATTTGTTAATTGATATAACACATTTTGTAATTGAAATTAATTTTATTGTTTTTCTTTTGTTGCGCCAGTGCTCAGGAAATGTCCTCTACAAGCGCAAGGCAGTAGTGTACGGAAGAGACAGGTGGGGAAGTGCTTTATTCTAGCACATGTTTTCTCCAAAATTTGTAAAGCAGAGTTGCTGCGTATTACATTTGCCGATATTAGCATAGACAGAATAGAAACATTTTTGGCCTGACTGGGCATTAAAGCGAGGATCTTTCCGTTGGAAATTCATAACTAATCAGCCAACAGCACCCTCGCACTCCCTTTAAAACTTAAACATTTAAGCTTAATTATTTTCTGAACATATAATTTCTGAAGACATTAATATTCACTTATTAAATGAAAAACTCAAGTAATTAATCGAATGATGAACACTATAAATGAAAAAGCTGATTAATTGAACACTCTCATTTGAAAGCAAGTTGACGATTTACCGTTCGGAAATGTCGTCTAAACATCCTGAATAGATTTCAGAATACAAAGTCACTCTGTTAAAAACCTAAATTATTGATTTGTAATGTTGCTTGAATGAGAAAAACAGCACAACCGCTTTGCAGCAGTTTCCCTACTCCACAGTATCAAAGAGACTTCTTACTGCCTGTTTAACGAAGACGAGTGAAAATAATCGTTCGGCCATTTATATTGCAAGCAAAATGAACTAAGAGTTTTTGCTTTTATTTGATGATATCAATATAAATGCCCCAACGAGTATTTTCACTCGTCTTCGTTAAACGAGGCAGTTAATCACTTGCAGACACAAACACAAAACATATTTCCATAATTCTTTGTCAAATCAAAACCAGTTCTATTTTTTAATTATTCAATATCTTTTTATTTACTTTGATCAAACATCCGACTTAAGCCTTGGGCAAATGAGCACCTTCGGGTTGGAAACCGTTTTCGTCAGCAACGTAGGTGACGGTGAATTTTTCACCAGTCTTCTCATCAACCCAGGAGAAGGAACCGTGCACAACGATGGCTTCGTGTTCAGAACCAACATCCTTCAATTTACCTTCTTCATCCTTGTGGGTACCATCGGAGGTTTCGGCCAAGTAGCTGTAGCTTTCAGGTTGTACATCAGATTCCAAGTGAACAATTTCAGCATCGTGATGTTCAACGGGGGCAGCCAAGGCAACAGCGAAGAGGGCAGCGAATACAATGAAGAATTTCATGTTGAAGGATATTTGGTATTATTCAAATGTTGAACACAAACTGAATGATGCTTTTTCCCAAAATCGCTGCTCTTTTTATATGATTTTCGAGATCATTTCAAAAATATTTGCGGAAAAATGTTAAAGTTCAGCGGAAAGAGTTTTATTTCTTTTTTTATAGATACAGTATAATAGTGCATTGATTAAAATCGAAGAAACCCTGATTTTTATATTCAATAAAGAAATATTTGCACATAATGAAATGGCATAATAATTCATTGAAAAAAATATTTAGAACCTGTTTAAATTGCTGAAGTATAAGCAAGTTGGCATTAGTTAAAATGCAAGCAAGAAAGAAACAAATTCATATTAATTTCTTTTTGTTGATTTGTGCTCAGTTGAAAATAATACTGAGTTCGGAAGTAATTTTCTTAATAATTGCAAGTTGTCTAGCAATAAATAACAAATTATTTAACATCCGAAATGATGCACTAATAAAATTTCAAGATGAAAATATGATTCTTGAAAATTTTCAGAGACCCATTAATATTTTCTAGGCCTAATATTTTCACGCAACAAAAATATGAACCAAAAACACATTTTTTTTAATCTTGCAAAAAATATGCATTGAACAGATATGAAGAACATTCGCTATTTTCGAAAAACCTGTTCTATTTTGATTAAAAATTTATTCGCTCACATTGTTTATTTTTTTTCAGAATTAATTTTCTAGAACCTGATTTCGCTGGAAGCAAAGTTTCAGTACAAAAATGCTAATTTGCTCTTGATCTTTTTTAAATTTCAAACTTTTCTAAACATTCCGAGCACGTGCCCACTCTCAGTATATAATTTTATGGGAAATATTACACTCAGCAGTAACAGCATTTAATGGAAAATTTAAAAAAAAAATTTTAATTTTTTTAAATTTTATTATTCCTCAGTAGGCCCTTTGCGTTTTCCATAATATTCAGTTGCGAGGACGTACATATTTCTTTTTCTTTTGCATTTTAACGTAAAAAAATTATTATTTTTTATATAAAAATTATTCCATAGTTAATAAATAAAATTAAACGGTAACAAATTTGTGAAATTGCTGTTGACCGAAAAACATACACTGAAAAAAATAAAAATTATTTCAAATAGAACAGGAAAAAAGCCGAAAGCAAAAACATGTGTGAAACAAAAAATCAAGTAATGCCAAGGACTATTGTAAGTCTGCGATGGTAAATTTAGAGCTTCAATTAAAAATGAACAAAATAACGACGAATTATTTTTCGTATTACATTATATTATATTTATATTTATTTATATTATATTTATAATAAATATATAAAGCTAATAATTTACATCTACAGATAACCACACACAGTGGACAAAACACGAAGAACTCTGAACTTAAACATGTAGCAGCCTTCGAAAACAGCATGTTGTTCTATTCTGCTAGTGTTTGTCAGTTTTTGTCTTTGACTTAGTTTGTTTCTTAGTAATTATCACATGTAGTTTTCGACTGTTTGCGATCCCATTTCGTATAATTTATTACATGTGTATGTAAAAAAAAAAAATTTTATTAAAAATTTTGTAACATCAATTAAAAAATTAATACGATTTTATCCTGTTAAGAAATTAATATAATCAATTAAATTATTACTGTTGACTTGAATTACATTACTTTTTAAATAAATTTTTAATTAAAATAATTATTTAACTAATCATCACTAAAGATGATTTTTTTTGAAAAATGCGTTGTTTTCGTTTATAGCAAATTTTCACAGTTAATATTCTTTGGTCAAGAGTGTAGCGTTCCACTGATCAAATTTCCCAACTTTTTACTGAATAAATGTCAAGGCATGATAGCTCAATTCTTGATATTTCATCATTTGACAGCCAATTTACTTTACTAAATTTGCCCACCCTTTATAAACATGTGAAATTTCTTAGCTTTTTTCAAGAATTTGCTTACAGGTCTACTGACGATTTTGGTATTAAATAAATAAAATGCGCATATAGACCAGCTAAACCATACAACAAATATACATAATTAATGTACCAAAATTAAATGCGCTTTCGGTGTTCATACATGAGGGGTTCTAACATTAGGCTTTCGTATAGGCTGCCTGATCACTGCAGTGTATTCAGGCGGACGTCTTCGCCATACAGAAAGCTGTACAATGCTATTTTCACTGAAAATCTTCAGATTTATTCTGACAGTCGGGCTGCAATAGGGCGTCACTTTGACATCGGTCTTCGTTCATAACTGCCGGGGTTTTCCCAGGAAAATCTCGGAACATTCCTGGGTGACTCTTATATGGATCCCGGGACACAGGGATATCGTCGGTAATTGGCCAAGACGGACATAGAGCTCACAATTCCATGGGGACATGTAGTATTGCTAGACTCTGCTGGACCAACCTGCATAAGAATAAGACTAAGTGTCTTCTTTTTTTGAATCGCATGGCCATCCACGGTTCACATTAGAAGCATCGCTCAGAAGACTCGGCATTCTGTCTCGGGATTTTTGCAGGATTTTGCAGATCTTTGGCGGAGGAGGATACGGTATCTCACCTCATGTGCCAGTGCCCAGCTCTTGGCATGAAACGGCGGAAACTCTGAAAACTCTGTTGCCTGCCACAGAAATGAGATGAGTTTGAATACCCAGTTAATTTAATAAAATTTATGAATTTTTATAACCATCATTAAAGAAACATTTAAATTTGTTAAACGTGCACTCAGAGTTCTCTTCTCTTCTCCCTTTTGAAATATCAATATTTTAAGGCGGTTACTATATGGCCAAAAAACATTTTCATAAATTTAACTTTAATGCGAATATTTAAATAAGAAATTTATGACTTTAGACAAAATTCCAACAACCTTGAAATGCATCATTTAACTGATGATAATTATGCAAAATTTTGAAGAAGAAAAAATTTTAAAAATAAACAGGACTAAAACGGCTTTTAAATAGACATTTCGACAATTTCTTGAGAACTAAAATTAAATAAGTCATTAAGCAACAGCACCAGGTCTATAACACTGTTCAACACTAAAAACATATCTGACAGGGTTCAGATTATTTCACAAATTATTTTGTTAGAACATTTAGAAATGATCGTGATATATTCGTGACTGAACTCATGGCTATTTATGTGAAAATTGAGATGTGATTTTATTCGCGTATTATTACAATCATATAATTGCGCGACCTCACATAAAATAACTTTTTGGACACTTTGTTGGATAGTGTAATTAATTAAATATGCAGATTGACACATGATAGGAGAGTAGGTATCAGTACTGGCAACAAAAAGTGAAAACGAAAACAGTAAGAAAACAGCTAAAAAAAATATGTGTTTGTTATAAATTGGCAAAGAAAGTGAAATCAGCTTAAATTGAAAAAATCATTTAATTGTGCAATAGACAGCACGCTGAAGACTGATGCTAGAAATTCTGAAATTCAGCTTATAACTTTCCTTTGCTAAATTTGCAATACAGCACATCGACATGAAGGACTGTCACTACGACATCGAGACTGTTTAGAAATTCTTGTAAAAAAAAACTTCCGGCAAATATTTTAAAAATAATTTTCTGCAATAACGTAGTGAAAAAGAACTATTTGGAAAATCATATTTCAGCGCTATTTGATTTTTCAGTGTAAAAAATAGTCTCCTGACATGTGGCAATGCCAAAATCATCAATAAGGTTTGCCATTTCACAATGAATAAACTAAAGGAAGGGGCACATAAAATCGATCATTCGTCATACTTTGACTTTTTCAAATGACATTAACGTACCGACGCCTGAGATTGGCACAATTAGTACTTTGTTGACGGATATCAACTCAAAGTCAGCGTTGCCACAAATTTCTGCAAGCAAAATATTTTCTTGTTAAAAGTTAAAAATTAAAAAAAAAATACCAGAATATGTTTTATTTTCCAAAAATCAATTCATCAATTCTTCAAAATTCAATTTCTTTTCCACGAGCAACAAATTTTATAAAAAAAAAAATTTTGATAAAAACATTATGTAGGAATATACTGCATTTCAATTTCAAACCAACAAACCCGTGCAAATAATTTTCCATCTTTTTTGGATATAAATACTGTTTTATTTTATTTTTTACTGCTGCAGCAGTCTTTATTTTTTTTTTGTTATAACAGAAACGATTTTTAACAACGTTTCGCAATAAACGCGGTATGAAATCTGCTTTTAAAACTTTACAAGTAAAATATGAAAAAAAATTTCCATATGTATTTAGTATTACTTAGGCTGGAAAAAGTAGTCAAAAGGCAAAAAATCTTCACATCTCCACACTAAAAAAAATTTAACCAATTTTGGTTGAAAATAACCTACAACGGCAACGCTGTTCATTGCTGTCCAAGGACTCAACGTACGTTAAAAGTTGGCCAATTTTAGTACTTTGCTTCGAGGGAGACGTACTTAATGTGACAAAGCTCATAAAAGTGTATTTAAAAATTCTATGTGCACCGGCCTTAACAAACGCCCAACGCTTGCAAATCATTGAAATTTATTATCAAAATTTGTACTGTGTTTCGGAAATTAATTTCATTGACTTTTGAGACCGGAAAAATGTGCTCAGTTTATCGAACATCACACGCGGAATCTTTATGCAAAGAACATCAAAAGCTTCTGATTCCTCTTATATTACTTATATCACGCATAATTACAGCTGAAGCAGCGTGATCAGGCATGCATCGGCATGTAAGCATACAGCATTGGCTGTCTTACGATATTTATTTCAGGTCACTCCTATTGAGCCCACGATCACATGAATATGAGTGACACATATTGCTGTCATCTCCAAAAGATTCGATAGGGTTGGAAGAAAGACATACAAGGTTATTTAGAAAGATAAGAAAGAGGATAAGAGCCTTGTGGTACCCCTGAATTAATCTTGAACTCGCTTGATCAGATTCCGTCTATAACAATTCCCGATATAAATCGAGAAAAGATATCACACAGAAAAAAATTAAATCAAGATTCAATTAAGAAAAAATGAGGTTCAATTAAAAGAATAATTGGATTTCAACCTATCACGAAAGTCGTAGATTCAATTATGAGTTTTAATTGAAAACATTCTACGTTTTTTGTTTTCATAAGAAATTAATTAAAAAATTTTAAAAATTCAATTAAAATATTAATTGAAAATTTTTTCGAGATTCAATTAATAAATTAATTTAACAAACTACTAGATGTTTTTCACATATAAAAACTAAGCTTATACATACTATTTACGCACAATTAATATGTTATAATTTTTTACTTTTTTATAGTATTTTGAATCGAATTTGTTGACAGCACTGTTTTGAGAGACTAACAAAGTCAATTAAAATATTCAATAAAAATTTTTACTGAAAAAAAAAAAGATTTACTGAGCAAAGACTTAATTGGAAAGTATTTAACAATTAATTTTTCTGTGCACCGACTCCAACTGCTGTAAAGTAGAACTTAAATAAATAAAAAATGCTATGCCTGTTCATTCTGGGAAAGTAATTTTGTAAATTCACTGCCTGATATTTTAACATCTCGCATTTTTTCTGATGTGCATTGGGAAGGCTTTGTGTGTCAGTTGTTGTCGGAAGGTTTCAGTGGCGAAGGCAGAGTCACTGGTCACTGAACAGTACCGGCTTCAGCCAATACCAATCCAGAGGTACATCAGAGCACGCTCCTTCGTCGGTATTGTGTAGCACCGGCGTGGTAAAATAATTAATAAAAATTGTTACTAAAACGAAGTTTCAAAAAATTTAATACGTCTCCTTGACATCAGAGACGCTTCAACACTGCTATAAAAACAAAGAACGTACGAAAGCAGAGTTGAGAGATAGTGAAGCTCCACTTCCTATCATTGCTCCTACTATCCCTTTCCTCTAGTTTCAGCACAATGCTTCACATTGGGTAGAGGTCGTCTACTGATTCTACTGGCCCCAGATAAAAAAAGAAAAAGTTTGAAATAAAACGGAAGAGTATTCCGCACAGGCTTCAATTGACGTCAATTTGATGCACAGTCCCACTGCATTCTCTTTTAAAATTATTGACAAGATTTAATGGCACAGAAAAAAAATAAAAAGTAAATAAAATTAAAAAAAAAATTAAACTTTAAGTGCATGAAATGGATGCATGTCGTAACATGATGCTGCAAAAACCGGCTGAAGTAAAGAAACTGGCTCAATACTGCTAAAGAACGTATAATAAATATTTTCTTTTTATTCTTTTAGGAATTTTAATTATTTATTACCGTTTCACCATTTTGCTCCTAAACAGTTTTTTATTCTATTCCATTTCAATTATTTTCTATGCACGCATCTCGCACTTTTTTACTTTTTTCTTCTTCTTCCTTATAATTTAAGCCAGTTTGTGACTTGCGTCAGTTTTTCTTTTTTTGGTTTTTTTGCTAACTTTATTTTTAGCCATATCAGCAGCAACTAGTCA
Source organism: Dexiosoma caninum (assembly GCA_963924685.1). NCBI lineage: Eukaryota > Metazoa > Arthropoda > Insecta > Diptera > Tachinidae > Dexiosoma > Dexiosoma caninum. Next base: position 25,439,573 of record OZ004729.1, on the reverse strand, counting down.
CGGGTCTGTTTTGAATGAATTTTTAAATATTTCTGTTTATTTTTTTTTTTTCTTAATGGCACCATTTGCCGTAAATGTCAAGCATGTCTAGTGCGAATGATCAAGTATCATTTGTTTATGTGCTTTTAAGTCGTTACACTTGAAATATTTGATTTGAAAATTGAAAAAGATGTTTAACCAAATTGATGTGCATTATTGTGAAATAATCCGTTTTGATTAAATTCGAATAGCCGTATGCACCCACCATTATTATTAATTGCAAAATATAAACTTACCTTAAAGGTGTGGTGTTCTGATGCGGCCGATAAGTTTAGTTGCTTGTTGTAAATGGTCATAATATCTGTAAAGAAAGATCCGATATTAATATGAAAGTAAAAAATTTAAGTAAAAAAATTAAAATAAAAGAAGAGCAATTTCTGTTGACCAAGAGTAAGGCCGGCTATTGGACGGGCAAAGTTTACTTTGACAAAAGGGGCTGTTCTGTATTCCACGTGAAATCAAATCACTCGGAGCATTGTTGTTGCAAATAAACATTTAAAACAACAATTCGTTTGAAATTCGGAGTGAATTTATTGCACATGGAATACAGAACACAAAGGAAGGTTTTTTAAATTTGCACTTCAACACACGCAAAGTTTATTTTCACAAATTATCAGGCCGCTGTTCTGAAAATAATGTGTTTTGAAATCACTAACCGTTTTAAAATCATCCTTGTGATTTTGTGCTGTTCTGTAAATCACACGATTTCTGTTTTGCTCGTTGCGATTTTAAGTCGAAACAGCAGACTCCTTTATTTATAACTCCTTCGTTACGGAGAACGAAAACAAATAACATTTTTACCAGCAGAAAAGGTGTCTTTAGATTTTTCGACTGTTGCAGAAAATTTATAAAGACCACATGGAGTAATTTATTTAAAATTTCAAAATTATATGAATAGAACACATTTTTTGTGGTTTCAAATCACTTTACCGAAATGTGATTTTTCAGACATGCCTGTGCATGTCCTTTTAAACAAATTATATATCATTACAGCTTTACAAATACAACTATAAACGACAAACGAAGAACTAAACAGCTTTGCAGAACCTAAGCAGTCTGTACTCAACCTTACAACGGTTGTTTCATGTTTCTCTCCAACAAACTAAAGACGTTCCAATCTAAACTTTGCCTGTCGAAAGCAGCAGTCAGCCAGAGCCGGCCTTACCGAATTTTGAAAAATTTTATTAAAAAAATATATAATTTCTATTTAAAATATTTAATTTTTATATAAAAATAATATAATTATATATATATATATATATATAACAAGAAAGAATTAGTTGTTTTGAACGACAATTCAGAATTCAAATAATATTAAAAAATACCTTGAACAGAAAACATGTCCCCAAAATTACCCACTAAAAATAACAACACAAATCATGCAGCTCACTGCCCCGCAATAAATTTTCACGCACACATAAAAAATTATATCATATAAAGCGATAAAATATTATCAATAATTATTAATTATTACAGTCAAGTAATTATCCAAAATATAGAATAAATAAAATTTTTACATCGATGGTAGTGTTGGAGATGACCCCTACGTATGCAATGCATGCTCCGGAACTAGTTGGAAAGGGTTAGTGCTGAGAAGAGAACAGCGGAGAAGTGATAGTACAGCTAAGCAGTTGCGTGTTTTTTGGAGAATTTTTAAGCATGGTTGTTGCGTCAAAAGTGGTATGATCACGCAATAATTTTTAAGGTAAACGAGAGTCATCTTATTTATATTATTTCAGTTCGTCGATTTGTCAAATGATGACGAAGGAAGGGTCAACATAAATACTTAGTCCATAGTTCACCCATGCTACAGCTTGAGTTCAAAGCGATTTTACTTTTGTGCATTAATGTCTCTGCTAATGTAGCTCACTGCGCGCTCTTTTGTCGGTCTTTGTGCAAATGTCAGAAAAGTAAAATAATATACGATATGCCACTCCTTTAGCTAAAGTAAAAGAAGATAGTGAAAGGACAGAGGAACGCTTTATTATCTTACAACTCTGATTTGCAGGTTTTTTGTTATATTGAACCAGCACTAAGATGATAACCCCTACACATGCGATGCTTTGTGCTGGAAATAGAGGAAGGGGATAGTGAGAGAGAAGACAAGTGGTGAAGCTTCATTATCTTTAAACTCTTCTTTTGCACGATTTTTGTTCATAGCAATGTTGCAGCATCTCGGATGTCAAATACGTATTCAATTTTGAAACTTTGGTTTATTGGTAGCCAATTTGATTCATTATTTTACTTGGCCGATGCTGCACAATAGCGACGAAAGAGCCCCTCTGATGTGGCTCTGTTTAGTATTGGCTGAATCCGGTAATCTTCACTGACCAGTGACTATGCCTTCGCCACTGTACACAGAAAAAATAATTGTTAAATTCTTTGCTCAGTAAATCTTTTTTCTTTCTTTCAATTAAAATTTTAATTGAATCCACGTTTATTTTAATTGACTTTGTTAGTCTCTCAAAACAGTGCTGTCAACAGATTTGATTCAAAATACCATAAGAAATTATAACATATTAATTGTGCGTAAATAGTACGTATAAGTTTAGTTTTTATATGTGAAAAACATCGAGTTTTTTTTTTTTGATTAATTTATTAATTGAATCTCGAAAAAATTTTCAATTATCATTTTAATTGAATTTTTAAAATTTTCTAATCAATTTCTTATGAAAAATATCGTAAAATTAAAATTAAAAAAAATTAAAACTCATAATTGAATCTACTTCTTTGGTGATAGGTGGAAATCCGATTATTCCTTAAATGGATTCTTCGTTTTTCTTAATTGAATCTTGATTTAATTTTTTTCTGTGTAACCTTCCGACAATAATCGACACAAAAGCACACTATTGCACATCAAAAAAATGTCAAGTGTTTTTAGGACTTGGATCGAACGCAGTACCTTTGGATTTGTAGCCAACATGCTAACTACTTCACCCATCGCCACCCTCAGTATCCCATTCCAAAGAAGTTTTAAACACAATGTCACCATTATTAATAAACACATCACTCGCCTGAATGTTACTTGTACAAATTAAGAAGTTTATCTGACTCGAGCAACATAATTTGTTATTTCGTAACTTTAATAATACTTCCTTTGGACGCATTGTTTTCACCGGCGATTTAGATGCTCTTTTTAGAAAATAAATTGATTTTTTTTTTTTTTTTTTTTTTTTTTTTTTTTTTTTTATCTAGGACCAGCACTCAGGAGATGACTCCTACACATGCGAAGCATTGTGCTGGAACTATAGGAAAGGGATAGTAGGAGAAACGGCAGAAGGTGAAGCTTAATTAATTATTTTTGCAGCTCTGCTTTCGCACGTTCTTTGTTTATACTCGTAGCAGTGCTGAAGCTTCTTTAGTAGCCATTTTTATTATTATTATACTTCGCCGGTGGTACACAATACCGACGAAGGAGGTCGTTCTGATGTGATTGTGGATTGCTATCAGCTGAAGCCGGTTTTGTTCAGTGACCAGTGACTATGCCTTCGCCACTGAAACCTTCCGACAACAACTGACACACAAAGATACACTAATGCAACATCAGAAAAATGCGAGATGTTTATTTTTATTTTAAAATTTTTGGTCTGAAACTGGGGTTGAACCCATTTCTGTTTTTGGATTCGTAGTCAACGTGCAGACTACCATCCATCGTGCCATCGCCACCCTCATATTTTCGCTTTTCAACTATTTTTTCCTTTCTAATCTCAGCTGATTCTGCTAGATAGCACATTGTCGAGCATAGAACGAAATTCCAACAGACTAAATTGTTGCTTATGGTTGAAATATTTTCCTGAAATTTTAAATACCCTCTGCCGTATTTTTTCGGATTTATAGAAGGTATATTGATTAAAATTTTGTATGGAAATTTGTCTAATAAACCCTTTTATAAATAAAAAATTTTTTATGAATACGGCAGTAGAAACACAAAATGAAAAAAGAAATAAAAATGTTCATTATGTCAGGCGAACTACATGAATGCGGATTAGAAAGACTGTAGGGTTGCAGGCAATGGCAAACAACTTAAAATAGACTCATCAATTTCAATTACATTTCATACACTTCCAACTCTGGTGATACCACGTTCCTTGCTAAATAAATTAATAAAGAAGAGATTAAAATTCTAAAACTAGTATTTTTACTTAATTTCATTCGCATCATCATCATCATTTCAATCAAGTTACAACAGTTTTTAAGAAACAAAAGTAACAGTTAAATGAAAATTTTGTGCACAAAATTTGCAAAATAAATATTAACTATTAAATACACAAAAAAAAAAATAAAATAAAATATCATCTAATTCTATTACTTGTTTTATGGCTTAAAGTGTTGCAAATTTTAAAGAAGAAAAAAAAATATTGTCTAATATTTTGCACGCAACTGGAAGATCAGTTATTATTTTTCAAATACCAAAAAAAAAATGCCAAAGTAAATACAAATTTTACATAATTTTGTCATCGTTTCGATTTCGTATTTTGTTGCATTCCACTTAATCTGGCATTCATATAAAAACCAAAGAATTCTTGAAGACATTCATCATTCAGTTTTGGAAGACAAGCAGATCAACACAAAAAAACAAATTCAAACAAAATGAAATTCTTCATTGTATTCGCTGCCGTCTTCGCTGTTGCATTGGCTGCTCCTCTTGATCAGCGCGGTGTTGAAATTGTCCGCCTGGAATCTGATGTACAACCTGACGGCTACAGCTACTTGGCCGAAACCTCCGACGGCACCCACAAGGATGAAGAAGGTAAATTGAAGGATGTTGGCACCGAACACGAAGCCATCGTTGTTCACGGCTCCTTCTCCTGGGTTGATGAGAAGACCGGTGAGAAATTCACCGTAAACTATGTTGCTGATGAAAACGGTTTCCAACCTCAAGGCGCCCATTTGCCCCAACCTCAATAAACATGAGATTAAGTGAATAATTATTGATTAGTTTTCCAAAAGTATTCAAATAAATGCAAACGACTTAAAAGTGCGATAAATTAATTGGTTTTTAGTTGATGAACCGAAGAGCAGCATTATTTGTGAAGTGAAGCAAAGGCCGTCATGAAATTATTATGGAATGTCTGTCCGGATAGGTTAGGTTTGGGTCACTTGGCTGCTTCAGTGCGGTTCCTTTGCGATTTTTCTGGCACTAGCCGGGAGCGGTACAGGATATTTACATAAGTGCCGCTGCCTCAGTAAACCATCCGTATTCTCTTAGCAATCTGAACAGCCTGCTCTATTCAATTGAGCAGATAGTTCATTAAACACAACCAAGATGCAGCAGCCTAAGTTCCTCCTGCGAGCATCACACAGTGCTAGCTAGGAGTTCAAGTATACCTCCTCCTCTTCCAGATCATTACAGAGCCTACAATATGATACCTCAGCCTTCCTGCCACCGTAGTAAGAGCAGAGATTACAGATTGCAGAACCATACAACCATTCGGCAATCTCAATGGTCATCCGTACATTAAAGTTCAGCACATTGAAACCTCCACTCGTTCTGACTCTGCTTCTGGAATCGTGAGTATATTCCTCACTTGGAACCATAGTTGTGGATGGTTTTCCACGGCTGTTCTTAAAAAATGTTCCAACATTGTCCGATATCTAACAGCAGTGATAGAAACGGCGGCACAGTGTTCAGTTGAAAAAAAAAATATGAATATGAATATTATCCTTTCCGACGATATACCGCACCAACCGGTAATGCTAAATGTAGCAGTGAAAATGCGAAAATGGCAACAATGGTGCTGAAGCTGATGCGCACAGAGAACAAATCGATAAACATTTGATTTGCTATTTCGCAGAAGCAATAATATTTATTGTATTATTGTATTGTAAGTATCTGGATAAATAAGTTGTTGAATTGGCAACAATGTGAAAGATAATTTTATGGCTTTTTTTAAAAAAGCGTGTTTAAGTTTAGAGCTTTTCAGAAGAATTTTTATAACTTTTTTAGTTAATTAAGAAATATGTAAATTGTTTCTCCCAGCATTTATTAGCAAATTTTATATTTTTACTGCTGCACATTTAGTTAGAAAGCGGTGCTATAAAATATTGTTAAAAATCTTTAACTTATATGGGCAAAGCGCTGGCCTTTATTGGAAAAACTCGTAGATTGGAGCAGCCATAAGCAGAAAAGCGTGTTTTAGCCCCTATAAACCCTGCAGTTCTTGTAAATGTGTTATAAATACTGTAAACAACAACAATGTGTTTTAACAGATGATTTTTCTATGACGTTGTTTAATAGCAATAAGAAAATCTCTTGAAAATATCTAAAAAATATCTAATATCTTTTCTGTGTATCGTCACCTGAATTTCAAAAGGGCAAAACAACAAAAAAAACTCAAAATTGGATTTTTGTAATGGATATTGGTACAGTACTTCAAAATTGAGTTTTTAATGAATATTGGTACATCCAGTGTTACCATATATTTTTTAAGAAATACTTTATTTAAAAAAAAAAACTTATTTTTCCAACGAAAAACTTTGTCCCACAAAAGTGTTCAAATAAAGAAAAAAAAACAAAAATATATATTTTGAATTCATTTTTATTCAAAATAAGATAAACAAAACAAAATAAAAAAAAAATGATAAACAACAACTTATTCTTCCCACGATTTTGGGCAGATACCCATTTTTTTTTTTTTTAGATTTTGTTGGACCCTCCGATGTTTGTAGCATCTTCTAAGCTATTTTCTCCACTTGCATTGCTGCTTAAAACTAATAACACCAAAAATTCTATTATCCTTACCGTTTCTCTTTAAATATTTATCAATGCTTTTTTGAAATAGAAAACTTTTTAGAAAAAAAAATACAGGCATAAGAAACTCTAATATTATTAATACGACACAGTTGTATTAAAGAGGAAATACACACATTTAACACAGTTGCAGTAATAAGGAGTGAAAAATTATAAGAATGTTTACATTGCATGGCAATATCAAACAATATTTTCGTCTTACTGTAAATTAAAAATTAATAAAGAAAACTTGAAAATTTTAAAGAATTTCAAAAAATCTTGTTTTTGAAGATAAAAACTTAAAAACTTTTTGGCTTTTCAAAACCCTTGAAAAATAAGCAAAAACTTAAAAAATGGTAACGCGGGGTACAGTGTTTTTAGACAAACCGTCTTCACAAATTTTTAGCTTTCTACTTTTAAAAACAACAACTTTATTGAATAAATTCAAAGGGCGGTTTTTACTAAGCTTTCAAAATTAATGCATTTCTTGCTGTAGAGAAATAATGAAACAATGGAAAAATTTTACCAGCTTACTCTTATTGAGATATAATTTTTAACGTTGCAAATAAATTCATCATTTTATTTGGATGATATTGCGAAAAAAAAATCATATTTGTAATCACAACACTTTTCATTTCATTAAGTTTTTTGTCACTCCTGTAAAATTTTTAAAAGTGATAATAGGCCCTTTCGCATTTTTGGTGACGATATGTACATAAGTGCAAACATTCCTTTTAAAAGAAGTTTTTGTTGCGTTTACACATCCAGAAGTCAGGTAAATGGAAATAAAAATTTATAAATATTATTTTTACTACATTTGCTTTCAATTTAGATAAAATAGACACACTTTGTATTTAAAAAAACCGTTGTAGATTTAAAATAATTGCAAAAATGCAATGCAGAGTGAAAACTGATAATACGACTTATTTATGACCAACAATATTGTGTTTGTCGGATCCAGTTGTGGGGAACTGTCTCTGCACCAGTTACAGTCAAGACATGCTGCATTAAAAATCACAAGGAATCGCAACGTACGATTCGTAACAGTATTTGAAAAAAAATTCTATTTTAATATTAAGCAAAACATTATTAGTCGACAAACAAAATCGATGTAATGGAGAAATTTTTAAAACGTCGCGTTTCTTGAATACTCGCAATGTTTGACAACCAACACTGTAGCGGGTCAAATAGTTTAATGCGAAAGGAAGTACAAATGGCTGTACAAATAATCCCTCATATACCAGATGCCCAAAACACAGAAATGAAGAAACGCTTAAAAATTGTTATCAAAAATATTGGGTTGCTGTTGCAGAAGGCGAAGCCGATATATACTCGAGGTCGGCGGCGACTATTACCAAATGTCCTCATCTGGCAGCTCTTCAGGAAAATGTGTCGACTAGCGGGTCGCTAACACGGGACACTCTGGACTAGTCTGGAAAGGGGTAATAAAAACATGAAATTTCAAAAACCACAAAATAAAAAAACTAAAAATATTTATATTGTTACAGCTGAAAGCATTTCTATTTATTAAGTAGGGAAATAATGACTAATTTCAATATAGAAAAAATATGCAAAATTAAAATTTTCTAATAAAAAAGTTTTAAAATCGGCTTAGCCAAGGCGTTTCAAACTAGGTGGGGTTGTTAAAACTGGGGACAATTTTTTTGCAGTACCTCCGTTTGCACATCAAACGCCAAAAACTTGCTTATGCTTATTTATTTAAAAGTGCCGTTAAATTAAAAATTCTGTTTTTCGTGAGAACAAAATTTTGTATTTAGAATCAAATGACGTTAAAAAATTAAAAATTTTTACACACACTTAAAGTTCAGAAGTAAAACGCAGTTTATTTACAATACTTGGATCAGTTGTTTTGGACATATGGCGGACAAAACAAAGTGTAGTTGTTTGATTGTTGTACAACCACCACCTAGTTAAAGACACCTTGAGGTTAGCCGTAGGCCAATCACAGCCTCACACTTCGGCGGCGGCTAAGTAAATAGGAAAATCATCGGCGGCGCTTATTAGCCGGCTGTGAGTCAGTCGGCCTCGTCTACTATATTGTTCACTGACTTTGGCTGGTTTAACATATCGAATTATTTCGGTTTTTGTTCATAATTTTAAATAAATGTAAAATCGTCAGAAATAAAAATTTTTTTGGTCGATTATTCAGATGGATTGACTATCTTTAACACCATCTTAAACAGCCTAGGCAATTTTTAATTTAAACTTATAAACCTTTTCAAAAAATATCCTCTGCGTAATTGAAAAAATATTTGAATAGAAAATAAATCATTTTATTTCCGCTCAAGCAAAAACAGTGACTTAAAATTTAATTTGAGAATAAATTTATAAAAAGAACAACTAAAATAAAATGCAACTATTTAACAAACAACTGTGAAAAACTTAAGCCTTGGGTAAATGGGCACCTTCGGGTTGGAAGCCATTTTCGTCAGCAACGTAGGTGACGGCGAATTTTTCACCAGTCTTCTCATCAACCCAGGAGTAGGAACCGTGAACAACGATGGCTTCGTGTTCGGTGCCAACATCCTTCAATTTACCTTCTTCATCCTTGTGGGTACCATCGGAGGTTTCGGCCAAGTAGCTGTAGCTTTCAGGTTGTACATCAGATTCGAGGTGGACAATTTCAGCATGGTTTTGTTCAACGGGGGCAGCCAAAGCCACGGCGAAGAGAGCAGCGAATACAATGAAGAATTTCATTTTGTTTGATCTTTTTGTAGTGTGTTATTCCGTTTGTCGTTAGAAACTGAATGTTGAAGTTTGCTTAAAATCATCAAGTTTTTATTTGCTATTTTTCAGTCTTATTTGCTGACAAATTATAATAATCGAAAATGTTAAAGTTGTATTCATAAATAAATTCTTTTTATGCAAATTCCTTGGCACAAGACAAGTTTTCGTTCAAATACTTTGAATATTAAATTGTTGCATTAAAACAAGTTGAACATAAAAGGGAATTGAAACATTCGAAATTAAACAATATTTTAAAGAAAGAGAGAACCTTTTAGCTGTGAATAGATTTTATTTGGTTTATTTTTTTCTTTGTTAAACTATCAAGTTTATCAATTGGTACTTTAACAAGAAGATAAGAAGTTTTTTTAAAAAGCGTACAACACGAACAGATAAATTTCAGAAACTCTAAAGAAATTTATTATGTGTTTCTTTAATTTTTTTACATCTTTTAATTTCTCAAATTTATTAGGAAATTCTAAACTAAAAGTGAAATGTCACGGACAATATTAAAGTATTGGCGTCTGTGTGAACAACAGCATGTTCCGGGCTGTTATTTTCCTCAATAAAAATGATTAATTTTTATTGACAAAAACAAATTTGCATTTTTTCTAATTGAATTTCCTTCTCAAGACAAACGATCTTTTAAGCATCCGTAGCAATAAAATGCTATCATAGCCATTTCAATTGGAATTGAACCCATGCATTTCAGACTATTGTAATAAAATAGCCAAAGGTTGAACAAATTTCGGTTTTCAAATTAATACATGTAGAGAATGCAGCTGCTCCTCTCCCACCTGGCATTTGGAAGATTCTTTGACAAGTGCGATAATTTCGCGACTCTTCAGAGTCATCGTACAGAGGATTGTTGGAGTAGAAATATATTTTTCGATTTCAAAATATAGTTCTGAGAGTCTTTTTGGCGATTGTTGGACGAGTGAATCATCGTTTACGCACTTCGACGAACATTGGACGATTGTTCGTTGTCAACAATCGTATTCGTCTCACTTTCTGCGAGTCAATTTGATAATTGCTTTTTATGTCGTTAAAGCATTCTGACAACAATAAAAAGATCATAATTGCAGCACAACGACTATGTTTTTCATGTTACTCAATAATCGTCGTTCAAGCATTCTGACGACCATTGAAGGATCATTATTGCAGCACAATCGTAGTTCACTCATTTGAATGATGCTTTTGTGAGTCCTGTTGACTATTGTTGGGCGAGTGTATCAAAATGGCAGACAAGGGTGATGAATGGGCTGTGCTTCAAAGACTATTTTGAAGTCACTCGACTGTGTACAGGAAAGGGCGAAGAAACTCTTTGGAGACAGTAGGGTAGTCAGCCAGCTTTATTGACTCTCTTGAGCATCGTCGCAATGTGGGCTGTGTTTCGTTGTCCTAGAGTTACTATAATGGGATGTGCTCTAATGAAATCAGGGAAATTGTTTCCGAAATGGGACATCCATTTGTGGTCGCAACTACGCATTACAGAGAAAATTCTTTTTTCGGCCGAACAGCACATATGTACGTGGAATAGAATACCGGCAGAGATCTTTCCTGTCACTTTTATCCTCTCCTGCAAAGGGGCTGGGGACTTGTTCATAACCTGCGGGACATTAGCAATCCAGCGGTACGAAGCTAATTATTTCAATTTCTTGCAATTAATATCTATCTTGATCATTTGATTCATGTGATACGAAGTAAATAAATAATGTAAATGAGGCAGGTGATGCATCGCCTTGAACTTCCTTTGAATTTGAAGCTGATAGAAGAGGAGACTCTTTGGCATGCAACTAGTGATTTTATCACGGCCTACTATTATTGTAGGTTCTCTTAGACTGAAATAATGCACTCTTGGTCATGTCTAGTACTGCCAGCGAGCACCACTGCTCTTTCTTTTTTTTCTATCTTGGACCGGCACTCAGGGGATGACCCCTACACATGCGATGCATTGTGCTGGAACTAGGAAATTAGGTTATGGGAAGGAGGATAGAGGGAGTAGTGTTTATGGACATTGAATTTTTCCACGCACGCTAAAAGTGACAGGGAAGACCTCTGCAGGGAGTTTGTTCCACATACACGATGTTCGGCCGAAAAATTAGTGCTCTAACGCTAAATAAGCGTTTAACGACTGATGTGCTCTCTGTGAGTACTTCGTGTCAACCGTGAAAATTTGGAGTTAGTGTGCTGCCATGTGTTTGGATTCATACTGGCTTTGGTTAATACCTCAATTTATGCTGGTAGATTGGTTTTTTGGTCTATTCTGGACATATTATTGGTATTGGGATACCCATATGTTTTGATATGGCTTTTACAAAACTCGGTGCTGTGGCCATTCAACTGTAGTCACTGGAGGGTGTCTTGATCGATATGGATTGAAATTCATAATGCTCTGTCGTCTGATAAGAGATAGATGAATGAAAGTCTATATTTAAGATCTTAAACTTTCTGCTGTCACAATGGGATTAGTTAGGCCAAAACACCTCAGCGAGGTGTAATACAATAGACAAAGGAAAACTATGATAATTGCATTGCGACCTATGTGTACCTAATGAGTCACCAGTTGTCCTTTCATATGCCCATGGCTGCGGTGGTGAACGTCAGAATTCACCCGCTGTAGCACAGTTATGTTTGACGCTATGCACAGGTACCCACGTTAATCATGAACACACATCTGTCACTTTTGACGCATGTCAACCAGAAGATTCTCGGTTTAACTTTTCGTCACACCAAAGACTTTTCTCTTGCCTGCTAACAGAGCACTGCGCCATCGCGATGAGGACAATAAAACGATAACAAAGTAAAATTACAAATAAAGTGAATGTCCTTTAGTTTTCAAACTTTGAGTTAGAGGATGTGGCTAACCGTCCGAACACGACGCTATCGTACAAATGGATCAGGAAGGATATACTCGTAAAAATATATTTTTGCTTAAGTTGGTTCCAACAGCACCGCTACGAGTATAAACAAAGAACGTGCAAAAGCAGAGCTGCAAAATAATTAATTAAGCCTCACCTCCTGTCGTTTCTCTAACTATCCCTTTCCTATAGTTCCAGCACAATGCTACGCATGAGTAGGAGTCTTCTCCTGAGTGCTGGTCTCAGATAAAAAAAAAAGAACGTCAAACTGGGGATGGATGAAGTAGTCTGTACATTGACTACAAAACCAAAGAATCCTGGGTTCGAGCGCAGTTTCAGACTAAAATCATAAAAACATCTTGGATTTTTTCTGTTGTGTTTTCTGTTCTGCATTTGTGGCAGTTGTTTGCGGAAGGTTTCAGTGCCGAAGGCATAGTCACTGCTCCCTGAACAGTACCTGCATCGGCTGATACCAATCGAGAGGCTCATCACAGCGGCTTCCTTCGTCAGTATTGTGAAGTAAAATAAGTACTAAAAATGGCTACTAAAACAAAGCTTCAAAATTAAATACGTCTCCTGGCATCAGAGACGGTAATATTAAAAAATATGCTGAATGCCTCTAGCCCTTCATCACCTGTCATCTACTTCACTATCCCTTCTTTATAGAAGGTGACACGTAGCAGAGAGTAATTATCTGAGTGTTAGGTTATGTTAGGTTAGATGGCGGGCCCTTCCTGAAGGAGAATGCCCTACTTAGGCTAGAGCTTAGGCCCATTGTGATACCACAACAAACACCCAGGGTCTAGGAGGGAATCGAACCCGCACCTCTAGATTGATAATGCTAATGCTAAATGCAGAAACACCTACCAGAGAGTTCCTTCTCTTAAAGAAACCGTCTTTGGAATATTTAAAACAATAAAGTAAAAAAGTTATGGAAATCGCTCCACCCGTTCGCCGCTAATGCGCTTAGCAAAGCACATCATTTCAATTTTCTTTATATAGAGAGATAATTAAAAATAAATAAATAATTGAAACAATTGTTTTATTTAAAATAATTTTATACTTTTTATTAATGATTTCTTATAAACTACACAGAACGATTCAACAAATTTCCTTTCATTAAATTAATTAATTATTTTTCCTGCCTACTTAAGCTTTGGGCAAATGAGCACCTTCGGGTTGGAAACCGTTTTCATCAGCAACGTAGGTGACGGCGAATTTCTCACCAGTCTTCTCATCAACCCAGGAGTAGGAGCCGTGAACAACGATGGCTTCGTGTTCGGTGCCAACATCCTTCAATTTACCTTCTTCATCCTTGTGGGTACCATCGGAGGTTTCGGCCAAGTAGCTGTAGCTTTCAGGTTGTACATCAGATTCCAAGTGAACAATTTCAGCATCGTGGTGCTCAGCAGGGGCAGCCAAAGCAACGGCGAGGAGGGCAGCGAATACAATCAAGAATTTCATTTTGTTTGATTTTTTTTTTGTGGTGTGTTATTCCGTTTGTTGTTTGCAACTGAATTGTGGTCTAATCGTCAAATTTCGAGGTTTTTATATTTTTCGCATCAGGAGGAAATAAATTATAATTCATTTTTAGTAATATTTATTTCATGCTAATTGAATTTGGTAGAAACAAGATTTTCAATCTTCACCATATCAATAATAAAAAACAACAACAAAACAACAACAAAAACGCACAGTGATACGAATTTAAAAGAAATGAAGCTGCTGCATTAATTTGGCATTTATTAAATCATTTATAATTCATATTCATTGACATTCATATTAAAATGGTGTTACAAATTAAAGTTTATAATCTTCATTTAAATAAGATCAGATTTCTGACGTCACAAATCTATCATTTCGTGTGGAATAAAAGAGAAAAAATTAGCATTTTCGAAATTCTATTACTGGTTCAGCTTCCGCATAAGAAAGATAATTAAAAGAAAATGTGTTTTAAGAACATTGTTTTTTTTAATGTTCTGAAATAAATTAAAAAACTCTAGTTATGCGATTTAATTATTTAAGTGAAGCACGTGTTCCTGTTTTTTATTTACAAATTTCTGATTATTCATTAGATGCGAAATGTGCTTAAAATATGCAGAAAAATACCTGAAGAACCCCCATGCCGTTGCTACCTCTTGGCACGTGTCATATTTTTTTATTATATTTTATTATTTTATAATATGTTCCATGGTCTCCTCGTGATCCTCGCATAACCTGCAAATATCCGAGAAACCCCTTTCCCACTTGCTAACCATATCTCCAATCGGGCAGTGTCCAAAGTTCCTACCAACAAAACCCTCAAATCCCTCCCACCCATTTCTATTGGGCCTGTGCTCTTTCGCCAGTCAACAACACGTGTTCGTTGCTTGACAATGGTTGGAATCAAGTATAACGTCGCAAATTTACTTGACAAACCGTTCAAAAGCAAAGCGACTCAACGTTCTAAGTCTATACTCAGTACATTATCTCGAAATACAGAAGTGATGTTGGAATTAAAGGATGTTGCTCAACGTCCGAGCAGGATATAATCGGACTAATGGATCGGGAAGTCTATAAAAATATATTTTTGCTTACGTTGGTTGCAGCAAAATCGATTCTAAAACGTTATACTGGCGATGGCCAAAGCACGTTGACTACAAAACCAAAAATTACCTGGGTTCGTCGCCAGTTTCGGACTATGAATCATAAAAATATTTCGCATTTTCACTGATGTGCATTACTGTGTCTTTGTGTCAGTTGTTGTCGCAAGGTTTCAGTGGCGAAGGCATAGTCACTGGTCTCTGAACTGGACCGGATTCAGATGTAACCAAGTCTCACAGGCACCTCAGTAACGCCCTCCTACATCGGTATTGTATAGCACGGGCGAAGTAAAATAGTTACTAAAAATGGCTACTAAAACGAGGCTTCGAATTTAAACGTCTCCTTGACATCAGAGGCTCTTCAACACTGCTATAAAAACAAAAAACGTGCAAAAGCAGAGTTGTGAGATAGTGAAACTTCAACGTCCTGTCATCTCTCTCACTATGCGTTTCCTCTAGTTCTAGCTCAATGCATTGTCGTCTGTAGGGGTAATCTCCTGAGTGCTGGTCCAAGATAAAAAAAATAATAACGACCCAGAAGAGACAGTTAAATCCGTAAAGGCGTTTCACGTGTAAAACTAATTTTTTTTTGATACTACGAGCTTAACAATTACCGCATTTCAAGCCTCGAGACATGACGTAGGCATTCACATACTTATGAATGTATATGTACTTCGCAACTCAGCAGATAATATTCCATTACGTGATGAAGTGTAGCTGAGGTGGCCAGGTTACATGTATATAATGCAGCCATGGACTATGTCATTGAAAACAACAGCTTTTAGTAATACGACAAGTGTTCGTGCTTTTCTTCGTATTTGCGATTATTGCGTCGCTTTAAAATTACTCTCTGAGGTGCTCCATAGAATAGTGACATGGAATAGTTTTTCCGTTGGTCCGATGTAATGGAAAGGTGAGTTATATGATTAGTCATTGACTAGCCCAAATTTTCTATGGACTACACTTTACATGCAGGTATGGGAACTAGTCGCGTTTTCTGCAGGGAAAATCGGAATTAATTATGCCCTGAAATTGAAACGTTACCTGCAGGGTAATAATTCAAATCGGAATTAATTATGCCCTGAAAACGAAAATGTGTGGAACAGCCGGTTGAAAAAAGCCGAACCATAATTTAATTCACACCGCAAAGATTATCAACTGAAATTAAAAATCATTGTACTGAAGTAGAGTCAAGCTATGTTCACACGATTGTCAGATTGTACAATATTGTAGGATACGGCAATATGGTGGCAATGCACTCACAATGAAAAATTGTTACCATCTGGTAGTTTGTCTGTTCACACTATTGAAAGAAAACTATACAATTTCATTGGCACACAGTTCTGCGACAATAAATTTTTCTGCCAATAATAATTGTCTGTTCACACGGTTGTCAGATTATTGTATGGCAAACGTTGCCAGATCCGACTTTTAACATTGTATCTAAATATTTATGGGCAGCATTGCCAACAGAAATATTTATCTGCCAATAGTGTTATTGTACGGTGCACTAAATGAAGCACATGCGACAATAACTAATGACTCTAAATTGTGTGTCAATGGAAATGAAGGGTGTTCTCACGATTGTCAGAATTGTAACAATTTTTCTGTCAATATTGTAGTAAATGATAATCGTGCGTACATACCTTCACTCTTTAAATACTCTTCAAAAAGATATACGTATTAATAACTCCTTAATATGTAATAATAAAAAAAAAATATTAATAAAAACATCAGCTTTAACACACAAATAACCAATTGCGACCTTTGTCGCTGTATGTCGTTTGTTCGCTTGTTCGCTTGTGCTGTAGTTAAAAATATTGGCAGACTTAATTCAATTTGCTTTGCACAAACCCCACCAACCATAAGAAAAGAAACAATTTTCTTAAACTTATTAACTCTATTCGTATTTAAATTTATTATCAAAAAACTATTCACAACAATTCAACCAGTCAGTATACAATGACAATATTATCAGCTAAAAAAAAAAACAAACACTGCGCTTAGGCCTTGGGCAAATGAGCACCTTCGGGTTGGAAACCATTTTCATCAGCAACGTAAGTGACGGCGAATTTTTCACCAGTCTTCTCATCAACCCAGGAGTAGGAACCGTGAACAACGATGGCTTCGTGTTCGGTGCCAACATCCTTCAATTTACCTTCTTCATCCTTGTGGGTACCGTCGGAGGTTTCGACCAAGTAGCTGTAGCTTTCAGGTTGTACATCAGATTGCAAGTGAACAATTTCAGCATCGTGGTGCTCAGCAGGGGCAGCCAAAGCCACGGCGAAGAGGGCAGCGAAAACAATGAAGAATTTCATTTTGTTTGAGTTTGTTTTGTGGTGGTATTCGATTGAATGTCGAAAACTGAATGATGTTTTATTTTGCAAATCTAACAGCTTTTATTTGAAATCAATTTGAAATTAATTTGCGTTGTTGATGGACAAAGTAGCAACAAATCATTCAAATGTTAAAGTTTGTTTTCTTTTGCTTAAATTTTTATTAAAAGACTGTCATGGAAATGCTAATTAGTGAAATAAAACTGGATTCCACATTAAACAGTTTCCGCAGTGATTAATGCCGCACTAAACAGTGCTGAAATATTAATTCATACACGGTTGTATTTTTTTATATGTTCATAAATTATTTCATAGATAAATAAAAAGGAATATTTAATAAAAATAACTTTCATGTAGTAACAAAACTATTAACAACAAGAGCTTCATATTCAATGGGAATGTAAATGCATATTTTCTTTTAAAAGTATATTGGTCCTGAATAGACCCTCCAAATCTAATGTTATTTAATTGAGCGCTTTACGAACTAAAATGTTTAAATTTTTTTAAGGGTTTTAGAAAGTCGAATAGTTAAGATTTTGTAGATTAATGTTTCTTTGGCTAAAAGTTGGCACAATTATAATATTAATAATATAATAATAATATTAATATTAACAATATTAATAACACTAATTATTTAAGCTTAAGGTCTTTTTAATATATTTAATATTTATTCCGATTCGATATTTCGCTACTCCTTTGTGTAGCTTCTTCAGGAAAATTGGTTTTTGTTTATAATGAAAAAATATTTTTTGCAATATATTTATTAAGCTTGAGGTCTTTTTCTTTTATTTTATTTGGTTTTATTATTCAATATTTCGTTAACAGCTTGTTAACATCATCAGGAATAATTATAAATTAAAAAAAATAATCAAGCTTAATAAATATATTGCAAAAAATATAATAAAAAAGGTCAATTAATAATATAATTAAAAATGAAAAAATATTTTTTTTATAAAATTCACAATACAGAAAAAGTTCTTGCCAATGAAAATTCAAAATAAAAATATTAACAGTCATCCATATTCATAAAAATATTAAAAGTCATATTCATAAAAAATAATTAGTGTTATTAATATAAAAAGAGGTCAAAAAACTAGAAAAATTATTAATATTAACAATTAATAAAATTAAAATGTATTCAATATTTTGTAGAAATAAATATGATTATATTGCAATGGAAAAACTATACCGCAGTCATAGCAATTATAATAATATTTTTGTCCTATATCTGTAAATTAAAAATTAATAAAGAATTTAATGAATTTTAAAAAAAAAACTTATTTTTGAAGCTAAAAAATTAAAAAACTTTTTGGCATTTCAAAAACCATGAAAAATAAGGGAAAACTTGAAAAATTGTAACCTGTCCTGGCACTAATATCTTAATAATACAGGGTGTCTGGTAGCAGATTTATATTTCCAAACTTAAATAAATAACGTAATTTTTTTATATTAGTCTAACTTTTATTTTTATTTTGACCTTTATTACATTTTTTAATTATATTTATTTTTGAGCGATGGTCTTTTTTATGAAAAGTTTTTATTAAAAATTTTTTTTCAATTATTTATTTTCAATATTTCGCTACCAGGTAGGATCGTCACAAAAATAATAATTTATATTAAAAAAAAATATTTTTTAAAGGGAAAAAAAAAAATATTTTTGAAAAAAAATTTTTTTTTATAATTTTTGAAAATATTTAAAAAAATATTTTTTAAAAGAAAAAGAAAATATTTTTGAAAAAAAAATTTTTTTTTTATTTTTGAAAATATTTACAAAAATATTTTTTAAAAGAAAAAGAAAATATTTTTGAAAAAAAATTTTTTTTGTTATTTTTGATAAATTTTTTTAAATATTTTCTGCTTTTAAAAAATATTTTTGTTAACACAAATTATTATTTCCTAACGTATTTGGTAGCGAAATATTGAAAATAAATAATTGAAAAAAACTTTTCATAAAAAAGACCATCGCCCAAAACTAAATATAATTCAAAAACGTAATAATTTTATTAAAAGTTTAAAGTTTAATTAAGAGTATTGAACGATAGAATGGAAATGCGGATTTTATTCTTTAAAGAGTATGTCACCCAGATCCTTTTTTAAAATTTCACGAATAATCGCTCTTGGAAGTTCCAGTATTGAAAGTCGCGGATTTTCACGTAAACTGCTTTCAACCAGTTCAATGTTTTCGGGAGTCCTTAAAGATCGACTGGGCCCTGGCCGTGGGCCATGCATAGCCGAAGAAGTTGCGTGGAATCTCTGCACCCACGAACGAATTAAATTTACACTCGGTCCATCACTTATTCGCCGAATACCGAACTTTGAACAAAATTGTCGACGAGCAATTACGTAAGAATCATTACTTTTAAAAAATGTCTCCACAGCGAACGCGCGATGTTCACTCGACCACTGCGACATCGTGACTGACAAATCCTCACAATCGATAATTCCAACGGCGCCACCCTCCCTCCACACCGTTTATTATTTTTTTAAATAATCATATTTAAAAATATAAATTTGCCACCAGACACCCTGTATGTTGAAAATGTTAGTCAAGCGATGAAAGTATATTCTTAGCTTCGTATCGCCTTGGCAATTCACAAACGCTATAAGATGCTGGGCTTAAGGCAACGCGTCTTTATATGGTGTTTCTTGATGCTTAAAGATCTAAAGCTTCAATTTCAACTGTTGAGTCATCATATATTTCATTTAACTATGTTGTGATGTAGTAAAAGCTAGCCTAGTCCTTAAGTCGAGCAAATTAAAACAGGCTTGACTTATTTTTAAATTATGACTTGAAAAATCGGACAAAAACAAACGAAATGTTCATTTAAAAGACTTTTTTGTCATCAATCATGTGTCAGCATCCGCTCATGAGATAGTCCGTTGAAGGGGCAGCGAATGCAATGCTTTTCCTATAAACCGCTGCCGGGAAAAGCCAACAGTGTCCGTCTAAAGGGGATGTTCGCTTATGAGATGTGTCCGTTAAGGCACTTTCACACTATAATACTTACGACTTTCATAATACTTTGTGAGAGAGAAATCTAATGAGGTTTGGTGTGACTGCAAAAAACATTTAAAGTAATTTTACATTTTGCTTTCACACTATCACACTTGAAATAAAATGAAGTGTAAGAACAAAACCGTTTTAGAAGCAAATAACTTTTTTGTTGTTTTGCTATTTTCTTTGGTTGCCTACACAAAAACACATCGCTGATAAAATGAAAAGTATAAGCTTTTGCAAAATTTTTTAAAAAAAAAGTGGTGAGAGCCATACGACTGTCAAATTCCCATCCGTATTTTGGTCAGATTCATAACATATAGTTCTGACACTATTATACTTTTTGATTTGACTTAAATTTTTGACATGTTGACACTTAGTATTACAATGTAAAAGGGCCTTGAAGGGAGATTCGCCCGTATATACCAAATTTTTATATATATTTTAGTTGTAATGATGAGATTAATAAATAATTATAACTATTAATTCTTCTTTTTATTTGACCTTATATTTTGTATGCACTGAATTATTTAGCACTGCAGGTCGTTTTTATAAAAAGTTTTTTAATTATTTAAATACGATATTTCGCTAACCCTTGGTTAGCATCATCAGGAAATTGAAATTTTTTTTAATAAAATTATTTTATATATTATTATATATAAGCATGCTTTCCTCCTCAATTATTGAGTTGCTTTTGTAATAAAATGCTTTATGATATTTTTCATACTGTATGAGAATATCATAGGGTATGTAATAATAAATTTCACATATAGTTTATAAGGGAATATAAGTACAATTAGAATCATATATATAAATGAATATTCCCAAAATAAATTCAGTTAATATAAAATATAATATAAAATATTTAAATTTTATGTTTTTGTTTTTGTTTGTTAAATAATTTTATTAAAAAAAATTTAAATGTCCTGATGATGCTAACCAAGGTTTAGCGAAATATCGAAAATAAATAATTTAAAGAACTTTTTATAAAAAAGACCTGCAGTGCTAAATAATTTATTGCATATAATAATAATAAAAATAACATTTATTTTTTTTTAATTTTAGATATTTGAGATATTTTTTTTTTTAAATCTAAATTTTATTATAAAAAAAAACTGCAAGTTTAACAACTTTTAATTTTGCGTTGCGTGTCATTGTCATTGTTTATGTCTCTAAAGCCATTATGACACTTCATTAAATTTTCTTTAATTAATATAGAATTGATGGAAAGGGAGAGCAAAGCCACAAAGAAACTAATACAATATAATATTTACATTTTTTAAATGTTGGCTCATGATTTTCATTGAAAAAAAAAAACGTTAAAGGAAAATGTACTGTCAAAATCGCAGACATCGTGCATAAATCCCTAAGGCCCTAATTCACAGCCATTAATTAACTATTAGTACTCTAAAATGATAACTATTGTTTAACTAATATTTCATATTCACAGGTATTCTTTAACTAACATTTAACTAACAGTATAACAAAAGAATGGTAACCCTAACAATCTTTTAATTTTCAAAATTGGTAGCACTGTTATAACATATGGTTTTTCTCTACATTTGTTGTATTATTTCTTAAAAATGGATAAAACAAGCGCGCGCTCATCGAACTTTACCGCGCAAGAGAGTGAACTGCTGCTGAAACTGGTTCGGGAAAACCAAAATATCACCGAAAATAAAAAATGGTAGATTATATCAAAACAAATAATAATTACTAATAATAATTTAGTAATCACCTGTTGTCTAACTATTAGTTAACCAATGACATTTGGTGGTTCAACTAATAGTAAGCTGTAAATCAAATATCATTGGTTAAACTATTGCTATTTGCTAACTAATGACTGTGAATTTGGGCATAAGTTGTCAATGTATAAAATATTTTAAGTTCGCAAACGTCAATTTTAAGTTGAAAATTTTAAAATTTTTTTGACAGTTACTCATTTGTTATCGATAACACTAGTGTTAATGATTAATTTTCCCATTACAATACATTTGCGTTCTTCTCCAAAATTTTAACAATGCAGAAAAAATGTAGAGTCATAAGTGCTTAATGTGGATGGTTGTCAAAATAACATGGCAGCATTGCAGGCATAAAAACGAATTGACAAAAGTGTTGGCATTTCGTAACATTTGGAAAATACTGCAAACATGGTAAGTATTAAAAATTTATAAAAAAAAATAATAATAATTTGTATTTTTCATTTATTATTAATTAATTTAATCAATGGACATAAACCCTCCTTTATTAAAAAATTGTGTTTTTTTATATTTAGCGGTTTTCACGTTATCGCGAGTGCACTGTATTCAGTGGTCCTTCCGTTTTGTGATAAAGTTTGTAGTTCGTTTTCGTTTCCCTACTTTTGTACATTTTTGACTCTTATTGAGATAAATTATAGTTTACAAAATCTAAACAAACACACACAAAGTGAAAGGCATTGCACGCACTCTACACATTTCTGGCAAACAGTACGTGTTAGAGATTTGAGAGGCAATCTTGAAAATGTAACCTCAGCGTGACCACGTTATTATACATTACATGTACATACATATTATAAAATTATTATTCTTTATTCGTAGTACCAATTTTACGGATCATGGATCCTTTGGGATTTTGCGCATTTATTTGAATTCATTTAATTTTTCGGTGTTGAAATTTCTACGTTCGCTATTGTGGCACCAAAAATTAAAACTTATTTAGCAACACCAAAACAACAACAATAAGTTTATTGTAAAGAAAATACTATATTATATATGTATGTGTTAGGCGACATACGAAATAATGGTGTTTTCTTTTCAACTAAAAGTGCATGCCCGATCTTGTCTTATTCATTTAAAGTATTTGCGCTTTATTGTTTCTCTATGAACCCGTTTTACAGCACTTTAAAAGCATCACTAAAAAGCAAATACTTTCTCAGAACGTAAGTGGAGAGTACAATGCACTTTTCGAGAATCGAAATCACAGTAAAAGAAATTTTCACTTTTTTTCCGAAAAATAGAAAGCCCAGTAAACACAAGTCGGCTTATCGATTAATTTAATGCATTTATTTATTATTCAAACACTATTTACAACAATTCAATAAGAATTCAATCATCTTGTCCATACTACGTCAGGAAGAAAACGGAAATCAGTTCATTTAGGCTTTGGGCAAATGAGCACCTTCGGGTTGGAAACCGTTTTCATCGGCAACATAGTTTACGGTGAATTTCTCGCCGGTCTTCTCATCAACCCAGGAGAAGGAACCGTGAACAACGATGGCTTCGTGTTCGGTGCCAACATCCTTCAATTTACCTTCTTCATCCTTGTGGGTACCATCGGAGGTTTCGGCCAAGTAGCTGTAGCTTTCAGGTTGTACATCAGATTCGAGGTGAACAATTTCAGCATCGTGGTATTGTTCAACGGGAGCAGCCAAAGCAACGGCGAAGAGAGCAGAGACAAAAATGAAGAATTTCATTTTGTCTGAATTGTTGTATTATTCGGTTTAACGGTAAAAACTGAATGATGATATCTGTCTGCATCGGGGAGTTTTTATAGGAAATTTTTTTGCAGCAGGAATATGTTCTTTTTTTTGCTAAAATTTATTTTATGCAAATTATGAAACTTGTTTTCTTTTTCTCTTGGTTTTTTTTTGTACTTTGTTTTAATAATTCAAATATTATATCATTGCAAGAAGTATCAAATTGCCAAAATTTGCGTTTTTTTTTAAGGTTGGGATGCTACAAAATTCACTTTGTTCTGCCATAATTTTGCGAAACCGGTTAAATGCGATGCGTCGTACTTGGAGACAAATTTAGTTTATGGACTTTTAACTCAATGTTAACTGCGTTTTCTATTGTTCTAATTAAACCGGTTGCACAAAACAAATTGCATACACAAGACGTGTTAATTGAAATTAGAGAAAACGAAAAAAAAAAAAAAAACGTTTATCTTGTAGATCTGATCATTTAATATTAAACGAGGTGACCTTAACATCCAGTGAATAGAGTTTCTACGAGCAACTGAAATTAATTAGTGTGTTTTTATTTAAGATGTTTTATTTATTGCAAATATTTGCTTTAAAGTACATCGTTTCGCAAATAAAATATGAGAAAAAAATAGAAAAAAAGTTTTTTTTTGGGATTTAAAAAGCAATTAAAAAGAAATATCAATATGTAGTAGAGGGTATTTTGGCACATCGACGTTAGAGTTTTGGAAGCTCTGCTAAAGTTGTACTTCCGTTGTACACAGAAAAAACTAACTTCAATGAAAAAGTAAATTGCTCTTCCAATTAAAATGTTTACCAATTTTAAGCCTGCAAAACAAATTGATCATATCAATTAATATGTTTGTACTCATGCGGTTTTTCAACATTAAAAATTCAATTAAAATTTAAAAATTTAGAATTTTTTTCAATCAAGGAATTTAATTGCCGTAAACAGAAAGATCTTTCGAATGAAAGACCGGAAAATTATTTTCGTTGAATTGAATTCATTCTAGCGAAAATTTTTTCTGTGTACTTGTCGAGAAATATTTATTAAACAAAGAAACTTATTGAAAACTGGAAACAATGTATGCAAATTAATGTTATACTGGTGTCGGCGTTGAAAGAGTTACCTACTTCACGTTATTGTAACAATTAACAGGATAATGACGACATGTTTATTTTTGACAAATGTCAGTGTGTTGTAGACAGAAAATAATGTTACGTTTTTTATTTTTAATTGACACCTGTAATTAGAATAATATATTTTTTCAATTAAAAGTTTAATTAATTCAATTAAAAGTTTAATTAATTCAATTAAAAGTTTAATTAATTCAATTAAAAGTTTAATTAATTCAATTGAATTTTTAATTAAATGAAATGCACACAATAACGGCCTCTTTTCATTTTTTTTTTTAACAAACTCCACGAAGCTTCCTCAGCTTGTCTGTAGAAACACCCAGGGTCTAGGCTTTACTCGAACCCGCACCTCAATATTGATAATGCTAATGCTACACTACGGAGGCACCCTGAAATGCTTATACACTGAGAAAAATGAAGGTGTGAAGATAAAGTCGTACGTTTAATACGTTATACGCTGTTATTGAAACATACCACAGCACTATTAAAAAATTTCATTTGTAAATCACTCATTTTTTTTTTTTTTAATAAAAAAATAAAATTATTACTTTTTTTTATAAAAATTTTAAGAAAACACTACATATTCCTTGTTTTTTTTTTAAATTTTACTTCTTATCTAGACTAAATGTAGTAGCTCTCTCAACATAGCCATTTTTGGGGCCCTACCTGCCCTATTTCCAGAAAATATGAATGGTACTGTGGTATATTTTCTGAAAGCTGATACTCCAAGGATTGCAAAACTGTCGTTGGTATATTCAATTCAATATACAGCAGTTTCAGTGAAGGCGTATTTTATGCAACTGTATATTTGAAGTGATATATGAGTTACTAAACATAGACTTTAATACGATTATTGTATATGTATGGAAAGCTTATTAACGCCAGATTATCAAACTGTTAGCAGTATTTTTTTCTGCTAAATATAAGGGAAATAATGGCATACAAAAAATTATGGTAATATCATTAAAAGAGCCATTTCGGAGAAACCTGCATAGGACTATCATGCATCGCTCGAACGCTTTAAAGGAGAAAATTATACATTGCATAACATATGTATATTCGATTGTATCTCAAAAAAGTTTTTATGATGGGTAGAATGAAAGTCGAACGTAGATATTTGTTCAAAAAGCTTATAATAGTGTTAAAAGTGCAAGTCGTGATACAGAAAAGATGCATCATCTGATGATACATCAAATGAAAGCTCTAAAGCAGCTGAATGAAAGTCAGTATAAGCTATATTGGATTGTTTTCACAGGGAAAAGTAGCAATAGCAAGTGGAATGTGCATTTTTGTCGTAAATGTGTTAAAAGTGCACTACAGTCGCGATGCATCATTTTGTGATACATAAAATGAAACCTCTAGAGCAATAGAATGAAAGTCAGTATAAGTATAATGTTGGAAGGGAAGTTGCAATAGAGCGTGGAATATGTTAAAAGTGCACTACAAAATGTCAAGCATTTGTTTAATAGAAAATTTAAATTACTTTCTAAATTATTTTAAGTACTTTATAAATTAATCAAATATTTTCATAGACTAAAATCAAGCCAACATAAATTTTTTATTCGTATTAGTTGAAATTTTCAATACAACTTTAGTAATTGAATTTTCGTTGTTGGTTGAACTTTTCATAATGGATTTAAAATTTTAGTTTTTTTTCTGTGTATGATTGTTTTATTTCATACACAAATAGAAATTGGGCATTAATTTCATAATAAGCATTCGAATTGAATTGAAATATTTTTTTTCTTTGTATTAAACTTTGTTTGATATTTTCTAAATATTTAATTAAATTCTTAATTATTAATAACACTAATTATTTAAGCCTGAGGTCCTTTTAATATATTTAATATTTATTTCGATATTTCGCTACTCCTTTGTGTAGCTTCTTCAGGAAAATTGGTTTTTGTTTATAATGAAAAAATATTTTATTTTTTGATATATATTTATTAAGCCTGAGGTCTTCTTATTTTGTTTTTATTATTCGATATTTCGTTAACAGCTTGTTAACATCATCAGGAATAATAGGAAATTGACCTCATTAAATAATTAAACCTCAATATTATTAAATTTAATTAAATTTTATTAAATATTAAATATTATATTTAATTAAAAATAATAAAATATATATAAATTTAATTAAATAATTAAACCTCAGGCTTAATAAATATATATCAAAAAATATAATAAAAAAGGTCAATTAATAATATAATTAAAATGATAATAATAATAATAATAAAAATCTTTCGTCTATATCTTTTTAATAATAACCTATATGTTTATAGTTCTAACAATTTTTGTTCTGTCTCTAAATGTAATTCTATGTATAAAAATAAAAACTACAAATACAAATATAATATATTTAATCTCTTATTAACTAAATGTCTATAATTTTGAGCAACATTTGAGCTGTATCTGCCTTAAAATTAATTCTGTTGGTAATTGGTGTATTAATTATATGTAACATTTCTAACATATATCTACGTTTATAATTATTTTCCGTGTCCAATACTGATACATTCTCAAAGTTTGGATAGTGATCCAATCTAGAACAGTGCGAAGATAATGCTATTTTTTGAGAATTTATATCCCTATATTTTTGATCAGACCTGTGTCCTGCAATCCTAGTCTTTAATTTATTAATTATTATTATTAAAAATTTAATTGAAAATTAATTCCATTAAAACAATAATAATAATTTAATTGATACTATTAATTTCTGTACTGGTGAAAATCTAATTAAGTTTTTAATTGATATTACGAAATTTTTAATTAAAATTTAGATTTATTTTTTTTTTTTTATGTAAAGCGGGAAGTTCAAAATTTTTGTAAATTTCTAGGCGTAAATTTAGTATTTTTACCAGGATAAAAACAAACTCCCGCGACATAAATATGTCGGCATATGCAGATAAAATATTTTATATTTCATATTAATGAAAAATTCCTGTCGTGCTCAATTTCACAGTTAATTTATCACAATATTGTGATGAAATTCCATTTTTGATTAGAATAAGGGAAAAAAAAGAAGAATTAATCTCCAACACTAGTTGAGTACTCGTATATATAGTATTTTCCCTTATTCTAATCAAAAAAGTAATTTCTTCACAATATTGTGATAAATTAACTGTGAACTGGAAATTTTCATTAATATCTAATAATTGTAGTTCAATTAAATTCTATTCTGAATATTTTATATTTTTTAAACTACAAACTATAAAAAAGCAGGACAATCTTTTTTTTCGTTCTTATGTGCAATTCTCTTAAAAAATATTTAATTGTGAATAAGGATTGGTATGTAAATACATGTTGTTACTTATGTAAGCATGTATGTGTAATGTTTAGCATATGAAAACTAACACATACACCTTCAACACTTCATTAATTGTTGTCCTTTGCTTTGCTACAGCGCCATCAACTGATGATGTTGAATATCCAAATCAAATCCAGACATACTCTTTGAGAAAGGAACAGCTATAACAATCAGAAAATTGCAAAGTTTTTCTTTTTTCTTTTTACCGAATACAATTTAATTTGCAATTTTCACACACTCAACAGCAAATAAAGCATGTTCAATCCAGTATCACTCTCAGCAACCGAGCAACCAGCCAGCAAAATACAAAACAAAATAATATAAAGCTGAAGGTAGGAAAAGATCTAGCGAGGTTAGTCTATACCCTATAGCATATAAAAATTTATTTAAGAAAAGTCCAAATAAAGCCAAAGAGTCAAAGAGAAAATATTTTTTATTATGTGGCCAAAAAAAAAAAACTGGAAGTAATTCTAAATATTGCTGAATATACATTTAAATTTCACTGAAACACTCCGTAGCAAAAGTTAGCTTGGCATTGCTGGCACTCCGCGAAAAGACTTTCGACAAATGTTTTCGATAAAAGAAGAATTGACACACCGAACGTTCGTTGTATTTTAAGATTTGCTATGACACCAATTACAAACAAAATTTCAATAGAAATTTGCAATCAAATCGAATGCCTGCGTTCTTGTACTTTTTGATTTAAAACAAATAAGAATTTACTTACACGTGGAAAATACTATAAACACAGCCACCGCTGACAACAACAACTCAAATTGCGCATTATATACGTTACAGTCTGGCAGCCTTCCTAAACGTCAGCTGGTTTGCAGTGTGACAATGTGTCATGTTCCCAAACACAATTGTGCAAACTTGGACGATGTAAGGCATTCCTAAAGTCATCAATTGCACAGTTGACGCCCAAGTAAACGCAACAAAAGCATAATTTCGATTGACAATGGTTTTTTTTTATAAATAATGGCGACTAAAGAAAGAAAGGTACACAATTTCAATGAAATAAATACTTAATTTCAATTAAAAATTTAATTATTTTATTAAATAATAATTATTACTCTTATTAATTGCTTTGGAAAATTTAATTTTTCCGCACGCATTGTTTTTTTATAATGCAAAGCTTAAAATGTCAATGCAGGATTTGCAAGGTTGATGGTAAAATTTTACTTCTTTACTTAAACGCGACTTTGGCATTCTTTGATACAAAGGCAAATAAATAATTTTTTAAGACAGCAAAAGGGTGTGTTTAAATTATTTCATTCAAAAATTTTATATAACATATTAAAAATGATTTTATGGATGGATGATATTCATTGGACGAGCTAAACAAAAAGGTCGATGATCTCTTCTTTGATGTTGTTTTTGCTTGAGCATTTGTAATGCAGCCTTTTCTTTGAGGTTTCCGTAAAAGCTATAAAATATCTGACTTTTGAATTTTTATTACACATATTTTCAATAAAAATATTTTTAGAGATCAATTGTTTATATTATTATTTATATACCTATATGTATAGTCAGCACAGAGAGATGCTTCCAGTGGAACTGCCGTGGTGATGGCACGATGGAAGGTAGTCTGCACGTTGACTACAAATCCAAAAACAGACCTGGGTTCCAACCCCAGTTTCAGACTATAATTTTAAAATAAAAATAAACATATCGGCATTTTTCTGATGTGCATTAGTGTGTCTGTGTGTCAGTTGTTGTCGGAAGGTTTCAGTGGCGAAGGCATAGTCACTGGTCACTGAACAATACTGGCTTTAGCTGGTAGCAATCTACAATCGCATCAGAACGTTCTCCTTCGTCAGTATTGTGTAGCACCGGCGAAGTAAAATAATAATAAAAATGGCTCCTAAACCGAAGTTTCAGCACTGCTACGAGTATAAACAAAGAACGTGCTTTACCTCCTGTCGTTTCTCCTACTATCCCTTTCCTATAGTTCCAGCACAATTCTTCTCATGTGTAGGAGTCATCTCCTGAGTGCTGGTCCCAGATAAAAAAAAAAAAAGCTACTTATCATGCCACAAAAGTTGTTTACAACAAACAAACTACGAAATTCTTCTGCGGCGAATCCCAAAAATTGAATTTTAACGTTCGATAAAAAGTTCACGTTTTAGAGCCTTCGGCCTTTCTTGGCGTTTTAGAGTAGTCAATGTAAAAAAAAAAATTTCTTGTTTTTGGGTAGTTCATGTTACTGGATGTTCACGTTTCTGCGAGGGCACACTGTATATCATTTAAGTTACATATACACAATTATTAACCATAAAATTGCTTTTTAATACTTTTTTGAAAAAAAAATTTTTTTTGTACGGCAACACAGCCAGCTAAACAAGTTTATTATGACAGCTGTAATTTTTTCGTTGTTATTGTCTTGCGAATTTACGCACTAAATTTTTACCACTAAAATGTTCGTTGTGTTAGACGAAGTTCGTCGTTCGTTCCAATTGTGTTCCCTGCAAACCTCAAACGATTCGTATTTTTTTTTTTTTTTAATTTTTTCTTCATATTTCTAACCAAAAACTACGTTCGTCAGTTCAGCATGTTATTGTCGTATCGTAAAGATGATATTTCGGGTAAATAAATATTTGTGGCGCATTAAAAAAATAAAAAATTCCAACATTTGAAATGGAACTGTTTTTCAAGTTTAAAAAAAAATTTTGAAATATAAGAGCTCAAACATGTCATGAACAAAATGATTCACCAGAAAATTCTTCCCGCAAGAAAAAACACACACATCCATGGTGTAGGGTGCTTTGAAATAAAGCGAAAATAAAACCATAAAACCAATAAAAACATACACGGCTAAACGAATAAAACAACCTCTCCTCGAATGCATGTGTGCAAAAAATTTATGTCAAAATGTGTGCAAAATAATCGCAACTGAATGCTTAAAGAATATGAATACCCACTTCTACTCAGTCTTATAAAAAAATAATAGGAGGGCCCAGAAACCAAACGGTCGTTATAACTGTATTCACGCAATCAAAGATACACATGTTTAAAAGCCCATTCACATCTACGCCATAAGGGTGCTACAAGTTGTTGACCGTTTTGTCCCCGTCCATATTGTGAAACATTTGCTGCAAAACTTTTTTGAATTCTCTTTTGAAGCTTCAGCAGTGTCCATACATGAAACTTTTGCTTCATGTTTAGTATTTTTTATTCCTCCCTTCTATCTTCTTTCTTTAATTTTTTTTGACATTTCTCAATACCGAATGTAAATATAAAATAACTACCCTGTGATAGAAGGTGTGAATATTTTTTTTTGGATACACATTTGAAGCACAAGGTATAATTTGAAGCAAAATGAACGCTAAGAAGAAAAATTTTATAATAATTTTTATATAATTTTATATTTTTTTTTTAAATTTTTGATTATATTTCATAAAAAATTAACAATAAAACAGGGTAGCTATTATTATGATATAAGTTAACAGTATACCAAACGAAAAGAAATAAAATGAAACGTCAAATACACCTCATCTCAAAAGATGCAAATAAGAAATTCAACAAAAGCTGCATGTACATGAAACAGCGTACATACTTCCACTCCTCTTCCCCTTCTCGTCTACAAACTCAAAAGTTTTGCAGCAAATGTTTCACAATATGGACGGGGACTTTTCGAAGAAATATTGCCCATGAGCAACTTTATGTCGTAATGCAACTCTGTTTTTTAAAGGGCGTGATGCACTATTCTATACTATCGCAAGAACTGCCAAATATGACATGTGTGCGATTTGTAAGACTTTATGGAAAAATTCATAACATTATCATTTTCATACTATTTTAGCCTGAGAATTGTGTTGGTATTAAAAAAAATTTTGTTTTTAATGGACACAGGTAATAAAAGGTACTTTTTAATTATATATACCAATATATATTTCATTATTTGTATAATAGCGCGACACTTACAACGGCATTTTGAAGCGCTTTTCCTCAGTCGGTGAGACTTCTATATCATTCCCTTGTGAATGAATCGTGCGATTGTGTAGGATAGTGAGTTCGGGTCTTAAATAACTCGTTGAGCAATGCGGGTCACTTCTTACCAGAAAAAAAATCCAATTTAGTGAGTAAAGAAATTATTATTATGCATTTTTAACAAACTTGGAAGAACAATCAAACAACTGGAATTTTTTTTAATTTGAAAGACAATCAAAGATTATCTTCGTAATGTCACACTAGTTTAAAATTCACTAATTCATCAGATGTTTCTTAATTTTTTTCCAAGAACTCTTGTCCAGCAAACACACGCGTATCGTTTCAAATTGAACAACAAATTAAAGGAAAAAATTTTTTCTCTTCACAATGTAACCACAATCACAAACATTCTTATTGTAATTCCCTAAGTCAGCGACTAAGTGGTACTCAGCAGATGTTTGTCTTCGCCTAAACTCAGACAAACAAGCCAAGCATTATACATCTCCAAATGTTTCCACTACTGTATATTTTCAACAGCAACTTCAAACGAACGTCCCTTAAAGTTCAACGTTTGTTCTTCACATGTATGTAAAGGGTGGTTAAATTTTAAGGGCCGATGTTGATTTTGAATAAACCACAAATTATATAGGAAATTATTGTCTAATTTCTTTTTATTATAATAATATTGGTATGGTTCAATTATGTATGGAACAAAATATCGGCCGAATGGACGCCGCGATCTCGGCGGCACACCTCCATCCGATGATCCAAATTTTCGATGACGCTGAGGCATAATTGAGGTTCTATGCCGTTAATGTGCCGAATTATCTCACCCTTTAGCTCTTGAATTGTTGCTGGCTTATCGACGTACACCTTTTCTTTCAAATAACCCCAAAGAAAGAAGTCCAACGGTGTCAAATCACATGATCTTGGCGGCCAATTGACATTTCAATGTTGCCATTTCTTGCCACCATTCTGACCATTGACGACGTTTGAAATGGTCAAGAGGCTTTAATTCTTGAGTCAATTGCACTTTATTCTTTATTCGTCAACGACGAGCGTGAGAGGTGCAATTGTTGGGCACGACGACGAGTTGAGGTGGACGGCTCTTCAGCCACACTATCGCGAACAGCAGCAATATTTTCTGCAGTACGAGCTGTACGAACAGGCACTGGTGTTTTCACATCTCCTACAGACCCGGTTTGCTCAAATTTTTGCACGATTTTTTCGATTGTACGCACATTTGGACGATTAAATTGACCGAAAAAATCACAAAGTGCACGATATTTCCTTTTTGATTTGAACGCCCATTTTCATAATAAGCCTGAATGACTTTAACGCGTTGCTCGATTGTCTATCTTTCCATGGTTCAAATTGAGTTAGTCTGAAATTGAGAAATGTCAAATGAAATGCAAAAAAGCTTGACGTTTAGGTGTGGTTCACATTCAACATCGGCCCTTAAAATTTAACTACCCTTTAGATGGCACATTGCTGAACGATGTACAAAGAAAAATTTTAATTTAAAAATTGTTTTTCGCAAAATAAGAAAACATATTCTAAGCATTTTGGCAGTTAAGGGTCGACTTAGCTGTCACCATCGCGATGCCAAGTTGAACTTTTTTATTTTTGGCAGTTGCAGGGTTACGAAATCACTGAAATTATTGCACAAAAAAATTTTCTGTAACTATAAACGGGACGCCCCTAATGCAAGACTACATATGTGCTTCCAATATCTTTGTTTTTTTTTTTTCTACCTGCACAATTTCATTGTTTCATCTTGGTGGCTGCTCCTGTAGTTGCCATTTTCGGTTTAGCTGTATGAGAAGAGTTGTGTGTGCATGTATTGGTGCTGTTATTGTTACATAAAGCTTGAAAGCTTTAAACACGGCTTTTATTCATATTTAATTTTTTTTTTCTTTACTACACAAAAAAAGGCTCTGTTTTCAATGTTGGTATTAAATATTGTTGTTGCTGGTTCCATGTGCTTTTGCTGTTGGTCTTTTGAACCCCGAGTAGTGCACACGAAAATTGAAATGAAATATTATTTATAACAGTGCAAAAGAATATTAAAAGTGGAAATGAGTGTGTGGGGTCCAGATTTATTTGCTCCTTGTTTTTTTTTATTAAAATAAGAGAAAAGGCAATATAATATGAATGGTAATTCAAATAATTGAAATATTGCACACAGAAATGTTCAATCCATTTTATAATTCCTGGGAGAAACCGCAAAATATTAGAACTTTGCGAGTGAGTGCACAACAGTTTCTAGAATTTATGTAAAAATCCTTTGAAAATGAGCAACGTCCTTTAAAACTTTGACAGTTTGTTTTACAGGCATAAGGATTCCCGCTGACTTTTTGTATCGTAGACGTATTACGTTTTCGTTCTGTTGTAGCTTAAAACTACACAGAAAGAAAAAAATTAAAACAAAATCGTAATTGAAAATTTTATAAAATCAATTAAATTTTCAATAATAATAATAATTAACAGGCGTATTAATAAAAATTAAAAAACGCATTTTAAAGCATTTTTAAGCAAAATTCATTAAAATGGTATTAATAAACGAATTTTAGCTTAAAATGCACATTTTAAACCTTGTGTAAATATGGAAATTTTAAACTTGGTTCGACCCTCTTTTAAAGCTATTTTAAGATGTCATATTTGCAGTGTTTGTTTTCATTGTGATTGTTATTTGTGAAAAAAAAAACGTTTAATCTAAAAAGTAAGCCGTTTGTTTCGAATAAATAATGAACAAGCTGTATTTGATCAAACGAATTGGTAAGAACAAATGTAATATGAACAAAAGTAAAAATGTTATAATTTTAATTAAATTTATAATAGAACGTATTGATGAAATTTCAAGAAATCGTCAAATAAAAAAAATTACAATCCGTTTTCTATTCCGGACAACAAATTTAAGCAGAAGTACCGCTTTAATAAACAAACGGTTAAAAAAATTGTAACTTTGGTGAGAACGGATGTATCTGTAGAGCGTAGAGGTTGCGGAACGTCTCCTGAACTACAGGTTCTAGTATATCTTTACGATGCTGGGGACGAAGAGAAGTATATATATTTGCCTTCAGTGATAGTAATGTTACTAATGATACAAAACCATGATTTTAGTTTCAGGATGATGCTGGAGATCTTCATGGTCTGTCACAGCCAAGTGTGAGCTTGATTTGTAAAAAAGTAGCTTGTGCTCTTGCTAAACTTGGCAAAAATTTAATAAGAATGCCAACATCTATTGAAGAAGAGGTGAAACTAGCAAAACAGTTTAGAGAAATAAGAAACTTCCCTGGTATTATTGGCGCTTTAGATGGAACCCATACATCCCATACTTTTTTTTTTTTTTTTTTTTTTTTTTTTTTTATCTTGGACCAGCACTCAGGGGATGACCCCTACACATGCGATGCATTGTGCTGGAACTAGGAAATCAGGTTATGGGAAGGAGGATAGAGGGAGTAGTGTGAATGGACATTTGATTTGAATTTTCCCACGTCATAAGTGACAGGAAAGACCTCGGCAGGGAGTTTGTTCCACATACGCGATGTTCGGCCGAAAAATTAGTTCTCCCTGTAATGCGTAGTGCGGTTCGCTGCCAAATTGACTACAAATGGATGTGCTCTTAATGATGAACGCGTCGTGCGCGTGAATGATCGGGTTTCGGGAAAAAGTTCCCTGATTTCATCAGAGCACATCCCATTATAGTAACGATAGAACAACGAAACGCACCCCACGTTGCGACGATGCTCAAGAGAGTTAATAGAGTTGGCTACCCTACTGTCTCCTATGAGTTTCCTCGCTCTCTCTTGGACCCGGTCGAGTAACTTCAAAATAGTCTTTGAAGCACCGGCCCAAACATGAGAGTTGTATTCGGTCCGATGTAGGCGGTATAAATAGCGAGGAGATCAGATGGGGTGAAGTATGTCTTGCACCGTCTTAAAAAACCGAGGCACTTGAATGCTTCTTTTGATACCTGAAAAATGTGATCAGTCCATCGAACATCGCACTGAATTTTCATGCCAAGAACATCAAGAGCTTCTGATTCCTCGATGTTTATACCGCCCATAATTACAGATGACGCAGCGTCATCGGGCATGCGTCGATGTGTAAGCATGCTGCATTGGGTCTTTTGAGCATTGAAATCGACCCTGTTTGCCTGACCCAATTGCGATATTTTCATGAGGTCACAATTCAATGAGTCACTCATATTCTGCCTCAGCGAAGTGATCATAGTCGATGTTGGCCTACGACTAAATGAATATGAGTGAGAAAGGCTGCTGTCATCTGCGAAAGAGTGGATAGGGTTGGAAGTTTGACATAGTACAATATTACATCAATAGGAAAGGATTTTATTCGTTGAATATGCAGGTAACAACAAGTGTAATTTGTAATTTCAAATTTAATGTTTTTATTAATTGAGTTGTTTGCGATGCCCAGCTAAAAATTTTAGATTTAGTGGCAGGGTAGTACGCACGACTGCCGCATTTTTAACGAGTCTAAAATAAAAGAGCGATTTGAAAATAAGGAATTTACACAAATTTCAAATAAAACCAATGTTGAGCGCACAGAACTAAGTAGTGATGTGAAAAACAATCAAAACAAATAGTATGAAACTCGTTATTCAAATACTCTTTTAACTGCAATTAAATAAGTCACTAAAATTGCAATCTTACCAAGAGATATTTTTACTGTTATTAGTTTTTTGATTAATATACAACTTATCATACATTTTTTATTCTATAAACAACAATATTCTTATTAAACACGACAATAAAACTATTTAGATACGATTACTGTGTGAATTAATAATCACGGTTTTGCATCATTAGGAGTCAAGTGGTAAATAAAAAATCTAGGGCTGCCAAGCCTAATTTTTGAAAAACCTTAAAACGTATGTTAGTTAAAATACTGATTATTAATATGAATTTTTAAAAAACGTGTTTTAGGATTAAAAAGCGTTTTAACTAATATGTATTTTAAACCTTATTTAAGACTTTTTCATTAATACGGCTGTAAAAATTTAATTAAATATTCTGAAAATTTCCAAAAAGATATTAATAACAAGGACAAAATATTTGGATTCAATTCGAATGCTTATCTTCTATTAATTTCTGTATGTATAAAGCATGTTTCACACATATGAAATAAAGCAATCAGCAGCCTTATTCTGTAACTCGCTAAAGCTAAATCTCCATCGCTAAAAATCTAAAAAGTCGTTTTAGCGATTTTTAGCAACAAGTGGAATTCTGTAATGTATATTGCTTAATTTGGCAACGTCTTAAAATTCAATTCGCCGTAATTTTAGCTTTCATTGTCATCGCTAAAATTTTCTAATTTTGTATTCTCTAACGCCAAATAAGCGGTAGTTTTTTATTTAAAGTTAAAATTTTTAGCGACGGAAATTTTAAGCTGCTAAAAAGTAAGTAATACACAAATAGATTTTAATTGAATAATGTTGGAAATTTTTGTTTTATTTTAGCAAAGCGTGTGACTAAGGAACATAAATTCATGCTGATACAATATTTGGAGGAGCACCGCTAATTTGCCCACGACAGGTAAAAAGGAGTTTAACTAACTAAAAGCCAATAAAGTAAAACAAAAATCTTTTTTAGATTTATAAACTCCACTGGGGTGAAAAGCCTTACGGAGCAATGGGATACCTTGGCAGAGAAGGTTAATGCTTTGGGAGGTGCCTTAAAAAATGGGGAAAATTGGAAGAGGTAATTTTCTTACCATTCTTTGGAGATGTGAGCGCTTTTCAGTTTCTTATAATTTCACAGAAGTAAAGCAAAACAGAAGTACCAAGAGTATAAAAACTCATTGGAAAGAAGCGGCATAAATTGCGCTCAAAAAATTTAACTGACAGAGTTAGATGAAAGAATAGTTGGAATTATGGCGAAGCAATCTGTGGTTGGGCAAGAAGAAGTCAAGTGAATTATTTTAATATTATTTGTCTAAAAAAATAAGACAACAATTTTTATTATTTGCCAAATATATAAATACTATAAACAAAAAGTGTTGCCATCTTCAAATATGTTCCCATACTTTCGGCGGTTGATGATCGATCTCATTGGTAAACACGACATTTAATTTATAAATTTTTTTTATTCAAATACATACGTATGTAAGTCTGTATATTGGGAAAATGAAAAAAGTTTGGTATTCTTTTCAAAATAACTTTTATAAATACATACTTCATTATATATTTTAAAAGTCTTTTGTGGGTAAAAGCCAATCATTTACAAGGAATTCAAATCATAAAGTGCGGTAACACTAATATGAAGTGTCAAGAACTATAACAATATGTTTGTCTCTTTTCAACAGCAATTTATA
This sequence comes from Dexiosoma caninum, assembly GCA_963924685.1. Taxonomy (NCBI): domain Eukaryota; kingdom Metazoa; phylum Arthropoda; class Insecta; order Diptera; family Tachinidae; genus Dexiosoma; species Dexiosoma caninum. Next base: position 25,401,112 of record OZ004729.1, on the reverse strand, counting down.
AAGGCAGTGGGAAAGGATAAGTATAGTGATAGCAAATTAGCTACGGCAAAAATGTAAAAATTTAGCTAAGCGATTGATATTACAGAATACTAATTTAGAGATATAGCTAAAATATTTGCCCTAATATATTTTTAGCTTTTTAGCGATCGAGATTTAGCTTTAGCTACGAGAATTAGAGAATAAGGCTGCAGATTAGCATTTAAATAAAAATAAGCTGTCATTTTGTGCCCGTGTAAAGAGAAATTTCGATATTTAAAGCAGCTCGCTGGTTCATCCTCTGCTATTCACAAAAATATAAACTTGTAAGGAATCGACTAATTTTTACAAATAAAAAATGTCAATTCCTTTGGAAGGTGCATCCTGTTCCAGGAGAATAGAGAAAGATGGGCAGATAAAAATTTATGGAATTTATAGCTGTTATGGCCATGTCAATGGCCAAAACTTCTACCAGAACGTTTCTTCAAATTAAAAATTTAATGGAATTGATTATATTTTTAATTGAAAAAATATTTTATTCTAATTAAAGCTGTTAATTAAAACTAATAAGTAACGTTTTTTTCGGTGTAAGCAAATTTGATATTTGAAAATGTTTAAATGTGAATTTGAGTTTAGCAGTGGAATATAATTTCACTTTACGGTCCAGTTCGATTAAAGATAATTATTTCTACATGGAATTAATGGTTAATTGTAACCGTGATACAAGAAATTCATGGTGCTTATTTCAAAATGTTCGCTCTATTAATATACATGTGTATAGCAGGACTACATATTGCTGTTAGAGAACCGGTTTAAGCACTGGAGAATAAAGGTTATCGAGCAAAAATGCGTACGCATTTACACACAGATATAATGTGTGATACATTTTGAGGTTCCCTACTTTTTTAAAGAAAAAAACACAGAAAATTCAAATTTAATGGAGAATGTTTATTATCATTTGAAAGAACATTCTTTGGCATTTATTTTTTTGAAGATTAAGTCTATCAAATGTTGGCCGTTGCTACGTCGCAGATGGTCCATCCGTTGAGTCCAATTACCGATGACTCGTTCGAGCATTTCGACTGGTAACTGGCGAATGACACGCGTGATGTTTTCCTCCAATACCTGAATCGAAGCGGGTTTGTCCGCATAAACTTTAGACTTTACATATCCCCACAGGAAAAAGTCTAACGGTGTGATATCACACGATCTTGGTGGCCAATCGACCGGCCCAAAACGTGAAATTATGTGCTCACCGAAATGTTCTCTCAATAAATCCATTGATTAATGCGATGTGTGGGAAGAGGCGCCGTCTTGCTGAAACCAAATGTCGCCGAATGTCGTAAAATGCGCCAAGTCGTTCCATACATCAGTTCGAATTGCTGCTAACGGCGCCGAATCGACTTTCCACGGTCTTCGTGTACACTCTCAGCTACAGCTGCTATATTTTCTTCACAGCGTGCTGGACGTGGTCTATTCGGTCGAAAATTATCCAATAATGAATGCTGGGTCTCATAATGGGTGATGGTGTTGTGAATAGTACGCTCAGTAGGCAGATTATGTTGACCATAAGTTGAGCGAAGTGCACGAAACACATTCCTCACAGAACGTGAATTTTCGTAATAAAGTTGAACGATTTGTAAACGTTGTTCAGGCGTAAGTCTTTCCATTATGAAATGCCAAACAATACTAAACAAAAAATAACATGACAGCATGACACGACTCACACGTGATCTGTCAAAAAAAGGCTATTGAAAAAAGTATCTCTACTTGAATCACCCTTTATAACCAAACTATACGGCAACATTGTCAGGTACACTAAAATACATACATGAGACATATAAGGCAACTACAAAACCAACTGTGATAATAAATTAGCATGTTCAGCTTTAACTTTTTCGAGATTCTACCGTATAGTCTGTATTTGTTATTCTATATTTACGTGTAGTGTAGTGCACACAAATGATTGTTGAGAAAAGTTTGCCCCTCACTGTACCCATAATTTCGATAATTTGCTGTTGTATTTCTTCAATGAATAACCCGACAACTTAATTGGTGCAGGGGTTAAATTCCAAAAGTCAAATCAAATTAATTAGTTTGTAAGATGGCCAATAAAAGTTGGTAATAAATGGCATCTCAATGGATAAATTGGGTTTGGAAGGGCTGTTAGGTAGTTTTAGGCAGCCAAAGTTGACCCAGATTAAAACACCAACCAACAAATTGGCATTAGCGTAAAATAAAAAATAAAAATAAACCAAATACAAGTAAATAGCAATACGTTCGAATAAAGTAAAGGAATCAATTTGTCCTTCAACTCAACTGAAATTGAGGCAAAAATATGGAATATAAGCGAAAAAACACAAAAGAAAACATGAAAATTGTATCGATAAAAGAAAAAGAAAACAAAAACCAAAACAACAGTTTTATAATCCATTAAAGAAACACATATTTCTTCCGCAACCTACAAAATGAAATGATTTTACAAAAAAAAACAATAATAAAAATGTACTAACAGCCTCTGAGTCTGGGGCTGGGGCTGTGAGTCGACATTCAACAAAAGACTCCAATCAATATCACTACCACACTTGTTAACTTAAGTTACAACATAATTTGCAATTGTAGTCGCAAAACGTAATAAAAATAAAAAAAATTTTAGCAATTCTTTAATAAATAAATCAATTTTTTTTTGGTATTAAAAATTTGGTATGAAATTTTAGAAATATTTAATTAAATTTTTAATTAACTGAATTTATTTTAGGAATATCTATTCATATATATGATTCTAATTGTGCTTTTTCCCTTATAATTAATCGATTGATTAATTGAATTTTAAACATATAGATCTTGGGTTTTGTATTCAAAAATTAGGAAAAATCCCCTGATGAGCTAAGTAAGCGTTAGCGAATTAGTACTATATGGATATGCTTTCCTCCTCAATTATTGAGTTGCTTTTATAATAAAATGCTTTATGATATTTTTCATACTGTATGAGAATATCATAAGGTATGTAATAATAAATTTCACATATAGTTTATAAGGGAAAAAGCACAATTAGAATCATATACAGTTTGTAAAAAATATGTTTACAAAACAAAAATTTTTTAAGAATTTAAGTTTAAATAAATATTTACAACAACAATATCATTATATTTGTAAATTTTTTTTTTTATAACTGTTGTTTTGTATGTTGACGACAAGCAGGCGTCGAAACTTTGGCAAATTTATGAATATATTACAACAACAACGCTACAAAATAATTTTGTATACTTTCAACAGTGTAAAAAAAATGTTTACAAAAATGCAAAGTCAAGAAAGAACCGTCCGGAGCACTGGGATGATGTTATTTTTTGTGACGAAACGAAAGTGATGCTTTACTACCATGATGGACCTCAAAAAGTTTGGCGAAAACCCCTGACGGCTTTAGAAAATAAAAATATAATACCCACTGTAAAGTTCGGTAAACTATCCGTTATGGTGTGGGGTTGTATTTCGAGCAAGGGTGTTGGCGAAATAAGAATATTAGAGGATATAATGACCAAGGAAGTCTATCTAAACATTTTAAAAAAGGAATTGAGTACAAGTGTTCGCAAATTCGGTTTTGTTGACCCAGAAAACCCAGAAAAGCTCAAGTATAAATTTTTTTATAATGACCCGAAGCATAAGGCATATATTTGTAGATCCTGGTTGTTATATAATTGTACAAAAGTGATAGATACCCCAGCACAAAGCCCAGACTTAAACCCTATAGAAAATTTGTGGGTCCACCTAAAGAAAAAAGTTGGAAAAAGGTCACCAAAAAACAAACAACAGTTAATAACATTTATTAAAGAAGAGTGGGAAAAAATACCTGAAAATTACGATATACCAAAGCTTATCCATTCAATGTCTAGACGCTTAGAAGCTGTAATTAAAGCTAAAGGAGGGCACACCAAGTATTAGCACCCTCAAATCTTTTTTTTACCATTTAGAATATATTTAATTCAATTTAACACAATTTTGTAAACATTTATTTTACAGCGTAGAAACTGGAAGTATTTTTTAAGTTACGATTATTATTTTGTTATTTAATTTAATTTGGTTTTTTTTTGTACAAAGTGTTTATAAACATCTTCAATTGAATACATGAAGAAAAAAATTTAATAAAAGTTATATAATTTACTTGCAAATAAGAGTTTCCCTTAAACTTTTTAATTTTTCTAAGCTTTGTAAACATATTTTTTACAAACTGTATATAAATTTTTAATTATTAGTATTAAAATTTAATTGAAAATTCCTTCAATTAAGTGAACAATAATAATTTATTAATGTTAATATTGTATTGCCTCTATACGAGTCATAATATTTTTCAAATAATTCAGTCAATTTTGATAACATAAATTGTTAAAAATTTTATTATAATTATTATTAAATAAATTTTTTAATTATATTTATTTTTATATTATTTATATTTAAAAAAATATTTTTGTTAATACAAATTATTATTTCCTGACGATGCTACCTATTTGGTAGCGAAATATTGAGAAATAAATAATAATTGAAAAACTTTTCATAAAAAAGACCATCGCTCAAAAATAAATATAATTAAAAAATTATTAAATAAAAATTATTTTATGGATCCTGAAGATGAACCTTATGATTCGAAATATATAGATCAACGTAAAATAAAGTATTTTATTTCAATGAATCGTATAGAGGCAATACAATATTAACATTAATAAATCAACAGATTCAGCAATACAAAGTTAATTAACATTTTAATAATAATTTTGTTGATACCATTAAGTTCTTTACAGCTACAAATCTAATTATTTTTTTTTTATTGATATAACAACTTTTTTAATTAAAATTTAGTTTTCTTTTTTTTCGTGTATGGTTCAAGATTTATGTAAAAATCGTAGTAAAAATTGTATTCAAGAAAAAAAGTAGATTTTTTTAATTTGAATTAACACCTTTAATTAGAATAATAAATTTTCGTAATTAAAATAAAATATTCAATTATTCAAGGTTAGTCAAAATTCATTACTAATATGTGTGTTATATGGTTTAGAAAAATTAAATAGATTTAAAATCAAAAAATAAAATGTTTGTTGTATAAGAAAATTTTTTAAAGAATCTATTTGGTTTGTTTTATTTGTATATTTCATAATTCTCAAATATTTTTTGGCAGTTCTGGTATAAACATGTGAAATTTCTTAGCTTTTTTTCAAAATTAAAGGTTAAAGGCCTACTGAAGATTTTGATATTAGCACGAAATTAAATGCTGCATAAATAAAAATATATATAAAAAATAGCAAATAATACACATTAATACATAATAATCATTTTTTTGGTATTAAAAATTTGGTATGAAATTTTCAAAATATTTAATTAAATTTTTAATTATTAATTTAATTAAAAATTTAATTGAAAACTACTTCAATTAAGTCAACAATAATAATTTAATTGAAACTATTGATTTCCTTACCGCTGAAAATCTAATTAACATTTTAATTAGATTTAACAAAACTTTTAATTAACACATGCACATGTGCTGAGGTTTTGAGAGAGGCATAGAGCGAGTAGTGTTCATGCACATTCAATATGAAACTTCTCAATTGAAGATTAACAGATTGTGTATAAGATTTACCTGCCAATGTGAAGGTGGTCTTAACCCTCAGCTGCATTTTGTGGCGTACACCGCCCCGCCCCTATGAGCACTTCGTAAGCACATAGTTTACTAGTTGCAATCTTCATCATAGTTGTCCTTGACTAATGACGAACACCTTGCTGAAGTGTTTTGGGCTGTTTAAACCTGTGACTCATCAGACAGCTTAACGCCACGTCCGGTTAGTGCAAGGTAGATAGAACTCCATAAGAACTTTGACCCTCCAATGACAACAATTGAATGGGCACACTGCACTTCATGCAATATAGTGAAATGTTCCAGTCAACGTTACCATTTCTCAAGTTCTCCCTTATTTTTCAAGGTTTTTGAAATGCCAAAAAGTTTTCAAGTTTTTAGCTTCAAAAATAAGTTTTTTTGAAATTCATTCAATTTCAACGTTTTTTTCTTAGTATATAACTATCGCATGTAATTATCATTGCCTGTAAAGGTATCAATTATCAGCTTCAACCTATTGAAGAAATTAAAAATTAACTTTGTCTGCAAAGTGGCATTAAGTGAGGTTTTATCATTTGAAAAGTTGCGTTCACAGAATCACCAATGTTAAGAATTGGGGCGTTGCAATTATCGAGGAGTTGCGTTTATCGAGGGTTGCGTTAACCGAGGTTACAATGTACATGGAAGCTCCAAATTTAAATTTTAATGCCAGACGGAATGGAAAGATTTCATTTCGTATTTTTTAGAAGAACTAGAGGTGATTAGTTTGCATTCAACAAATAAATTTATTGCACAGTTTATTGTACTGCAAGGACCCTGTTTAATATGCGGCTACTCAAGTCGAGTTGTACGTGCCAAATTACAAAATATATGCTAAATCAATTTTATTTTGCTTTTCTTTACTCTCCCCAATAATTTCTCTTTAGCTTGCCGCATCATTTGTATGAATCACATGTTTGGGTTGCCCTGCTCATTACCTTGAAAAGGTGAAACTAACTGCTTTAAGATTAATGGAGTGCACACATATTAAAATAACATTTCCACTAGTCTAGTCTTAGGGAGGGATTTTCGTTGTCCAATTGATTGTAACTCAAAATCTTTTAATTTCGCGTTTTTTTTCCTTCAATACAAATGTGCACAGAACAGGATTAGCCGATGGCATATTTGAAACAAGACAAACAGGGAAACGGCGACAGGCTTCGACAAAGGAACTGGGAAAGAAAAGGAATACACCAAGTAAGAAGCAAAAACGAACGACGACACATGAGACGTCAAAAACTTAAAATTCAAATGTGCTAATTGAGGCGAAAAATGGCGTTAAATACTACAAGTAATAAAAATAACAACAACAACAACTACTACTATACCACGAACATGTATTTATTTTCAGCAAGTATGGAGTATGGAATATCACAAAAAAAACAGGTAAATTTTTGGAGATAAAATTCTTTGAGAACCATTTCAGCTGGAGACAAGTATGAGCGAGCGAGCGAGCGACCAACCAACTACAATATGTTTCCGATGAAAATGGAATGCAACTTGAGCAACGGCCAAATGAGTAAAACACAATCCACAGTTGCCAACAAACATGTGCAAAGGTTCGTTTCATACTTGGCTGCTAGATGGCCAAGTTGCAAGCACATTAATTTTTAGTTTCATATTTAGTTGTGAACGAGCATTCAAAACGTCAGGTCGTGTGGGGTAGTTCGTGTAAAACGTGATAGAACGAAAATAAGAAGAAAAATTATTATAATAAAACAACAACAATAAAAAAAAGAGACTCTTATGGTCTAAAAATAAGAAGAAAAAAAAGTGATTCTGATTATTAAAAAAGAAAAATTGTTGGATTTAGCAAAAAAGAAGTGTCAAAAAAAATTTTTTTTTGAAATACGAGATGAATTTATTGTAGACATAAATGATTATGTCATGCGAATTAAAATGTAAGAACCAAAAAAAGAAAAATTAAATATGAAATAAATAATAAGAAATTTATTAACTCAGAGACACATTTTCGTTTTTCTACTGCAAAATTGCAAATTATTGTTGGTAAAAGTGGTACCGTGTAAACAACAATAAAAAGCTTGAGGTATGAGCCAAAAAAAAAAAGAAGAAAAAAAGAAAAAAGTTTCAACTCAACTGCCGTAGTGTCTGGCTAACTTCAAACCGTTGCTTTAAAAGGTTTTTCTTTTTGTTTGTTTTGGTGTTTGGTTTTGTTTTTGTTGTCGTTGGACTCCAACACAACTAACCAAATAATATGTCTAACCAACCTACCCACTAACAGCCAACAACCAGCTGTGGCAGCAGCAACAGCAACGGCAGCAGTCGTAGTATCCATCGCTGCCTCCAACGAATTTGCTGCTGTTAATTTGTATCTGCTGGTTTTCCCTGCTCTGCTTCTTCTTCGTCTTCTTCTTATTACATTTGCAAATATTTTTAATGTGGAAGTTGTGTTATTTGAGTGACGGTGAGGTTTGCGCGTGTATCTCGCACTTTTTATGATGTTGATGTAGCGCTGTGGTGGTTAATTTTTCTATCTGTGAATGTCAGCCAGTCAGTCAGTCAGTGAGGCTGGCGTTCTGTCTGCTTCTTTTTTATTCTTCTCTTTTTCTATATGGCTATTTGTCAGTACGTATGAATGTTGTACAAGCGTCTGATTCAAACGTTTCTTTCTTGATTTTATTTTTTGCGAGCTGCTTGTTTTGTACTTTGGCATTGCCAACGTGAGTGTCTATATATGGATGGGTGTATGAATGTGTGAAGCAGTGCGTGCGCGTGTTTGTGTGTGTATGTGTGTGTACAATCTATTGTATCTAAATGTGCACAAACACATGCCTATATACATTATATCTACCACCTAATATTCAATTTGTTGTAAAAATAAAATGAATACAAATAGAGAAAGAAAACCGGCAACAAAAATCGAAAAACCTTTTAAACGATATCGCAGAAATTACTTTTCTGCTTTGAAATGCAGCCAAAATAACTCAAAATCAGCTGTTCTAGCTCGTTGCATACACACACATGCATTCATATGTATGTACGTGTCAGTGTAGTATGTTGTGCAAGCCATTTAAGAGAATAGAAATCAATGGAAACGTAAGAGTTAAAGTGTAAAACCCTGCCAAAATTCAATATCTATTAGGAAAATAAGCTGAAGTGCCTGTATTTAATGTAATCCAATTTAAAGGAAAAGTTACTGATTTACTCCTCAATTTTCGAAAACCAAGTTGTCATTATATTTCGAAGTTTTGAGATGCTGGGAGTCCATTCTGACTATTAACGCGATGATCACAGTATGGATTTCTGTGTGAATGTGTGTGCATGTGTATGTGTGTTTGTCTGTATGTACCCTGAAGTGAGCCTGGGTTAAAGTATCTGCTAGTCACCACGTTTAACGCACAAATTGCTGACATTGTCGACAAACCGTCTACATTTTTTACTTTGCCGTTTGTGTTTAGAGAAACTTTTGACAGCTGAAAACCTAGGATTCTTATGGTTGGATTTTTTCAATTGTTTCGTTTTGTTTTAAATGAAAGTGGTACGCGCAAAATTAAAGTCTTTTTTTTTATTTAAAAAAAATGTAATTTTGTATAAAAATAGAAATAGAATAGAATGATGAAATACATTTTAGTGAAAGTCAAAACTTTAGCGATCTTATGGAGTCTTGCGAAGAATTTCTCCTCTACAAAATCGATTTTAAAGAGAGAAATTTAGAAAATGGTACATTGGAACAGCTTCTCTCGAACTTTCTTCGAAGAAGCTGCTGGCTATATTGGAGGCGGAAGGTGTGGAGTTATAGCTTTCAGCAACAGTTAACAGTTACAATTAATAGAGATTAACATTGCACAACAGTTTGCATGTAGAGTACGCAATGTATTGAAAAATGCTATGCGGATTACCGAAGGTGCGAATTATCAAGGTTTTACTGTATATTAATTTCGAATATTTCTTTATTTGTTGCAAGTTAATAGTATGGGTAGCTGGTGAACGGTGCGTTTTTGTTCTAAAATTTTCACTTGCGAAAACATGACATGAATTGTGAAACTTAAATACCCTTTGTGAAAATTAGTGCACATTATCTGGAGTTCACTGTATCTACTTACAAAATACCACTACTAGAATATATTCTGAATGCAAACAATGCATTTTTTTTTTATAAAAAAAAACTTAATAACAGCAAAAAATCAACAATTGCAAAAATTATCTGTTGCAAATCACGTGATTTAAATTCTTTGGAATGAATGCTCAGAATCTATTCTGTGTGTACATAAAAATTAAATATTAAATAATAAAATGAAACAAAATAGAACAAAACAACAACAACAACAACAGCAGCAAAATTAAATAAATTGCAAAATAATGCAGAACGATTATTAATTTATAGATGCTGCATTTCGTTAGAATAATGCCAATTCATCTGCAGAACTTTAACCACATTTTAGTAAAAGCTTGGAAATTTGCAAACGTTTATTATTAAAATTATTTGAGAATTAGGGGAATATAGAATTGAAAAAAACTAGGTTAGCTTAACCATTCCACCGATATAAATTCATAATCGTACATCATTTTGCCACGTCTTTAATAAATCGACCTTTGTGCGCGAAATTATCGTATGTGACAGTTTTTTCCGAAATCGACTTTTTTATGCAAATTGGTTCTAAATCCATTAATTCATCTGCTGATAAAGTATTATATAGAAAATTTTTTATAGTTATGGAGATAACAAACACTATGTACATTTTATCGTATGTGACAGCTAAAACTGTCAGGGATAAAAATGCTCATCTTTATAATTTAGTTTTTATAACATACGATACGATACGGTCGAAATTAAATCGAATTTACTATCTTTGTAATAAATCACTGATGAAACGTGAAAAAAGCAATTTTTACTTGAAGTCTTTATTTTATTAAATTAAGTCAAATTGTATACTCTGTTATAGAATTCAATACAAAATAATCAATTTAAAAAACACTCCAATATTTCTTCATGTAGATAAAGTAGATGGATGAATAAAAGCACCTATTCACTAAATTCATTAAAAACTCACTTTTAAATTAGAATAAATATTATTTTGAACAAATTTTCAGTGGCATTATTGATGTTTGAAAAATCTTATTCGAAACCAAGTTCGAATGTTGGAAATCTTGTGATTTTTAGAACTTCAAATTACCATTTATTCGGTTTCGAGAAATCACTCGTTTTTAAATCGATTTGGTTTACAGAACACGGGGGATTATAAAAATAATATATTTAATTTCAATATTAAAAGCTCAGAAAAAAGAAAAAATTACGTAAATAAATGTTTATTTATACGTTTCTATAGAAAAGGCTAATTCTGTTGGAAAAAATCGATGATTTAAGTTTTGTTTTTGGGTACTTTTTTGACCGCTTATTTCTCAATTTCAGGCAATAGCAACGATTTGAAAATAACAACACGAGTTAAATATAACATGCTCTTTATAATAATTATTTTAAATTTTACTTTAAACGGATTCACTAAATCAACTCTGGATGATAACTTTTCTCCAAATAACTTCAGAAGTCTAATCCCTTATCTTTTTTTTAATTATACATAACCAGCCATCATTTACGTGGAAATCACAATTATGAATTATTTTATATACATATTTCTCTGGCTTTTATTTTTAGAGTAATTCCATTTATTGGTAGAGGTTTTTCCTTTGATCGAGAAACCAGTCATTTATCTCCGCTTCCATACTCATGTGCTAATCATTTCTTTAAGATTTTTCGGACGATTTTTTTTTTGAACCCTTGTTAGTTTTTTTCTACTTGTAGTATCACAATTGGCCTAAACTCTGTCACATAACCTGACCTAACCTAATTTTTTACAAACTGGACACAATTTTGTGTCTATTTTAATTTTTATTATGCGATGTTATTTTTTAGCATTATATGTATAAAATTCGTCTGTTTTTATAGCGGATTTTCGCTAAAGGGAGTTTCGTTATACCGATATTTGGCTGTATTCAAAAAAATAAATAATTAAATAAACAATTTCTCAATAAATTGCCAATTAAATAAACAAAAATTTTCAATAGGAAAACTAAATATAAATATAAAATTTATAAACGACGACGCTTTAGCAGACAAGCAAGCACTCATTTATTAAGGTGGGACACCGTACACATGGAACCACTTGTAATCGCACGATACTGCATGTATTGAAATTTATTGTGGTCATCTTCAAAACCGATTAAACCTCACCGTGGTTGCATTTTGCCGGCAATCTTGCCGCCATATGGCTTTCCAGACACGCACATATTGCAATTTAGCACAGGGATTTACAGCATCCATTTCTATAAAATCTTGCGGAATTTCGTATTTTCTTTTTAGTGCAGATTGAACACCGTTCTTAAGGTATGCAAACATTGCTTGTGCAAGTGTCTGTATTTTTCAGAAAATGGAAAATGAACCAGACCGGATTAGAACAAACAGAGTCGGACCTAAAAACCAACTTTAAGTGCTTGGGCAAGAAAATGTGTATTGTCTTGTGTTAATAATGTCCACATGGCACCTGTATATTATACCAGTACACGATGCGCAAAAAAAAATTCCAAAAAACATTAAATTTTTGTAAAGTTGCTTAGTAATCCATGCTGCAAATGGGATTAAAGGAATTGCACCCAAGATGGCAGGGCTCTTTTTATGTATCTTCACTAGCAACCCGCCATTCGTATGGTGCAGATAAATTTTGTAAAAGATTAAATCATTTATAAGATTTACATTTCATATTATTTTTAAGTAGGTTTTTTGTTTTAAATCATCAGACATGTTTAGAAGTCGGTATAAGATTTGCTTTGATTTTGTGAATATACATACATATGTACATACATATTTTTTCTTAATTAAATTTTTAAGTATTTTTTTTTTTTATTTTACAGATACTTGAAAATAAATCCCTAAGATACTGAAGTATCTTATGCTCTGCAGCACTACAAAAAGTTACGCACAAATTGAGATCAATCAAAAACATCAACAACATCGATAAACAAAAATACCACAATTTTTTTACTTGAAATAGGAAACAGCAACAACAATAAAAATAAATATTTTGCTAAAATACAAAAATACGCCAGCAAGATTTTCCAAAAATATCTGAATGATGTAAAAGGAAAATATTAAAATCTTTAGGGAAATTTAAAATTTAAAAATAAAAAAAAAAAATTAATCTCCACAAAATAGATAAAAGATATGTGTATGCATGAATAAAAATTAAAAACAATTCCTTGAAATATAAAACGGAGGCAACAGATTAACTAACGGATTAACAAAACAAAATATATGTGAATAAATGAATAAGAAAAAATATTTTTAAAATCTAAAAGTAAATTTCAAAAGCAGTGCTAAAAGTGCAAAATTAATAATTTAAAGGTGCAACAACAACTTTCAACAAAATAATTAAAAATTAAAAAAAAAGAACTACGAAAGAAGCAAAATATCTTTCACAACTCTGGTAAATTTTTATTAAAAAATGTCACTAAATTTGCAAAACGTGTTAAAAAAATTCACATAAAAAACGCAAGAATAAAAACAAAAATCTATCAATGAAAATCTACAAGAACAAGTTTATGCTACAAAATTTATAATCACACACACACACACACATACACACAATTAATCTTCTTTAAAGAAAATAAAAAAAGAAATAAAAAGTAAAAATAAGTAAATAAAAAAAAACATTGTTTTGTTTTTATTGCGTCTAAATAAGTAAAGTTCATTTCACCATGGCCTTAAAACAGAATTTATTTCAACAGCTGGTTAATAACACTTCAATTAAATTTGCCTTCATTTGCATGGTTCTGGCCACAATATTCATTACATCGGCTAAAAGCTTAGATTTGAATGGCCAACAACAACAATTTCATCACAATCATCATCACAACCACAATCGACGTTTGCAGCGTCGTGATTCCAGCCTAAAAGAGCCAACAACAACAGTTCAACATTGCAGCGGTGTACAAGGTTATTTTGAAACAATTGACATCAAGTTGCCGCAACATTTCAATGAAAAAGGTAGGGGAATATAAAAAAAAAAAAAAAAAAAAAAAAAGACGAAGACGAAGAAAAATATTCAATATTTTTAATAATGTTGCCGTCATATTCAGAAATTATTTTTTTTTTGTATCCAAGAAAATTTCCATACAAAATGCGATTATAATCTCATTTTTATATAAAAAATACAAATCCTGATTATTCAGAATATTGTGAAGAAATTACATTCTTGATTTGAACAAGAGAATATTCAAAAACGCAAGTGTGCGTGCAAATAATGTTAGTTAACCTTTCAATTAAAGGACAAAATAACTATCGAGTGGTTTTTCATTGCCATCCGATGGAGGGCTAATAAACCAAGAAAAATTTAATAAGGAAGGGCAGTTAAAAAGTTGTATAAAAAAATAATTTCGTTCTCACCCCCGTACTGAAACAGAAACTTTGTCATTTGGGAATATAAACATTAAAAAAAAAAAAAACCACAAAGCTGGCAATCTTTGTTAATAGTGTGTATACATTAACAATAATTCTCGTACACATTTTCCTAAGCTCTGACGGGTTAAATAGATGATATTAATGACTTTACAATTACGTCCCTGTTGATACGTATAGAAAATACGTATGATACTCAACTGGTGTTGTAGATTAACTGTTCTTTTTCCCTTCTTTTAATCAGGAATGTAATTTCTTAAAAATATTGTGATAAATTAATTGTGAACTTGAACACGACAAAAATTTCTTTAATACGTAATACAAATCCGGACTCATTCATCGGGTGAAATTCTTCGATATGCGTATAAGACGAAAAACAGCTCAGTTAAGAAGGAATTTTTTGAAATTCAAACCAATAGCAATAGGGGGATATTAAAGGTCAAAAATGGGTGAAGTTGGTAAACTAATATCTGTGAAATTAAAGAACCCGAAATGATTTTTTAACTTTTTATCTAACTAAATTTTCTTTTCTTCTTTTATTAGTACGGTTGGGGAACCATTAAATTAAATGGAATTATTGATCTGAATTCAAATTTAAATTAGCAAAGAATATTAATAATATTTATGAAATAATATAATGTGTAGTTAATATAATAATTTTTAGTATTTACTCAGTTTTCGTTGTACTATGTAATACGTATTTTTTTTGGCCTAGATAGGCTTTGTATTACAATATGGATTATAAATAAATAAATCTAATATATAAAATTCTCGTGTCGCGGTGTTTGTAGTTAAACTCCTCCGAAACGACCGATTCTCATGAAATTTCGTCTGCATATTGGGTAGGTCTGAGAATCAGACAACATCTCTTTTTCATTCCCCTAAAATTAACCACGCCCACTTTACTCCCACTTTTTTTTACCTACTTTTTTCTTTTTTGCAATATGGGTATCAAATGAAAGGGTATGATGAGGAGATTTTGAAAAGTTTATCATCAACATAAATCCAATATGGCGACTAACCCTAAAGGGATGAGAACGAAGCCGGTCTCCTGTCTTATTCACTATACAGTTGATAGTAAAAATATTAATAATTATTTTTAATGTTTAGATAGCTATCGAGAATTGTATTTTAAGATATATTTGTTACTTTGATAAAGATTAATTTTTTTTAACCTAAATAAAGCATACCTTCATTCTCTACAACGCTTAAAATTTTTATTAAGCCTGAGGTCTTTTTTTATCTTATTTTGTTTTTTATTATTCGATATTTCGTTAACAGCTTGTTAACATCATCAGGAATAATAGGAAATTGTTTTTTTTTTTTTGTGAAATTTTTTTTTTTGAAATTTGAAAAAAAAAAAAAATTTTGAAATAATTTCCTATTATTCCTGATGATGTTAACAAGCTGTTAACGAAATATCGAATAATAAAAAACAAAATAAGATAAAAAAAAGACCTCAGGCTTAATAAAAATTTTTTTTTTTTTTGTATTATTTTTTTTGCCAATTTATATGCCATTTAATGGTGATATGAAATGGGTACTCACAAGCTGAGTACCGAAACTATTCGCCTGAATTTTTTACATAAGATAAAGGCCCATATGAAAAATTATTCTGCATTATTAACTCAAAAAGTGTATTTTTGGGGATTATGACGTTATTGAAGTAAATGAGCGATATGTTCGGGACATCAACAACAACAACAACAACAAAAATAGATAATCGAATGTACATTGCCCGCTAATTTTTGAAAAGCCACGTTACTTTAGATTAATTCTAATTATAAAAATACTTACTTATTTAATATCTATATTTAGTATCAGTTCTTAATGAATATTTATATTTTGTCTAAGGGAAGGGAAATGTATATATATTTCTCTTATGCAAGAAAATCTCAGCCCTGTACATTATGCATATTTTTATATTCCAAAAAAATAAAATCCCAAGCTTTGATTCCCATTAAAATATTTCAAGCATATTTTGACTATCGTTAGTTAATGTACACTTGGCTGTAGCTTCGGTACACCCTTTAAAAGTGTTATCAATTTGTGGCTCGCATGTTAAAAACCGTCATAAATATTTTCTAACCTGAAAAAAAAAACAAAAATAACAATAATTTCCTTTTATGGAAAACGAAAAATTCTTTGAATATTTTTCGTTTAAAAGAAAAATTCTTTAATCTTTGATCTGCAGCCAAAGGAGACCCTCACCAAAAAACCCAATGCTTTAAACAGACTTTACCTTAAAAGATATTTATTTAAAATAAAATATATACGCACATACACGCATACACATATTTGTATTTGTATTTTCTCATAGTCTGTATATTTTATTTAACATTTTTGAAATATTTAAATGAGTGTTGAAACTTAATTACATTCTGCTTTAAAATTGTAACTCACACTGCTCTCCTGTGCCTGACTACCAGTGACCAAGTCTGTACGTGCTTTAAGTACTGCTAAAGCATTGATTACAATGTTCACATGGCGCTGCTGACGAGGCTGTCTACAGCATTGTGGATGGCAGAGAGATAATGGATTTAAATTTAATGGTTTATTAATTACGTTGGCTTTTTGTTTTTCGTTTTTCGTTTTTTTTTTATTGCAGTTATTGAGTACGAGTATATCAAAAAAAAAAAGTTTTAAATTTGTCCCAAGCACGAGATGGGATGGCGAGAAGGGGAAAAGAACCATTAGAATTAATCAATTAATGGAATCCATTAAAATCGTAAATATTTACAAACGCAAATAGAAGAATGTCAAATTTAAGAATAAATTCAATTAATTTATTAGCAATTAAAACTCACTTCATTAGGGAATAGCTTCTGAAATATTTTCATTTTAAATTACCAAAAGATTTTTAAATAACAAAAATATTTAATAACAATTTTTACATGCAGTAAAATGAAATAAGTGATACGAGTAATTCGAATATAGAATATATAGGGATAAGTGAAGGCTCTTATTTAAATTTAAGATTCTTTGAGAAAGTGTGTGTGTGTGTGTGTGTTCTCGTAGAAAAATCACATGATTAGGCGGGCTGCCATTTTAATGGCAAATGAATGTTTGCAGTCAGTACATAATCAGAAATCAATCGCAAATCATTTGCGCAATATTTAAGTGTGGGGCACATATTGCTTAACATTATTCAATATATATTTTTGCATTATTTTTAAATTTTACTTTTTCTTCTTAATTATTTTTTTTAATAGAAATGTGTATGTGAAGGGTGTCTGGTAGCAGATTTATATGTTCAAACTTAAATAAAAAACATAATAATTGACACAAAGTTTTATTAAGAGCATTGAACAATAGAATGGAATTGCGGATTTTATTTCTTAAAGAGTATGTCATACAGATCCTTCAGATCCTTTTTTAAAATTTCATGAATAATCGCTCTTGGAAGTCCCAGTGAGACTGCTCTTTTCTGTATTGAAAGTCGCGTATTTTCACAATTACCGCTTTCACCCAATTCAATGTTTTTGGGAGTCCTTGAAGATCGACTGGGCCCTGGCCGTGGGGCATTCATAGCCGAAGCAGTTGCGTCGAAACTGTGCACCCACGAACGTAAGAATCATTACTCCTAAAAAATGTCTCCACAGCGCACGCGCGATACTCACCGACCACTGCGACATCGTGACTAACAAATCCGCACAATCGATAATTCCAACGGAGCCACCCCGCTCCGCACCGTTTATTACTTTTTGGGTTCCTCCGTTGTCTAGTGCATAAGCATTAGTCTTATCAATATGTAGGTGCGGGTTCGATTCCCGCTTAGACCCTGGGTGTTTCTACAGACAAGCTTAAGAGCTTCGTAGAGTTTGTATTGTCTTTAGAAAAAAAAAAAAAAATAAAAAAAAAATAATCGTATTTAAAAATATAAATTTGCCACCAGACACCCTTTAAATCAGTGCAAGTTTATCTCGTTGTTTTGTTTAGAGTACTTTTAAACTAATAAAACAGTAAATCAGTAAACATTTAATTAATCTTTATACGGCCAAATTTGGTAGTTTAAACTACGTTTATTTACCACATTATTATTACAACTGTGTGCTTTATTCTGTGTTTTATTTAAAACTAATATCATTTTGTTTTTAAAAGTAATGAAAAATACATTAGAAGCTTCTTTAATAATGTACAAAGAACTGATATCTCGCCGTAAATACTATTTTATATATATTATAGAGCTGCCAGACTTTTTTGATTTTTGAACTGTATAAAATATACAGGGTACTGATTTATTTACTACTGTTTACTTTAAACTACATATCGTCATGTACCATGTAAAAATGCATGTCCATGTAAAATATACTATTTTATCAAAATATAAGTGATTCTTTTAATTTTAGGCGAGTTTTGAAGAAACTTTTTTCAGGTTGGTTACTTAACGCTGTTATCAAGTTTTTTCCCTCTCCTTAAAAAATCTAAAAAAGTGTAGTTACCATGGTGTTATGTTTTCTTATACGATATATATATTTTAGTTTAGAGTTTAAACTTTAACTGATTTAAACAGTTTAATATTGACATTTTCCGCAGAGAGGTTACGAACCCACAACCGTCTCATTTACTGCTTAGCTGCTTCAACAAAAAAATTCACATTTTTAAATACATATTTTTTTATTTCATTGCAAAAAGTCTAAAGTTCGTCTTTAATTTTCAGAAATGTTTATAAACTGCCATCATATTTTGCTTATAGATTCACTTTAATTTTCAATTTAATATTTATATTTTCTGAGATTTCTGTTGCTTTTCGTTTTAAAATCAATTGAACGTATATACAAGTTTCTTGTTATTGTTGTTGTTGTTGTTGTTGTTGTTGTTGTCGTAATTAAATAAACATTGTTTCTCAAATATAATACATGTGCTTAAAGCAAAGCAAAAAATAAATAAAAAAATAAAATATATTGTTAGAAAAAAAAAATACTTTTTGTCTACAATACAAAATTAGATTAGAACGATTGTAATTCAAATGAAATTTTGCATTAAAAATAAAATAAAAATAAAAAACGAAACATAAATAAAAATCATTAATGATTGGCATTGTGTCTAGAATTCTTGATAAAAAATATTGATTTGTAACATTTAACGAAAATGGAAAATTGAAAAAAACACTCTCATGGAAACATTTGATGGATTACAAATAACACAATTACAATTTGAAAAAGTTAAATTGTTTCAATATTTCCTGAACAGAAGTATCTAATATGAAGTGGTTTACAATGAGCTCAGTTCAATGCCAACGGCCAGGGTAAAATAGTCAATTATAGAGGCTGGGTCAAGTGTTACTTGCACTTGTGGAATTTCCATTTCAGTTGATCTCATATATTTTTTGTGTACGAAAGAGTTTATTTTCAGCAGACTTCCCGGTGACAAGTGATGATGGCGATGATTTCGAGTTTTACACATTTAAAATGTAGTCTAGCTGACATATTCATAAGAACTATTTTTGATTCATAAGAGCTTTAAATTAAATTACATTTTCGATCCTTATAAATCCCAAAATTTTTTATGAATACAGCAGTTAAATTTTTAGTAAATGTTAGAACATTCAGTTGCACCTTAACAGCAGATCAAATAATCCTACTCAGGATAATAAAATTTTTACTGATTAGTGTCAATGCAATAATCTGCAACATACTGCCCAACTTCTTTGGCATTTGAGCAAAATGTAAACGTCGATCCAGTAAAATCTTCTATTTCTTATTTTTTTTTTTTATTATTACAATTTACAAATATTAAAAATTCTTATAAATCAGGGTGTCAAGATAAATTTGTGAGTTAAATACGTCCACACTGCTGTTAGTTATGTTCCACAGCACTGCTAAAAAAAAGCTTAATTTAGAAATCATTCTTTATTCAAATAAAAAAAATTAAATTATTACAGCTTCCCTGAGAACACAATACTGACTTCCATTCTGCTGCTATACAGCTTCAATTTGCTGTATCACAATATGATGCATCTTATCTGCATGACAAAATATCTACGTTCCACTTGCATTCCATCCGTTATTACAACTTCCCTGAACAACAATCCAATATATGCTATACGTTGTTGATATCTTCTCCTTTAGAGCGTTCGAACGGTATATGATAACCGTTTGCAGGTCTCTCCGAAATGGTCCATTTAATGAAATTACCATGATTTTTTTATGCAATTTTTTCCCTTATATTCGGCACCATGTAGCTCGTGTTCCTATCGTCCGAGAAAAATACTGTTAACACTTTTTTAATCTGCTCTTAATAAGCTTTCAACAGATATACAATAATCATATTATAGTCTATGTTTAGTAAGTCATATAACACTCTAAAAGATTTTGAATGTTGTTATGCGAACGAACAAATTCGAGTGATATCGTGAGCCAGGCAGTAAGTTTCTCATTTAGATTGAAGTTTCCGAACTCGAGATCGATAAAACATTTTCATCGAATTGAACAAAGTGATAAAATGAATGAAAGTAGTATTTTTTGCAAATTTATTAAACAATTTCAACCAGCTTGAAGTTAGTTTTCTAAATCTTCTTGTTGAACTTTGTCCTCCTTCAAAGACCCATTTAATAAATTTTAAAAGTTGATCTTTTAATTACTGTTGTATTTTTTTTAATTTAATTTTAACAACTCGTAATACAATAATAATAATGCTTTAGTAAAACTAATTTAATTTGTAACAAATAGTTTATCTTATCGGGCATAGGAAGAGTGTGAGTGATGTTATATTTCCCAGTTGTTCTATTTTTTCTTTGGAATATAAAATGTTGGTTTTTTGGTTTTTTTTTTTTGAAAGAAACTACAAACACAACAAAATCAATATTTATATACCGCATTCAGCACATAAATTTAATCATTGTTTCAATTCTTTTTCCCAGATGTGATAAGATAATGGGGCTCTTTACAATAACAGTCGGTATTAAATAAACAAATACTCGTACAACAATTTGTTAAGACAACATGGAGAACTTAAAGAGAAGAAGAAACAAAAAATGTTTTTTTTTCTCCACCAAAAATTATTCATAAGAGTCACGAGCCGAAAACAAGAAATAATTTACAATTTTGAACTAAAACATTAAAAGTTTAATACCTCGAATTAGAATGTTATATAAATTTATTTATTTCGTTATGCTGTAAAGTCTCTTCCACTTGGTTTTACAGCATTTCCAGTTTTACACCATAAAAAAAAATTTATTAAATTAAATTGTAATGAAAAATTTTGTAATATCAATTAAAAAAATAATTAGATTTTCACTTGTAAAGAAATTTATAGTTTCAAGTAAATTATTATTATTGACATCAATTAAATTTTTAATAATAATAATTAAAAATTTCATTAAATATTTTGGAAAATTAAAGAAACAATTTTTAATACAAACAAATATTTGAATTCAATTCGAATGCTTATGGGGTTATTAATTTCTATTTGCATAAAGAGTGTGCCATGTATGAAGTAAAACAATTTGATAATACAAATAAGAAGTTATTTAGTGAAAATAAATTATTTATTTCTTTTCGTATTGAGCACAAAAATTAATTAAAAATTTAATAGAATTAATTAAACTTTAAATGAAAAAGTACATTTTTCTAATTAAAAGTGTTAATTAAAAATGAAAAAGTAAATTTTTTTTTGGGTACAGAGTTGAAAACTTGCACAACTGATATCACACAAAGAGTGATTTTAAGCGTTCAAAGTCCGTCTGAGTACGTACGTATAAGTTTTTCTGCAAATACATATTACTTTGTTCGAATCAACCTTAGGGTCTGTCCAGAGTGGCAGCTTGTTGCCGAGCCGAGCTGGTTGACGCTTATTGCGAGAACCAATGCGAGAAAACTGGTTCTATACAAATTAGTACAAACAAGCGCGAAGCGGTCATAGTGGGCGCCGTGCTGGTCAGAGCGCAAAGCTGATTGAATGTGAGAAAACAGTTTCAAAGCGTATTTCAGCGCCGATAACATTGTTTATGTTATGTTGTTATGATTTCAACTTGTTTGGAAAACATAAAAAAAATTAAAAACAAAAATTTAAGAAAAAGTAAATGAAACATGCAATCAAAAAATTAAAAAAGTAATAAAAATTAAAAAGAAAATAAAAATTAAAAAATAAAATAGCTGAAGCTAAATACTCATCATTTGACGAATCCATATCTTTTCACTTCAAATTCACAAACAACAATGAATAACAAACCCAAATGCACACAAACATATGTACATAAAACACAAATAATAGATAAAATATCAGCGCTGACTCTCGCATCCACTATGAACACTCAAACTTGTTTCTCGCATGAACAATTCTCGCAATAAGCGTCAACCAGCTCGGCTCGGCAACAAGCTGCCACTCTGGACAGACCCTTATGGTCAGCACTGTTTTCGATTAAATGTGACTAACAGCATTGCCCCAAACAGCTGACTGAGCTGCTCATATTATTTTGTTATGCTCTAAACACTTAGACAACAGCAGACGGCGAGCTACACTCTCTCAAAAATAAAATACAGTTGAATGAAGAATAAGTATGAATCAAAAATGTCTTGTACACACTTGGCATTTATTTTGTCGCCATTTTGTAACGCCATTATTGAAATGTTTGCAATTCATTCGATACCTATCGGAAATGATCGCACAAAAAGCCTTAGTGTGTAGCCCAGCATCAGACTTACATAGTCGGGACACATATTTTTTAACTGCAATATAAAACAATATGCCTCCATAGACTTAAAAATAATATCATAAGCTGACACTTATCAAAAAGTGCTTATCAAAAAGTGAAGCCGTTGCTTCAGTAGCATGAAGATGGCAACACCTTTAATCCCTGCGAGTAATTGCTTCGATTATATACTTATATTCTGCCAGTTACAATTTTTCATTTTCAATTCTCAAAATTCGGGCCTTCCATTATTTTATTTTATTCACTTCAACTCGCTAATTTTTAATATTCCAATTTCTGTGGCAAATGGTGTAGGTGTTGCAATGACACACTGCCGTGTGTGTAACCGCTCACACAACATGCTAATGACTAGCGTTCCACTTCATTTTTTCTTTTTTTTTTTTTGTGTAAATATTTGTTTCTTAAATTAAATAGGAAGAAATTTAATAAATAAATTGTAACAAATTTTATTCACATACATAAATATTTCGTTTTTTTCCTGTTGATTTGGAATGTGAAATAGAAATGCAACATGATACGCGTTTAAAATTAGTTTCTGGGCTATTCGAATTTGCTGTGACAATGAGGAAATGAATTTATTTGGAAACAGATCTTGTTTGACAAGTCAATACTGATGATCCAATTATTTTTTTAAGAACACGTTAGATCACCGTAGTTGAAACAATTAATCGTTCGTTATTCGTTTAACCGGCTGATTAATTTAAATTAGATTATTTGAGATTAACGATTAAATCAGTTGATTAGACGTCGCTTTACCGATGACGTATTTAGATGCGATATTAGAATTTGAAGAAGTTATGGTTGTAATCAAATGTACCCAAAGTGGAAATATTCGGCTTGTGGTCAGCTGTTTTGCGGTAACTAAAATATGGGTATATTTCTCCAGTTTTATAATTTATTTTGCATCTATTTTGAAGCAAATTACGACAATCCTATGAAATCATCGTTGAATTTATCAATACGATTAACAGTTTGAATTTTCCGATATAGAGCTGAATATAGACATATGCACATATCGCCACCTGAAATGCCAAAGTGCGTACGAACCAAAAAACTGAAAATTGATTTAACTTTTTGAATTCTCAACTTTCCGTGATATGAAAAGTGCATGCCTATTTACACATTGTATATGTATGTGTAATGTATATGTCATGAGCAGAAATGCTAAAGGCCGTAACAACCAAAAAAACTCAAAATTGAGTTCTTAATGAATATTGGTACAGCACACATCAAGGTACACGTCTTCACAAAATTTCAGCTTTCTAATTTTGAAAATAACGAGTTTTTTTTAAAAGTAATTCAAAAGGCACTTTTTATTAAGCTTTCAAAATCAATGCATTTATTGTTCCTGGAAAATAATGAAACAATGGAAAAATGTTACCAGCTTGCTCTCTTTGAGACACAATTTTTAACGTTGTAAAAAAACTCAACATTTTATTTGGATGATATTGCTACAAAAAAAAAATTAAATTTGTTACCACAACACTTTTCATTTCATTAAGTTTTTTGTCTCTCCTGTAACATTTTTAAAAGTGATGATAGGCCCTTTTGCATTTCAAGTGTACGACATGTAGATTATATATCGATGAACTATCGCATTATTAGGCTTCTGCCGTCTAAAATTGGCAAATTTCTATAAAAAAAAATGGTGCAATGAAAAATGCTCACCAACAAATGCCACACAGGAATTTTCTATTCAACAAAAATCCTATAAAATTAAAAAAAATTTTTTTTCAGAAATTTCGATTTGAATTGAGTGGCGTAATTTGCTGCCTGTGTATTCCACGTGAAATCAAACGCCTTGGCATTATAAACGAATTGTTGTTATAACTGTTGATTTGCAACAACAATGCCATGACAAGTCCGATTCGTTCGATTTAACGAGGAATACGGAACAGCCCCTGTTGCCTTTGCAGAGGAAACTCTCTTGTTAATTAAAAACTATCCAGCTCTAAACAGACATACCCGTTATACAATTTTTTTTATCGGAATGTTGCTCTAGAATATTTAAATTTATGACTTTAATAAAATTATTTTGTTTAGTTATTCAATTTAAGTTAATAAACAGTTTTTTATTTAAAACACATCTAGTCGTACACACATTTTATGTCTGTTTATTTCATTATTTTTTCCTCTTCTTTTTTGTTGTAGTTCTTGTTGTTATTATTTTCAATGTAAACAGTTTATAAACATACCGTAGAAAAAGTTTGTATGAATGCATAAACATTTTATAGATAGGAAATCCACTCATGATTGAAACCGACAGATACAAATCACTCTATAAAATCTATACAAACAAAACACACACACACGCAACAGGAAGGTGTGCGTGTGTTATGTGTGACCGATTGGTTTAATTTAGAGACTTGTGATTATCGTGACTATGCGTGAATCGTACAGTCATAAGTGAGTGACTGTTACTTAATAGGAATACAGTAGAAGCTCGAAAAAGTTAAGCAATTTGTTTCGGGGGTGCTTAACTTTTCGAATTCTCAACTTTCCGTGCTATGAAAAGTACATGTTTATTTGCACATTGTATATATTTGCGTATATGTATATGTCGTCACCTAAAATGCAAAAGGCCGTAACAACTAAAAAACTCAAAATCGAGTTTTTAATGAATATTGGTACATCCAGTGTTACCATATATTTTTTAAGAAAAACTTTATTTAAAAAAAAAAAAACCTATTTTTCCAAGTTTATTTAACAAAAAATGAGCACCAATTAGCATTTCCTTTTTTTGTGCTCTTTGGAATAATCAGCCTTATTCTGCGTTTCGACTACGTTGCCACATTCAGTAACGCTCGGATCGAAAAATGGTATTCTGCAAAAAAAATCTTAATCAAAAGAAAAAGAAGAAGAGAAGCAGAGCTTTGCTATGAAATGTGTGAAATAGGAACAGAAAAAATAAGCAATTTTGTAGACAAATTTTGTAGTACAATCTTAAATTTAGCACAATAAAATAGTGATAAATAAAATAAATAAGCTATCGGCAAGTTATAATAATGGGCCATCATAGTCTTTGCTCAGTTAATCTATTTGTTTTTCAATTAAAATTTTAATTGACTTTGTTAGTCCCTCAAAACAGTGATATCGATAGATTTGATCCAAAATACCATAAAAAAGTAAAAAATTATCACATATTATATTAGTTGTGCGTAAATAGTACGTATAAGCTTAGTTTTTATATGTGAAAAACATCAAATTTTTTTTTTTATTAATTTATTAATTGAATTTCGAAAAAATTTTCAATTAATGTTTTAATAGAATTTTTAAAATTTCTTAATTATTTTCTTATGAAAACAATCGTAAAAATTTTTCAATTAAAACTTATAATTGAATCTACGATTTTCGTGATGGGTTTAAATTCAAATAGTCTTTTAATTGAATCTTCGTTTTTTTTAATCGAATCTTAATTTTATTTTTTTCTGTGTAGCAGTTCAGCTTCTATAGGAAAGAGATGGTGATAGACATGATAATTTCAGAGTCGGCACACACAAAAAAGTAAAATCAAGATTCAATTAAAAAAAAAAACGCAGATGCAATTAAAATAATAATTAGATTTCAATCTATGACGAAAAACGCAGATTTAATTGAACAAATTTGGCCATTTCGAATGAACTGTTTTGAGATGGCACCAAAATATATTATAATAAACGTGGATATAAGTATATATATATAATAATTGCGAAAAATTTAATTATTATTTTTTCTGTGCAGTTGCCCATTTTTTTTTTTTTTTTTTTTTTTTTTTGAGAATTTACTGCGTGCATCGCAGATATTATGTTTTTTTTTAACCAACTTAGAGCTACTTTGTCAATTATTTTACTTCGCAGACTTTGCATTCCTCAGATACGCACTAAGGGACATCACAAAATAATATTTCTTCAATGCTTTATAGGGTTAGAAAATCACAACTTTTTGTCTGTAGCGCTAACTACTGCTGCCAACAGCACCCTACTAATTACATACGTATGTATAAATTTAATAATTAATTGTACATACACATCCATACATGCGCGCCATTAAGTTTATTAACATCAGAATAATAAAATCAAATTTAATGTGTGATCGCTATATGAATCGTTCAAGTTAACCAGCAACTTTTAAATAACACTTGTAATCTAATTAATCTTGTTAAAATTTACAAGTTTTTCTAAACCAAAAAAAAAACAACAACAACAAATCAGCCATCTGTAAAGCGTTTCGTATAAAAAAAATCACTCAAAATTTATATGAAAAACTTTGATAAGAATGTACTAAATTCTTGTCTAACGATGACGAAACACATTGCGCGAGCATATGAAATCTCATAATCGATGTGTTTAACCTTAAGACACGGACAAAGCAAATGGCGTTGATAAAAATTATACCAGCGCCTACATGAATACAAAAATATATATTTCTCGAAAATCAATGTGAATTGAAAAAATGTGCCGCAGAAGAAATGAAAAACATCATCAAATAATAACGTTCAATTCCGAATTACAATGTGATCATAAAAAATGTTCATTTAGTTCGTGTTCAACAGTTTTTTTTTATTTTTTGTTAATTTAAAAAATTAAATAAAAATTAATAATGAATGAATTTTTTTTTACACCCACCCGAAATGTGGCGGCAGCAGCTAAATTTTCATTAAGACGGGTTAATTAATGATGACTCGTTTCATTGTTGTTGTGTTCATAAAAAGTATTATTAAATGTTGAGAAACTGCAATTCAATTTTATGGCAGATAAAGAAATCATTGCTTTTGTGTGAGGAGGGATCAAAGAGTGCATTTTGCTGTTTTGCTTTACTTTATCGAGTTCAAAATAAGGAAGGGCTTGGATTTTTTTTAAGTTGAGCTTGAATTAAAAAAAAAAAAAACATGAAATTAACAAAGAAAAGAAAAATTTTTTTATTGTTATTATTATTATTGTAATTATTATTTTTAAATATTTTATTATGTTGTAACATATTCGTAAAAATGTATTTTGGATTTGGTTCAAAAACAAATTTCAATAAAAATCGAATATTTATACCTATTTCAAATCCAGAATATATTTTTATGATTATGGCTGTTAATATTTTTATTTTGAATATTCAAAAGACTTTTTCTGTATTGTGAATTTTATAAAAAAATATTTTTATCATTATAAACAAAAACCAATTTTCCTGAAGAAGCTACAAACAAGAGTAGCGTAATATCGAATCAGAATAAATATTAAATATATTAAAAAGACCTACAGCTTAAATAATTAGTGTTATTAATATAAAAAGAGGTCAAAAAACTAGAAGAATTATTCAAGAAAAGAAAAGTTAAGAAAAAAACTTTTCTCTGGGACCATTGCTCAGTGACGTAGCATACGTATGCAAAGCATTGCCCCGGGACTAATTGGAACGAATAGTATAGAGATGAGACAGCTGGTGCAGTCACAGTAGACCTTTTTGTGTTAATTTTATTGCTGCATGTTACGTTAACGCATTAAGTCTTCAGCTAAAGGAGAGCCATCCAATCGATATGCTCCAAACCGCTTTCATTAGGAAGCCAATTTTGTGAAGATGGTTTTAGACACCTAAAACTGTAGATTCATTTAGTGCATTCGTGAAAACGATTTTCGAATTTTCCCATACAAAAATTTTTCACAATTTCGAAATTTTAGCAATCAAAAAAAATGTAGATACGCTTTGAAATTTTGCAGGCGGACTTGGCAGCACTAGCAGAGATGGTGTTCAAGTTTACACCGTCGGCCAACGTATGTATCGACAAAAGTTGTTTTGCAAAATTACAAACATAAGTGCCCTTTGACAATTGACAATTTGTGTGCAGACCTTTAATTTCAGAAAAAAAAAAAAATCGTTTTTCTAAATTTTTTGTTTACCGCCAGTCAACGCATTTTTCTCGATGGTTTGTGTTTGGATTTAACTATGTGGTAATACAATTCCTTTTGAAAAGTAACATGCGACATGGGGGCATATTTCAAAATAATAGAGGCGTTTACTATGAAAGTGACATAAGTCAGTTTCTTTTCAAATCGATATATTTAACCCTAATCCAATTAACATGTGCCTTTCAGACAAATCTTTCACTTTAAACTGTTCTAACTTCTTTAAATTGAAGTTATGGTTCTTGGTGCTTCTTGAATTTGTACTTTGAATTATTTTATTTCTTTAAAAAAAAATGAGCTCTTCTTTAATTTCTATTTATTTATGTAAAACCACAAATATACTTAATCCTGTCATAATGTGCCTATCAGGCACATACGACAACATTATGAACCAACAAATTAAATTACGTGGAATTCCCATTCAATTTTTATCATTCAATGTAAACTTACACAGTTTACACAATTGTTGGCTAATTTTCAAAGAGAATGTTGTAAAAGCGGAACATTTTCCCACAATGTCTAAAATATAAATATATGTATATGTAGAAATCGAGACAATTATTGAAGAGATTGATTTTGAAGAAACTATAAACCAAGATTAAGATTACGACAGGAAATTTTCGGAGGATGCGGATTTTATTCTACAATATGAAACAAGTACTGCTTTGAAAGAAAGAAAATGCAAATAAGAGATATAAATTCCCAAATATAATATGCAATGGATTTATATGTATGTGCCTCTGCAGCACATTTTGGTTGGATTCGTTACAAAGTTTATCTGACTTGATTAGGGTTAAGGGTTCGCATTAGATAAATAAACAGAAATATAAAAATAACGTTGATTAGTAAAACATCTCTCGCACAAAATGTCCGTGGTGCTTAACAATTGATTGGAAATTTCTTCAAAAACAGGAGATACCGTTAAATTGTAGTCAATGTCATAATCAACTCGAGTTTTTTCAAAAAGCGACTTATGACACTTTAAAAATAAACAGCTCAAATAAGTACTAAAATTTTGTAATATGTGCATATAATATACTGAATTGCCATAGTTTGCTGTATATGCAAAAATCTGCATTATGTGATATTAAATGCTTATTTTTATGCATTTCCTTTAAATATATGCATTTTGGGCATATTTTATCGTATAGTGCAACAATTGTTCATTTATAAAAAATTGATAATATGCAAATGCATTTTTAAATAACTTTTTCAATGTGTAGTTGCCGTTAGGGCTTCACCGGAATGTTAGTAAATAATTTTATTAAATAAAATAAAAATTTAATAAAAATATAAAATTTCCTGAAGATGTTAACCGATGGTTGACCAAATATTGAAATAGAAAAATAATAAATAAAAGTTTAATATAATCTCGATATTTCGTTAACCTAAATAAAAATTTTCTGAAGCTGTTAACCGAAGGTTAACGAAATATCGAGATTATATAAAAATAAGAAATAAAAAACCTTAAAGCTTAATTAAATAGATTGTTCAAATAGATAATAAAAAAGGTTAAAAAACAAGTATTATAAATAATAAATAAAAACAAAACTTTGAGCTTAAAAGATAATATAGAAAATGTTATTAAAAGAAATAATGTTAAAAAATAAGGATTAAAAAATTTTTTATTTTTGTAAAAAGATAAAACCCAACCAAATTCTTGTATATGTTTCTATAAATGCATATTTTCTATTTTTATTGGCGATGAATGTATTCGTATATTTTTATAATAAATCTCTGCATTTACATATTTTTCTATTAACTTATGTTTTCAATGCAATAAATTTCTAATTGTCTAGTGCTTATATTTTATAAAAAGTTTAAAAGATTTCTATATTCTTCTTTGTTTTCTTAAAAAAGTGAAATATAAATTGAAAAATTGTAAGCAGGAACATGCGTCCGAAATGAATTATATAAAAATAAGTGAAATGTTACTAACCCCGGCATTTCTAATAGATGCATTCTATCCATACACATATACACATGTGTACGGATACATGTATTTATGTTCATGTCTGTCTGTAAAACATTTTACATACGAGTATTTCTGCCAAAAAAAAAAGAAATTTCGTACATGAAAAAAAAGCTGTTCAGAAAATAATACAAAAAGCTTTTTGATGTTCTTCCTTGTGTTGTACATATGTATGAACATATCGTTGGCTTAATATAGAAAGGGCCTAAGTCGTATTTGTTTTCAAATTAACTTTTTATTGCCTATTTCGGCATTTACACAGAAAAAAATAAAATCAACAGTCGATTAAAAAAAACGAAGATTCAATTAAAAGACTAATTGAATTTCAACCTATCACGAAAATCGTAAATTCAATTATGAGTTTTAATTGAAAAAAATTTTTACGATTGTTTTCATAAGAAATTAATTAAAAAATTTTAAAAATTCCATTAAAACATTAATTGTAAATTTTTTCCAGATTCATTTAATAAATTAATCAAAAAAAAAATTTGATGTTTTTCACATATAAAAACTAAGCTTATACGTACTATTTACGCACAATTAATATGTTATAAATTCTTATTTTTTATGGTATTTTGGATCAAATCTTTTGACAGCACTATTTTGAGGGACTAACAAAGTCATTTAAAATAAACGTGGATTCAATTAAAATTTTAATTGAAAAAAAAAACAGATTTACTGAGCACAGACTTAATTCGAAAAAATTTAACAATTATTTTTTCTGTGTAATTCTGTGATGCAACTTTGATGTAAAAATTGCTGTGCTCCGCCTGACAATTGCCCTGTTTGTCCAGTAACGAAAAATGTGGCAAAACTATTGCCAAACAAGCTGCCCTCATCAAACTTTGTGTCCAGACGTCTGTTGCTAAACTAAACATTGAAAAGCACCCCCCTTAAATCACCCACCACTTTCCATAATTAAAAAAAGTTTGACGAAGATGAAAGTTATTTCTTTAGAAGGAAAAGTCTTTCTATTTTGCAAAAATGAAGGGAGTAGCAGATATTGCTATGAATGAAGCTACAAGAAGATCAATGCAAAAAAAATGAAGACTCGATTAGAAGAAGTTTACAATCGATGGTCTCAAACCCCTGACAGATCTGGGGGATAAATACTAGAAGGGGATACTGGAAATCAATTGTTATTAATGCAGAATAAAGGGCTTCTCAATACAAAAACATTGATATTTCATTCTTTAAGATCCTACTTCAAATGCCAAAGATATAAAGAAACGTTTCAAAAGGCGACCCCTACCTTCATCCAAAAAAAAAAGTTGTTTTTTTAAATTTATGTTTAAAAATATGTTATATTATTATTTTTTTTTTGCCTGTAAGGTGGTACGGTCTAATGTACAAGTATAAAGCTACGGTCACATTAGGCAAATATTTGCCCAAAAAAACGGAAAAAGTATATTTCGAGCTTGTTACTTGTTACTTGCAGCTTTTTTGAAATCACATGACAATTGGTTAGAGAACTTCAATATATAAAAAAAAAATTGCCGTAGAAATAATCGCGACTAGAAAACTGAAATTTTTATGAATTTTATTCCTTCTGCTGCATGATAAGAGGAATATTAGTTAGGGCCTCGCTAAATTAAGGTAACGCTATATGGTTTGTCATAAGATTACATACAGCAAACATTATAAAAAGAAAAAAAAAAACGAATAAAGATACACAAATTACGAATTTGTAATTTTTGTTATTTAGAATTTTGTGTGAATGAATGGCCAGTCATTTCGTTCTACTTTTCGGTACGCATATCTGTACCTGTGCATTGGCAGAAAATTTGCATGTATGAAAGATTAAATTTTCTTTGAAATTTTCATATGTCAGGTACATACATATTTTAGTGTGAATTTACAGTAAAAAACGGACAAAAAGCTAAATCGCAAAAGGACAACAAAAAATTAAATTTTTTAGTAAATATGGGAGTATAGGAAATTATGGCTGCCATATGTGCGAGTAATTATAGCCCAGTAAAAAATATTAGAAATCATTGCTTAGGAACTACTTTGGAACTACTTGCGAAATATCAATAACTATATATTTTCTCATTCTCGGGAATTTCTTAAGAACAACATCCAGAAAATTAACATGAAGGTGCATAATTTTATTCTATAAAATTCCTTTAAGTTTTTCTATTCATTCATTTGTGCAGGGTGACTCAGTACGAATGTAGTTTTTAAATTTTTGTGTAATTTTTTTTGTACACGTGGCTACTCTGAAATTTGACTGCTGTCACATAGCGTCATATAAAACGTAAAACGATGTAACTACATTTTTTTAGATTTTGCAGGAGAGGGGAAAAACGTAATAATAATAATAAGCAACCGGAAAAAAGTTCCTTTAAAACTTGCACAAAATTAACACAATCTCTAATTTTTAGTAAAATATATAAAAAAAATTTGGACGCACGTGCATTTTCACATGGTACGCAATATTCAATAGAAAATTCAATTTTGAAATTTTTAGGTTTACCGGTTGGTTGCTTCAAAACATTGCTGCTCTAGAAGACAGTGTCGCCGAAAACATCAATTAGGTAGATGTATTGACTTTAATTTTTATACTAAAAAAAAAATAGCACAATTATCAAACACTTTTCTTTGGTAAACAAACAATTCGTGAGTGTTGTCAAAGCGTTTATTGTGTCGTACACCTTTTGCTTTACGCTTTTCTGTCAAAGTTAGAAACGTTAAGCAATGCGAAAAAGTTCTATGTGACATTGCCTTAACTTGGTGCATTGTAAATACCTCTGTTAACGGAACCCTCGATAAATGCAACACCTCGATAATCCCAACACCCAAATTCATAAACATTGCTGACTCAGTTAACGCAACTTTGCAAACAAATTTGAGTTTCAGTGTCTAATTTACTGCCTGTCCATAGAAGACGAGTGGCGATATTCGTTCGCGCATTTATGTAATTTTTCAGAAACAAACCGATTGATACTGCTGTGTTAGAAAAAGTTCAAACCATATAAACTGGATTCATGAAACGATGGTCTAAAGAATATCACCATCCATATGTTAGAAAGCTTTTATTTACTTCACTTGTTTGATCTATTCTTGAGTATTTTGTAATTTTTTAGCTTTTGGACACATAGGGGAACGTGCGCACTCGTGAGTGAGTTATTCATTGTGCCATCTCTTATGTAAATCTGCTTGCTGTCTATCTGCCAAGCTGCTGTCACTGTCACTGTATCATCCTAACAAATGTCCAATAAAATGTGCTACAAAATTGCTGTCCATATAAAAAGACATATTTTATTTGTTTACAAAACAAATCTCCTCTTTGTTTTTATAAAAAAAAAAAAATTGCTAATTTAAGCGTAATATTAGAACGAATTATAAAAATGCAAATTGTATAGTGAAAAAAGTAATAAAAATAATAATAATTTTCCAATAAAAAGCAAACAATAAAAGCATGTCAAGTAATTAAATAAACCCGGGAATGTTTTACTAGTGAATAATTTTTAATTTTTTTTGTTTTTTTTTTTCTTTTTAATCGGAAAAAGATTTGTTATAGTTTTAAATAACTTATCGTACATTCATAAGTGTTTTGTTGAATTTTTATTTCTTTTTTTTTTTTTGTAGGGATTTTACAAAGGAATACAAATTCTTTTCATAAAAATGCTGTCATAAAAATTTGAAGCACGTATTACAGTCGGCCACAAAAAAAACAAACAAAAAAGAAAAGCAAACGGAATCTCAAATATTTAACTAAAACAAACAATTACAAATCGCTAATAAATATGAAGAGAAAAAAAAACTATTTCTGTTTACTAGATTTTATGAAAACAATAAAGAATAAAAAAAACTCACACGGAAATACCTGTGAATTGCATCTTTTGGGTGTTACCACGCCCAAGCGTCAGCATTAGCCTGAGAGAATGCGTAGGTATGTGAGCGTTATTTGTTTGTTTTGTATGAACCCATTTATAATATTCTATTTCTAAGCCAGAACAAATTTATTTGTTAAAGGTTTCTTATAAATATTTTTTTTTTTTTACAATTTAATCTTCCTGGAATTAAAAAAAAAATTAAAATTCAAAGAATTCCGTAAACGAGAATGAAAAAAGAAATGTTCTGAACAATTCCATTTGTACGTTAAATGAACAAACAAATAAGGAAAGGAAACCAGTAATAAGTATCACATTCAAATTTGTTGGCATAGAAGAAGAAATAAAAAAAAAGAAAAAATTTTAACAAAATTTCCACCAGATTAAATTTGTTGACATTAAGAAACAGCTGGACAGTTGACAACATAGAGTTTGTAGACGCATTGCGCAGGCAACAAATATACACACTGGGTCCTATTGGAAAAATAATGAATGATAGGGAATTTGTAACTCCTACACTGCTGGCCTCATTGTAAAGGGTGATTTTTTAAGAGCTTTGGGATTTGATTAAAACGAAAACACATAAAATTTTGAGTATGAAATCTTTATTTGAGTCGATAGAACGATGTATATAATTTAATGTCTAAAGAGGATTTCATGTAAATATTGCCGAATGGCTCTTACGCTGGGTCCTCTCAAACATATCGGCCGGTATCTTACGAATAAATTTGATACATTTTTTTTCTTAGGCCGACTCTCACGGTATAACGCGTACATATGCGGTGTGTTGTGCCGGAAATATGAAATAAGGTTTTGTGAGAGAGGGTAGAGGGTGCAGTGTTTATTGACATTCGATGTGAATATTGCCAGGTCGAAAGTGACAGGAAAAACATCTGCTGGTAGTCTATTCCACATTGTTTTTTTTTTAATTTGGACCAACACTCAGGAGATGAACCCTACACATGCGGTGCATTGTGCTGGAACTAGAGGACAGGGATAGTTCGAAGTGACAGAAGGTACAGCTTCACTATCTAACAACCCTGTTTCTGCACGTTATTTGCTTTATAGCAGTGCTGTAGCATCTCTGATGTCAAGGAGACGTATAAAATTTAAGCTTCGTTGTAGTAGCCATTTTTAATAATTATTTTACTTCGCCGGTGCTACACAATACCTTTGAAGATGGGCGTGCTGATGTGCCTGTGGATTGGATGCAGCTGAAGCCGATACTGTTCAGTGGCCTGTGACTATGCCTTCGCCACTGAAATCTTCCGACAACACACAAATGCACAACAGAAAAATGCGAGATGTTTTTGTGAGTCTGAAACTGGGGTTTAACCCAGGAAAAATTTTTCGTTTTGTAGTCAAAGTGCAGACTACTTCGACCATCGCCACAAATATGTGCTGTTCGGCCAAAAAACGAATTTTCTCTAGAGGCGTTAAATCGCACGATCTAGGCGGCCAATTGACCGGTCTTAAACGTGAAATAAACTGTTCACCGAACGCTTGGGCCATTGTTTCTCGTGCTGTGTGTCATGTGGCAACGTCTTGCTGAAACCACATGTCAGTAAAAGTCCAGCTCTTCCAATTTGGGCAAAAAAAATTTATATTCATCGCACGCTAACGCTGCGAACGGCGCCGAATCAATAAGTCACGTTCATCAACTACACTGGCGGATACAGCTGCGATATTTTCCTCTGTCCGCACTCTACGTATGCGTGTTGTTGGTTTAACGTCCAATAATGTAAATCACAAAATTCCGAATAGCCGCCTCAAAACTGATCTTCAAATGGAAGAAGTGTACCGCTCATGAATTTTGATAATAAACTTCAATAATCTGACATCGTTGCTCGTTTTTAACTCGATTCATGGCTAAATTATAGACCAAACTGAATATGTTACACGAAAACAGTTAAGCTGCCAAAAAGAAAGTCGCTAAAAGATCACCCTTTAGAAAGCAAAAAAAAATACATAGGCATTCTAGGGCATAGAAGGTATCGAAGGTTTTCGTGGGCAGCTGCCATAGCGGACCTAGCCCACGGTCGTCTGAACACCGAGTGAATTGGGTGACGTCCACCAACGTTATTTACCCCATCGAGGATGCGACGTACTGCGACCCTTAGTCTGGTATAACACAAAGCTGGGCATTCACACATAATATGTGCCGGCGTCTCTGCCTTCTGCAGGCACAGTCTGCAGATATTACGACCCCAAGATGATACCTGAAGTTGCCATGCCCCGTTACTAGCGCCGTGATCCAGCTCAAGGCACCTCGCTGATGTTGTGGCATACCAGCAAGATATCTTTTTTGTTTATTTATTTGCTGCATAAAAAGTCCAGGCCATCGCTATATTCATTCACTTACTGCTTTCAAATTAAATGACATGCATTTACTTCCTGTTCAAAAACTATTCAGCTCATTAAGAGTTACATGCATATATTCTGACCTGACCTGCCACCAGGCAGAAAAAAAGAAACCCCATTAAGTTTCTTTATCTAAGAAACACACTCTAAACAATTAAAAAATATTTCGGAATTTTTCTAAAAGTCAAATTCACTGTAGTGTGAGTTATGGGAACAAAAGCATTTTTCATTAATGGAATGTCGGGCCACAAGTAACATTTTCACATGTTAATATGAAAAGGAAAACTAAATATTTTACAGGTAGTGAAATCTACCTTCAATATTAAGGGGTGATAATTTTAGTTTTTTTTTTCTTTTTGTGTGTTTTTGTTTTTTCTCTGTTTAATTACAGGTTCACCTGCAAAAGGTACGATAAGAAGACAAACAGACAGACAGACGGAGAGACTGACAACAGAAGTAATAATACATATTTTTATAGGTACGATTTTTGAGGCACATTTCACTTAAGTGATAATTATGATAGTCAAATCATTTGGAAAGGTTTGCAACGAGAGAGAGATAGAGAGAGACAGAGCAAGATGTAGTGCAGCAACAGGGTGAAAAATAAAATTGACCTTTCAGACGATCATTAGACAATCACAGCACATGGGTGGAAAAAAAAATGGAGAAAGAAAAAAGATGTATAACAAGTTGAAAAGGAAAAGAAAATTCATTAAAAATCTATTTTGCTGTCAATTGTATTAATGAATATTTCATTTTGCTCTTTGCATTCCCATATACATACATATGTACATACATAGTACATATTTATTTAGGGCAAATTGCAGCAAACCGTATTTCCTTTAAAATATTTTCATTCTTATTCATCGGTTTTTTTTCTCCTTCTTTTGTAGTGTGTCATAATTTTAGCATGAACTCTGTCACTAGCAACTACACTAGAGTCCCGATTTGCGTCTATCATATTTGCTTCGCCTTTGTAATTTGTATCGCTTTTGTAAATTTGGTTCATTTCAATTACGATTTGCATACACAGAAATTTGCACAATTTGTTCAACCAGCAAACTCGAAAAATATTCATACATTGGCTGGGGCAATATTTGCCAAAGCAAAGATACATAAATGATGTATGTATTTATACGTTTGGAAATGATTCACACTCTAATCAATTTGCACGGCGCCATGTGAAGCACGGTGAAGGCAGAGTCATGGTATGGGGTTGCTTTACATGCTGGCACCTTGAACCACTGCAAAGAATCGGCGGAATAATGGCAGACTATCTGCGTATTATGCAGACTCATCTTACCGATTTTGTTGATAAGAGCGCCTCTCTTGCGGAGGAAGTAATTTTTCAGTAGGACGGCGACCCGTAACACACGTCTAAAATCGTCAAAGAATGGTTTAGCAATAAAAATTTCCTATAGATGCAGTGGCCGGCTCAAAGTCCCGACCTCAATCCGATTGAGCATTTGTGGTCAAGCGTGAAGAGACGGCTGGGACCAGCCGAGCTTTGGCAGCGGCTTCAGCGTTAGTGGGAGAGTATTCCCAAATGAAGTGATTGTAAAATTAGTAGAGAGGATGTCAAAATGTGTAGAAAATGTATTACGTAATAACGGACTTTGGACTAAATATTAATAAACGTTATCATAACATAAATCCCATTTTAGTCCAGTCGCCCACGTTGCCTTTTTCCAAAAAAAAAATTTGGTCATCCCTCGGAGAATCAAAATTTTCAAAATTTCAAGTGCGCAAAATTGTGAAAAATTAACTTAAACTCTTTCTGTTAAAGATTCCGTTAATGCAGAAATATAGAGGAGATTTCTCTACATAAATACAATTTTAGTCTGGTCGCCCATGTTGGTTCCTTCACCAAAAATTCTCATTTTAAGAATACCAACAAAATTTTGGAATCAATAACAGACGTACATATATTAATACGTTAACAGAGCTCTGTTAAGCGCTGAGGTTTGTGTCCAGGGTAATATATTTTTAAAATTCATATTCACAGCCATAAATAAATGACAAAAAAATATTTTTGGATTTCCTTTATTATTTTAGTTTTTATACAAGGTGCCCCAAAAGAAATCACCCTATTGGAAGATGCTCTTATTTTTGTAAATGGCGACCAATGTCAAATCTGTTTTGATATTTGTGAACTAGACATATGTAGAATAGAAGTAAACAAGGGCGTAACCTACGCCCAAGCCATCCTCAATAACGAGGACAAAGTGGACGATTTTTCGACCAAAATCATAATAATCATTTCTACCTCAGCGGGTATGTGAACAAGCAAAACTATCGCTTCTGGGGCACCGAAAATCTACTAGTGATGCACGAGGAGCCATTACACCCGCTCAAAGTGACTGCATAGTACGCTGTTCACGCTGGAGGAGTCATCGGGCCATTTTTTTTTCGAGGACGCCGCTGGTAAAACGACAACAGTGGACGGTGCGCGCTATAGGGCCATGTTAACCGATTTTTTTCTGCCGCAATTGAACGAATTAGGACTGGAGGACATGTGGTTTCAACAGAACGGAGCAACGGCACACGCGGCGCGAGCCACAACCAATATTCTGAAGGCGGCGTTCCCGGGTCGCCTCATCTCTCGTTTTGGCGATTTGCACTGGCCTGCAAGATCGCCCGATTTTACCGTTCCAGACTTTTTTGTAGGGTTTTTTGAAGTCCCGTGTTTACGTGAATAAGCCCGAGACCCTGGAAGCCCTCAAGGACAACATTCGACACGAGTGCGAGAATCTGTCGCCCGAAGTTCTCGCCGAAGTGATGAAAAATCCCATAAAACGAACCCCTATAGCAGTCAATTGTGACGGCGCCCATTTGGCCGATATCATCTTCTCGACTTTACCAATAAAATTCTAAAGGTTCAGATAAATATAATCAAAAAACAGAATCGAAGTTTTTCATTTAGAAAAAAAATGATAGCCAAACAACATCGGATGACTTCTTTTGACCCACCTTGTGGAATAAAAAGAGTGCAGAAGGTAGAAACGTGTACTCATTTGTGCTCCCTACTTACTGTACATACAAATGTACGTTTATCCATATTCAGTTCAAGTAATGGCCAATAAAACTTCTGCAGTTCCACACACGATTCAAATAAAACCATTATTTTCCCAGGGACTAACCGACTGTCTTTAAAATTAGAGCAGTTTTTCATTACATATTGTTACTGTATGTACTTTGTATACAATGTACGAAAATAATACAAATTCATGCATAAATATTTAAATTGTATATAAAAGCGTGTGCATGGTAAATTATTTATAAATGTATGTTTCTTTTAAATCACTTTTTGCTTGGTTTTTTTTTTGTTTTTTTCGCCAA
The DNA here is from genome assembly GCA_963924685.1 of Dexiosoma caninum. Lineage (NCBI taxonomy): Eukaryota > Metazoa > Arthropoda > Insecta > Diptera > Tachinidae > Dexiosoma > Dexiosoma caninum. Next base: position 25,361,060 of record OZ004729.1, on the reverse strand, counting down.
GGGAAGGGAGAAACAGACATAAAGGCTGCCAGTCAAACAGCGTGATAGTCACTTTTAAATATTGCACTTTGAAAGTTTGAAACAGTGGTGCAAAGCCAAGAGAATTAGTTTAAAAAATGCCTATCAGTGTTGCACGTTACCAAATCATACTCGGAGCGAAAAATATAAAAGTATTTGATTACGCACAATTAGGTGAGTTTAGGTGGCGGACGCTCCCCGAAGAATAATGCCCCACTAGGGCCAGTGCGTTACCTCAATCTATTCACATCCGGTGATCAGACAGTCGCCACAAGAAACCACTCCGACCCCAAAATAAATCGAGCTTTTGCGAAAATCCTCACCTGCGGGACTTCGGTCAACAGGAAATGAGAAGCGAAGAACCTTCGCCGTTTCGTGGCCAATGCAAGTTTGACACCGTGTTAAAACAATAAATGAATCTTATGGCTCCATTATGAATGAACGGCAGTTGCGTTGCCGGCGGCCAACGAGAGATTTTTAGTTGCCAGAAAAGCGTTACCCTGCAGAAATTAGTGGATTACATGATATATATTAGTTAAAAAGGAGTAGTTACAAAATGGTCCCATGTAATGCAGGCATGGACCATGTTATTTTCAAGCAAGAGCTTATTGCTGACCAACAAGTGTTCGTATTTTAACGACTGTATGCTTTAAGGCATCGTGTTTAATTCGTGTTTAATTTTCTGCTGATTATGCGCGGAGTAGTGACATAGAGTAGTTTTGGGATTACTCTGATGTAATGCATGGCTGGAGTATATGGTCCTCACCTAGGACATCGCAATGTTAAAGGGAACACGTTTATTTCATACATTTGGGTTACTTTTGGACTAGTCGTTGTCCCTTATGGAGTATACTTTACAGGCGTGTGTGGAGTAGCCGCGATTTCTGCAGGGTATGGCTCGTTTGTGCATTGCAACCGAAGTGTTCTTCAGTTGTCAGTTGATACAAAATGGTAATGCAGATCGATACTGCATTAACTACAGCTGGAATTTCAAAACTATACTCGTTTATGGGATATACTTGGAAAACATTTTTTCTTCTACATGAATGTTCGCGTCCCGTTTTAAGAGTACTGGTAGTGGCAGGAAAACTTTCATACAGACAGGATAATCGATGTTCAACGGTGGAACCTCAATACTTCTAATTTAAACCTAAAAATTTGGACTTTTAAATTATTTGAACCACGATACCGTTTTGTGGCTTACTTTTAGCAACAACAACTTCCAAATGTCTGTATGTTGATTTCCTCTGCAGGAGCACACGGTGGTTCAGTCGTTTATTCATTCTCAATTCTCATGCTCATATTTGGGTTACATTATGCATGATTTCATTATTATAATTATGATTACGCTGCTGTGTTGATGTTGCTGTTGTCGTTGATGTTTAAAATGGCTAAAACTGCATTAACAACAACAGCAACAACAACCAGCCCAAATAGCGCAGTAATTATAGAAAAATATGGAACCTTGAAAGTTTTCCTTCCATAAGCTGATGTTGTTTTTGCTGTCGTGCTCAAAAAAATTTCTCTCTCATTTCTTTTTTTTTTGTTTTTTTTTCTGTTTGTTTATTTCTTATAAACAATGAGTTTGAAAAAAAAGAAAACGAAAATAAACAATTTAGTTTTTAACATTTGACATTTTCTTTTTAATATTTGTTTTTTAGTGGAGGAAAACTTAGATTACGGTTAAATATGACTTGTTCCTCGTTTTAAAAATTTTCCAAAATGTGTTTTCTGAGCTTTATTTTTGACAATGATGGTGTGTTTGTGCGTGTTTTTTTTAGCAGTCGTTACTCAGTGAAGACAATTTTTTTTTAATTATATAAATGCAAATCAGCAAACATTCATTGTTGACTGCCACAGCTTTTGTATTTATTTAAATCCTTGGAAGTTGTTGAACAAAATCTTATTATGGAATGCTACGTGCAACATAAAAGGCAATGGATTTGTATTACTGGTACAGAGCCAGGTGACTGAAGTATAGAGACTGAAGTGCAGCGAAAGTATGTACCTAATTAATGATGCCAACTTAGCTTTTCTCGTGTGAGATTTATCACGTTTTATTTTCAGCGGAAATATTAAAAGAAATAATTTAGGTTTCTTTGACAAAAAAAAAAAATTTAGAAATCCGAGCTCAAAGCTTCAGAAATTCAATATACTGACAATATGGAAAAGTATTTAAATCGCCTTAAGCACTAAGAGCCTATTTCGCCAATTCTATTTAAATATCAATTCATATTTAAAAGTCGTTTTTCATTTTCATCTCATACTCATTGAATATTTAAATACTGTTTAAGTAGTGAGCACTCCGCATGCATGAAACAGCTTTAAAACAGCTTTTAAACAGCTTTTTTAAAAGCTGTAAGTTGCCGCTATCATCTTAAATATCAAAGCGTTACCATACTTTCTTGTGCTTCATTAATTCAGTTGGTGACAATAAAATTTTTTTAAACATACTTTAAATAAAGATCATTAATTAAATTAAATTGTGTTTAAATATGTTTGGTGAAAGAGACCCTAAGTCATGTTCATGTGAATAATGTCTTAAATTCGAATAAGTTATTTTGGAAAAAGTAGAATAATACGAGTATATTAATGCTTTAGCACGATCTTCAACTGCCAGTTTACACTATGAAATTTTTATTTCAAAAATTCTAAGAGAAGAATGTAATCTTCTCTCATGCTTTGCTCCCCTCTCACCAATAAACTCAGAATTTCTGAAATAAATTTTTCATACTGTGTACTGGGAGTAGGAAAAAGAATGGACTTTTGAGTAATAAAATTAAATTTATAAAAAAAAACCTTTTTTTTTTAAGTTTTAAAATTGACATTCGAGAATCGAGGATGCTGTTGGCAGAATAGTTAACGTGTTGACTCTGAACCAGAAGATGTGCGATTCGAATTCCCGTTTAGACCAAAAACAATTTTTTTTCAACTATGACTTCGTCGGTATTTGAGCAATAAAACGTCGGCGAAGTAAAATAATAAATAAAATGACTACCGTTCAGCTTAAAAATTATTGCGTCACCATAACACCGGATACGGTGTAAAGTAACTCTGCTTTACAAATTAGCAAAAACGCGCCACTGCTGAGTTGTGTAAGAATGAAGCCGTATTCCACCGAATCACTTTTCAACACCAGACGCTTCACCGGCGGCAAGATCCCCTCGGCAAGTCAGCCGGCTGACTGTTTATCACAGCGCCTTCGACTGACCGTCTATCGCAGCGGGTTCGGCTGACTGTTTCTCAGCCCTGCCGCAGCAAAGAGCTGATGCTGAGTCGCAACACGCAAAAAAAACGATCGACCGCCAACGGGTAAGGACCAGACCTGAATTATACGACAAAACCACGCTACAAAGTTTAGCAACGAGTAAAGGTCATAACCTTTAAATGTTTCAAAGCGTATTGTCGGTTGTATTTTTAGAAAATAAAATTTAATTTCAGTAAAGAAAAAGACGCGACAAGTTGTTTGCTTCCCCTTATTTTGTTATCAGTTTTAAAGAACTTTTATTGTTTTTATGTAAATTTATCCCCTTTATGAGTATTTTGTGTATTTTGGTAACAAAACAAATTAAAACAATTTCACCGTCAGTAACGGCCACGGAAACATGACAGGGGAATGAAATAAAAATAAAGAAAACGAATACGGAAAAACGTTGGGAGATATAAAAAATTATAAATTATTATAACAATTTCATATGCAAAATGTTTAAACGTATTTTGAATTTGTGAGCTCTGTTTTTCTCACATAAATTGAACTTGCCTGTGAAGTAAAAAGAGTGAGAAAAATACAGTGGTTTGAAATGACTTTCTTAAAATTAAAGCTTATTAATGGGGAGAAGAAAAACTTTTTCTTGATTGTAAAAATAGGCGGCGTAGTACTTTTTTATGTAATGCCGCCACATCAAACTATGGGAATTAATTTCATTTACAGCCAACAAAAAATAGAAAAAATTTAAATTCATGTCAAGTTAAAAATTTATAAATACAGTCAACTCTCGCTAATGTGAAATTCAAAGAACCAAAGAAAAAGTTCAAATAATCGAGATTTGAAATTAACAAGAGTATAATTGAAAGCAAAGCGCCTGGTAAAAGCACTACGATGCCAAAGCAAACAATTTAATTTTTGTTTGTTTCAAAAACACATACACTCAAATTTTGCCGATTTAGATACATATATAAATATTTACATATGTAAATAAATATATATATATATGTAAATATGTAATATATGCTAAATATGTGTTTGTTTGTTTGTTTGTTTGTTTGTTTGCGTGTTTGTACCTTATAGGAGCTGGACCGATCTTCCTGAAATTTTCCCACCTCTTAATGAATTATTATAATGAATTATAGGCTACTTTTTTTTAATCACGCCCACCTTTACGCCTACTTTTGTAATTATGCTACTTCTTCCACATGGTTTCTAACAGATTTTATAATATAAACGAGCTTAACGTCGCCATTTGTCGAACAATCGCTATGAAATTTCGTGCACATAGTCAGTGCAACTCCGGGAAGGTTATAAGATATTACTTTTTTTTAAACTAGGACCAGGAGGGCGATAGGGGGAAAATTTCGGCCTCTCCAAAACTACATAGCCGATTTTGATGAACTTTAAAACTTGGATGTATTTGAGTTTAAATAACAAGACACATTGGCAATTGTGCAAATCCGGGAAGGTTATAGGCAATTACTTTCTTTAAAACTAGGACCACAAGAGAAAGTAGGAGCAATTTCCACGCCAGGGAGACCATCTAACCGATTTTAATGAAATTTAAATGTATTTATGTTTTTGCGAAGCCGAGGGTAAAAGCTAGTGTATTTATAAATAAATAAACAGAGTGAAATAGAGGTCTTTCCTGTCACTTTCGACGTGAAAAAATTCAAATCAAATGCTCATAAACCCTACACCCTCTACCCTTTCTCCCACAACATTATTCCCTAGTTCGGGCACAATGCACCGCATGTGTACGAGTCATCAGTGCCGGTCCAAAAAAAAAATATAAAAAAAATTCAAAATTACCTTCAAACAAATTGATTCAATATTTTTCTTAATAAAAATAACGATTCACTATATTAAATGCATAAAATTGTGTTTTATATTAAAATCATAGTTTTATCACGCTCGAGCTACATTGCAATATACTAAACTCATACAGCAATATTTAAGATTTTCGTTTAAAGATAGACTAATGTAAAATTTACATTGAATCATGTAAAATGAACAATAGGCAATGTTAAATACACAAAACACGACAAACTTTTAAGTCTAACTTTAATCAGCTTGAAACTACTTTAAAAAGTTTTTCTGAAAGTTTTTATATATGAGGGTGGCGATGGCACGATGACTACGAATCCAAAAACAGACCTGGGTTCAACCCCAGTTTCAGACTAAAATTTTAAAATAAAAATAAACTTCTCGCATTTTTCTGATGTGCATTAGTGTGTCTTTGTGTGTCAGTTGTTGTCGGAAGGTTTCAGTGGCGAAGGCCTAGTCACTGGTCACTGAACAATACCGGCTTCAGATAAAATACCGGTTCTAGATAAAAAAAAAAAATTAACACGTGAGTTTTCTTACCTTTTTGAAGAACTTGGTTGAAGGTCTATTGTAGAGTTGACTTTTGCATCAACGAAATGTACATATACAGGGTGTCCGCCGGGAAGGTATACTACTTTGTTTGTTCATAATTTTTGATTAAATGAAAGAGAATGGATCTTGATATTGATAAATGTTTTATTTAATGTCGGCAATTATGTATGGAATACAATATGAGATAAATGTCCGCCTCTGTTAGCCTCACAAATGCGGCATTCTCACACATTTCACGCGGTATGTCATTAATTTCATCATGAATATTTTGTTTGATTTGCTCAAGCGTTTCTGGTTTGTTTGCATAAATCTTGCTTTTTAGATATCCCCACAAAAAGAAGTCCGGAGAAGTCAAATCACGCGACCGTGGAGGCCAATCAACATCACCATTTCTTGAAATAACCTGTTGTGGGAAGAGGTCTCGCAATAATTCCATTGTAATCCTGGCTGTATGCGTTGTGGCACCGTCTTTTTGATACCACATGTTAATCAAGTCGAAAGCATGCAGTTGTGGCATTAAAAATTGTGGCCAAAGTTGTTCTTTGTAGACCAAGCTCCTGAGCACGGCATCGAATTGAGGTTGATGGATTATTTTGAACACTTTCTTAAGCAGCAGTAATGTTTTCAGCCGATCTTGCAGTACGTTGTGGCCCATGCTTAGGCCTACAGACCCTCTTCTTCGAAATCATTAACTAAACGATAAATAGTGCGTTTTGTTGGCACATTGTTTCTCCCAAAAATTTCACGTAACCTTCTCATCCTCACAGTAATAAATGATTGATTTTGATAAAATATTTTAACGATTATCGAATATTTTTCCATAATAAATTTGTCACGACTGCCAAATATAAATTGTCCAGACTAATTGTTTACCAAAATGGCGGCAAAACAAAGTGGATTATTTTAACAATACAACGAATATAAATAAATAATGGTAATTCATTGTGACGCACGTTAAATTTGATATTAATTTCGTGTTAAATTAACAACAAAATCATATTGATTCAATATCATTTTTCTGATTTTCGATTTTATTTCATATTTATACAAGTGACACATCGTAGTCACGTTGTTTCAAACTTATGCTGTTTTCTTTTCTGACTATAATTCTGTCATTTATATTTTTTATGTTCTTTTCTGGAACATATGTGTTACTCTGAAAGTGTAGGAAACACATCCATTGCTCATGATGTTCCCCTTAAAAAGGAAAAAATGCTACACCGCCAACGCTCATTTTAATTAAAGGTACTAGATTAACAGCTGGTTTTCTTATTGTTTCTGAAGAAATTAATTAAATTTTAGTTCGTCCCTCGTGACAATTATATAGTTGTTGCATTTTATATTTATTGTCATGGAATAATTGCACTTTATTGTTTTATGGCGAAACATGTATTCAATTGTGAACGGAAAATATGCAACACTTCTTAGAAATCAAGTGAGGATTTAAAAATGCTGCCACTTATGATACATATTTTTTTTTTGGGAATATGACATTAAGTTAATGTTAAGTCGTGTAGGCTCAACATATCCAATTAACATCAGAAGTGAAATCTTGTTATTTGCATGTCATTAGAAAACCATGTTGATTTAACATGAAGCAAAATCGATACTGAAAAATGTTAAATTTACATGATTTGATGATTTGATGGTTCGCGCAATGACATTTTTCTGTGCGTGTGTATAAACATTACAACTGCAGGGTACAACAAAATTGTTATTGTGTTTGTTGGCACATCAGGAAGGCAGTGGCACCTGTTTAAATTCATGCCCGTAACATTAAAAAATATATATATATTTTTTTTTTTGGGAATTCTGAGATAAACGCATAATTTTATTTCACATCCACAATTTTTTTTGTTTTTATGAAATGGTTATTTCTTTATAAAATATCTAATATATTGTATTTGAGTCGTTTGGCATAAAACAAAGAAGAAAAAACCAACACACAAGTGGTTCGTTCGAAAACACAGCTAACGAATGCTCTCAGTTTGTACCTTAAAGACGGTGAGCAGATCTAATAAGGTAAATGTGGGGATGAGTGTGTGAAGATTACAGCCATACTTTAAGGGATTTACATAATCTGCTTATTTATTTTTTTTATTCACAGGTGTCACGAGAGAATATTTTGTAGAAAATTAAATTGTTCTTGAAGAAATATTGTCTTTAATTTATTTCGTTTGTTTCTTAATAATAATACGATAACAAATTATGGTAAAATGTTTAGTTTTTCTTTTCTTTTCGGCTTCTCCTGATGAAAATTATAATGATATGATATAATAATATTTTTTTTTTTTTTTTAAGACAATAAAAACTCTGCGAAGCTCTGACTGCTTGTCTGTAGAAACACTCAGGGTTTAAGCGGGAATCGAACCCGCACTTCTATATTGATAAGACTAATGCTCCTGCACTAGACTACGGAGGCACCCCTATAAAATAAATACTTTTTTTTATAAAATATCCTTTTTTTATATTAAAACGAGCCGTAGTTGTTAAGAAAAATTACTTTTTTATAAAAGACACTTTTCATTGGAGATACTTTTCATAAAAATCTCATTTCATAAAATTTACTTTTTATAAAAGAAATTTTATTATTATATTACCCGGGCCGGAAAGGACTGTGACAAAAGAAGATCTATTGTGCGCAGCCCATTACATTAATCGCCAAAGTAAAGCACGTAAAGAATCCCAGCACTATTTAGCGTTTGGTGTTGCACAACTTCCGTGTAGGCACAATAATGTTAACAAAAAGGTGCAGCCAGCCTCTGTCTGCCGAGTGCAGGGCAATTGCAGAGAAAGTGTTGCGCGCTTTAAATGCCACCCTCACAAAATAGACAAACGTTCAATTTTCCTCAAGTTTTACGTCAGGCTAAAATATCCTGTAAAGTACCCCGTCAGCAGGCTTAAGTCTGCTCTAGTTAGTTAAAGCAGCTTGTCTGGTATTCCCCTATTGGGAAGTAGACAAAATAATACCAGTGAGCAGCAAATTTCCTTTCCTCACAGTTCCTTTGAACTTCATTTCTGTGGCCAGAGAATGGCTCGATGCCAATTACGAGCAAATTTTCTCGCCCTTTCGCCAGACACTTCAAAAATAATTAAAAATTCTTCTTGGAAAAATTTACTCTTTATAGAAGGTCCGTAAAATTACTTCGTAGAAAATAAACATTTTCCAAAAAAAGATACTTCATTGATTTAATACAGCGTATGTAGAGATTTTTAGGACTTACCTTGCAGTATGCTGAAACGGAAAGAAAGGAAAAACTTTCATTAGTATAACAAGTTTTTCTTAAAAAAAAATTAATGATTTTTTCGTTTCAGAGCACATGATTTCATGCATGTGTATCATAAGAAAGAGTTCGCGATAAATTTTTGTACCGAAATGCTTGGAAATCCAAGAAAGAATTAAAAATAAAATTTTGCATAAGTGTTAAATTTAAGAGAAACTTTTCATGTTTTCTTACGAAGAAGCGGAGAAAAAAATTTCTACAACTGCAATCGAGAATTAAAATCCAAAGAGTGGTACACCCATTAACCATTGAGATCTGCCCCATTCGCAGCATTTCCTTCAGACTCTAGCGACCTCTGGTTGTCCAGTAGTAATTTGTAATTGAAATACAAAAACGTTTTTTGCATTTGCTTGAGGCCATGACTCCACTCTCCTGCACAATCGCACGATCTGTCAAATATGACATGTGTGTTAAAAAAGTGTGGCAGTGGGTACTAAAAATTCATCTGTGTGACAGATTTTGTTTTTGCAAGTCTGCGATTTGGAAAAGTTTATGAAAATTTGCATAAAATTATAATTTTCATGCGATTTTAGCTAAACAGCTGAGAAAATAAAAAGTAATTTTTAATTATGCTCGTACATACCATTATGTATTTCATTATTTTTTTATAGTAGTGTGGCACTTACAAAAGTGGGTCAGACTTCACTAACAATTGCCCTGTGAATGAATTGTGCAATTATGTAGGATAGTGAAGCAGGGTCTTCCAGTGCATAAGTATTTTGTGTGTCAAATACTTTTGAGCTCAAAACACATTTTTGCAAAATACATTTTCCATTTACACGATTATGTGCGGTAAAAATTATCTCAATCATGCATCAACTACAAACGCTAAATTTTACTACTTTTTTTAATACCATTTAAAGGCACACTAAAGTACACTTTAATTGTGAATCGTTTTTTAAATTTTAAATTCTAAATTATTACAATTCGGTTAATTATGTTAAAATAAAATTACATACTTCTAAAAAGTCGTCATTAATTGTTAAACACATATATACGAGTATGTATGCAGTGCCTTATTTCGAAACTCAGTTTTATTCATTAAATTTTTTAAATAGGCTACTGATCGATAACATACACGCAGTCAAAATTATATGTGATAGGTATATACTAATAAACAAACAAAATCAAAGACAAAATTGCAAATCACAAAAATATATAAACGAAATCGATTTTCCTGCTATTTTCAAAATCTTCATAAAGACAAAATAATAAATCATATTTCATTGAGAATAAATATATTTCTTTCTTCAAATCGAATTCAGTTAAAATATATACGAGTATTTACATACATTATGTTTGTAAATTTTTAATACTCGGAGTAACATTATACATTTCCTTAAATTTGTAAAATTGTAAATAACAGTGGAAAAACACTAGCAGAACGGAACAACATGCTGTTTTCGAAGGTTGCTACACCCGCATCTTCAGTCTTCTTCGTGTTTTGTCCCCTGTGTGTGTGTGTGTGTGTGTGTGTGTGTGTGTGTGTGTGTGTGTGTGTGTGGTTATTAGTAGCTTTATATATTTATTATTTAATTAATTATTAACCGTTATTTGTATTATATATACATATATATGAACAGTGAAACCTCTCCTGACGGACACCCCACATAAGCGGACACCTCTTATAAAAGGACAAACTTTGTATAACCGAAATTTTCATGAGTATTTTCATACAAAATGTATTCCCATAGCCGGACACTCTAATAACCGGACGCGGACACTAAATTTTACAAAAATTGTGCTCAAAAGGTCTCTCATAAGCGGACAGTAGCTTTAATTTGAAAAATTAATTCCCCTTGCGGCTTGTCACAAATTCAAAATATCAGCCGAAATATCTAAAATTTTTTTAGATTCCACGACCGGCTTGCGCAAACACATATTTCTCCCAGATAATTGACAAGCCGCTTTGAAATTTGTAATAACCCTGTTAACGCGTACATATTTACAGACTCATGCGTTGAACATGACATAGAAATTGCTGTTTATATGACGAAATTGTCAGCTTTAGAGCCACACAAAATGCTACAGAAAAATTTGTTGTCAATTAAAGAAAATATTTAAATTATACGTACATATTTCATAAATATGTACTTGTGATGAAGCATTAAAAGAAATTGTCAGTTTAAACTATTTTGCTAGAGAAGACTTTGTCGCATTCCAGCACATCAAAAACATGTAGAAATTCAACGGCTAAAATTAACCCGATTTAAGTTAAATCAGTAAAATCTGAATAAATTTTGTTAACCACAAATCACTAGTCACTAGCATTACAACATAAATAAAATATTTAAAATAATAAATGTGTAACTCTTAGAAGCGGACAAAAATACCTCGACGGTGAGTGTCCGCTTATGAGAGGTTTCACTATATATATATTTTTACGTTTTTCTGATAGTTCGAACTTGTCTTCCGTTCCGTTAATCGTTTTAAAATTTTTATTTTATTTTTGATTCCCCTTTAATTTAATATATTAAAAAAATTAAATGTTCCCATTCTAATGGGGACGGAACATTAAAATGGGATCACACTGCGGGCATGACGTTTTCCAAGAAAAAAATTTCATAAAAATCCGCTCACCATGTAAAAAAATTCTGAGGAAGGGGAGCTGTTCTCCCCCGGTCTGCCCACCATAAAAATGATACCACAAGGTGAGCACATCTTTTCCAATCAAAGAAGAATCATCAAAATCGGTTCACGCAGTAAAAAAGTCTGAGGTAACGGACATAAAAATAAAATACTGACGAATTGGGAATCTCCTTCCTTTTTCGAAGTCGCTTTAAAAGTATTTCCATTTTCTATTTTAAATAGACAAATTTTGTGTATTTTGTATTTTATATTTTAAATATACCAGAGCACTTTGTTAGTCTAGCTCTGGGAATAGCCCGCCAACGGCTTGTAAATCCTTCATGTACCAAATTGCCTTCTGTGTATTCCTGTGCAACTCACACGCTTCATAAGACTTTATAGAGAAGTGCACACGATAATCTTTTAAACACAATCTGTATGACATTATAAAGAAATGCTACTTAACACTGATAATGATTTTTTTCCCTTTAAGTTATTAAAATTATTTTTATCTTTTGTCTTTCAGTTTAATCACTTGTAATGAAATCCTTTTGTTTTCTTTTCTTTATTTGCAGGTACGCTAAATTGAAACACTAAATTAACATATTATTTTCTTTTGCGAACAGGTAGGTATTTATATTTTAATATAATTCTCTTTAATTTGTCTTGAAATACATGGTAGAATAAAAAAAAAAAACAAAAATAATTTTATAAAGAACAAATGCTCAACGACATTTGAGGCGAATTAATTTTTGTAAAAAAAGAAAACAGCTTTATTACTCTTCACCTTTCGTCATAACGCTTCCTATGAAATGTCAACCAAGTCTTTTGAATCTGAAATACCCGCCACAAAGCCTTTAAAAGAATTTTACTTATTTATTATGGTTCTTCCGTTTTTTACCCACAGCATAGATTTACTGAAAAAAACCCTCTTTTACAAAAAAAATAAATAATAAAAAAAAAAAAAATCGAAAAGCAAAAGTAGTTAAGACAGCAACTTGAAGGTTAAAATAACATAAAAAAAAAATAGTTTTACATTTTCAAAAGAATTGTAATTTCTGATCACTGAAAAATGCTGCTTTTAAAGAACCTGTTACCATTTACATACATAAGTGTTGTTCATTTGAGTTTTAAGAACAAAAACAAACAAACAAACAAACAAACAAACGAAAATGTTCAACGAAAAATATCTAAAAGATACACGTTTATTAATGCACAACAACGCAACATGCTTTTTTTTATTTATTGTTGTATTCGTCTTTCCATTTGTTCAAGCAGGAAACAAATTCAGAAAAATCGCCAGAGAAGCAAAGTATAGAGCCTGAGTAACAGCCAAAAAAGTCATGCACATTTTAGACCAGAGATGAGTAGCAGTCACGTTAGTAGAGAGTGAAGCACTAATGACCGTCTACTAGGCAGCATTAATCACGTATCAGCTGTTCTAGCACAAAATAACAACGGCACACGGCTTTTGTTGGTAGAAATACACTGAAAGATTTGTCTGTGTTTGTAAAAATAGCACAGCCCAAGGTTTTTTTTATTTATTTATTTCAAATTATTATTTATTTATTTATTTTTTTATTTATTAAAATGAAAACTATTACCGCCGACTCGCGATAATGAAAAAGCGATAATCGAGATTTTAAATTAACAGGAGTTTAAGCAAAGCAGGGTAAAAGAATTGCGATACTAAAGCAAACAATTTACAGTCGTATTGATAACAGCTTTCAGCAGCTTTACAATCCTTTTATAACTAAAATTTAGTACAACTGCATTCATAAGTGATTAATAGGCTTCTATGCCTTTAATAAAGCATCTATAAAATCTGCAATTTAATTTAATGATTTTCCCGTCTTTAAACCGAAAAGAAAACGATACTTTTTGCACTTGGAAATTTTGTTTGAACACATTTTTACGTTTAAAAAAATTATTTTTCCGGAATATTATTGCAATATTGTTAAGAACAAAGAAATTAATTAAGGGTGCTTTAGACCATAAGATTGGTCGTACGGAAAATGAGCGAGAAAATAAAATGAAATTCATCCGTATTTCAAAAAAAGAGAGTAAAAATCGAATGGTTGTTTTCAGGATTTTACACCATTGGTATGGATAAAATCAAGTAAGATAAGAAAACATTCTCATTTAATTTAACTACAGCTGTTTGCTTGTTTTTCCCAGGCATGGAGTTCTTGTGCAAATGAATTTTTTTTTAATAACCTTGAAAAATATTTTTATAACTTTGGAATATGTTATTTTCGTGGTCAAAATTTTTACTGTGTACTTTTAGAAAATATACGTATATTTTTATAAAATTGTGCTGTCGTGGTCTAAAATGTACATTTCGATTTTATAATTGGTATAAATTTATGAAACCAGTTTTCCCTCCCTGGCTTTCTCACATTTGTTTACATAAAAATGCATCCCTGATCTAATGGTGTGTGTTGGTTTTTGAAAAATTTTAAAAAATCAAGAGAGCCATACGACTGTCAAATTTTCATCCTTATTTTCTCTCAAAATCTTATAGTTTCATTACATATTACGTTTAGACGATCCGACTTGTGCTCTTCTACACAAAAATTTGACATGTCGTACGACAGATCTTATGGTCTAAATCACCCTTTAATAATATAGACTCGTTTAATATATAATTTAATTACTTTTTACGTAAGTGAAATTGATTTAAAACAAGAAAATTAATGCACAATTCGAAATATTCACAGAGACTTTAGTTCAGATCTCAAAAATTATCGGTAACCGAAAGTGTAGAAGGACACAAGAAATCCATTCATCATTCCAGATGACCAGTTTAAAGCTAAAGAAAGTTGTTTTCAAAAAATTTAGCGCAGGGAGCGATAAGATACGAGTATTTACCCCAGAAGCCGAAATGATAGAAATAAATGTTTGTAGTTTCGATGAACAATATTTCAAAACATGTGAAACATGCGATGTTAAAAATTGTCTTCGCAAATGATGTGTTGTTCTTTCCAATTGGCAAGTTCTTTGGAAACTCTGTCAATAAATAAAATTAAAAGCAACAACTGTACAAGTAACCAGCAAAAAGAAAAAAGTGAATGCGTTCACTGTGAATTGGTATGTTCATGACTTTTTAAGCACGTACTTATTGATCCGCCCTCGTATGATACCGAGGTATCGAAATATTCACAAATATTTTTCGTATCAAGACGATGCCGCCGACCTTCATTGCCCCTCATACAAGAAAACGAATCACTCATTTGTGGGAGAGTTGCTCGTTCTTTAGCATATCATGGCAGAAATGGAATCAAAGCAATCCGAAACATTTGGAAAGTAATTGGGGCCCTTGATAGACCCCATATAAACATAAAAAAAAATTGGTGGTTATATTGCTCAATATTATTATTATCAACAGAAATCCTAACTACAATCTAGTATTGGAATACGAAATGGCTCGGCCGATTTAAATGAAATATTTTCTTGTATTTTTAATCCTCGTGAACGCAAATCAAAGATAAATCAACATGGGATATTATCATTACTCGTATCATATTATCTTTTTTAAAAACCCAGAGGGTTGTTAAAGGCAACTTAATCCCCTCCCAAATTATCCCAACGAATGTGATGAAATTTAAAGCACTAATATATCTGTGTATAGGAGGAACATGTAATTTTTTTTCTATCTTGACCAGTGCTCAACGTATATCCCCGACATATGCGTTGCATTGCACTGGAACTACATAGAGAGAGAGGGATATTGTTGAGAATAGACAGGTGCTGAAAGTGGTACGAAGATACAACTTAATTTTTGTACAAATCTGCAGTTGAGTGTTAATTATAACCGAGCGTGGCAACTGTCAAATTCGATTGTCACCACAAAATATTAACGTGTGGACCGCACAAATATATGTCAGAATTTTATAATAATTGCTCGAAGATATTGCTGAGCAATAATCCCTCACACAAGCTGTCAAATTCAAATGAATTTATATTTTTTTTTCCGCAAAAACCAAAAAAAAAATTATTATTGCTCGTCTGTTTGGGGGGGTAAAGCAAAGTTGCGGCGTCTCTGCTGTTAATTTTGACGCATTATTTTTAAGCTGAAAGGGAGCCATTTCATTTAACATTTTACTTCGCCGACGTTTTATTGCTCTAATACCGACGAAGGAGGGTGGTTAGCACAGAAAACTCAAAAAAAAAAACTTTTTATCTGATTTGACCGGGCGGGAAATCAATCGAGCTTGGATCACTCTGGTTGCTGACTACTCGCCATCAGCACTACTTTCAGCATAAAATAAGATTATAAATAGAACATCAATATATATAGACTTTTTCAAAAATAGGACTGCGGGGTAATGAAGTAGGCATAAGCTGATACTCCGAATTATCAAAAATACGACCAAGAGTGAGATTATGGACAATCAACGTGCACGTGGCTACGGGTAAGAAACAGAACAACGTGTACTACGTCAGCTATAAAATCAATAAAATTGTTTCATACTATTTCTGCTCAAACATTTTTTTCTGCAAGTGCATGCGATTCAGCATGAGCCAAAGCATTAATAAGAAAATCCTCACGAAACCATCTCTACCCTGAATGACGACGATTGGAGACTCTATTGGACATCTAAAGAAAAAAGCCGACGACAGCAAAAAGGAAAAAAAAAAATTCAACAAGAAAAAACGAAAGAAAAAACTATGAAACGAAAAATGAAAATTAAAAGCATTAAACACATTAATAAAATTAAATGAACTGCACAGAACTGAACACAAACATTTTGTTTTAATTCCAAAAAAAAAAAAACAAACAAAAAAAAAAGTCAAAACATTATTTCAGGGATGTGTTCAAAAAGGGTTTAAATTACAAATATTTTATTTAATTTGCAAGTTTTTGGTTTTCTTTTTTTTGTTTGTTGAATTTCATCAAGAGTATTATATTTCTTGACTATCTATCGTTATTAATTAATTTTCAAAAAAGTTTTATAAAATATTGACAAACAAATTTGTTAACTTTGTATTTTTTTTTTCACTCTTTTATACAGTGCAGAACAAGACCACGCTTACAGTTGTAGCCGTGTACGAAGCTTAAGTGGCTATAAAGGTTGAATTAGACGTGACTTATACTTTTGCCATAGCCATAGCCTTTGTTATAAACATAATAGAATTTTTTCTCGTCAATTAGTGGTGGCATTGCCAGCATTTTTGTCTATCTTTTATTATTTAAAAAGTGAGAAAAAAAAGAGCTCGCTCGGGAGTTCATGGTCATGACCCCCAGGTCTATTTATTAGGTCTGTGCAACTAGCCATGTGTTTTATTTGCTAGCAGAGTATTTTACACTTGACTGTCAAATTTTTGTTTACATTTTACTCATTTGTTTAATTTGAGAGAGCGCGCAATTAACAATTTTACTCATTTCTCATTTCAATTTTACAATTAAAGGCCGGGGCACTTTGACTTTTTCAAATGACATTAACGTACCGACGGAAGAGATTGGCACAATGCGAAATTTGTTGACGGCGTTACCACGTTAAAAAGTTAAAAAATAAAAACAAAAATACCACAATATGTTTTACTTTATAAAAAAAAAGTCTTAAATTTCTTTCATACTAGTCACAAATTTAAAAAAAATATATATATAAAAATAACAAACCCTTGCAAATAATTTCTTATCTATTTTGAATTTAAATACTGTGTTCTTTTATTTTTGTTTCTGCTGCAGCAGTCTTGAATTTTTTGTTACAACAGAAACGAGTTTTAATAAAACAACGTTTCGCCATATAAAACCTGATTTTAAAACTTTACAAGTAAAATTTACGTATTGAGTATAACTTAGACTGGAAAAAGTAAACAAAATGCAAAAATATATTCACATCTACACCTTCAAAAAAAAACCAACCAATTTTAATGGTTGAAAATAACCTACAACGGCAACGCTGTTCATAGCTGTCAAAGTACTCTTAAAAATTGGCCAACTTTCGTCCTTTGCTTTGACGGAGACGTACTGAATGTGACAAAGCTCATAAGAAAACGTGTATTTCAACTTACTGATCAATTGAAAAAAGCAAAGTATGACGGATGACGAATTATATGTGCCCCGGTCCTAAGGCATACATAAATGAAATTAATATTTTTCTTGCTCTTATAGTGTGTTGACATTTGAGAGAGTAGTAGTAGTCTTGTGTTGTTCATTGTTGCAGAGGTGCATAGACCTAAGAAATAGACTTTGGTTATGGCCATAGTATATTTATCAAGTGTAGGCTCAACTAATCAGGTGATTTTTTATGCTCGTTTATGTTTTACACAACGTGAATGTCAAAATTTATTTACATTTTATGCGAGTCAATATCATTTTTAGTCATTTCTTTAATTTGAGACACGGGGCAAATGACATTTTTAATCATTTATTTACCATCAAAGCAATTAATCATTACGTAAATAAAATTTTAGTTTTTTTTTGCTATTGTAGTCATCTCTTTTATTGACATCTCCATTGTGTTTTAGACAAACAAAATGCCTGTTGTTCTTGGTATTATTGTTTTGTTGGAGAGAGTTGTTGACATATACTTTTTGCTTAACAAAACAAAAAGGAATTAATAACAATAATAATGGAATGTGGCCGGCAACATTTTCGCCTGTGTGAACGCGAAAGAAAAAAACAAAAGAGAATTCCAGATGTGTTTCTTCCAAATCTTCGCATGTCTAAGCTCGTGCTATGGTTATGATTATGGATGTGGCAAATTTATAAGTCAGCACTAAGCGAATACATTATACTGGGTACACAATTGAGACGAAATACGAATTTTTCGTTGCGAACTTTCGTCATCAGAAATAAAACATATTTGTGCATATGAAAATCAACACCGAATACCGAAGTCGGCGAAATTCGTCGTGCCTGACGAACTCTGCGATAGATTTATTTATATTTCTTATAAAGAACAAATTAGTGCAGAGTTACCGTAATTTTAGTTTTCAAATATGTATATTAGTAAATAAAGTAAATTTTTATTTACATAATTGCTTAGTTTTTAATATACAGCAATTAAATTAACTAGACAGCATAAATAATAATAACATTCTTTTTTAATTATTTAATTTTTTTAAGTAATTTTTTTTTTATACGGTACCACAGCCAGCAAACAACTTTCCTGATTATGACAGCTGTAATTTTTTCGCCGCAATTGTGTGCCAAACTGCGAATTTACGTAACGAACTTTTACCGACGAATTCGTTGAGCTAGACGAAATTCCTACTTTAACCTTAAATCTACTGTCACACAATTTTTTCCCACTGGAAAATATTTTCAAAAACGTTTATAATAATAACACTAATTATTTAAGCTGTAGGTCTTTTTAATATACATATGTAATATTTATTTTGATTGGATATTTCGATACTCCTTTGTGTAGCTTCTGCAGGAAAATTCCACAAAGAAATTCCACGAAATATCGAATCAAAATAAATATTACATATGTATATTAAAAAGACCTACAGCTTAAATAATTAGTGTTATTAATATAAAAGAGGTCAAAAAACTAGGAAAATTAACGTTTATAATTTTTATATAAATTTTCTTTTAAAGCAAATGAAACTCACAACAACTTGAAGTTCTTCATAAAATTTAATATAATTTTAATTTTTTGCTCGCTTCTCCGTAAAAAAAAAAAAAAAGTAATATATAATTCCAATTAAACAACTTAATTAAATAAATTTAGTTGAATTTAAGCAGAAAACAATTAAATCAAATTAAACACAAGTAATAAAATTTTAAAACGTTCAAATGCAAAACAACAACAAAAAAATTCAACAAAAGCGCACAAATTATAAAAAGAAAAAAAAAAAAGAAAAAAGATGTTTAGATGTGTGAGTTTTTTAATTAAAACAATTATGTTTTATGGTTCTACAACTCAATTAAAGTATGGACTGTGAAAAAAGCGAATGAAAATCCGGCACAAAAAACCCAGGTTTTAAAAAGGCTTTCAAATTAAATTCAGTAAATACAAAAAAAAAAATTATTATTGATGTTTAACTGCTCTGTATTCATAAAAAAAATTATATATCTCCACAAGGTATAAATATATTGATTGAATTTTGTATGGAAATTTGTCTATGAAACCTTTGAAAAGTAATAAAAAAAAAATATAATTTTACTGCCGTATATATAAAAAATTTTCGAATTTATTAAAAGTTTAAGAATTGCATTTTGTATGGAAATTTGTTTATTTAAGCTGTTGTAAATCAAAAATATTTTTTTATGAATATGACAGATAAATTTTATAATAAATTATCTATATGGCAATAAAATATTTGTACATACATACATGATAAAAATAGACTTGTGGGAAAAATTTTAAAACAAAATTTTAAGAATTCTCGAAAACCAACAATTTGTTGTAAAAACAAATTAATAAATTGATTAATGTATTTATCAAATTACTATCTCTTCAGTTTAAAAATTTAGAAATAAAATTATTGGAAATTAATAAAAAAAAAAATAAAATAATACGAAATAATTAAAACTGCCGTAACACATAACATTCATTCTATAAATTTATAAACATATTTTATGTACGCAAAACCCGACATTTTTGGAAACTTTCCAATATAAAAAAAAAATCTTTTTATGTCGTTCATGTTCAAGTCGCCATAACTTCACCATGCCATATGGAGTCCACCAATGATGCCATTTTATAAATGCAGAAAAGCGTCGAGTGTATAATAAAAACGGATAAAAAGTTTAAAAAAAAAAATATGAAAATTTCGAGAAAAATTCTTCTATATTCTTTCTATATTTGCTCAATTCACAGGCTCATTTTAATCCACGAAATTAAATCAGGTATCGAAATTTCAATTTGATAAGGATTAATTTTTATGTTTTTAACGATAGCAATTTGAATTCAAATAGTTCGAAAATTTAATTGAAATGAGTTAAATATATGTTTATCATTAAGAAGAATTTAATTTCCGGTATTTGAAAGATGTTTCCAAAATTAATCAAAAAAATTTAATATTCCCAGACCTGGCCCCAATGCAACTATTTCAAAAACATATAAAATTCAACTCTGTAATTACACCACACTTTTGTATGAAAATTATCAACAACAGAAATAGAACAAGCGATTAGACAATGAATACGACGTTAATACGGACTTGTGAATTGAATAGTTTTATAGCAATTGATGTAAAGCAGGACACCGGTGAATGGCTTGCCTTTGCACAAATTTTAGCAAAAGCTTTTGACGTATCAGGTCAAAAAGCAGCACATTTGGTTTTTGAAATCGCATCAAAGTTAAAACAAAATTGTGGTGCAGCCAATGAACAATATGAAATCGAGAAATTACGCCAACGTTAATTGTCCCATACAACAAGTTATTTACTTGCCAATATGGTTCGTAATCAATATTATTCACTTGTCCCCATAAAATCGTCACATAATTCGATAGACAGAAATTACAATGAACAGCGATTTTCTTGTTCAGAAGAAAAAAAAAAAAAAAAGAAAAAAACTGTTAATTAGTCACCGTCGACACCTGTAATTTTTATTGCAGCAATTCTTGAGTTTGTTGGCGAGAGAGATGAGAAGCCTGGGGAGGATTACCCCGGTTTCATGTGTTTTGCAATTCTTTACCATTCAGCTTGAAGTGGACACTATGCAATTTCAAGGCAAAATTTTTAAAAATTGCTATTCAGGGCAGGGACTTAATTTAGATTGATAAATGTTAAAATGCAGAAGCTGTGGCGAAGACGACAGTGCGGAAAAGATTTGCCTTCTATTGTGCCAGTGCCCGGTCACGTGCACAAGCAGGCTTAAGATGCTGTGGGCTGCCGACTTTGCAGATTATAGCGTTCATAATCCCCATTAAAATCATACTGCTCTTGGATTTACAGCCGACTACTACAGTCCACATCACTCTATTTTTTTATTATTATTTATTTTTTGTGCTCATTAAGCCTCCGACGTCGGATCCAAACCAACAAATCAACCTCCAAATATTGTTTTTCGACTTGCTGCATGATAAATTTCTCCAGTGTATAATAAATTTTGTGACCAAGAAAATAAGTGGTTAAAATCCCCTCCTCATCCTTTTGCCGTTTTCCGGCCGTTTTATTTGTTTTTTCTTTCTTAATATGTCGGTTTCATTGTTTGTTTTAATTTTTTGTTTCTCTCCATTTCATGTTTTGAAGTTTTATTTTGTGTTTTAATTCTTGCTCATATTCTTCATATACAAAGAAGCTACAGAAAATTTAAAGATTCTTATCTACTCATCTGGTTGTTTATAAGAAAAAAAAACCTTCTGCAATTCCTTTCAAAAGATTTAAAAATTCTTTCAACAAAAGAAACTGGTTCAATATCATGATGCCAAGGAAGACACACTGGCAGAAAAAATTGTGTAGATTTGTATACTTTTCCTTCTCTCTGCTTAAAATAAAAAAAACTAGAAAGCAAATCCCGTTGGCAACAACTTGATCTCGTTTAACATAAAAAGACAATTTTCTTTTTCTTAGTGATGTGCTGGGCTGGGCTGTGCGTTTGTTGCATATTCCGCTCCTTCACTTTGTTTGGCTGCATGAAGGGTGAACGCATCTTTAAAATAATATTTGATTCTTATATTTTTTTTTTTGTTTTTGTTTTTGTTATTGTGAGTTTATGCTTCAATGATTTTTCTTCAAGTTTTTATTTTGAAAAATTCGAATGAATTGATTTAGGGCTGCCAGAGTGAGTGTATAATTCAAACACAATTGCCACACTTGTTTTGCTTGCATATTGACAGGACAATTAATTCGTTTTTAGTATAAATTTTAATTTTTTTCCAATGTTCAGCAACACAACTTGTCTGTTTAGTTGTGTGAAGAGTTTCTTTGCAAACGTATTTAGTATCCCACTGAGCTTCTGTAAAACAAAAAGTCTGTCAGTAGTCATGCACATATTCATTTTCCTTTCTTCCTTAATTTTGTGATTTATTTGACATTTTAATTAACAGACATTCATGTGGAACTATAAAGGCCTTTCCAATTGGGATATAACAACTTTGTTGTTCTATCGATAACTCTATTCAGGCTGTCAGTTAACTGTGAATGACAAAATAAAAATTAATAAGTCCCCGTCCATATTGTGAAACATTTGCTGCAAAACTTTTTTGAATTCTCTTTTGAAGCTTCAGCAGTGTCCATACATGAAACTTTTGCTTCATGTTTAGTATTTTTTATTTCTCCCTTCTATCTTCTTTCTTTAATTTTTTTTGACATTTCTCAATACCGAATGTAAATATAAAATAACTACCCTGTGATAGAAGGTGTGAATATTTTTTTTTGGATACACATTTGAAGCACAAGGTATAATTTGAAGCAAAATGAACGCTAAGAAGAAAAATTTTATAATAATTTTTATATAATTTTATATTTTTTTTTTAAATTTTTGATTATATTTCACAAAAAATTAACAATAAAACAGGGTAGCTATTATTATGATAGAAGTTAACAGTATACCAAACGAAAAGAAATAAAATGAAACGTCAAATACACCTCATCTCAAAAGATGCAAATAAGAAATTCAACAAAAGCTGCATGTACATGAAACAGCGTACATACTTCCACTCCTCTTCCCCTTCTCGTCAACAAACTCAAAAGTTTTGCAGCAAATGTTTCACAATATGGACGGGGACTAAATATAATATTTTCGTTCGGGCAAAGTTCACAAAGGAACAACGTTTACAAATACATATGTAAGTAATTAAAATGTACTAAAGAAATTCTGAAATATAAAGGAACTTAGTCCAGTTTTCGTCCGTAATAATGGTACCGACCAATAAACTATGAGCACTATAGTGGAATACATTTTAGTTTTGTGTGTTACAGTAACAAAGAGATCCTGTACCGCTCGAAGCGTCAAAAATATCACCGTGAGCATATCGTATCTATATTCCACACCGTTCTCAAGAGTTGGGCTTCTCTCGAATCACTCTGTGCTGTATACCACCCATACTACCAATAATTACATGCAGCATGATCGGTCATACCCAGGTGTTTAAGGATGCCTCGTTGTGTCTTTTGACCGTTGAAATAGGCCGAGTGAGGGTCACTATTTAAAGAATCATTCATGTTCTGCCTCAGCGTCGCGATCCTGGTCGACGTCGGCCTACAATCAAATGAGTATGAGTGACAAATGCTGCTGTCTTCTGCAAGAGAGTGGATGAAAGTTGAAAGTTTTCGGGAAAAAGGTCTTTGATAAAGAAACGAAAAAGAGTAGGAGAGAATGGAACCTGAATTAATTAACTCATAGGATGAGATCCCTTCGATAACAACTTTAATAGTGCGATCATTGAAAATTTTAACTCTGCAATTGTTCAAATTGTTTTCTCGAGAAATGATCGGGTCGAATGGGGGATTTAACGCTATTGTATTTCCTTTTATAGTGCAGCCATATCATGTTAACAGTCTATACCAAGAGAAGCCTGCAACTTTAGAGAACAGAGGCAACATCCAACGCGAAATTTTGTGTGATAATGATGGAAAGTTGTGCCGAATCTGTAATCGATTACTGTAAACGAGCGCATGGTGATCTACGAAGTACCCCTGTAGCCAAGTGCATGAGTCTATTAGTCTATCAATCTAGAGGTGCGGGTTCGATTCCCGCATGGGACCTGCGCGTTTCTACAGACAATATGTAAGAGCTTCTAAGAGCTTGTGTTTGTGTTGTTAAAAAAATATAAACGAATTCGATGTTCCTGCTATTTTCAAAATCTTCATAAAGACAAAATAATAAATCAATTTCATTGAGAATAAATATATTTCTTTCTTCAAATCGAATTCAGTTAAAATATATACGAGTATTTACATACATTATGTTTGTTAATTTTTAATACACGGAGTAACATTATACATTTCCTTAAATTTGTAAAATTGTAAATAACACTGAAAAACACAAGCAGAACGGAACAACATGCTGCTTTCGAAGGTTGCTACACCTTCATCTTCAGCGTTCTTCGTATTTAGTCCACTGTGCGCAGTTCTCGCTAAATTGTGTAAGTAAATTGTGATATAAATTATTAGCTTTACATATTTAAAAATTGTTTTAACTTTTAACTTTTTGTTTTAACATTACATAAAATAATGTTAAAGAACAAGTCCAGAAAAAGTTGAAATATAAAAATTCGAAAAAAAAAGTTTTTTCCCTCTCCTGTAAAATTTAGTAAATTCGACTTTGCTCATTTATGTTTTGTTTATTAACATTTTCATTGCTCAAAATTTCTGCATTTACGAACAGATTTCTTCAAAATGTGCTGCTTAAAATACCACACAATGAATAGTTATGGCGTAGCTAATTAGTTTAGTATTTTGTTCCTAATCATAAACATAAACGTCGACTGTTCTTAGCTGGGATATTGCATAAACTATTTTTTAAACACCCAAAACCCATCAGAAGCAATCGAACCGATTTGCATACAAATTTATATTAAAAAACATTTCAATGTTCTTTTCAGCTAATAAAAATTATTCTTTAAACTTGAAGTGACGCCATTCTCGTCATTCGTCATCAATTTTATTATTAGGATCAATAACATTCGTTGATTGAGAAATACTTTTATCAGCAGGTTTAATGACCAGGAACATCAATTATTAAGTCCAACTGCCCGTATTCATAAAAATTTTTTGGATTTATAGCATGGCAAATTGATTGAATTTTGTATGAACATTTTTCTATTAAACATTTTGTAAATAAAAAGAAAATTTTATGAATACGGCAGTAAAAGTATTAAATAGTATATTGAAAAAAAAAATTATTTTAAGTTAAAAAACAACTTTTAATATTTTTGACAGCTCAAAAAAAATTGGAATATAATGTTACGTTTTACCTTTTCAAAACGTGTATAATGAAACAAAGATTTGTTACATTGTATAATGATTGCTCACAACCACCCTTATTTATATTCCAAAGACATTTGCCACCAGATTCTGTTAGAACATTCTAGTAGTGTCTAGCAACTTTGACATTTCTGTAGAATATTTCAGAAATCCGTTAATTTTAATTTGCATTTGTATTTGTGTATTTTTTTATATTTATCTTTTGCTTATGTTATCTTACCCGGCATTTAGACATGTAAGTGATTTATTGCTAGTAGCAAATACGTATTATCAACGAAAAAGTAAATAATTAGTTGGAATGTGTGGTAAGTTGTTTGAGTGTTTACACACTTGCGAGTAACTTCATTTGAAAAATGCTGTCAACAGATAAAGTTTTAGCAAAAATTGCTAAATAACTATATTAATGCTATACTGACGTATTGCCGTGTGGTCAATATCTGAAAAAAACATTATCATAAAACTTATTTTTTCAAAAAACATTAAATTATTGCTTAAAATTACTATTAGGACTTGTTTTTGTATAGTTGTCTTCCTTTTTATTTCTTATTTTTTGTTGAGAAATTACTAGAAAATTCGCACTTGGTAACACTGTTTCGTCATTTGGCATTTTAATTGCCGCAAGTGCCAAAAAATAAACTCGCAAGTTTGAAAAACATGACTGTATTGGTGAAAAAGTTTTAGTGGATTGAGTTTTTCGGACTTGCATTTGCATGTGTAACTGCCAGGTTACTATTGTTGGATTAGTGTGAATGTGTGTTTGTCAGTTTGTGAGTTGGTATGTAAGTTATGTGTGTTTGTTTATTGTGTTGTCAGCCGATGAAAATCCAGAACGTTCTAATAATAACGTTTATACGAGGGTAGTGCACAAATTGCTGTTAATAAATGTATTTCCGAAAACAATAAGATGAATCTTCACAATTTTTTTTTTTTTTTTTTTTTTTTTTTTTAAGACAATACAAACTCTACAAAGCTCTGACTGCTTATCTGTAGATACACCCAGGGTCTAAGCGGGAATCGAACCCGCACCTTCATATTGATAAGTCTAATGCTCATGCACTAGACTACGGAGGCACCCGTAAACACTGCCCGGAATACCTTTTGGAAGCAGTATCTGAAATATTTTGTGTTGCGTTAATCGCTAAAAAAAATTCGTCATGTCCTAAATGGAAAAGCCGCCACTTAAGATTGCTCGTTTCAATCTATAAACTATTGATTATTTGAAAAGCAACTAACCAAAAAAAAAATAAATAAATAAATATAAAAATAATAATAATATTAAAGATAATATTAAAGCAAAGATTGTTACAAAACAGAGAAAAAAAAATATGTTTTTGACTGACAAGAAATTGTCGTTAATTTATACTGATCGAAAGCATGTTAAAGCAAAAGGAAATTACAAATAAAAACTTAAAACCATAAAATATTAAATGGAATCAGATTCTATACAACAAAAAAACTGCTGTACGTGATAGAAAACTTTAGCGAACAAATAATCTTTATGTCATTTTACACACTAACGTACTATCAAAAGAAAAAAAACTTTACAAACTTTGTTGAGTTCCCCACACCTCCACAAAAAAAAAAAAAAAAAAAAAAAAAAAGAAAAAAAAAAGCAAAATCACTTTTTTAAATATCGATAAATTCTATGAATCTTTTTCCAACGCCATTTTACAATTTTAAGTTTTGTTTTTGTGAACTAAAAACTAAAAAGGACAAAGTATTTTAGAAAGTAAAAGTTTGTTGCCATTTCACATTTATTTTATTTTATTTAGTTACACACACACTGTTCGCTCTTATTTGCCTAATGCACATACACTTGCACACATAAAATATTTAGCTTGAATCCTATTACAGAATACGGTACTTCTCACTCCGCCTAACCACTCACTCCGTTACTATTTTCTTTTTTTTTTTTTTGTTATTTTGAAACCGAGTAAAAACTTTGTGATAAAGTGTTCGACATTTTTTGTTCTAATGGAAATATTTAATCAAAATTGATTTGAATGATTTATTATTTCGCTTTCTTAAGAACAAAGAAGTGAAAGAAAAAGGATTTCTGCCATTCTCTGTTTGGTTTCGTAGCTCTTAAAGCAACGTATTATCTGTTTAAAGACATTAGCAACCTATAGATAGAAAACTTTGCTATTATGCACACACACGCTTTCAAACACTTACAGTAGTGGTCAAAACATTTGCAAGTGACTGGAAGTGTTTAGATATTTTAAAACAGAAAAATTATGATTAAAATTAAAGTTTAAATAAATAATTAATACACCAATTACCAACAGAATTAAGTTATATGCATTTCTTAATAAGCGATTGAATATTTATATTATAATTGTACTTGTAGTCTTTTATACTTCTATATAGAATTACATTTAGAGGAGGAACAAAAATTGTTAGAATTATAAACACATAGTTAATTATTTAAGGAGATAGAAAAAAAATTTTTATTACGATTTGTATTATTATTATTGTGATTATTGTTTTTTAAAATATTTTATTATGTTCTAACATATTCGTAAAAAGGTATTTTGGATTTGCTTCAAGAACAAATTTCAATATAAAATCGAATCTTTATATCTATTTCAAATCCAGAATATATTGTGATGAATATGGCTGTTAATATTTTTATTTTGAAATTGTAGAATATGTTTGAATTTTCATTGACGAAAACTGTGAATTTTAAAAAATTATTTTAATTATATTATTATAATTAATTGACCTTTTTTATTAAAAAAAAAAAAATCATTATTTTATCATTCAAAAAAATATCAAAAAATCATTTTTATTATAAACAAAAACCAATTTTCCTGAAGAAGCTACACAAAGGAGTAGCGAAATATCGAATAAAAACAAATATTACATATATCAAAAATACTTGCAGCTTAAGTAATTAGTGTAATTTT
Source organism: Dexiosoma caninum (assembly GCA_963924685.1). NCBI lineage: Eukaryota > Metazoa > Arthropoda > Insecta > Diptera > Tachinidae > Dexiosoma > Dexiosoma caninum. The sequence continues at coordinate 25,332,861 of OZ004729.1, read as the reverse complement.
TTTTTTCTTTTTTTTTTATCTTGGACTCAGGGACTATTCCCTACATATCCAAAGTATTGCACTGGAACTAGAGCTTAATTCTTATTATTATATTATTTTTTTATTATTTATTTTTTATAAAATTATCTTATCTAATTTATATTTTATTTATTTTCTGAAGAGCTACACAAATTTCCAGCGAAATATCGAGAAATTTATAAAAGAAAAATAGCACAAAAAATAAAATAGACCTAAATCTTAAACAATTTTATGAATAAAATAATTATAAAAAATAAAAAAGGACGAACAATTTATATTAATAAATAAATATTCATAATAAATAAATAATTGTAATGAATTTTGACCCCGTTAAATAAAAGTGCACCACCGTAGCCTACTGCATGGGTGTTAGTCTTATGAATCTGGAGGTGCGGGATCGATTCCCGCCTAGACCCTGCCTATTATCACTATGGGCCTAAGTGGGGCATTCTCCTATGGGGAGGGTACTAACCTAAATAAATAAAAAAGAATAAATGACCTCAATTCCCCTTAAATTTTAAAATTTTTTTTTAAAGTTGCAGCGAAATATCGGGAAATTTATTAAAGAAAAATATAAGAAAATATAAATAAATATAAAAAATAAATAATTTTAAGAAATAAAAAAGGTCGAATAATTTATATTAATAAATAAATATTTATAATAAATAAATAATTGTAATGAATTTTGACCCTGTTAAATAAAAGGGAACCACCGTACTGCATGGGTATTAGTCTTATGAATCTAGAGGTGCGGGATCGCTTACCGCCTAGACGCTGGCTATTATCAATATGGGCCTAAGCTCTGGTGGGGCGTAATAAGTAAACATAACTCGCCTTAAATTAAAAAAATTTTTTTTAAATTTAGTGTCCGCGGCCGGAATACATTTTGTAAGGAAACTTATTAAAATCTCAGTTGTACAAAACTTGTACGGTTATGGAAGTTGCGCGAACGATGCGAACCATCATCATATGGTAATCTGGTGGATCGGGAAGACTGCCTTTATTTTAAAAAAAGCGGCTAAGTGTCGGCTTAATGCGACGACTGACATTCTGTTGACTCAGCTGTTATGCGGGGTTGTTTGATTTAGTTTTCTGTCTGTTTTCTTTGTTTTGTTAAAAGCTGATTCTTTTTCATAAAATTAAACTTTATTTTCTGGAGCATAAAAAAAAATTATTCCCGCATGTATGTGTTAAACGCGCTCATACATACATGCACACACACACACACAGAAACATAAGTTTATACCCACACAAACAATTAGCGGTGGGTGTGAGAAATTTATTTTTTGCTCTGACTGTTTCAAATTTATATTTTTATATTCGTGCAAGTTTATGCCGCTTTTTTCGTGCTTTTATTTCATTTTATTTTTTTTTTTCTTTTTTTGTAAAAAAAATTTATTTTTCGCATTCGTTTGCTTTTTTCATTGTGTTGTTAAGTTTTTTGCCCCTTTTTTGCAATAGTGTGATGTATTTAGTGTTGTGCTGTTGTATTGTCACTTTTAAAACACATGTAAGTGAAAAGATACAAAAGAGATACAGACACTGAAAAGGTTTCAACTGTAAAAGGCCTTCAATTCATGGACCTTTTAGAAGGTATTTTAGTTTGAAGGTACAATTGTTGTTTTGTTTGCCTTTTGGAAAACCTTCCGATTTTATAAGTGACGTCTCCGCAGTCTTTAGGCACGAAACGTTCTAAGCGGGATGTGGACTGTCAACCTGTCAGCCTGAAGAAAACTTTTCGCAATAGGAAGGGGGGTAATATTTGCTAACAAATAAAAGCTGCTAATGTTTGATTGTACTTTACAAATTCTGGTTCTAACACAAAAGCGAAGAGAACAATTGAGTGTGGGGATGGCAGAGGTAGTTAGCACGCTAGCCCAGTATCCGACTGTCATAAGAAATTTTGCATTTTTCTGATGTGCATTATTATGCATTTGCATGATCTAATCATTATAAGGTCAGGTCGGCAAATCAGGTGAACCATTTGTTTAAAAAATCTTGCTTGTCAAAAAGTGTTTACATTTCGATGGCGCCATTGTTATTAAGGTTGCCAGTTTAACACTTTCAGTACTAGATTTAATTAATGAATTTCACAAAAAAAAAAACAAGGCTAAATGCTGGTTAACCATTTATTTTATAATTAATTGGCACATTTTTCGCATTTTTAATTTAGTTCATAAAATTACAAGTTTTGTCTCACTGTATAAAGAAAAATTCATATATGCTAAATTTTATGCTGATCAGTGAATTAAAATCTTGTCTTCTTCTAAAATTCAACATTTTCAATAGATAAAACGTTGAAACAAATCATAATTTATATTTGCACAAGTGAAATAAAAAAAATTTATAATTAGTGGAGATATATCACACAACTGAATAGATATGGGATATGAAACAGAATACAACCGAATTGTGGACAATTTTATAAATTCCATTAATAAAAATCCCTTGAAATAGTTGTCCAGCTTTGTATTGTCTCTTTTAGTTTTGCCTTTTTTTGAAACGCATTTATTCAGTTAATTGGGTCTAATTAAAAACAAACTTAAAACTAGAATGAACACAGGACTGTAGTGTAGTTATACGTATATGAGAAAGTGTAAAATAAAACAACGTTTGCTTCCACTCTCTAAAAAATTGGTTAATGTGAAAACTACCAAAAAAAAATTGGTGTACGAGGAAGATGAAAATAACGTGCTTGAAATTTTTAATTCTCACAAAAACTAAATTTTGAACATATGCAGAAAAAATAATTGCTAAATTTTGTCCAATTAAGTCTTTGTTCAGTAAATCTTTTTTTTTTTTTTTCAATTAAAATTTTAATTGAATCCACGTTTATTTTTTGTTTGACTTTGTTAGTCTCTCAAAACAGTGCTGATCAAAACAGATTTGATTCAAAATACCATAAAAAAAATAAGAAATTGTAACATATTAATTGTGCGTAAATAGTATGTACGTATAAGCTTAGTTTTTATATGTGAAAAATATTAAGTTTTTGGTTGATTAATTTATTAATTGAATCTCGAAAAAATTTCAATTGATATTTTAATTGAATTTTTAAAATTTTTAATTAACTTCTTATGAAAAAAATTGGAACATTTTTTCAATTAAAACTTATTGAATCTACGATTTTCGTGATGGGTTGAAATCCAATTATTATTTTAATTGAATATCTTCCTTTTTCTTAATTGAGTTAATTTTGATTTTATTTTTTTTTCTGTGTATTTAGCATTTTTGTTTGTAAAAACATTCATTCATATGTTTAACACTAAAATTAGGCATTATATTAAACAAAATGGATTTTAATTATAAAAATTTTTAAAGCAACAGGAATTTTTGATGACATATCGAGCCTTTGGTGCAATACCTTAGTAATTCAAAAAATCGTGAACTGAGAAAAGTGCATTTGAAGTTTTGAGCCATCTTTTATTTTTTGAGCCATATTTTCGTTTACTAAAGTTATTTTTTTTACAAGTTTTTAAATAAAGAAACATGGTTTATAATGTTTTCTGTTTGTAAATTTCTTGTCATAATGGAAATATTTCATTCTTGCAAATAAATATCGTTGGAAATAGCTGGAGGCCATAAAGACATTTGTAGCTGTAGAATCTGAACAGTTAAGAGATACAACCATAATCTTTTTTCCTTTGGATATACATTTCTCCAAAGATCATTTCTGCATACCCAGCTCAAAAAATTCAAATTTTGAATTACGACGGTATTGCACCAAAGGCTCGATATGTATGTGTGTAAAATATGATATCAAACTGGTTTAAATTTCCCAAATGATAAACATTTTTCAATATATCGACCTCTGTGCGCGAAATTATCGGATGTTACAAAAACTAAATTTCACAGGAGAGCGTTTTTATTCGTCTTTTTTTTATTTGCCTGACAGCAGTAACTGTCACATACGATAAAATGTACATGGTGTTATCTCCATAACTATAACAATTAATTAATTATTATTATTAATGGATTTAGAATCATTTTGCATAAAAAAGTGGATTTCGAAAAAAGTGTAACATACGATAATTTCGCGCACAGGGGTCGATATGTACAGACATTTGAAAGGTAAATGGCTTCTTTTAATTATATTAACAAAAACTAGCACTTTTTTTAAAAAAAAATGTGCAACATTCTAACACTTTTGTTCTGCCTTCTTCTGGCAACCCTGATTGTTATATTCAAAACTTTGTTTACTTTTGAAAGTGTAGTGGAACTTTTAGAAATTGTAGTGGAACTTTTAGAAATTGTAAAAAATTATAAATTGAAAGAAAACATAAATAGTTGTTTCATTTAAAAATGTGGTAAAACTTTAAAAGTTTTTAAATTATTATTATTTACAGATAATATAAAGCACGCCAAAGTAAACTGTTCGTCCATCAATTTCACAAAACGTGCAAAATGTAATAGACAATGGACCTACGGCAAAATCTCTAGCAAATGTTCAATAATTCTCTTGCACTTATGTGAGCAATCATTCATTATTTTTTTTTTACACTTTAATTTAATTATATTTGTGTACAAAATAATTTTCTAATAAGACAACGTGTGTAGCATGTTGCAAAAGCTTATAAAAATAATAGAAAAAAAAAATTACGTTTTTTATAGGCCATTGTAGCCAGCTGCTTTGACAAGCAGAATTTAACTTTACACTAACAAAATGGCTGCAGACGTTTTTGTTGTTTTCCTGAGCTGACCTGAAACGCTGAATAGTACCACATTCAGTTGATACTTCCTAAAGTGAAGTAAAATAATTAATAAAAAAAACAAATGGCTACCAAAATTTAATTCGCTGCCTTGTCACCAGAGGCGCTGCAACACTGCTATACAAACAAAAAATGCGGAAAAGCAGTGCTGTAAAGATAATGAAACTTTCCTCTCTCTGTCCGTTCACCAACCATCTGTCATCCCCATCACTATTCCTTTCCTATAGAAATTAGTAATTGCCTATAGAACTTGTAGGCAATTATTGCCCTAATACTAATTGTGATTTGTTTAGGGTCCTCCGAACCGCATTTGGCAGCTACTAAGTTATTCGCAAGCACGCGATTTCAGTAAACTTTGTAATGTCGTCTTTGCCAAGGGCCTTTATAACAGTCCTTTTGCCCCATTGGGTATAAATATGTTTACAAATACGTTAGTGCTTCATGTCATGTACACATGTAAAATGTACATACGTAATATAGCATGTATGTATGAGTGTACTTATGCATATGATGGGGTTAAATACATTTTTGTAAAATATTTTTTTTTTTATTTTCCTGGCATTTTTATGCTCTTCTGCAACAATAATGGCATGTCAAAGTAATCCACTTATTTTATGATAAAGTATGACAATATTTGAGCCGAAAATAAAATTTTTTATTAAAATTTTTTTTGTTTTGTTTTTCTTTTGTAAAGTTGCTTCTCCGTTTGTCGACGAAACAAAAGGCAACTTATCCGCAAATGTGATTTATTACGAAAAATTTATTAAAAACAAATTTCTGACGATACAAAAAGTAACTTTATAACTTGTTTTCCCAGAAATTTAGGGAAATTCTGGAATGTTTGTAAATGAATAGTATTTTAATTTTGTAATATATGTTTCTTGCTGCTTATTTGATCGTTTTTTATTTTATTAAATTAAATTATAATATTTTTCAAGTTTAAGGTCAGTAATGCTTTTCTAATTTTTATTTCTTCAATATTTCGCCACTTGTGCCATGGGGTTTGAAAAATATTATTTATTTTAAAATTTTTTGGTTTCGTAGTCAACGTGCAGACTATTTCAGCCATCACCACCCTCAAAGACCGAGATTTTCAATAATTTAGCATTTGAAACGAAGCAATAGTTACGGATTTTTATCAAGAGAATAAGTATCATATCCCTAATACTAATTGTGATTTGGCTATGGTCCTCCGAACCGCATTTGGCAACTAATGTCTGATATTAGGAGAGATACAAAAGCAGAATTATAAAATCATATTGCTTGGAACTAGACGGCTGCTTAAGCACAATAAAAATGTCTTTTTTAGGGCTAATAAAATCAATGGGAGTGGACCTCGTTGCAGTTAGGTAGCCCAATATTACACAGAAAAAATATTAATTAAACTTTCCCAATTAAATCTTTGCTCAGAAAAATTTTTATTCTCAATTAATAATTTAATTAAATCTACGATTATTTTAATTGATTTTGGTGTTCTCTCAAGAAAGTACAAACAAAATGGTGAAATTTAAAAATTTTTTTAAATTAAAACTGTTAATTGGTGACGCGTTTTTCGTAATAACTTGAAATCCAAACATTATTTTAATTGAATCTTCTTTGTATTTTTTAATTCAACTTTGATTTTACTTTTTTCTGATTCGGTATTGATTTACATCAAAAACGACCACATTTGACAAACAAAAAAGGTGTTGCTGCGTTTTTGAGTTTGTGTTTGACGGCCATTAAAAACCGACAAGCTCGTGAAGTTTAACGAAAATGGAAAACTGTGAATTTCGTGTTTTTTTTTTATTTATTTTTTCCATAAAAAACCATCATTCAAACCAAAGAAAGTCTTCATAAATACTATGGGAAGAGGTTTACGGAATTCCGTTGTGGTCATACTAGCACAAGTGACGCCATCCCATCACGCCAGAAATTGTCGATAAAATTCATGGAATAGCTAGAGAAGTGTAGAACGATCACCGCCCAATATTATTGAGAGCTTTTAGGCAGACTCGGTTCCGGCAAGATAATGCACGAGGGCACGTGTGTGTAGTCAGTATGGCAAAAATCCATAAATTGGACGACGCATTGCTACCCCTTCCAGTATATTCTCCAGATTTAAACCCTGCCACTACTTGACTTTGCCAAACCTGAAGTAATGTGTGGGTGGTAAGAGATTTGGGTCGAATGAAGAGGTCATAACCGAAACAAAGGACTATTCAGGGCTTTGAGAAAACCTATTATTTGGATGGAACCAAAAAATTGGAAAAACGCTGGACTAAATCAGTTGATCTCAAAAACGCTTATTTGCCGAAATAGAAAGTTTTTATTCAAATAAACAAGGAATTATGAAACAGCCCTCGTAACTCGCAGCAGAAACCATTTTTTGTTTGCATTTATCGTAGTGCTGCCACACTATTAGTTTTTAAACTGTATAAAATATACGGGGTAGTGATTTACTGCTCTTGAGTTTAAACCACATATAAATTTTAGTTTGGTTTAAACTTTAAATTATTTATTAGCCCTTCGACATCATAATGTTGCCAAGAAGTAGCGGTACTACCACCATTTTGTTTATAAAGTTTCTTGTTGTTATTCATTAATATTTGCTTTCAATTGTAGTAATAATTGAAAATGTTTTAAATTTTATTTCCGTGCATAGATAACAATTAAAAATCTCATATTCTCTTTGTAATAATACCTGGAATATGAATTGGAATTTTTATTTTCATGCAAAATAAAGTCTATAAAGAAAAAAAAACAGCATACACAGAAAAAAATTATTGCTGAATTTTTTCCAATTAAGTCTCTGTTCATTAAATCTTTTTTTTTTTCAATTAAAATTTTAATTGAATCCACAATTATTTTAACTGACTTTGTTAGTCTCTCAAAACAGTGCTGGCAACGGATTTGATTCATTGTGAGTAAATAGTATGTACAAACTTAGTTTTTATATGTGAAAAGCATGTAGTTTTTTTTTTTGATTAATTTATTAATTGAATCTCGAAAAAATTTGCAGTTAATATTTTATTTGAATTTTGAAAAATTTTTAATTAATTTCTTATGAAAAAAATCGTAAAATTTGTTCAATTAAAACTCATAATTGAATCTACGACTTTCGTGATAGATTGCAATTCAATTATTGTTTTAATTGAATCTTCGTTTTTCTTAGTTGAATTTTGATTTTTAATTTTTTGTAACTGTGTAATCCAGTTATTGACCAAAACAGGTGACAAATGGGCATTTTTGCGATTTTTAAGGAACTGGATGCACTTTTTTCGGGTAGTTTTGTTTCGTTTTTTTTTGCTCCTATTCTATATCTATAACTTTGCTTCAGACATAAACGAGATATTCCGTACCGAGTTGTAACCGTGTTAAAATATAGCAAAAGTGATAAAAATCCACATTGAGCAAAAAAAAAAAATTCGCATGGCCATTAAATTATTAATGCAGCCAACTTGACAAAACGAATGATGCAGAAGTTCTTATTTTTGGGTCTACGTTCATGTAAAGTATCAGAATTGGGTCCCAAAATTATATGTTGTACTGTTGAAGAATTGTACAACAACTCGATTCAACACCAATTGGTTAAACAACACGCCTCGATTTCTTTTGCATTGAGGACCAGTGCTGCATACGCAGTTTGAGCATATATATTATTTTGGCGTTTTATATTTCAAAAGGTACGAAACGCACTTTTTTAATAATAAATGTTTCATAATATGTATTCTTGTTTCTCTTGCATTTAAAAATATTTTTCAATTGAAATGAACTCGTTTTTATTTTTTTGCATTGTGCGCGGAGCGGGCACATGGTGCAACTATGCAACAATGTTAATATGAATGAATATAGAGCATGTCCAAATGTCTGTCCACATTATTTGTATCTATTTAAGACCAGTGGTTTTTATTTCTTTATTTGCAATTATGCATTTGTGGGATTGCAAATCGAACATAATAGAGCGTAATGAAATGAAATGGCGTGGAAAAATGTTCACATATCATTTAACATTTTCTTTAAATATTTAAATCTGAAAGCGAAAGACTGTTTAATAACAATTGTTTAAAAAAATGTAAAAACGAATTTTTTACTTCTTTTTTTTTGGAACGCCAATTTGCTTAGAAAAAAATTGCCACATACTTGTATTCCTGCAAGGAGCAATAGGCTGCTAAAAAATTAAAGTTTTTTGGTGGTAAAATAAATGACTGATTGGGTCAAAGCCCAAAAAATAAAAATAACGTAGAACGTACTACTTTTTGGGTTTTTTTTGTAGGTTTTTTTCATTTTTTAATATTTCTTGCAATTTTATTTCGCAGATTTGTTTAATTTTATAACTTAAACCCATTTGTAGTTTTATATCGTGTTAAATTTTTTAGCAGAGTTGTATTTTAGGCGTTAAATTTTTTTTTTTATCTTGGACCAGCACTCAAGAGATGATCTTAAAGAAATTTCCTGAAGATGTTAGCCGATGTTTGACGAAATATCGAAAGAGAAAAATTAAAACAAACCTTTAAGCTTAAAAGATAATATAGAAATATTTATTAAAATTAATAAATTTAAAAAATAACGATTAAAAAAAGTAGGTTTTCACAATTTTACACACTTAAAAAATTTTGGAAAAAGTTAATTCCCTGAGGCAACGTGATCGATCACACTAAAATGCGATTTATGTAGAGGGATGCCCACTATATTTCTGCATTAATAGAATCTTTAACAGAGCGAGTTTAAGTTAGTTTCTCCCCCCTGATTTACGGCCGGACGACGCGTTGAACGAACGCTGAACGTTGAGCTATGAACGAAGTAAAATTTTTACCTTCGCACGGTCTTGTAAAAACCAACTTTAAAGACAATCCAGCAAAATGTCACGCAAAAAAAAGTAATGAATGTCTCAATATCAACGCAAGATGGCCACTATTCTTACAGCAGTATTGAAGGTCTAAGCAGAGACACTTCAAAAATAATGAAACGGCACAGCTACAGAAAAAAATAATATCAAGATTCAATTAAGAAAAACGAAGATTCAATTAAAAGAATCCATCACGAAAGTCGTAGATTCTACTATGAGTTTTAATTGAAAACATTTTACAATTTTTTACATAAAAAATTAATTAAGAAATCTTAAAAATTCTATTAAAACATTAATTGGAAATTTTTTGCAAATTCAATTAATAAATTAATCAAAAAAAAAAAACTACACGCTTTTCACATAAAAAAACTAAACTTATACGTACTATTTACGCACAATTAATATGTTTTAATTTTTTACTTATTTATGGTATTTTGAACCAAATCTGTTGACAACACTGTTTTGAGAGACTAACAAAGTCAATTAAAATAAACGTGGATTCAATTAAAATTTTAATTGAACAAAAAAAAAGAGTTTTACTGAACAAACACTTAATTGGAAAGAATTTAACAATTATTTTTTCTGTGTGGCCACAAATCAGAAGCTTTTACAGATTGAGTTAATTTTTGCGACAACCATTATTTAAATTAAAATAGACTCATATGGATTTCGGTCACTTCTTTCTTGATATGTTCGTATATTCACTGCAGACATGTTCATTGTCATTCATCTGAAATCGTGCAATCACCGTTTCCGTTACTACAGCTGACAAGTAGAAAAAACTCCGAAAATTTATAACTTCCCGCTTGAAAAATCATTTCATCAGTGTTTTCTATTAAAATAAACAGTTGAACATGACACTGTTACCGGCCGTAAGTCAATCAACCTGTTGTTTTATTTAAACAAATCACAGGCGTTAAATACGAAATATAAATGTAAATAATTTGTAATCAATAATCAACAAATTCATACAAATATTTACTACTTATGTGCATTATTTATCTAACACTTCTCGATTCATGATTAGCGAGTGAGTTTTGTGAGGGGATAGAAAGTCAAACAAACATATAAAAACGAGAAAAAGAACAGACACTGTAGACAGACAACAAAAAAAAAGACAAAATAAACAAATCTATAATAAAGGGTGGTTAAATTTCAAGGGCCGATGTTGATTTTGAATAAAACACAAACTATTTAGGAAATTATTGTAATTTTATTTTATTATGATATATTGGTATTACTCAATTATGTATGGAACAAAATATCGGCCAAATGGGCGCCGCGACCACGGCGGCACACCTCCATCCGATGGTCCAAATTTTCGATGACGCTGAGGCATAATTGAGTTTCTATGCCATTAATGTGCCGAATTATCTCATCCTTTAGGTCTTGAATTGTTGCTGGCTTATCGACGTGCACCTTTTCTTTCAAATAACCCCAAAGAAAAAAGTCCAACGGTGTCAAATCACATGATCTTGGCGGCCAATTGACATCGCCATTACGTGAGATAACACGGCCATTGAATTTGTTGCGCAAAAGAGCCATTGTTTCGTTAGCTGTGTGGCAAGTGGCACCGTCCTGCTGAAACCACATATCGTCCACATCCATATCTTCCAATTCGGGCCATAAAAAGTTTGTTATCATCTCACGATAGCGAACACCATTCACAGTAACTGCCTGACCGGCCTCATTTTGGAAAAAATACGGCCCGATGATGCCGCCAGCCCATAAACCGCACCAAACAGACACTCTTTGTGGGTGCATTGGTTTTTCGACAATCACTCTTGGATTCTCATTCGCCCAAATGCGGCAATTCTGTTTATTGACGAATCCACTGAGGTGAAAATGTGCCTCATCACTGAAGATGATTTTCTTCGAAAATTGATCATCCACTGTTGCCGTGGTCGCGGCGCCCATTTGGCCGATATTTTGTTCCATACATAATTGAGTAATACCAATATATCATAATAAAATAAAATTACAATAATTTCCTAAATAGTTTGTGTTTTATTCAAAATCAACATCGGCCCTTGAAATTTAACCACCCTTTATTTGACATTGACATCCAATATATACAAATCCCTCCGGAAGTATATTTTCATTTTTGTTGCCACAACATTAACAAATTTGTTTTGATTGTCCCCAAGAAGTTACCAACAATCGAATGGAATTTTGTTTTTTTTTTTTTTATTATTATGTATTTGAAATGTTATTTGACAAGCTGATAATTTTTAGGGATTTTAGTGGCTTAATAAAAATAATGTGAATAAATAAAATCTAGACTTTATGGGTTTTGAACTTCAACAAGAAGAAGAAGAAGAAGAAGAGAGAGCATGTGTGATTTTCAAATGTTACAAAAATAAAATATTTCGACAAATAAAATTATTTTTAATCTGAAAGTACAACTATTTATTGTTTGCTTATTTAAAAAAAAAAAAAAAAAAAGGAATAGAAATTGGTAAATTCTGACAACTCTTACACAGCTTAAAAATTTAATAAGTTTCCTTGACACCAGAGGCGCTGCAACACTGCTACAATAAAAAGCCTCCGAAAGCAGTGTTGTAAAGATAATGAAGCTCTCCTTTCTCCGTTTTTGTCTTGTGGTAGGAAATCATTGCCTGAGTGTTACTTCTCAAAAAACAAAAACAAAAAAAACAAAAAACAAAAACAAAAATGGCAACATATTTTTGTATACAGCTGTTGAGGCAATAACGTACGATATTTCATTCTGCCTAAAATAACATATGGGCATTTCAACAGAAAGGTCTAACAGGATCGAAAATTAATATGTCCATCAACAAATGATTCTATGGGAAATGTTAAAATTTTAAGAAAATTATGTATTTTCAGTTTGTGGTGTTTGTTATTTTCAGAAAATTGGTCTGGAAACTGGAAATTTATTTAAAATATAGAGAACATATCAAACTGTGAAGGCAATGTCAAAATAAAAATATACCTACATGTACATAACTATTTCGACATTATTGAAAACTAAACCCGCCCTCATACTACTCTGGTATTTTTTTTTCTCAATAATTAAAATAAGTAAATAATTTATTTAATAGTGCCATTAGTATGTTAAATTCAATTTTAATATTAATAGTACAGAGAGACGTGACAGGTGGTGAATTGATGAAGAATGTCTCCATTCTTACACAAAGCTGCTGTATCACATTTTTTTAATTTGTTAATTTGTAAGGCACAGTTGCAACATCTCCGTTGTTGAGTTGATGCATTAATTTTATTCAAGCCAAATCGCAACCATTTTGTTTATTATCATAGTGTGATCCTGATTCAAAATAACTTCATGTGGAGTGGAAGTGGAAAAAAGTTGCTGTGACATTCAAGTCAGATCCTGGACATTTCGAAATAAAAATTAATGCAAACATGCTGCGAAGGAATGGAAGAAACTTTTCAAGAGTTTTTTCTCTTGGCGAAAGACAGTGAATTCAGGGTGTTTCATACTGTGAAAAAACTTTCCACGCCATCAATATCATAGTTCTTCTATATCTTGGAAATAATCTTTATAACTATGCGGACGCTTTTCTTCCCGGCAGTTTTTATTTACTGAATAGCACAACATGCAATAAATAAATATGAATATTCTTTGAGCTAGAGGTTTTTACTATTTATTACAAAAACTATAAATGTGGAGATTGCAGTCTTTGCATCTATACCCCTCAATTGTCCATATCATTTCAAACCTGTGAATTTATTTTCGACATTAATAAACTCAAGTGCTTAAAGAGACCATCCGCACAATTTTTTTTTAGGGATTTACATTACAAACATATTTCCAATTAATCAAACTATAATAAACCTGCCAAAGGTCTTATAAGAATCACAAATACAGTGAAGTTCGGTTATAACGCGCAATTTTGTTCGTTATATATTATAATTTGCTATAAACGTACTAATTCTTAACATTAATACCGAACTGTTAGGACCGCAGAATTTGTTCGTTGTAAGCGAAAATTTGCTATAACCAGTGTTCGTTGTAAACGAACTCCACCGTAACACTAAACGGAAAATACCAACTTGTCCTGCTTAACAGTGAATAACATTTCTTACATGGCAAAAGCAGAAAATTACTCGCAACAATTAAATTAATGGAAAAAAATTACAGAACACATTTGTGTCGGAAACTAATCAGGCCAATTTATTCACACACTCTCTCACAGCTGAACACAATTTTTGACAAACGCTTATTTAATCTTTCATTTTATTAAGGGAACTTAACTACTCGCGTCGCGTGTGTGTGTGTGTGTGTGCGTCTGTGTGTTACGCAGAAAGAAGAAAAAAAGTATTAGAAATGTTTACTTATCGTCTTATCATCTTCTTAAGGGTACGTATCCAGGGATGTTAACCGTACGGTAATGACAGTAGTGTATGGTAATTTAGAAAACAGAACGGTAGGCAGGTAATTTCTGTATTTGTATTTTCAAAAGTTTTAATTTTCAACTGTTAAACACAAAAGTTTTTTTTTCACAAATGTGTCTACTCATGATATACATACATACATATTTCTCATAAAAATAATTTATAAAAAGTACGATTTCATTACAACTAAGCAAAATAAGTTAATTGTAGTTAAGTTCTATACGTTTCTGCATTAAATGTACGAATAACACTTTTTAGCTAAAGTTTAAATTTTATAAAAATGTATACATTGGTTTTATTGAAAGTGGATACAAATTATTTTATTATTGTTACTTGTTGCTTAATTTTTTCTAGTTTAATAAAAAAAAATTATTATTTCTGTAGAAGACTTTTCATACGAAATAAAAAAGTTAACATCACTGATTGTATCACACCTATCGACGCATAATAAATACATACATATGTAATAAATCTTTTCAATACTTGTAAAAGTACTAACTCACATTTTATGTTTAATTAGTTTCTGTTTCTTTTCTCTCTTTCTTTCATTCTATTGCTGCTCTTTTATATTAATGAAGTCTAGCACCTGTCTACCTCATCATCAAAATCCTATTAAGGGTAGAGGAAAGAATGCAAAAAGAAATATTGACTGCCTGTTACTGCAAATGCGTTGTCAATTTCTGCCGAATAATTATCTTGAAAGCAAAAAATATACAAAAAAAAAAAAAAAAGTTGGGAAATGGCTGTAAAACTACATTCTGATGAATTCATGTCTAAAGAAAATAATGCCTTAAGCGCCTAAAAGGCTGCTACAGTAACTGCGGTGTTTATTTAATGTTGTTTTAGTTGCCTTTCTTTAAATCTTCTAACTATTTGTCAGGCAAATGTGCGTAGAACTGAAGTTGCTGTATCTGCTTGCCGTCGTAGTAAAAGTTGCTTTTTTGTTATTAGCAGTCATAGTAAAAGTTGTAGCAAAGATATTAATATTTAGATAAGGGAAGGTATGCCGTGCTTAAACTATCGGCTGCGAAATTGTCTACTTGATTTTCTTGCATTTACTGTCGGCTTAACAACGGTGAATTTAACCCTCCAATGGGAGAGAAGGTTCCTGGTGATCTTTTTCATATTCAAAATGAAATTACTTCCTGATGGTCCATTGGAAGTATACCCGACCCCCCATTAAAAAAAAAAATTTTATCATAAAAAAAGTTCAAGTTGGGGGTGCTGATGGCGAGTAGTCAGCGTGTTGGCTCCGCAACCAGAAAGACCCAGGTTCGATTCCCAGCCGGGTCAAATCAGAAAAAAGTTTTTTCCGAGTTTTCTTTGCTACAGCACCCTCCTTCGTCGGTATTTGAGCAATAAAACGTCGGCGAAGTAAAATAATAAATAAAATGGCTCCATTAGCTTAAAAATAATGCGTCAAAAAAAAAAACATCAGAAACGCCACAACCGGATCCGACCAATAGTTTAGTTTCTATTGAGCTTTAAAAGTGTTTAGTACGGGAACGTGTGAAAAGGTCTGCTGGGACTTTGTACTGAAATTTCAAGAAATTATTAAACTTTTTTATTAATAATGGGTGCTTATGGATTTGTTAGCACGTGTTCGCTTTTCAACCAGAAGATCCACGGTTCTAATTGCCGATCAGACAAAATATTTTTCAATTGTGTCTGTTGCAAGCGCAACCTACTTCACCGGTATTTGAACCTGAAAGCATCGACAAAGTTAATTAATATATAAAATTTCTCAACTTCCGCTGCTGATGGCGAGTAGTTAGTTTTTTCTGAGTTTTCTAAAACAAAGCTTCAAAATTCAATACGTCTCCTTAACATCAGAGGCGCTGCAGCAGTGCTATAAAAGAAAAAAAACCTGCAAAAGCAGAGTTGCATGCTAGTGAAGCCACCTGAAACCCCTTGTATCTCTCTCACTATCCCTCACAATGCATTGCATGTGTTGGGGTGATCTACTGAACACTGGTTCAAAATAAAAATTATTAATGCGTCAACATAACACCTGAGACGCAGCAACTCTGCTTTAAAAATTCTCAAAAAAAAAAGTCAGAGTTGTGCTAGAATTGAGTTCTCTGTCCTTCTATCTCATCAGCGCCCGTCTCTTCTTTACACTGTCCATTTCCAGCTAGTTTCGGTCTATGCATTGCCTATCTGTGGGACATCTTTTGAGCACTGGTCCCAGAAAAAAAAAAAATTATTAAATGTTGTTTCAATTGTGTTACCTGCGGTACTTCCCCGTATTATTTTATGTATTTACACAAGTTGTCTACGTATCTGTTACACAAATAAAAATCATTTTGTATGCGTCAGTAGAAATAGTAGAAGAACCAGGAAATATACAGATACAAAAAACGAAATAGAAATAAAAAATAAAAAAAAGTACTCAAATACACTGAGGAGCAATTGCTACGAATTAAAGTTACCCTTGCAAGCAAAATAATAACTAACAAGGATCTCTTTTCGCTTAAAAATTGTTAGTCTGCGTTTAGACACGAAAACATTTGCAAGGGAAACATTTTAGTTTTGTAGCATATTAAGGTTGGGGAAGAAGGCATCGTTTGTGTCTTCGGTACTCGGCGATAAGCTTTCTTGACATATACTTTGCTTAACAAAAAAAAAGGAAATAATAACAATAATAATGGAATGTTGCCGACAAACATGTTCGTCTGAGTGAACGCGATGGATGAAACAAAAGAGAGGTTTTTCTTTCAAATGTTCGCCCGTCTAAACTCGCACTTATATGACCGACTATGATAATTGAACAAGACAAATTCCACGTTTTTTTTGTGAAATAGCAGGCCAAGAGAACTTTGCACAAGGTGTCCTTCCGTTCTCATATTGCCATGGAGGTAATAAATATTGGTAACGCGAATTATTTTAAGTCTTTTCTATTTTTATATTTATATTTTTTTTATTTATACTGAAATGCACATTTTTAAAAGGTGTCAATTTTGTGGTAGAAAAGAAATCACCATTTTGAAAAAGTATAGGGTGGGCCAAAATGAGCTTTTAACTTTTTTATTATAATTTTTGTTCTTTTTGTTTTCAGTGTTTTATAAACAAAAGTTGGGGAATTTGAAATGGAAGTGTACACAATTAAACAACGTGCCAAAACCGTTGAACTTTATTTCTCAAATCAACGATCCATTGTTTTGGCTCAGCGTGTATATTGTGGTTATTTTAATGTGCGGGTTGGACCCTCAGACTCAACAATAAACCGTCTGGTTGCAAATTTGTAACAACAAGGGACAAAAAGAAACCGTACTGTTGCCGGCAGGCTATGAACGGTGCACATGGATGACAGCAGAGTACTCGGGAAAAATGGAGAAACATCAACCGTGAGACGTTCGACACAACTTGGCCTCTCATGAGGGTCGCTGCAGAGAATTTTAAATACAATAAGCATGTTTCCATACAAAATTCACACTGCGAGGGACACAATGTTTCTTTTACGCGACATCTTTGGTGAACGAATTATTTACCGTACAAGCAATTTTAATTGGCCTACGCGTTCACCGGATTTAACCGCATCAGACTATTTCCTTTGGGGTTATATGAAAGGAAAAGTCTATATTAATAAGCCGAGAGCCATACAGCAATTAAAAAATAATATACGCGACGAAATCAACAACATAAAACCTGAAGTTTTGCGAAAAGTTATGGAAAATGTTTTGGAAAGAGCACGAATATGCGAGATATAATTTTTCATAATTAAATTATAAATATTCTCCATTAATATACACGGTGGGCCAAAAGTAATCACCCGGGGTATAAGTAATCACCCGATGTCTTTTTGCTGTAATTTTATTTAATAAAAACCTTTGGATCTGCATGTATGGTCATCAACTCTGGCGGCGGTCACTTAGCCCATATTATAAGCAGTACCAAAATTTGTCTTGAAAACAAAAAATTACAGCAAAAGAACATCGGGTGATTACTTCTGCTCCGCGTGCATACTTTTGGCCCACCCTGTACTATATTTGAAATAAAAAAAATTTAATAATAATGTCTTAAATAAGAAGTTATAATGACTTCAAACTCCTTCGGTCATTTTGGGCCACCCTGAATAATGATTTAAAAAAAAACCAAATCGTAGTGATTTTTGTAGAGTTTAATTGTTGTCTAGTAAGTTCACCTCTTATGAATTCACCTTGGTTTGTTCTAATGAATTTTCCCTCACAAATACTTCAAGTAGTTGGCAAATTTTGAAATACCAACACAGTTTACCATTATTTTCTTTTCAAAAAAAAAAAACATATATGACTTTTAAAAATAATTTAATTTTATAAATTCAGCAGTAAATTTCGTAGTAAATTTTTCTTCCTAAATTACTTAATTAAAATCGGATTCCCCATACTTTTCAAAAAAAAAAAAAAAAACTAAACTTTACAAAACTTTCATAAAATGTCTGCCGACATCCACCAGAGTGGTGAGTCTTATCAACGTTCGTAGTAGTGTGTTCGATGTGTTGAAAAAAAAATGTTGGGATAAGTGTTCATGAAAATAGTACAGAGAAATAAAAATGAGAAAATGAAAAAAAAAAAAATAATAACGAAAAGCCCTCTTCTTAAAGTGTTGGTTTAGCAATTGTAAGTCGCACAGATTATAGATTTAAGTAGGCAGAATTTAAGCGGATTTATTTAGTTTTTCCGTTTCTTTGTTAAAGATTTCATTTCTGTCGTTTGCTTAAACATTTGCGCAAATATTTAATGGCAGTTTTAAACAAAAACCAAAGAAAAAAACGGAAATACATACTGCATTTAAAAACCAATCAACACGTTTTATAAGCGCACTGCAAAATGCTTTTTAAAGAAATTTTACTTTTTCTGATTTTATGTTTTTTTTTTGCCGTTGATAGTTGGTTATCAAAAAATCTCATTTAAAGTTTTTCCATTAACTATTTCATTTTCTTTATTTGATTACAAGATACTCAGTAGAGTTGAGCATTTAGTTTTTTGCTCGTATTGTTTTTGAAATATATTTTTAGATTTTTGTTGGGACTTTTAGCCAAGAATGTTGAATTGTAATTTTAGCGAAAAAGGTTTTTCTTTTTTTTTATTATTTTTTAATAATACCAGAAGCAGAAGGATGATAACAAAATAATATATAAAAGAAAGCATAAAGTGAAAAGTAATTTTGAGTACATACTTAATGAAAAGCAAATAATTGAAAGTTCATTACTAAATACAATTCGCTAAGAGCTTTAAGCTATAATTTTGTGAAAAAAAGAACAAACTGAAATGATTTAAAAGCCAGCAAAAAAGAATTTATAATCCTTTAGATTTAAAAGAAGGATGCCCTACGGCAAGTCACCAAAACAACTACAGTCGAACTCTTCTATAACGAAATCTTCTCTATAACAAATAAAATTCGTGAACACAACATTTTTGTGAGTATTTTCATACATTTTGATCTCCCTATAACGATCTTCCCTATAGCGAAGTTCTCTCTGTAACGTACAATTTTTTAAGACCTAAACAGAATTTTTCACACTAAATAATCTCTCTATTGCGAAGTTTTTAGCAATCGATTTTTAGCATCAATTTAGTCACATACATATGTATGTATTAATAAAAAAAAATTAATGTGTTCATGTAAATCAATTTTTTTTGTCTTAATAAATATATTTTCTACATAAAAAAAATGTAGTCAAAATTTTCTGCAGTTTCTCTATAACGAATTTTTTCTATAACGTAGAAATTTGACGGTCCCCAACTGCTACGTTATAGAGAAGTTCGACTGTATAATGCTGGTGATACGCGACCTCTTAAAGAGTTGCGAGTTCGATTCTTATCAAAGGGGGATTTCTTCAAGCAAACAACTAAAACGAATTTTTTCGTATTATGGTACATTAGAGTTAAATTAAATCTTAGATGCGCAAAAATGTCTTGCAGCTTTATTGGTGGGGACATTTTAAAATACAGTGACAGGCAAAAATCAGCTCAAATATTTTCATTAAAATGTTGCCACAAGAAATTGTTTCCGTTGTAAAAAATTTATAATAATGCAGTTCACACTGAATTCGCCATTTGTTTGCTTGATAAAATTTTTAAACAAGAAAATGTGTTCGAACATTTTCAGATTTTATCAAGCAAACCAATAGCAAACTCAGTGTTAGAGCTCCAATGCTTGCAATTTAAAAGTAAGAATTTAATCTACGATTCACTCAAATAAGATCTTCTACATTTATGCTTTTATGGCAGTTTCGTAAAAGCAAAATATGTTTTAGATAAGTTATGTTACACACTGTATTTGAAAAAAAAGTATCTAATCAGCTGATAAGTACGTTGACTTGTCGCCGTCTCATGTACGACTAAAATTCAAGAGCATAAAACAGAATGAGGTGTGTGGTGTACAAACAATTATCATGCCGATTTCACCACACCACCAAACGTGGTGGTGAATTTATGCTTAATTACCTACCAGCACCCTCTTTCGTTGGTATTTCAGCAATAAAACGTCGGCTAAGTAAAATATTAAATAAAGTGTCTCTCTTAATTAAAAAAAAATAATGCATCAACAGAACACCAGCTCTGTTTTACACATTAACAAAAACCCGCAACAGCAGAGTTGTGCAAAAATTAAGCTCTCTATACTTTTTCAACTTCACCATCTATCTTTTCTGTACACCACACCTTTCCAATTAGTTCCGGTTTAATGCATTGCATACGAAAAGTGGCAGAAACTTTTTTATATGAATATGGCCCTTAGTTTTTACAGCAAATATATACATAATTAAATGGGCGAGCAGTATCATTTTTAGGTTTCAAGTCTTCAAATAATCCTGTACATAATTCTTGGCATCATTTGATTTAAGTAATTTTGGCTTTTTCATTAATATTCAGAATAATTTTATTATGATCGTTCTTTCAACTTTCCGTATTGTTTTAAGTTTTGGTGTCATAATTTCGCTGCTGTTTTTCTTTCTGTTTTCTTAATGCAGTTGTCATCCTTGTGATGTACGAAGTAAAGGAATACGAAACTACGTTTCACAACGTAATTGTCAGTTGTTTTTTTAATTTTTAAGCAAAAGATGAACTAAAGTGGCACTTTGTCATTATAAAATAAATATTATAAAAAACCAAACAGCGAAAAATTAAAAGAGCCAAAAATCAGTTAATGAAAAGAATTATTTTTTTAAACTTATTAAATACATTTCCTTTAGATAAAGTGATATGCGGTATTTCTCATTGGACATATGAGTGTATTTATAGACGCCACTCGAAAGCAGATAGAAATAAAAAAAAATTAAATGAAAGAAAAAGTTTTACTATTTTATTTTTAATTAACACCTATAATTAGAATAATATATTTTTTCCATTAAAAGTTGAATCAATTCAATTAAATTTTTAATTAATTTTTGGACTCAATTCTTAAATAAATAAATGATTTTTTTTTATGCAATGAAATACAAAAAAATTGAGCTTAGTTTTATTTAAATGCTTATTTGTTAGTTTTTATTCATATATACGACAGTCTTTATACAAATAGAAATTAAGAGCCAATAAGCATGTCAATTGCATACAAATCCATTCAAACCGTGATAATTCGTACCCCATTAATTCGAACACCTCAACATTTGAAAAAAAAAAAAAATTACTGCTCTCTTGAGAAAAACTCTTTAATTCGTAAAAATTTCATACATTTTTTAATTCGTATTTTTTCCCCAATTCAAAGTCTGAGAAATCCTTATAAATCGTACTTAATTGTTAAAAACCTCTTATAATTCGTAAAAAAAAAATCCAAATCCAATATTTAACAAAACAAATTAAATTACAAAAGTAATGTCTCTTTTCAACACATTTTTTTAGCAATAATCGGAATTTTTTGTGTTTTTTTAGTTTAGATTATTTGCAGTTTTACTGAGGAAATATTACCTAGAATTGCTACGAAAAAATACGCAAAGAACATTCCCAATTTTAGCAAAAAAAAAATTTTGTATGGAGGAGCTTTTAACAATTTTAGAAAAAGAGAATTCATTGTGGAGACTTCTTTAGATAGTAAAGTAAAACGACAAAAAGAAGGTGACTAACCAGAACTATAGAGGCGTCTTATTTTATATCTTGCGCAGTGTGGGCAGTTCAAACCCCTGTAAATCGTTCTTTTTTTATTTTAACCCAGCTTAATCGAAACCCCTTTATTTCGAAGACTCCTGTAATTCATAAAAATTAGCTGGTCCCTTCGATTACGCATCAAAAACAATCACCTAAAACAAGGTGTTTGGTTAAAAATATGAATGTGATGCCAAAAAAAAAACAAGCAAATTGCAATTATCTACTACTGTGCTGCCTAATTGTTAAACTAACACGCCTCGTTTCCAAAAATATTTCATATGGCAGCTTCTTTGTTCCAGAAGAAGTGTTCAGAACAATCTCTCAAAAGAGTAAAAATGTTTCAGAACAAAAATTCCGTTCCGAAACAGTGGGTGAATTCAGCTTAAGTGTACGTGACAGAAATCTGATTACGTACGTCCTTTGGGTCGGGTCGTGTCGTGTTGAGCAAAGTAGACACGAACAAACACCGAAGCATTTTGATATCTGTCAATATTTCACGGTACGCGTACGTATATGTGTGACTAATTTTTGTAAACAAAAACAAACAAATACAATATTGATGTGTCTGGCATCCACTGTAAATTAATAGTTATGGTTCTTGGACAGCTCTGCTCTGACACGCATTGCTATCTAAAATATAGTAAATAGTAACTGAAGCAGAAAAAGTTCATCTATGCGGCTGAAGTAAATGCAGTACTGGCATATATAGTACATGCATAAGTATGTATGTATGTATGTATATGGGTTGCGTATATACAGTAAAACACAAAAATGTTTAATATACGAGCATTATCTCATCAATTCTTATTTAATTTATTGTTATTTAATTGAAATGAATTTTTTTTTGTTGATTAATAAGCATGAAGTTAATTTTCTAATTCAATTTTTCAATTGTCTAATTGTGAATTGTTATCATTTAGTTTTTTTTATTGAAACCATTATCTATTATTAATTTTGTTATGCACTGTTATTGTAAGTAGATTTAAAAAAAAAAATAAACGTTTTTTTATGGTGAACAAAAAGTTCTTTGTTGTATCAGCAGCAGTGGTGTCTATAAGAAGAGGAGAAAAAAAAATCCTTTTATTGTTGTAATAAATACAATCCATTGTTAATGAGTGCCATAATAATTAATGAAGTCATGTTTTAAAAGCT
The DNA here is from genome assembly GCA_963924685.1 of Dexiosoma caninum. NCBI lineage: Eukaryota > Metazoa > Arthropoda > Insecta > Diptera > Tachinidae > Dexiosoma > Dexiosoma caninum. Next base: position 25,309,711 of record OZ004729.1, on the reverse strand, counting down.
GTTACTGCATATAATAACAGCAAAGATAATTATTGTAATAATAATTACTATGCTGATGATTATGATAATGACGATGACGTTGACGTTGATCATAAATTATCTTCATAATTAGTTGTAGGGGGGTTTTTGCAATTATTTTATGTTAAAGAAAATTTAGTCAATGCATGACACTCAACTAGTTGTAATTAGTGTTTAAATGCTATTAAAATGTTAATTAGGATAGCAATAGCGCAATTTGATTTGAGTGGAGGTAAATTAATTTTTTTTTTTATCTGGGACCAGCACTCTTGAGATGACCCCTACACATGCGATGCATTCAGTTGGAACTAGAGGAAAGGGATAGTAGGAGAAAAGACAGGAGGTGAAGCTTAATTAATTATTTTAGAGCTCTGCTTTTGCACGTTCTTTGTTTGTGCTCGTAGCAGTGTTGAAGCTTCGGTTTAGTAGCCATTTTTATTATTATTTTACTTCGCCGGTGCTACACAATACCGGCGAAGGAGGGCGTTCTGATGTGATTGTGGATTGCAATAACAACAACAACTGGCACACAAAGACACACTAATGCACATCAGAAAAATGCGATATTTTTTTTTTTTTTTAATTTTAGTCTGAAACTGGGGTTGAACCCAGGTCTGTTTTTGTTTGTGTATTCAACTTGCAGACTACCATCCATCGTGCCATCGCCACCCTCAAATTGTAAATAACACTGAAAAACGCTAGAAGAACGGAACAACATGTTGTTTTCATCTTCAGCGTTCTTCGTATTTAGTCCACTGTGCGCAGTTATCAGTAAATTGTGATATAAATTATTAGCTTTACATATTTATAATTTGTATTAATAGATCAATATCCTATTTAAAAATTGTTTTAATTCATTAAATAAATAATATTAAAGAACAAGTGCAGAGAAAGTTGAAATATAAAAATTTAAAAAAAAAAGTTTTTTCCCTCTCCGGTAAAATTTAGTAGTCAACGTGCAGACTACTTCAGCCATTCGCCCAATTAAAAAATTAGTTAAAAGTTTATATTTTTTTTAGTTCAGTAGTTACTAAAAATATAATTAAACAATTTATTTAAAAAAATGCAATAACAACCTATTAAATTTTTAATGAAATATTATTTCAATTAATTTAAGTATACAAATTTAATTGATAATACCAATTTGTTTACTGGTGAAATTTGAAACAATTTTTTAATTGACATGAAAATTTTTTTTAATTGAAATTTTGAATTTTTCTTTGTGCACCAATCACATCATAAAAAAATGCGAGATGCTTTTAATTCTTAGTCTAATGCAGGACCCTTTGGATTTTTGTAGTCAACGTGCAGTCAACTTCAGCCATTTGTGTGGGCCAAGGAGACCAAATGAAAAGCGTATCCTCCATATAAAGAGAAAATAACTTTCATAAATAAAATTACAATTAAGAAATGAACTGAGAAATTCCAAAAGGATCATGAACAACTTTTCTAAAAACAAAAAAAATATTAAATTTGCTGATAACACTCGTAAACAATTTTTTCGTAGAAAGGCACCACGCGAAAGTACGTAATTTGTTTGAATAAATTTACACATACAGATGCATACATACATACATACATATATGTATGTATGATATACAAAAGATTAATTTTCTTTAAAATTTTTGAAATTTATTTCCGGCACCTTGAAAGTTGGAACTTCAAAAAGAATATTTTTAATAAAATCATAATGTGTATTTAACAGTTACATATGAATGTGTGGGTGGCTGTAATGTATGTAATCTGGCGTTTGTTTTTGTGCTCTTATTAAACAAATATGTTTCGTTTTGCAAATATTTATAATTGTATGAGTAGATGTGGGTGTTGCCCGTCATGCTTCCGCAAATGCTGTTTGTTTTAATGGCAACAGCAGCAGTGGCAAATAACTTAAAAATACACGTAAAAAACCATGTTCATACAAAAAATAAAATAAAACAATCCCTAAAGGTTTTAAATAATTGTTTGCCATGTACTTTAAACAAGTCGTACAATTCGTGGACATTAGGCGGGCACAAATCGTTTAAAGAACAATTTTAATTTGAAAATAAATATGCATTTTTATGCACTTAAATCAATTTGTATATTCCCAACTCATATGCCGAACAGAGCAGACTTAAGCCTTTTGGAGGGCTACTTCGCGGACCTTTAATAAAATACCAATATCTGGCGATTTTGTGAGTGTGACATTGAGAGCTCTGAACAAGTTCTGTACGAGTGTCCTGTACTCGGCAGACAAAGGTTTCCCCATATGGGTGGCCTTGTTCTGCCGCCCACCAGGCTGTGGTTGTAGGAACACCAGGCTGCGAAAAGTGCTTGGATTTCTTAAGAGTCCTTAGGATGGGGGGTCCAATTTGATGGGATTTGCACAAAAGATCTTCTTTGGTGGCGCTACTTTTTGACCCCAGTAATAGTAATAGTACTATAGGTCAACATATGCAAATTTTGACAGAACAACCTTCAATAAGCCAAAAAAAAAAAGTAACACAGCTGATTTATCCACTGTAAAGCGAGTTCGCTTGGGTTATAAGTTGAAACTGCTTAACAGAGCGTGTTTCTGTCTTTGGTGTCTGAGTTTAGACGAGCGAACATTTGGAAGGTAAAGCAAATATAGTTATAGTTATGGTTATGGTGATGGGAATATTTCAAGTCACGTTTAATTTAACCTTTTTCCTGAAAGCTGTCGCCTCAGCTAGAATGATAAGTCAGTGGTTGCTCTTTACTTCACTTTAAGTTACACTAACGGTCTGTATGAAAACAATTAAAAAGTCTGGCAAACTGTGCATTTTCACCCTCCAGCAAATGAAATGTCAAATATTTTGTGAAAATTAAGTTACAGAAAGTTTTTAAACTTGCCCAACAATTTGATTGGAGTTCTGTATTTAATATGTTGTCATTCTTCTTTAAAAACAATTTACAAAAAAGCAAGTTCTCATATAATCAGACCAATTTAGTTTTTGCCTTTCTTCAAGCATTTTTAAAAGAAAATTACACTTTTTTACACCAATTTTAATTTTTCATGTTTTATTGATTTTTATTTTGTATTGACGTTTCTAACAAACTGAAAATAGTTAACTGTTCAAAGTTGCGCAACACTTTAAAAGAAGTGTTTAATGATGCAAGTCTCGCATATTTGCCCAATTGCGCAAATGACAATTTTAAGCGCTTCCATGGGAACCCATGCTTTCTTCAACTTTTATTAATCACCATCGTAGACAAATTTGTGCCGCCACCCTATTGTTTTAATGTTCTTTATATATGAACTATGCTGCATACTCCATTTAAGATTGCAAAAACGAAATATGAAAAAAGTGGCAAAAATATAGAATTGTATAAATTTAAAGTTCATAAAACTTGTAAAACTGACATATGAAATGCATATTGGAAATGTTACTGCAATGCTACCAGCTGTTTTTTTTCCACGTTGAACATTCTAAAAACTACAGGGTGTAATTTAAAATCACTTTTGCATCAGTTGCTGTTGACTGTGTTTTTAATGTTTCATTATTTAATAATAATAGACAGCATTGTTTTTTGTTTCTACTCCCAAAGGCTTTAAAAATCATGCCTTAAAGAGTCAACAAAATATGCATTATTCTGTACGTACATATGCTTTGATATGTACAGTACTTTCGCTTTTGTATGATCGTATTAAAGTTTAAATTCATTTTTGGTTCCAGCACAATATATCGCATGTGCAGCGGTCATTGCCTGCTAAAAAAAAATTGTATTATGGGTCCTTGAAATCTGCTAAATTTTCTACGAGAATTAAAATTGATTTTTTTACAAACAAAAAATTGCAGCTGCACGTATTGATTCTTTTTTTCTTCGGCCAGTGCTCCGGAGATGTTTTCTACGTATACAATGCAACCAAGGAAACTAGGTGGAAAGGGGAAAAAATAGCTACGTGAGGAAGACTTTAATTATTTGCACAACTCTGTAAATGCGTGTTGTTCGAGAATTTGTAAAGCAGAGTTGCTGCGTCATCAGCTGTTATGTTAACCCATTAAGTTTTGAGCTTAAAAAGTGCAATTTTATTTATTATTTTACTTCGCCAACCTTTTATTGCTCAAACACCGACGAACAAGGGCACTGTACAGGTGCGCAGGCACAATTGTAAAAATTTCACTTCGGTCTGATCGGGGATTTGAACTGCAGGTCTTCCGCTTGCAGAAGCAACACGTTAATTACTTAGCCAGAAGTTGCCGCAATTAAATATTTTCTAGGATGCTTGGAATATTTCTTTTAGAATTATTTTTTCTAGCAATATACTGCCTTCATACAGATCAATTAGTCGGGATGACAGTGAAGTAGAAGCCAAGATACAACTAGAGCAAAAACGCTGCAGGATTGCACAGATTAGATGATCGAACGGGGTCACTTGCTCGAACTCCAGAATAATTTGGTCAAATTAACAAATGGTCCGGCGTTCTGGGAGGCTTATCAAGAAATCAGCTTCGTATAACAGTGGTGGTATTTGCTATATAGTTTTGCACGCTAACAATTCGAACGAGCATAGGTCGTATTCTGGCTAGCAGCCGCCGATGTACAATTCAATTTTTCAGCTTCCGCCGATGCAAGCGGCCTTTACTCGGTTATTTAATTTTGTTATCTCATACTCTTTTGTGTTTGAACATTAATCGGGTATGTTCTGTAAACTGAATTCGCATAATTTTACTCGGTTTAAAATCGAGTAGATAAGTTCAGTCGAAATCGCCAACAATTTAGCGACGAATTGGATCTCTGATAATGGCTTCTATAGAAGTTATCGGGATGAGTAATAGAACTAAATATCAGTTGAGTATTTTCTGTGTGACTGTTCTGTTCTTGCTCCCCATTTCTACAGGTCCTTGTTGAGATATCGGAATATGACATGAGGAACGTAAGATGAGATGAGAGTGGAATGTTATACGAGAATATTCTTCCCCATCCCATCCATGCAGCACAGCGGCACCCAAGAGAACCCAAGTGAACTAATTCTTGTACGAAAAGCACAACCATCGCCACTAAAATATGTAATCCCTACTCGTAGTTAAACATTTTGAAATCAAATATCTTTTCGTTTTCTCCCAGTTACTGGATAAGTTTATTTTTCTTTCTAATAAATAAATAGAAGAAATAAATAGAATCGTTTTCGTTGAAGGCGCCACTATCGGTAGCCTTTCTTTGGGGTTTATTTGAAAAACTAGAATTTACATTTCCTGACAAAATATACACACAGAGGAAAAAATCTTCAATATCTGTGTCTTTAAGAATGTGTGAAAAACCAACACAATATAAAGTTTAAATCGGAAATTCATTTAAACGATGATGATGAAGAAAACACTTTTTGAAAAGAAATAAAAATATTTTTAAAATAACAAATGCTTTCAACCATAGAAAGGCTAAAAGCATACAAATGCATGCAAACAATTGCAACCAGAAAAAATAAAGATGTAGTAAAACAAATATAAAATTTTTGGTTAATCACTGGATGTGTGTGGTAGAAAGAATGATAAGAAAGAGAGAAGGAGAAAGAGGGGAAGCAAGAGCTTTGAGAAGTTCTGCATGACTTCAGCGTGATCAAGATTTAACGTGAGTAATTTATGTCTTCAAACACGTAAGACTGTTTATTTAGAAACCATTCAATTGAAAGTGTTACTGCTGTACTCAGACAGTTTATGGTTCCAAATTAAAGAATTTACCCATAATGCGGATATTAATAAGACCACTTTCTTTAAACTGATTGATACCCAGTAGCGCAATAAAACAAAAATTAATCGTTTTTCAATTCGAAAGACCAAAATATTCTTATCTTAAGAAATTTAATGGTAACAATTAAACAATGTAGGATAATCTAGGGGCGTGCATCCATTAGTACTATGGAAATGGAAGCATGAAAATACAAATTTTGCGACATTATTTGCAAACTGTATGGCTCGATTATGGATTGCAACTGAAAAACAGTTGCTAAAAATGGTAATACAGATCGACGCTGCATTATCTACAGTTGCCAAAATGCCAGTAGCTTTTAGTGTTTTTTGGCAACCAAAAATTTGTAGTTACTCCTCAACCAACTCACTTGAATTTCGGTAGCAGTCCACAATCAAACCAGTAGTGTTTTGACAGAAAAGTAAGGGAAGATATACAACCCAATCGCTAAGAATATGGTTGGCTCCAAACAATGAAATGGACAGCACAACTGCCGGATCTGGGGCCAAATTCGATTCGAATCGAAAGTTCAAATAAAATTTTTTTTGAAACTTGTACAAATTTATTTCGCTAACGCATATTATAATTTGGGTTCTGAACTCTATATAAAAAGAAATAAAACCGTAGAAGAGGCGCAATTGCATTAATATGCCTCAGCGTGTAGAAGCTGTTAAAAGGCCAAAAGTTACTGTAGAAAAAAAGGCAACAATTATCCTCTCTTAAAAGTAATTTCACACAAATCATACAATTAGTTGAATAAGTGTTCAGTTACAATATTCCAATAATTTTCAATCAGTTCATATATTAAATTTTATAAAGACTAAAAATTTCTTTTAAATAAAGAAGCGAAAATTGTTATGCAATTCAGTGCGTTTAAGAAATGAAATTTAAATCTATTCTATATCAGAAACTAGGGTGGCCCGGTAGTCAAGTCTAACGAACGACACACTAAAATTTCATGCCAAAAACATCGACAGCTGATCTGATTCGATAATATCTGTACCAGCGATAACTACAGGTGACACAGTATTTTTGTATAAGATGCCTGTTTCGTGTATCATTCATATTCTGCCTCATGCCCCCCATGCCCACCACCAAGTGATGTGTGCTACCGAAAAAATATGAATATTTTTTATGCGTGAGCTTGTATGCTGCTGTGTGAAACGCACGATTCCATCTCCATTTTTTATGTTGCAGTATACGGTTGGTGTTGATGGTTGTTCGTGGATGGTGCAGTGATTATGGTGGTATTGTTGTTGTTGTTGCTCTTGTCGTGATTACTCAAGCGTCAATGATGCTAATGACGGCCATTCTGCTGTTTTTATTTGTTTGTTTATTGTTTGTTTACTGTATGATTTTTATTGTTTTTGCGTTCTGATTGCAGCTTTTTTTTATTTTCTTCTCTTTAGTTCCACTTTTTTTTTCTTTTTTTTTTATTCTTGTTTTCCTACTTTAAAGACGTACGTACACATGTATGTATGTATGAATTATTGTTGTTGTTCAAACAAGACATTTCAATTCAATAGCATCGAATTCATTTGTTTATGCCACATTTGTCTACCTTTAAAATGTTTATTGTGGATGTTTTAAATATTGGCATTGTTGTTACTTTAATTGGAATTTCTAATGAATATGTTTCGTTCAGTTTTCGTTACCACCCTCGCCTGCCGTGCCGTTGTTTTTTTTTTACCATCAAATAATGTTTAGAATAAACATGTCATATGTATTTTTGTCATGTGCTAAATATGAATTATATGCATAATTATGCGCAAATATTAGCAGTGTAATGGGTATGTATGTATGTCTTTGTATGTCAGATGTGTAAAAAACTGCAAGCAATTGGTGTTGCAATCAAAGTGATTTCGTTTTTCGATTTAAAAATTATTTTAGTGCCACCACGAGAATTTGTTCAACTGAAATAGTTAAAATTAAATAAAATTGCTATAAATTTAAACAAACAGCTGTATTTCTCACTAAACTGTTTCTGTAATTTTTTTTTTCTCATAAGAAAACTAATCGCAAATTTGCAGAAAAAGTGTGCCTGCAAAATTTAAGGCCGTGTCAGACACAACTTAGTCGCTTTGCGTGACGTCTTTAACTTTGATAGAAAAGTGTAAAGCAAAATTTGTATGACACAATAAAAACTTTGACAACACTCGCGCATTGTTTCTTTTCCAAAAAAAAAAGTGGTTGATAATTTTGCTACTTATTTTTTTATTTTAAAAATAAAACTCAATAATGTTATTTGACGATATACTATTTTACAATGTTCTTCTGTTTTAAAAGGAAAAGAATAGAAAGGAAGGTACGAGTAAAGAAAATTATTACAGCTGATTGTCAAAGCACGCAAAAAGAGGAGAGTTGACGAACTTTTCGCTTGTACGACTTTGTAGCCTGGTCACCCACTGCCTTAACAAGTGTCCTAAACTTTAATATCTCTAGAATACCCCAACAAAAAAAGTTTTAATTTTTGTTTAAATACCTCTTAATTTCTTATATTAAATGTTTACAATCACTTTTTACAAAATTAAACTTCATGTAGACAAAAAGATACTCATGTTTAATGTTTCTTTTCTTTTCTTTTCAGGTAAAAGAGTTTACTTTGTGCTTAACTAAATATCTACAGTAAGTGGAAAAACGTTCAAGGTAAAAAGACTCACAATCAATAAACATATGTAGTACCATACAGTGGTGGACATAATTTTAACACAGAGCATCATTCATACATTATATATTAATGAGTCGTCTCTATTATGGAACAAAAACATGTAATAAAAAATTTGCCTTATTGCAGTTGTCAACATCGAAGTCGCCACCAATATTTGGCGCTCGAAAATTGGGGTAATATCAATAACTGCGGGACGTTAAAAAAAGCACATCTGACACACAATATAAGTAACAAAAAAAATGATTAAACGTAATAACAGACAAGTAGACGAACATTCCGTTGGAAAAGGGCTTAGAGATTTCTAGATTTTTAACAGGGTATTCATAATTTTTCATAACGAGAGAGTTAAGAGTTGAGGGTGGCGATGGCACGATGGATGGTTGACTACAAAAACAGACCTGGGTTCAACACCAGTTTCAGACTAAAATTATAAAATAAAAATAAACATCTCGGATTTTTCTGATGTGCATTAGTGAGTCTTTGTGCGTCAGTTGTTGTCGAAAGGCTTCAGTGGCGAAGGCATAGTCCCTGGTCACTGAACAATACCGGCTTCAGCTGATAGCAATCCACAATTACATCAGAACGCCCTCCTTCGTCGGTATTGTGTGTAGCACCGGCGAAGTAAAATAATAATAAAAATGGCTACTAAAGCGAAGCTTCAGCACTGCTACGAGTGTAAAAACAAAGAACGTGCGACAGCAGAGCTGTAAAATAATTAATTAAGCTTGACCTCTGTCGTTTCTCCTACTATCCCTTTCCTATAGTTCCAGCACAATGATTCGCATGTGTGGGAGTCATCTCCTGAGTGCTGGTCTCACATAAAAAAAAAAAAAAAAAAAAAACAGAGTGTCAATTTACTCTTTTTAAAATACAACGCACTGAGGTAAACAAAAGTGGTATACGTTGTTTGCGTTGCAAAAATTCTTATGCAAAACAAAATAACGCGGTGGCAAGGCTTTGCGCTAACAAGTGAAGTTGGTTGCAGAAAGTTAAAAGAGCGCTAATTGCATATGTATGTAGCATAATTGACATAGCGTTGCCGTGTTACAGTGTTAAGCTAAGCGACATAAAATACACCGCTCAAATCTTTGTTTTGGTTAATGTGAAAAAAGGCCTCTTTACAGATTGTATCTCAATGCGTTTTTGAAATTGAACAAATTTTACCTTTTCAGTTGCTTTTTACTGCAAATGTTCTGCAATTGCAAATAATTGACATGCCATTCGTTGCTGCCGTAATAAGTACTTTTTAGCCATTTTTAGCCATTTTTTTCCTTTTAGCCTTCTTGTTCGCTCTCTTCAACTCTTTTCCTCAATAACACAAGCATACTTTTCAGAGGGAATAAATGTAAAAAATAAATACATATAGAACTTCCAAGGAATGGAATTAGAACTTTGTTAAGATGAAGAAAAAAATGTCATGATGATCATCATCTCGACTTGTGTTATCGCTGCAAGTACATGCATGCCTGCAGGAAATGACAATAGTAAAACTGTACTGATTTGCTACTGACTTAGGCATCAGTAATAGTGACTTTTTATACGCCAGGAATTGTAATTTACTATAGACATTTAACATTTGCGTGTCATTGAAAATCTACTACACTGCAAAAAAAAATAGCCTTCATTAAAATAATGAAGCGGTTTCATTAAATGTTATTCTTTGTAATAAATTGGAAGTTATCATTTGTCTTAGTAAATTATAACAATGCATATTTGAATGAATATTTTTTTTATATATATTTTTTTTATAATAAATTTATAAAATATAAGTAAGCTGCATGATATCACAATGATCCTAAGTTCTCCTTCAGAGAATGTCCGCCACCTAAGCTGCATGATTTTTTTTTTCTATTTAATGCATACGATTTGCTATAGCTAACCAAATTAGCAGTTATTTTGCCCAAAAATGTTTTATATTTGTCATTTTGTGATTTTTTAAAAATACCAATTAAAGTGTAATTAATGCAATGAAAGTATTTCATCAATACAATGAAATATTCCTGATATAAGAAATATAAATTCACTACGTATGTAGGTTTCATAAATTTATACCAATTATAAAATCAAAATGTACATTTTAGACCACGACAGCACAATTTTATAAAAATATACGTATATTTTCCAAAAGTACACAGTAAAAATTTTGACCACGAAAATAACATATTCGAAAGTTATAAAAATATTTTTCAAGGTTATTAAAAAAAAAATTCAATTGCACAAGAACTCCATCCCTGGGAAAAACAAGCAAAAACAGCTGTAGTTAAATTAAATGAGAATGTTTTCTCATCTTACTTGATTTTATCCATACCAATGGTGTAAACGCCACAAAACAACCATCCGATTTTTACTCTCTTTTTTTTAAATACGGATGGAATTTCATTTTATTTTCTCTCACATTTTACGTACGACAAATCTTATCGTTTAAAGCACCCTTAAGCTAGACTACATGTACGAGTACATTTTGTTTTTCTTAGTTTTCTGTATATATATATGCGGTAATTCTCCAAGACTTTTCGAGAGTTTTTATTTAAGCATGTTCAAGTAACTTAGTTGGAAGTTCACTGATGAGTTGGCAGAAGCACCAACGAAATGTACATATGTGACAGCGCATAGAGAAAGGGACCTAAGGGTAAAAAAAAGCAATTTTCACTTTTTTTTTTTTTTTTGATGTGGACAACATCTTAGCATCGAATGAGACCGATCCCATGCCCCAAAAGTGTTCCCTCCCAGAGATATGCGCGATACGCTCAGTGATGGTACACCAAAGAAACACGTATTTAAATCTTTAAAATGGCTCTCCTGAACAAAACCGGTTTTTACCCTTAGGTCCCTTTCTATTTTGCGCGTCACATATATATATAGATACAATAAAAAGATATACACACATAAATAAAAAAAATTTTTATTTTCCATGAAAACAATTTCATTCTATTGATGAAATACTTTCATTGCATTTATGACAGCAATATTATTTCATATCTTTTTTTTTTTCTTGGACCGGCACTCATAGGATGACCCCTATACATGCGCAGCATTGTGCTGGAACTAGGAAATAAGATTTTGGGAGCAAGGATAGGGGGAGTATTGTTTATTGACATTTGATTGAAATTTCCCCACGTGAAAAGTGACAGGAAAGACCTCTTCGGTCTCTGTTATGAAAGTTTTCATACCAATTTATATATTATATTTTAAGCTCAAAAGTTAAAGTTTTCATTTTTATTTGATACACTTCGGTTAACATCTTCAGGAAATGTTTATTATAAAAACGACAAAAAAAATAATAAAAATATCCTGAAGATGTTAACCGATATAATATATAAATTGTTATGAAAAAAAATAAATTTAAAAAATAAGTTTTAAAAAAAAATTATTGAAACTTTTCATTATTATAATGAATTCAATTCGTTTATTTTGTGTAACAGCATCATGATATCAATGAAACATTTACATTTTCTATATGAAAAGGTTTTATTAAAGTAGAGAAATACTTGCATTACATTAATGAAACGCACACCCAAATGATGTTCATAAATGTAATGACCCATTTTTCATTGATCCAAAGCAGGGCATCTTTGTGTGAATTTTAATGACAATTTTCATTGTAGTAATGTAACAATTCATTGTATGAATGATGACTTTTTTCAGTGTACCCGCGTTGGTCCTATGTAGTCAATAGGGAAGTAGTTAGTTGGGAAACTGAGAGTAACCGCATGTATATATTTTCACCACAACAAAATGAAACAAAAGTCGTTCTGCAGTTGTCAAGAGAAAAACACACGTTCTCTTCTCTGTTCCTCAAGGACAAAATAAAAAGGGCACACGATTAATTGAAAATGTCGTCAGAAAGTCCCCGAAACCAATCGACAAAAATTTTGACTTGGAGACACTCGGTCCCAGGCTTCCTACAGGGCAAGCATGCGTTTGCATGTGTGTGTGTGTGTGTGTGTGTAATTGTTTAGTTGGTCGTTTGGTGTGGTGGCATTTCAGCTATATTATATCTGACATTATTTTGCAATACGACACTCATTAAAAATTATGTACATACTGCTTTTGTAGGTTGTTTGCTGCTGTTGGTTGTTGGTTGGTCGTAATGCAGCAGTAATTGTAACACGGGAAAACTTAGATAACCCAGCAAACAATCTTTTTTTATTTGCAATAAAGAAATAACTATTATTAGTGCTACGACAAATTGTTGTATGTATTTGAGTTTTGAAATTAGTTTTTTCCTGCTTGTTGTTTTGCTGTAGTAAAAGTGTTAGCTGGGTTATTCAACATTTCTTCTCATCGGTTGTAGTTACGTTTTGTATCGAGTTGTATTGTCGTCAATAAGTCTGTGACTTACAAGACTGTTTGGCTGGGTATTTGCAAAGCATTTAACTTTGTTATAGATAAAAATATTTTAGTAGTTTTTTTTTTCCTTTTAATGGTATTTGTAACTACTTAGTGCCAGTTTTTGCGGCAGTTTTTCCTTTTATATTTTTCCGTTAGGTTTAACATTTTTTCGTCGCTATTTAGTAGAAGCAGGTGTTTCGGTTCTTTGCCGTCAATGTAATGCTTGTTTTAGTTACTGCATTGTCATAAATTATTCATATTTTTATTTCAAATCAAATATAATTCTGATTTATGCATATTTCAAGACTACCAAGTAGTGCTACCAGCCATTCTTAAAGCCTTTGAACGTGGTCTGACAAATGTGTGACTAACTTTAATTTAATTTTAAATATGATTTTCATATGTAAGTGATTGAGAAAATATTGTATTGATACTGGGAAGATAACGTCACTCAGGAGATGATCATGCAATGTAATGCGGGGCAACTAAGAAAATATGTTAGACTCGTAGAAAGGAGATTAGAATGGGGTTATTCATACCGCCAGAGACACAATGGCGATCTGCGAGAACTTTTTTATGACCGAATAATTTAAATTTTCCGTAAAACAGTGCGTTCCCTAAATTTAAAGGCCGCTGATTTTTTTTTTTTTTTGTGAGGTTTCTAGAAGGAACTGGTTTACGTCAACAAATCACAGAACATTCAGCAACTTAAGCAGAATATGCGGACATAAATTGCAGAATTGTAGCCAGAAATATTGCACAACGTCTAGAAAAGAGCCTTTAACTGCCAACAGATTAAATAGAGGCCATTTAATGGTCGTCTTTTGACATACTTAGCTAAAAAAAAATATTTATAACTAATACTTTCATTTAAAAATATTATATAATATAAATAAAAAAACTGCACTCCCAAAATTAATACAGTAACGGACTGTAGTTTATTTACGAAGTATTCCGTTTATTGATTCTGACATTCATTTAAAAAACTAAATACAAATTAGTACGGATTTCCAGTTGCTTACAAAATTGTCCTTTTTTATGTTCTAAATTTTTGATACAGTGAAATAAATAAAAAGAAAATTTTAAGTGTTTAAATCACTTGTTTTTAGGGAACTAGTGGTTTATTTTTGGTGCGGAATTCTCAAATAGTTTAGGGGAATTTTTATATAAACATGAGAGATTATTAGCTTTTTGAAAAAATTTTGTCGAATGTCTGCGGCCGAAATTCAGCACATAGGCATATCGCCCAACCAGCAAACATAAATAAATAATAAAAAAAAATATATAATCTTGCAGTTCTTTTTGATTTATTTACTTTCTCCACCGTTTTACGGATTTAGTACATCATTTAATTTCTTATTAATACAAATTAAATGAACTTTTCGTTAAATTTAAATGAGAAAGAAGTAGACCGGTTTGCAATTTCATTTAATTTTATATACACAATATTTTGGATGTGTTCAAAAGCAAAAAAGTTATAAGCATTTCAAATTAGCCATTTGAAGTTGCCCCACCCTGTAGAAATATAAACTCTACACTTCGGTTTCGGCTACCAATAATGACTAGCTACAATGAAATTTATTTGTTTTGAAAAGTTTAATTAATAACTCGTTAAAATAACATATACATTTTCGATTAAAAACTTTATCATTCAAAAAGGATCGGACGGACGGACGGACAACTCTTTCGGATATTTCTTTTGTAGCTAAGAAAAATTACGTATACATATTGAGAATTTAATGTACAAAATATTTATTATATATTGAAGGCACAAACATTTCCTGAAATTGCATATTTTATTTAAATATTTTTGAAATTCTTTCATAATTAAGTCCCTCTTGAAAACCTCTGCTGCTGCCTTAAAAGTCAACTCAACACGAACGTGTCGTATTTTTATATAAAATTTTTCCTCTTTATTTATTTGATTTTTTTTGCAACCTCTTAAATTCTTCGCGAAAGACAAAAACAACTTTGTAGCATCAAGGCGACAAAGACGACGACGACAACAACAAGAACAGCAAGGATGACTGCATGACGAGAACAACAAATACGTCATTTATGGTTAAAAAATGTGCTGACAACTAGTAGCAACTTATTATTTACAACAAGTACGAGTACTAATACTAAATGCGTACTATAACTTCAGAGGTGAACAACTAACTAGACGCACACAAGCACACACACACACTTGTACGTGACGCTGCCTTTTAAGGAAGTTGTTGCTTTTGGTCTGGTTATTTCTTTCCATCAGAAGGAAAATATGAAGAAAAAATTTTGTGCTGGTTGGCTGTGCGCTTATTTAAACACTTTTATAGAAAGTGAAAAGAAAAATGTGGAAATTATTTCAAAGACACTTCAGAGAGAAGGAAGAAAAAAACAAACAAACAACAAACAAACAACACAATGCATTAAAATGAAATAAATCCTAATGGAAAAATCACAATTTCAAATTAAATTATAACGCACAGTAAACACACTTTCAATTAAAAACTTAAAAATAAATAAAATAGCAAAAATAAGTGAATTAAAAATACAAAAATATTGTTTCCTGTTGCAAACACTGGAAAGGCCAATGAACTTAAAGAATTTAACATTCTTTGTAAAATAGAAAAAGTCTGCTGTCTCACGAAAAGGTGAATTTTTTTTGTTGGTTGGCTTTGATGCGTATTCCTAGAAACGCAAGATCTTATAAAGGATTCTACTAAATTACTGAAACCTAAACCAGACTGGCTCTCCTATAGTGCTAAAGTTTTTACATTCAATTTAAATAACTGTAACAAAAAATCGGCAGAATAAGTTCCGATTTCAGATTCATTGTAATACAGGGTGGCGCAGAATAAGCTATATGGTTTAAATGGTTTATAACTTTTTTCTTTATGCGATTATTATAATTTTTTTTTTTTGAAATATAGTATATTATTGGGGAATTTTATGCAATTAGCTTTGAAAAATGATATCCTGTAAATGATGTCCATTTACTGCTTTGCACATACGTGCTCTTTTTAGCATATTTTCCATAACTTTTCGCAAAATTTCGGGTGTAAAAGCCATGATTTCATTTCGAATGTTGGTTTTTAGTTGGAGTATGGGTCTTGGTTTGTTAACGTACAATCTTTCTTTCAAATATCCCCAAAAGAAAACGGTCAGGCGCTGTTAAACCTGGTGCGGGTGCAATGCGCACATTAAAATGACGACGATATGCACGCTGTCTCAACACAATTGCACTGTTGGTTTGAAAAATAAAATTCAATTATTTTTGTACGTTCTTCGATCGTTTAATGATTCATAATTAATTCCCCAAGTATTCTTCACAAAATGCTGAAAAAAAACAAAAAGAAAAAAAATAATAATTAAAAAAGTTATAAAGAATTCAAACCATATAGCTCATTCTGCGCCACCCTATATTTCTTCTCTTAAAACTGCATAATAATATATTCCCACCGTCTGCTTTTAAAACATAAGTTGGTTTTACCTTAAAAACATTTATATGGTTGTACCATATAAAAATATTTTCTTAAAACCTTTTTTGAATGGGTTTTAAGTTGATTTAACGAAATACAACCTTGATTTTCATATACTAAAAGCAGTGCTACCAAGTTATAAAATTGAAAACAGCTGGCAATGTAAATAACGCTCTATCAAATAAAGCAAAAATTAAAGGAAAATTTGGTGAATAAAAGCAGTACAATAATTTAAAACAGTGAACGCAGCAGCAACAGCAATAAAAAAGTACAAAACAAAAAGAAGCTATTGGGTAGAGACAGGGTACAGACTTGCGAGTGAGTGTTCTAATCTGTACCTTAGGGTTATGGATTTGTGAAAAAATGTACAGCACATGAGAAAATAAATTAAATTTTATTACACAAACTGTGCGTTGAAACCTGATTTAATTAAATTTATGGTAAGAACACAAAATCAGCTGGTTGTGGTTTTAACGTTAAACGTTTCAACTATTGCTGTGAAAACACTTTTACCTCAAAAACTGTGTAATCTATCGCGTGATTTATTTGCCAAATAAATCATTCGTGACATGTGGCAAATGCCAAAAATGTGCAGTAAGATTTGCCTTTTCACCAGGAAATGCGAACAACTGAACGCTTGCAAATCATGGTTTTTAATAAAAAAAAAAAGTCGTGCTGTCTGAGAAATATGTTTCGTAAATTACGCCCATTTGATGGTCGTCATGAACAAGCTCTTCGTCAAGCTGTTGTGAGCAAATTTCGTATCAGTTTCGCTTTATTGGACTTCAATCCAGCAATCCGTATAGAGGATAATATTTCTCCTGTATCGGCCAGTCTCAATGAAGATCCCGATATGTCAATACGTTGCCGTTGTCAGCCAGAAGGACCCGCATTCGATTCTCAGCCCCGATCAAATCAAAAAGTTTTTCGGAGTTTTCTGTGCAACAGCACCCTCTTCATCGGTATTTGAGCAACAAAACGTTCGCAAAGTAAAATAATGCATGGAAATAATGAGGCATCAGAGACGCCGCAACTTTGCAAATTTTTTTTTTTTTAGAGATCACAAAATCTACGAAGCTCTTACAGCTTGTCTGTAGAAACACCCAGGGCCTAAGCGCGTATCCAACCCGCACTACCATATTGATAAGACTACGGAGCCTATATGCAGAGTTGTTCAAAAATAAAATTCTATCTTCGTGCCACTTTCACCAACTGTCTATTTTCTACAAAATCCCCCTCTCTCTCTCTCCCTCCTAGATAGAGAGTTCCAGTGCAATGCATTGCATATGTAGGGGATTTCCCCTAAGTATTGGTCCAACATAAAAAAATGTAAGAATTAGACTTGTTTGTCTTGTAGTTGCAACAAAACGTTGCCACATGGCACATGGCGCGATACCATGAACATATTGAGAGAAACTGTACAGCACTTGCTTCGAAGTAACTACTCTGGCAACAATTCATTGCAAGTTGACACTTTTTGAAGAAGAATATTTAACAGAATAGCAGCAGCCTTTAAACAAAATATTATTATATGTGCAGTTCGAGTGAAAACTCGCGTAAAAATCGTAATAAAATGTCCAAATACTGTTTCAGTTAAACAACATTATAGTATTCAGAGATGCGATTATGAGTTAAAACAACAACAAAATAGCCCTCTCCAACTATGTATATCCTGGTTTCTATTTTGCCAACATATTGGATTGTGTTGTGCAATCCTTAAAATATCATTTTAATTTTTTTTTCCTTTTTTTTCTTATTATTATTGAGTTCATTTTTCCTCCCTTTTGCGTCATTGAAACAACAATAACAACATTTATATCAAACGAACCAACCAATAGATTTCATTTAAACATGACTAAAGACAGCATCCGCATGCATCCAGCCGTAGAGTCAGTCAGTCAGTCAATCAGTCAGTTAGTCCATTATATCGCCGTTGTTCTCCCCACCTTCATTTTTTTTCCTGTTATCCTTTTTGGATGGTTTTCAGTTTCCTTTTTTTTCATATCCATACAAAGAAAATCATTTAACAGGGACATGTGCTGATGACACTGATATGACACTGACGTTGATACGGTTGATTTTCTGTAGTTGCTGTTTATATGTTCCTTTGTGCCACATGCATACATACACATACATGCATACATATTAAAAATATGTTGTAAATATATACAAACAATATGTTACAATTGATACTGTAGCCTTTGAGAATGCCTGTCTGTCTATTTGTCTGTCCAGCTGTTCGTCCGTCTGCCTGTCTGTCTGTAATGTTTTACTATTTGTGGCATGTCATAAGTGGGGTCGCCGTCAATTGCTTACAGCATCAACCATCCGTCCATTCATACGTATTGATTCTTCTTAATATACGCTGGCTTTTTGTAATGTTTTGATTTGATTTTGTTTTGTCATAATTTCTTGAATGAAATCAAGAGGGATGTTGGTAGTTGGCAAAGTTCGAGTCATTGTTTTTTTTTCCAATTGGGAACACATATCGAGAGCTAAGCTAAAGTTTTTATTTGTTTTTTTTTTATTATTAAAAATTGGTTTAAGGGATGTTTGGAGAACTATAACTGAATTTTTTTTTCATATTTATTTTATATATAGATACGAACATTCAGAAAATATTACTTTTTAATAAACAAAAATGAAATAAATAAAAGGGTTACAACATACATACATACATACATCTGTAAGAATTATTTAATAAATTTTTATTATTATTAAACAGCAAGGCCTTGCTTGTACCTGCACTATTGGAAATTTTTCTCTTTCTTTTTTTGGCCAACAGTAAAACAAAAATATAATTTCGATTATTTATCTATGTTTGTTGTATGTTATATGTTTGATGCTAATACCAAAATCGTCATAAGATCTTTAACCAAGTTATTGAAAAAAGTTTATCAATTTATTGACGATTTCTATTCACAGCCTAAAACTATTCTACAAGAACAAGTATACGACACAATAAATACAGGTCTTAATCCATCTTATTCGTTTATCCAAGAAATTGTTATACTGGAATTGTTGCGTATTGTTATGAACCTTCTCATTTATTTAAAAATTAAACAACTATTAAAGTAAAAATAAACTTTGTTTACGAAAATATTTGAAAACTAAAAAAGAAAACCGGTAACGCTGTACGAATTTGTTTGTCGCGTAAAAAATATTCTGTTCGTCCATTCTGAACGAAGTACGAACCACGTACAAATTGCTATTGTCTCTAATATTGATAGCAAATTATCGATAGTTTATCTGAACTAACTGAAAAAGCAAAATAGAAATAAAGAAAAATAAAAAAAAAATAAAAAGTGTTTAAAATAAAATAAAAAAAAAAATAAAAAAAGTGTGTAAAATAAAATAAATGAAAACAATCGCAAACGTAATATATTTATTGTTATTTTAGCGATTTTTGCTAATGAAAATAGCAAATTGACGATTTTTTCTTTAGAAGTGACGATTTTTTGCTTGTTATTTAGACGACATCGCATCGACTAATAAGCATTTCGTAAATGACTTAATTAGAATTTTCTGAAATCAATTAAGTGAAGAAGCAATTTTTTTTTATCTGGGACCAGCACTCAGGAGATGACTCCTACACATGCGAAGCATTGTGCTGGAACTATAGGAAAGGGATAGTAGAAGAAACGACAGGAGGTCAAGCTTAATTAATTATTTTACAGCTCTGCTGTCGCACGTTCTTTGTTTTTACGCTCGTAGCAGTGCTGAAGCTTCGGTTTAGTAGCCATTTTTATTATTGTTTTACTTCGCCGGTGCTACACACAATACCGACGAAGTAGGGCGTTCTGATGTGATTGTGGATTGCTATCAGCTGAAGCCGGTATTGTTCAGTGACCAGTGACTATGCCTTCGCCGCTGAAACCTTCCGACAACAACTGACACACTAATGCACATCAGAATAATGCGAGATATTTATTTTTATTTTAAAAATTTAATTTTTGTATACGTATAAATGTGTGACTATTTTTTATAAAACAACGTACACAATGACAAATATTGAAGCTGAATATTGATCGTGTAGCATTCGCTTTAGTTGAAACTTTTTAAATTTTTTTTTTGACAGTTACTCATTTCTTATCGATACCATTTTTTTTTTGCATTTATCGATTTTAGGTTTTTGCATTTATCTTAATACGGTTGTACTCTTTGCAGCTGATTCACTTTCCCATTACAATATATTTCCGCTAATCTCCAAAATTTTAACAATGCTGAGAAAATTGTGTCATAAGGGCTTTAAAATATTTTCTTAATTCATCCGGGAAGTGGCCGCCTATATACAGGGTGGCGCAGAATAAGCTATATGCTTCAAATGGTTTATAATTTTTTTATTTTTTTTAAATACAGTATATTATTGGGGAATTTTTTGCAATTAGCTTTGAAAAATGATATCCTGTAAGTGATGGCCATTTTCTGCTTCGCACATACGTGCTCTTTTTAGCATATTTTCCATAACTTTTCGCAAAATTTCGGCTGTAATGGCCATGATTTCATTTCGAATATTGGTTTTCGGTTTGGAGTATGGTTCTTGATTTGTTAACGTACACTCTTTCGTTCAAATATCCCCAAAGAAAACTGTCAGGCGATGTTAAATCTGGTGAACGTGGAGGCCAGTTAAAATCGCTTGTGCGCGAAATAATGCGTTCGCCGAATATGTCCCTTAACAAAGCCATTGAGGCACCTGCAGTATGTGCTGTGTTCGATCGTGTAATGATTCATAATTTATTCCCCAAGTCTTCTTTACAAAATGCTTAAAAAAAATAATAATTAAAAAAGTTATAAATAACTCATTCTGCATGTACATGAGAGTTGCATTATATTTTCGGTCGATTGCACCAGTATAACTGTATGCAATTCTATTAAAATGAAAACCAGACTTTTAAAAACTTTCGAAACGTCAATGAAACATATATTATTTTAACCACTACGAGAATACGACGCAGAAACCTTTTTTTATTGTTTTTTTTTTTTGTAATACCAAAAATTGTTTCGCTAGAACAACTAAAATTGTTTTTTTTTTATTTTTGCCTGTGTCAGCTAAACATGTTAAAAACAGAAATTAATTTATTTCAAGCTGTTTGTATATAATTTTTTTTCCATAATTTTTCCCAACGTCACCATTATTTATCATCAGACAATTGGTTGGGGCAATTCTTTTTAGTTTTCTATGATTGTACTGGCTTGGAAATGTATTTTTTTACAAGCCATTTGTCTGCTTTTATTCTATTTAATTCTAATGCTTAAAGACATACTAATAATTTTTAACCTTGTAAATCTATGAGCCATAAACGAATATTTTTTCTGTCTTTGCTGCAAAAACAAAAAGCAATTGTGGAAGAGGAAGAGGAAAAAGTGAATAAGACTTGCTGGGCTTTATTGCAAATTAATGTAGAACACAAAAGTTTAAATTCTGCGCTGTAAACTGGGTTTTAGAAAAATCGTTACAAATTGTTAGTGCTTGATAATGAAATGGTTGGCTGGTTGATACCAACAATTTAGCGTGCGGTAGCGTGGGGGCCCATTACGTCTTCCGCAAGAATGGCAGACCAAAATAATAACGAAGAAAACAAAGCACAAAAGAAGAAACTATGGTTCAGTGGTTAAACAACAATTTGGCACGCGAATCGAATTGTCTTTACACTTTTCTTTCTTTTCACTGTTTTATTTTTTTTTGTTAGTTTGTAATGGTGTTGCCTTTGCCGCCCCTGCCCATTCCTCTGTGGGCACTAGAAATTCTGTAGCACAAAAGCCACAATTGTAAACACGGCATAAATAAATAATATTTCAAAATTTTAGGTTATTTGTTGTTGAATTATGGATGGAAACGTGAACAAACCTTCTTGCCAGCCAAGCAATTGCTTTGTCCAATCAACAGCATTTTAATTCACATTAATTTTTGTTGTAGACTGTTAATCAGTAATTTTAGACGCTGTCACGAAATGTTCACAAATCAAAGTATTTTTCTTTTTCTACAAATTAGTTACTTTAAGCTGAATTAATTTTCAAACAATTAACTCAAAGTGTTAAACTTAAGGGTGGCATGAAATGTTTGCTGGGTTATAATGTCGTTTGTTGTTGCAGGAAGAAGGAAACACAAAATATTACTAAGCACGTGCAAATATTCGTTTGTATTCAAAAATCGTCATTCATTCATTCATTCATTCATTTATTCATTCACATTGAGACTTCCTTCTTTGCAGTTGCTGTTGCTGTTGTTGTTGTTGTTGTTATTGCTGTGTAGAGGTCCTATCCCACACAACCGCAATCGTCAATGGCAAACAATGGCAGTTAATGGCAACTTTTCCTTCTTCTGGCTTTGGCTTTGGCTTTCCCCAGCTCTCTCTCTCTGCCACCCTCATTCAATTTGACGCTCTTACTATAACGATTTTGTGTGCCCCTTCTTGGTCTGTGTTCAGGTTTTACAGTGTAATTTCGGATTTTATTATACAAAAACTATTGTTGTTGTTGTTGTTGTTGTTGCTATTGTTGCTGTATGTTTAATGCAGCTATTGTTGTTTATTTTTAGGCTGCTTGTAACATGTAGCAGGGCAATTTAGCGATAATATTGACCCGGCCTTTTTGCAGTACTATTTCCTTGTCTGTCTTACCCAACCAAACATTTAGATATTTTGACAAGAAATGTTTATAGATTGTGGTTGTGATACGCCCTCTAAAAATGTTGATAATTATTTCTCTATTCTGGGATTTTATTAAGCAAAGCAGCACAGTGTTGGCTTAATAAAAGAAAAATATAAAAAACTGGTGACGTTTTAGCAATTTATTAAAGACTCAAATAAACTAAGAAATTGTTTTAGTTATATGTATGTATGTATATAAAAATGCAGTACCAATAGTGGGCAGGTGCCACGCCTGTACAAATTTAGGATATTAAATATCATCTACTGCTACAAAATCGGTTTCTAAGAATTTTTCGCCACATATTAAGCTTTTGCTGCAACACAATGTGGCTATAGGAAAAGTAGGCGGGGCCACGCCCACACAAAATTATTACCATACTTCAAAGCAAATGCTTTATAGCCCCTTTATCTTACCTATGGCGATGGCTGAAGTAGTTAGCACGTTGACGTGATTTTTTCCTCGCAGCAACTTTAAATGCAACACTGCTGCCCTCAACCGCCATCTATTAATAGGCTACTGTCAAATTTTGAGCAGGGTGCATCATTTAGTTAGTGTTTGACAGCCAATAAAAGCAGACAGTGAATTTTAACGAAAATGGAAAGATTTGAATTTCGTGTGATGTGATGTTGAACTACGATACGAACCAGGTTTAACGACGTTATATAACCGCAGACGAAACATGGATCTATTACATTCATTCACATTGATGACCTAGAAAAGGGTAGAACGATCACCGGCAAATATTATTCAGAGCTTTTCGATGGATTCTCGACTTTGATTTCAAACAAAAACGACTACATTTTGCGAAAAAAAAAAACGGCACGAGTGCACCCGTGTGTAATCAGCCTAGCAAAAACTAGTTTACCTTGCCAAACCTCTGAAGAAATGTCTGGGTGGTAATAGAGTTCGGTAGAACGAAAAGGTCATAACCGAAACAAAGGCCTACTTTGAGGTCCTTGAGACAACCTATTATTTGGAAGCAAAAAAAATTGGAAAAACGCTGGACTAAATCTGTTGATCTAAAAGTAGATTATGTTGAAAAACTAAACGCTTATTTGCCAAAAAAAAAAATGTTTACTCAAATAGTCACGGAGTTATCAAACAGGCCTCGTATGTCAGGTTGTCGATGTTAAGAATGAAAGAAAAATGTAAAATTTTAATTTTTGACACTTATGACACGATATGTACATAAATCTGTATGCATATAAAGGGTGTCCCAAAATTAACGCAATATTTGAAGTAAAGAGAAAAGAAAGTTTTTAGTTTTTTGAGTCTTTTGTTATTTTTATATTGAATCATACAGTTCACAGGATTGGGTTATTTGTGGAATAACACACCGGGTAAATGGCCTCCTCGGATTTGCATGAATATACGCCGCAGTCGTTTGTCTAAATTTTCCATGACCTTTTTTTTTTGTAAATGTGGTTGAATTTCGGTGATGCAGCGTTGAATCTGCTCCTTTAATGCACGTGTGGTTGTGGGCTTGTTAACATAGACCGGTGAATTCCAATAACCCCATAAAAGGAAATCTAATGGGGTCAATTCTGATCTGATATGAAATGAGAGAGTACACGAGCCACGTAAATATCATCCAATTTCGGCAGAAAGAACCGTGTTATCGTGCCGCGCTATCGAGCACCACTAACTCTGGTCACTGCTTGATTAGCCTCATCTACATAAAAGTATGGTCCCATTATGCCTTCAGCCTAAAGTCCACACCAGTGACACGTTGCGGATGCATTTCTTTTTCCACAATCACATGCGTGTTCTCAGCACCCCAAAATCGGACATTTTCGCGATTAACCAAGCCATCAAGGTGAAGATGTGCTTCATCGATTAGGATGATTTTGTTCGCCAAGCTTTCATTACTTTTTAAATATTGTTCAATAATGCAGACACGTTCTTCTATCGTGCAATGCTCCATTCTTACTAAGCCTAAACTGTCAGCTGTCGAATTGTTTTTTTTTTAATTTGCCAATTTTTTTACTGCACAAATCCTGCGTTAATTTTGCCACACCCTTTGGTATGTACATTATTTATTACTAATTAACTTTGTAAGTTTAGCGACAGAAATGTTGAAGGTAAACTTTTTATTTTTCGCAAACAAATTTTACTACTTTAAAATGACAAAGTTTTTAGAAATAAATTAACAGCACAGCACGTTATACAATAAAAAGAAGAAGAGCAAAAAAAAGCTACAACTATTGAAATAAAAAGAAGAAAAAGAATATTTTATATTTTGAAAACAACAATAACAACAACAGCAATTGTTCATAAAAAAAAAAAAAAATAAAAATGATGTCAAGAGCAAAAGTTTTCAGTAGAACTGAAAAGACGCATTTAACTGGAATTAATTGTAGAAGCAACTTTTATTTTTTTAATACCCGAGAAAAATGAACATAATGCTTTTTATTTTTATTTAATTAAATATAATTATTATTATTATTGTTAAATAAAGAAACAACAGCAATAGGCTGCCACAATTATTTGCACGTTGGCTTTATTTCATTTTACAAGTCACAAAAAAAAAAATGGCGTGTGACTTTTGATTGTCACATTTGTTACGCATGACTCCGTGATAAATTAAATAAAACCAAATAAAAAGTATTTTACAGCTGGTAATTAATGATTGTAATAAATTATTTGTTTAACTTTAACCACTTGTTCTTTAATTTCATTTTATTAATTTGAATTATTTCGGAAGGAATTTTTTATCAGGCTGTTGACTTTGCCTGTTGGCACAATGACACACATGCATACATACATAGTATGTATGTATTTGTTTAACCAAATATGTTCATATACCCTGCAAATAATGCTGGACTACGTGGTCTATTTTTAACTGAAATGGACTGGTTACAAACATGATCCTGTGTAATGCAGCCGTGAACCATATCATTGAAAACTACAGCTAATTGTTATACAGTGGCAAATTTATACTTTTAAATACGATTATTTCAAAAAGTAATAAACGGTGCGGAGGGAGGGTGGCGCCGTTGGAATTATCGATTGTGCGGGTTTGTCAGTCATGATGTCGCAGTGGTCGACTGAACATCGCGCGTTTGCTGTGGAGACATTTTTTAAGACTAATGATTCTTACGTAATTGCTCGTTGACAATTTTGTTCAAAGTTCGGTATTCGGCGAATACGTGATGGACCGAGAGTAAATTTAATTCGTTCGTGGGTGCAGAGATTCCGCGCAACTGCTTCAGCTATGAATGACCCACGGCCAGGGCCCAGTCGATCTTTAAGGACTCCCGAAAACATTTAACTGCTTGAAAGCAGTTTACGTGAAAATCGACGACTTTCAATACGGAAAAAATCAGCCTCAGTTGGACTTCTAAGAGGTATTATTCATTATATTTTAAAAAAGGATCTGAAGGATCTGGATGACATACTCTTTAAAAAATAAAATCCGCATTTCCATTCTATCAGTCAATGCTCTTAATAAAACTTTGTGTCATTTCTTACGTTTTTTATTTAAGTTTGAAAATATAAATCTGCTACCAGACTCCGTTTAACACAAGTGTTCGTGCTTTGCATCGTATTTACGATTACACCATCGTATTGAAATTACTCTCTGAGGTGTTCGTTGGAGTAATTTTTGGGTTAGTCCGATGGGTTATAGGGTCCAACCCTATGACATCGTAATGTTAAATAGACCATGTTTTCTCCATACATTTGTGTTAGTCTTGGACCAGTCCTAGGCCTCTGTGAACTACACTATACATGCATGTGCGGACTAGGCACATTATTAGCAAGCTATATACATATATCTTTGTTATTTTAAGAATAATAATAATAATAATAATTCCACTGACAATTTCAGCAGTATACTTTCAATTCAATTTGACTAAAAAATGGCAAATTTTACTTTGACAGGGAAACATGTCGCCATGTGGGATGCGTGCGTTTCGCTGTTCTGCCGTTACTACATTATGGGATGTAGCCTAATGAAATCAGTAGTAGGATTCTCTAACTTTTATTACGCTAATCGTATCATTAAAATAAGTCCAACGAAAATTTATTGAATTTTTTTTATTTTTATTTTGGACCAGCACTCAGGCGATGACCCCTACGTATGAGGTGCATTGTGCTGTAACTAGAGCAAAGAGATAGTAGGAGAAATGACAGAAGTTGAAGCTTCACTTACAACACTGCATTTCGCACGTTCATTGTTTCTATACCAGTCTTGTAACGTCTCTGATGTCAAAGAGACTTATTAAATTTTTAAGCCATTTTTTAGGAATTATTTTAGTTCGCCGGGGCTACACAATACCAAGAAAGGAGGGCGTTCTGATGTGCCTGTGGATTGGATACAGCTGAAGCCGTTACTGTTCAGTGACCAGTGACTATGCCTTCGCCACTGAAACTTTGCTACAACAACTGTCACAAAGACACACAAATTCACATCAGAAAAAATTCGAAATGTTTTTATGAGTCTGAAACTGGGGTTGAACCCAGGAAAATTTTTCGTTTTGTAGTCAACGTGCAGACTATTTCGACCATCGCCATTTGCAATTCTCTAAAGTTTTTAACGATATTCGCTATCACTTCCAGTTATAATTTATATGATGTTTATTTTGTTGATAAAATGTATGTGGTATTTAAAATGTTGTTGTGTATTTGCTACGTATATTTCCAAGGAATTAATATTTTCTATATCCTTCAAGGATTTTCAGAACACGCACAATTGATGCATGTCAATCTTATTTTCAGCTAAAATGCATTTTTATTGCATGAGATGAATTCAATTCGTTTGAAACATTAAAATTGATTATTTTTTTTTAATTAAAATATGCCCACTTCACTATTTGTTAACGATTATTTAGTACTTTAGTAATTGAAAACACAAGTTACTTCAGCGGTTCATTTTGACAAAACTGAAATGTGACACAAGAATTTGGCAATAATTCAAGTAACGGTAAATCGAGCAGCGTAATAATGGGAGAAACAAACATAAAGAAAAATAAGCGTAATCGATGCAATGGCTATCTATTTGACATTAGTCAATTAGAAGAAGAAAATATTGAGACCAAAACCCACCCGCACAATCGATGAATCACGGTCTGAAGGGGTGAAGGAATAATTTACTTACATTTTGTATGCAATTCACTATTAAATATAAAATGAGCAAATTAAAGTGAAAAGTGAAAAAACTCATATGAAAAAATTCATTCACATTAGCGGAATTTTATTTTGACGTGTAATTATTCACGGGGAATTTTTTCACGATTGCGAATTTATGGAAAGGGGAAATATTTCGAGGGAAAATGTATACCCGATAGGGGTGATTAAATTCAGTCTTCCGCATATTTGATGTAATACTTAATTTAAAAGCATGGTAACCCTTGTTTATTCGATTTACATTTGAATGGAAATTTATTAGTGACAATCAGGTGACAAAGTTCAAGAGTTGGAACTTTGCACTTCGACTTTTACTGCAACGACTACTACAACTAGACATTCTGTTCTCTCTCATATAGAACTCGTTACGTTGTAGTACAGCGGCTATTCGTTCCCGAGTTAAAAATAAAACTACAAATACGAAAATGATTTTTTATTCGTTGAAAAAATTTCGGATTTAATTTGTTTTATACGGAGTGTTTTTTTGAGAGGCATAGAACTCTTTTCTAATAAAAGATAACAAATTCAATGGAATGACTGTTGATGTTGGCCCACAAATTTCATGTCATCCTAATTTCTGGCATATGGCCACCGCGACTGCGACTTATGGACGCCATGATGTCGCAGCAGTTGTTCGGGCATACCCGATGTTATTTAGTCAATAGTGTTTTTACATGATTAATCGTTGCTGGTTTATTACCATACCGCAGAGACTTGACGTACTCCCACAAAAAGTAGTCCAAAGGTGTCAAATCACACAAATTATGAAGCCAATTAGCAGATCCATTTCTTGCAATTATTCGCTCACCAAACATTTGGCTGAATAAAGTGATGGTTTCACTGTATGCCATACTACGCCGTCTTGTTGGAACCAAATGGTTTGCAATGACAGAGGAAATATAATCACGGAGACAGAGAGGGAATTGCTGAGAACGGCGTCGGTTCGATAATTTCAATTCATCTGTCACACTCACGTCTACAGCTGCGATAGCTTCTTTTGTAAGCACGGTACGGGTCGTATTGGATGAATATTTTCCAAAACAGTAAACAGTAACAGATCCGCGATTATCACGCAGTGCTCTATAAGTTTGGCAAACAGAGCGCGAATTTTGGACATAAATTTCCACGATTTGTAAACGTTGTTCTTCTGTAAGAGTTTGCATAGTCATTTTTTTTTTATCTTTGACCAGCACTCAGTAGATGCCCTCTACACATACGATGCATGGTTCTCGAACGAGAGAAGGGGGATAGTTAGAGGAATGATAGGAGGTAAAAACCTCACTATCTTACAACTCGGCTTCTGCACGTTCTTTGTTTTATAGCAGTGTTGTAGCGCCTCTGATGCCAAGGAGACGTATTAAATTTTGAAGCTTTGTTTTAGAGCCATTTTTATTAATTATTTTACCGCGCTGGTGCTACACAATACCGAGGAAGAAGGGCGCTCTGATGTGCCTGTGGATTGGATACAGCTGCAGCCTTTACTGTTCAGTGAGCAGTGACTATGACTTCGCCACTGACACCTTCCGACCCGACAACTGACACAAAGACACAGAAATTCACATCAGAAATATATGCGAGAAGTGTTTTATTTATGATTTAGTCTGAAACTGGGGTCGAACCCTGGACTTTTATGGTTTTATAGTCAACGTGCTATCGGCACCCTCGATTTGCCAAAGTATACCGAAAAAAAAGTCAAACAGACTTCATTAGTATGACAGCTAGTTTCACAGTTTCCCTTATCACAAGTTATATACCTCTAAAAAAAACACCCTTTACATGTACTGGTTTTTAGTTAGACTTTCGTATGTTGGCTTCCCAAAAATCAAATAGTAAAAATACAAAAATAGACGAAAAACTTAAAAAGAAACACACGAATTATTTTCACCACCTCGCAGTGAAAGAGTCAAAGACCGTTTGACCGACTTGACTGGCGTAATACTTGTTGTTGTTTTTTTTTTTGTAATTTTAGCGAGAGGTGGTGATTATCACGAGATCTTTAATTTTTTATTTTTTATTTTTTATTTTTTGCTCAGCATCCGTAAGCAGAATATTGCACAGAAATTAATGCTAAAAAATTTTGAATTGAAAGGTATTAAAATTGAGGAATGTTTCAAGGAGATGAGTGCAACAACAAAAAAAAACAAAGAAAAAAAAATTACTCACTAGAAGCCAGTTTGTTTCGATTGATTTCTAAATAACGATACGAGAGTATGTCGATATAAATTTAATGCAAAATGTGTTTTTAAATGAAGTGAAACATGGAACCAAAATGAATGGGGTGACTGAAAATTACTTTAAAGCATTTGTATGCATGCATGTTCATATATAAATGAAAGTTTTGTTTTATTTTTTTTTTTGTTATTAAAAAGAATATGACTCATTTTCCGCTTTAATCCCTGCTGTTTTAAAAAACTATAATTTAATTTGCCTGCTCTACGCTTGAAATCATTTCTTAGAAGATCGTGCCAAATTGAAAACTACAATTTATTTTCAAATAAATTTCTATTTCAAATACCACATCTTTGTATGTGAATTTTATTTTGAGAAAAACGCTTTTAGTATGAATACGTAAATAATTCGTGTGCTTAAAAACTCACATTTAGTATTTACTCGTACAATTTATATCGTTCTATAAATTTTACAGCAAGAAGACAATCAAGTGACGAATATTGTGGACAATATTAAAAGTCGGATTATAGTGGGGGACTATTTGTGAAATAATAAGTATTTTAATGCAATGAGAGTTTGTTACGAGTATTTTAAAATTTTAAATTGCATATTTTCAATTAAAAATGGTTTATAAAGGGTTCATAAAGTGTTTATAAAGGCAAACATGACACACTCAAACTTCATTTAGACAATAGAAATACTAAATAATCATTTTTATTACAGTCGAACTTCCCTATAACGAATTTCACTATAAAAAATATTTCGCCTTAAAGAATTATTTTCGGAAACACTGTATTTTGTTTTCCTCATATTTTTATCTCCCTATAACAAATTTCTTTATAACGTATTTTTCTCTGTAAAGTTGCGTTAACTGCAAAATATCATAAATATGTCCAATAATTTGCCTGTAACAAATTACTTCATAGCTGTTAAGACTTTGTAGTACTATTTAGCTATTTACTATATGAATATGGGTTCCTCCTCAATTATTGAGTTTATTTTTTAAAACATACTTTCTGAGAATATCATAAGGTATGTAATAATGCTCGTACATTTCATATATTCAACGTGTTGAGTACAATAATGCAATCCTAAGGCTGTCTGGTAAAGTTGAAGATTTTTCTTCTAAATTGATAATGAGCGATGAAGCCCAATTTCTTCTGTGGGCACGTCAATAAACAGAACTGTCGGTTTTGGGGAATACAGAATTCTCAATTAATTCATGAAACATCATTGCATCCACTAACAACAATATTATGGTGTGGTATGCATGCTGGAAACATCATTGGCTTCTATTTTTTTTGAAAATGAACAAGACGTTGGAGTTACTGTTACTGCTGAACGGTAGTAGCAAGACATGAAGAGCAAGGACTAGAGGACATGTGGTTTCAACAAGATGGGGCCACACACAGCACACACAGCTCGTTCAACAATTCAATTATTGAATGACGTTTTTCCACGAACACTAATTTCGCGAAACGGCAATTTAGCATGGCCAACCAGATTTCCGGATTTCAAAGCAGCAACTATTTCTTATGGGGTTTTTTAAAATCAAAAGTTTATGTGTGAATAAGCCCCAAACGATTCAACATCTTAAAGACAATATTCGTCACGCAATAATGTCCCATGGACGCTGAGGCACAAACCACTGTAAAAAGTAATAATAATAACAGTAAAATTTGGATAAAAAAAAAAAAAAAATTGAAGAAATTCAGCCTGAGATGTTGCAGGATGTCATGAAAAATATGTACCTTAAAAACAGCCGACAGTTGCATAGCGAATCGCGGTCACCATAACAAAAAAAAAATGTTTTTTAGATGTGTTTAGAGCAAATAAAATTGTTTATAAAAACCAAACTTACTTATCTTTTCTTTGAACAAAGTTATTGGCAATCAAAATGATAGCGGGACTTTTGCCCCACCCGTTATCACGTCAATTCAAATGGCAAATGTTCTTCAAGTTTACAACTGTTTTGTTTTTGTTTGTTTTATTTGAAAATAAAATGAAACAAAATTAATTTTTGACCTTAAGCTTGAAGAATATTGACAATTTAATTAAAATTAATAAGGTCAAAGAGAAATAGCAAAAACCAAAAAAAAAATGTCGTGTATTATAAAACAAATTTGTGAACTTATTTCAGTTTTATTTCTAACAAAAAGAAACAATTTAAAATTTGACTTTATTTTCAAAAACTCTGCACTCAAATGTTGTGTCGTACTTTTTTCTAATGGCCGGGAATGCTTCACAGAAAAAAATATATCAAAATTGTTATCAAAGATCTGTTGAATATGGCACAAAAAGTCTACAACACTTAGTATTTCATTCAAATTTTATAAAAATTGCAACTTAAAAACGGCAGAATCAATTAAAAGATAAAAATCGATAAAATTTTTGTTTGATTTCCACACAACTTTTAATTAAAAATGTTTACGAAACAACAAAAATCACTGTTGGAAATAAAATTTGAATCAACGATTGATTTTTTTCTTTGGTTTAAAATATTTCTTTATTGAATTCAAATGGAAATAGGAAATATTTTCAATAAACGACGCTAAATGTTTTGTTTATCAAATATGCAAAAATCGTTCATCACAGAAAATTCAAGAAAATTTTTTAATGAATCAATGATTTTCGTATTTTAATATCAAAAACATTTTTTTCTGTGTAGAAAAAGTGGTGTAAAATTGGAACGACAGGAAAGGAAGGCATTCATAAGGCGCGATCGTAGCGACCATATGGCGGAAAATATTTTTACTCATTAAAACATTTTGTGTTTTATTTACAACAAAAAACAGTAATATATGTTTGCTGTATGGTCTATGTATATTCTACTATATATGTATGTATATACATATCGTCACCTAAAATTCAAAAGGGCATTCGACACTTAAAAAGTTTATAGAAGAGACAAAAAACCTTAATGAAATGAATAGTATTGTGGTTTTTTTTCGCAATATCGAACAATTAAAATGAGTTAATTTTTTTACAAAAAAAAATAAGGGAATTAATTGAGAAAAGTACTGCATAGCCCACATTTCTAGATTATCTTTTTTGGCATATATTTAAGAGTGAAAAACAATCATTTGTTGTTGCGACTTTGTGAATTTCTTTAATAAAGTCGTTATTTTTAAAAATAAAAGCTAAAAAATTTGTGAAGACGTGTGCCTTGATGGGGTGTACCAATATCCTGAAATTGAATATTGAGTTTTTTGGTTTGTATGCCCTTTTTCATTTCAGGTGACGATATGTATATTTAGAACTGTATAAATGTAAAATGTTTTAGAAAAATAAAATAGATAGAGGAAAATGTTTGTTGCATAAAATAATTTTTGCAAAGGCTTCTTAGTTTATTTCTGTTCTTATACTTCTTAATTCTCAAAGATTTCTTCGGTGTTTTTATATAAACATGTGAGAGAAACTTTTTAGCTTGTTCAAGTGTTTGCTTGAAGGTCTACTAATGATTTGGCAGTAGCAGCAGCGAAATCTACATATATGTATGTATATGAATAATCGTAATACATTCTGACTCGCGTTGAATAAATGATGTGTAGCACCGGCGAAGTAAAACAATAATAAAAATGGCTACTGAACCGAAGCTTCAGCACTGCTAAAAGAATAAACAAAGAACGTGCGAAAGCAGAGCTGTAAAATAAATAATTAAGCTTCACCTCCTGTCGTTTCTCCTACTATCCCTTTCCTATAGTTCCAGCACAATGCTTCGCATGTATAGGAGTCATCTCCTGAGTGCTGGTCCCAGATTTAAAAAAAAAAAAAATGAAAAAGAATTAATAATAATAATAATGCACACCTCATGCCGCAACACCCTCTCCAATACCATAATTATTATTATTGTTCTACTAATGCAACTATAAAACTATTTTGGCATCAGCGTTTGGAAAAAAAAACATCCATACATACATGGATGGCTGAATGCATCTATTGCATTTGTACATATTCAGAAATTGTGTGTGTTTGTGTTTTTCAGTTATGCACATATACACTTACAGACTGTGCATGCACGTATTCTTTTTTTTTAATTTTTATGCAATTTTTAAGCTGTCTATTTGTCTGGCACGCATTTAATAGAAAATAAAATTGGCATAGAACACATGTGACCAAAAGTTTAATATTGTTACAACAAAAAAAAAAAAAAAAAAAAAACAAAGCCAACGATTAGACAAGCAACAGCAACGCCAACAAATCGACAGAGATTAGCAAGGAAAAAAATAACAGCGACATATACGCAACAATAAAATAAACTGCAGAAATTGCTAGTTTTATATTGCAAAATGATGTAATTTTATGACGTGGTTACACACATCAGCACAACACAGTAACACACCCATGTGTATGACCACCATAGATACGCTAAAATTGCTATATATGTATGTAAATAGGGTATTTGTTGTTTTTTTTTTGCCCGGTCAAATTAAACATGAAAATTGTGATCAAATAAAATGTGTGCTAAAAAACATAATTCAAGGTCAAAGGTCAAACTTTTTGGGTTTTTTTTCTTCAATTTTTTACGAAAACGATAAGTTTTTTTTCCCAATATAATTATTAGCAATAAATTTTCGTTCATATTTATAGGAATATACGCTACGCAGAAAAAAGTAAAATCAAAGTTCAATTAACAGATACGAAGATTCAATTAAATTAATAATTAGATTTCAAACTATTACGAAAAACGCTGAATCAATTAACAGTTTTAATTGGAAAACATTTTTAAATTTTTTACCATTTTGTTTGCACTTTCTTGAGAGAACACCAAAATCAATTAAAATAAACAGGGATTCAATTAAATTATTAATTGAGAAAAATATTTTTCGGAGCAAAGACTTAATTGGGAAAAAATTTAATTATTATTTTTTCTGTGTAAATCATATATTTTTCGTTAGCAATTTCAAAAAATAAATATACAAAAATTTTACATGATGCGGAATCGCAATATCTTAGGAATGAATGGTGATTCTCATGCGGCCCCTACACTTCGAGATTGTACAACAACAAGTGAATAAAAAATCACAAAAATTTGATTTTCTTTCAGCTGGCGATCAGCTCAGCTTACGTATCAAATTGATAAGTGTGACGACCAGTTTTGATTTTTTTTTTCATTTTAACAACTACAAATAAATGTAGTTGGTTATTTTATTTCCACATAATAAATTTTACAAATTTCTATTTGGCCTCAGCGCCATGAAAGGCATTATTGCGGCAAGTTGGCAAGATAGTTGAAGTTGAATGTACAAATAAAATATAAGGTACATAGTAACTTGTAGAATATATTAAAAATATACATACTTATATATATATATTTTTTTTTTTTTTTATATTAAAAAATTTTATATTAAGAGCATTTCAATTGTAATTGCATATACAAAAAATGGAAGTTCGATAGAATTATTTGAAAGCTATAGGCAAATTATTAAATTTAATTCCACCAATATAATCAATTCCCTGTTTGGTTGTTTCAAACCTGCAGCTAGGAATTCCAAAATATGCGTGAATTTTTCGTTTTCCATTTTCATTCTGACGTTTTGGAAGCAATGCATAACTTTGCAATGCGCAATCTTCTTCAAGAATATAAAAACGTGCCAGAAATATTATTATATTTTTTTATCTTGAACCCGAACTCAGCGGATGACTCAGCATTGTGCTGGGGAACTAAGATTTAAGGTGTTTTGAGGGGAAGTACAGGGAGTAGTGTTGATGGACGTTCGTTTTGAATCTTTCCACGTCAAAACTGACAAGAGAAACCTGTGCGGGTTGTTTATTATGTTCGGCGAAAAAACCTGTAGGCGATTCGCTGTCAAATAGAGCAGAAATGTATGCGCGTTTAATGATGAACGCGTTGTGTATATGAAGAAGAGGGTTTCCGGAAAAATGTCCCTGATTTCATTAGAACACATCGTAAACTACCGTCAGCAATGAGTTTCTATAGCCTCTCCTGCACACGGTCGAGTAACTTCCAAATGGACTTGGTAGCACCGGCCCATACATAAGAGTTTGTAATTGAAGCAGTTGCTCAGATATGACTGACTGTATACCGTGAAATTTTTACTATTCCGCGTATAAAATCACAGAAATACAAATTGTATCTTAAAAACGAATTATATAAATATTGACTAATTTATGAGAATGTGTTGCAGAATCTAAAATATCAAACCCTGTGAACGAATAAGAGTTTGTGAAAAAATATTAAGACCATAAATTGCAAAAAAAAAAAAAAAATCACAAAGAAAGATAAAACCAGATCGTTTAGAAAAAAATCAAGACACAATTCATTTAGTCATTTTTTTTTTATTTATTTACTTACTTTTTCTCATGTTATAATATTAAAAATACAATAAAAACGGAATCATTATTTAAATTGATTTTATTTTGTCGCTAAAATTAACATAAAAATCTAGTCGGATTTCTTTTTGTACAAACAAAACATAAATTTATAAATAAATTGAACAAAAAATATTCTTTTATATGTTTTTGTGTTTTTATTTTTATAATATTTATTGAAATAAAATACAGTTTTATGAAAAAATAAACATTTATTTTGGCCTTCATAGCTGAAGTAGAAACTGAGTCGCTCGCAGAGCTTTGAAGGTTTACAAAAAGAAACAAATCCGTTTGATATATTTTATTCGTGATTTATTGTTTGCTTTTGATGAAGCCGTAGACGGGGGTGTGACAAAACGTATGTATTTCGCAGGTAAAAATTAAAAAAAATATATAAATACGCCTTTATGAAAATTCATTTTGTTGGTCTCACATGAACATTGTGAAAGTCTCTACTTTCTTAAATTGGTTAGACCATCATTGCAGGAGGATTAGGAGTCGCATATAAACATTTCAGCTGATTTAGCGTCATTCTCTGTGGTCTGGCGCTATTTTTTTTTTTTATTATTATTTATTTAGTTGTATTTACAATGCTTTGATTGTTCAATTATTTAGAAATTCATAAAAATTATAATCTACTCATTGTTGACAAAGTTTTCACATAATATTATTATTTCGAATAAAATTTACACAATTTTTTTTTAAAGATCTTAAAGATCTTATTTTCGATTTTCAAATTGTTTGGCATTGAATTATACAGGGTGTCTGGTGGCAAATTGATATTTTTAAATACGATTATTTCAAAAAGCAATAAACGCACCGGGAGGGTGCGTTTATTAAAATTATCAATTGTGCGGATTTGTCAGTGGTCGAGTGAGCATTGCGCGTTCGCTGTGAAGACATTTTTTAAGAGTAATGATTCTTACGTAATTGCTCGTCGACAATTTTATTCAAACTTCGGTATTCGGCGAATAAGACCGAGTGTAAATTTAATTCGTTCGTGGGTGCAGAGATTCCCCGCAACTTCTTCGGCTATGAATGCCCCACGGCCAGGGCCCAATCGATCTTCAAGGACTCCCGAAAACATTGAATTGGTTGAAAGCAGTTTACGTGAAAATCCGGGACTTTCAATACGAAAAAGAGCAGCCTCAGTTGGACTTCCAAGAGGTATTATTCATGAAATTTCCTACCAATCGCCTTGCAAATCTGATGCAGCATCGGTAAAAGTCCGCTGTAGAGTCAACGCGCTAACTACTCAGCAAACAGCATCCGATTTTGAGGTA
The DNA here is from genome assembly GCA_963924685.1 of Dexiosoma caninum. Taxonomy (NCBI): domain Eukaryota; kingdom Metazoa; phylum Arthropoda; class Insecta; order Diptera; family Tachinidae; genus Dexiosoma; species Dexiosoma caninum. The sequence continues at coordinate 25,271,981 of OZ004729.1, read as the reverse complement.
TTTTACCATACGGTGACTTATTTTGCTAAACACTGCAAATTGACTTTTTTATTATTAAGCACCTCATTGAACGGCACGATTTCATTGAACATACCCCAAGAAAATAATTGTGTAGCACCGGCCATTCAAAAATTTACCAGGGAAAAACACGTCATCCACCATAAAAAAATTGTTAAAAACAAAGAAAAATCACAGAAAAACAGAAAAGAAGAGACACTTCTAATTGAAGTGTGACTTTAAGATATACAAATTTAATTTTTTTTGGGTCAAAATAGCGCAGCATATAACAATGTAAACTTAATGCACAATGCACAGGTAATGTTTAAATATTTCTCATGCCCTACGGCCAGGACCCAGTCGTTCTTCAAGGACTCCCGAAAAAATTGAATTGAGTGAAAGCAGTTTACGTGAAAATCCGCGACTTTCAATACGGAAAAGAGGAGTCTTAGTTGGACTTCCAAGAGGTATTATTCATGAAATTTTAAAAAAGGATCTGAAGGATCTGGATGATATACTCTTTAAAAAATAAAAGTCGCATTTCCATTCTATCCATTCCATTCAATGCTCTTAATAAAACTTTGTGTCAATTATTACGTTTTTGATTTAAGTTTGAAAATATAAATCTGCTACCAGACACCCTTTAGAAGTTGATGCGATACCGTTAACTTTTGTAACCCGCCTTCTGTTTTCCAAATATGATTTAAACCAGTTTAGTTCATTTGCTTTGATGCCGTTCATGCTTAATTTCTCAATCATTATTTTTCGGTGAATTGTCTCGAAGGTTCTTTTAAAATCTAAAGTACAGAATAATCAATTTATTTGAAACACCATAACAAAGTGATACGTTTTAATTTTCATTATCCGAAAAATAAAAATTCAAACAAAATTGCAAAAAAAAAAATTATTGAGTGGTTAAGAAACATGGAACATGAAACATAAATGTCCATTAAAAATATTTTTATAAAATTTTTTTGTTATGAATACTTGCTGCAGCACCATCATAAACGCTTATGACCGCTCTTTGTACAGCAAAACACTTCAAAAATAATATAAAATAATTTATTTGTAAAAAAAAATAAATAAGAATCTCCCCTAATTATGATTTTTATGACAAAAAAACTACTTTTTAAAAATATGTTTTCATTATTTGAGAACATAAATCCCAATTTAAATTCTGTTCTAATTCGTAAGATTAATTTCAATACCTACAAAGTTAATAAATTAACAAATTAATTCTCTATCTCTTTGCAGGTATGTACGTACGTACGTTAACTTTCGAATACAAAATTGTATATGGTGTGCATCTGGGGATTGCTTTTAATTAACATTTGCTGAAACTGTGAACTGTGTCAGGTGAAAACGTAATCAATTGTAATAAACAAATCTACAAATCTGCATTTAATACCCTCCCATGCAAAACAATGTTTTCTTGTTGAAATTAAAAGCTTTAAAAGCATTACATTGAAGCACATTAAAATGTAAAGCCTACTTTAGGGATTATAGTGTTAGCAGTATATAAAAGTATACTTTTAGGTCTTCAATTTGTTACAAATTCAAAAAAAAAAAGAGCGATATAGTGACAATAAGTAAATAAGTAAATGTAACTAAATAAGTGGAAATTTTTTTTTTAGCTCAACCTTAATAACTTGTAAACGAATCAAACGACATCAATCAAGGCAATTCTGTGGCCGAAATTTCCATTTGAGTTTTCTCACTTAATCTTAAATTATGCAGAAACGTTTGTTAATAAAAAATCAATCAGGGAAAGTTGTTAGGAGTAGTTTTAAAAGACTGTTTTTTTCACACAATACTTTCATATTGTCTGGTTTTTTTTTTACATATGTCCGCCAGTTTGGGCGAAATCTTTTGTCAATTTAACAAAAGACAAACTTATCATACACACTAGAAACATACATTATCTCGACGACTTTTCCCCAGCCTTGTTTTCCATTTCTTCTTCAACCAGTATCAAGTTATGTTAGTCATTGAGTCAGGTCTCTTAAACTCCATACGGATGATGTAAATGAAAAATTTTCATGAAGATTTCCTTTGTGTGTTTTTGTATGTACGTATGTATGTATCCATACATTTCGTGTGTTTTCCATTTTCCAAATAATGAATCCATGATTTTAAAGAGTTGGAGTTGCATGCAACAATTGAGTTAAGAAATAGAAAACGATCTACAGGAAAAAAAAGTCATCAACATCATAAAATTTTTAGGTTCGTTATCTTTTCTATAGTCAGTCTAAATCTGAATGAAGAAAAAAAAAAACCGTAGCAAACAAAAAACAAACTTGAAAAAAAGAATGTATGAAAACAGAAAGGAAAAATCCGTCATGAAGCTTGTTAAACTTTCAATGTTGAGAAGTTTCATAGAAATTTATTGTGATTTATTACACTCACGAAAACACAAATTTAGTTGTAGTTAGAAGATTGCGATATATTACGTAATTCTGAAATATTCTTTGGAAGTTCTTGAATAAACATATGAAATTTCTTAGCTTTTTCCAAGCATTTGGTTAAAAGTGTACTGAAGATTTTGATATTAGCAGCACCAAATGAAATGCTGCATATAGACCCGCTAAACAATATAACAAACATGGATAAATAGTTGTAGTAGTTTTTTAAAAAATTTCTATTTACTTGCGTAAAAACTCAATTATCATTTTACGGGTGGAAAAAAAAACAAAGTTCTGAATTTGTCATCTCTTTTTTTCTTTTTTTTTATTTACTGTTTTGACATTTGGTATAGAATTCTTTCATTTCACTGAACAGACTTCCCAGTAAAAATACCTGTGAAAAAGATTGCATTTCTAGTGTTATTCAGTGTATTTCGTGCTTATTGCGCAATAAAGACATTTATTGCAAAAATCTGAATAAAGGTGCATGTCTGAACACCGTACTAAAATGCTGCAATAATATATTGTTAGTTGAAATGCAAAACCACGTAAAAAATTCAGTTTCCTATAATTAGTTACTAAAAGAATGTAAGTACATACACGTATGTGTGTTTTTTTAACTGCATCAGAACTATCGATATCGATAACTATGTTTTGACAGCTGAAAATGTTAAATTGTGTTGACATTTCTATTCAGGAATGTTTGGCAAGTCATCATGAATCGTGTAACGCCAGAACAAGGTAAACAAATTGTGGCTATTTAATTTGAAAAAAAAATCATCATAGAGCAGTTCGTCTATGTTACGGTTAACATAATCGCTCTAGTGAGCAAGCAATTCGTGCAGTTATTGGCCCTTTTCGCACTAAGTTTTACTCTTCTCGATTCAAAGCCATCAACAACACAAAGAAATGTGGATACCGAAGAGCGCAAGTAGCTGCCATTACGGTGACTTGCGTGCGGTATCGAGCCTTGCTGCCTGCAATTTAGTTTCCAATATCAACGACATTTCGTTCCGGTGTAAATTTCCGTATAGCGAGCTTATTATTATTATTATTATTGGGCAAAGTCTGTCAAATTAAACTCTCACCCTAAACCTCTTAATCGATCTATTTAGGGCCTGGTGTTTCACGTCTTGTGTGGAGGCACTGTAGTTCCACCCGAATGGTGAAACTTCTCTGTGGCGAGTGTAGAACATTCGCACATAACGTGTTCAGAGCTCTCAGTATCACTTTCACAAGATCGACGGACATTGGTCTCGGAGAGACCCCTCATGTCACCCAGCCCAATACAACAGAGTTAAAGTTCCCCAACTCATTGAGAAGATCCAGGCACTGGCATACCATTTTCCAGGTTACCATGGTCAACTGGAAGGCCATAAGCGCAACTTGACATTCGCTCACACATATTCCAACGGCATGAACATCTGCCTGGAAAACTGTTGGGTATACACCGATTCCAATGGGTGTATGATTTATAACCAAATCAATTTGATGACAACTGTATTTACAGAAGTTCACTGGCCCTCTCGTTCTCATAACTAGACAGTAACTCTTGAAGTATTGCAGGCCAATAATCAAACCATCATTCACGCCATACGGCCAGAGTTATTAAAAAAAAAGTCATAGCAGCTGCGGACATATGTATGCCGGAAATAATATTTAAAAAATAAATAATAATAAGCAAATTCCAATCTAAGAATATTTCTCTCTTGAAGTTCTCATGCACCTGATATTAAAAAGTTGTTTCTTCCTCCTGCAAAAAAGTAAAAAATGTTAATAACGTGGATTTACATTTCAGCTAACGATATGTAAGTGGCATTACTAGAGCAACAAATGCAATATTACAACAACAAAAAAAAAGGATTTTTGTTTGTGCACTGTCGTCGGATACATATGTACATATACGAGTATGAAGCGTAAATAATCGAATCCAAAGAAAATCGTTGCCATAAATTCCGCAGAAAAGTCTTTCGTGTCAAATGAAGTAAAATATAAGCTTTCGATTTACATGTATTTGTAAAAATAACGGTTGTTTTCCTAGTAGTAGCAGTAAAATTTTATAATGAAGATTTCATTTCCTACCAATCACCTTGCAAATCTGATATAGTATCGGCAAAAATACGCTGTATAGTCAACGCGCTAACTACTCAGCTAACAGCAACCGATTTTGAGATGTTTTACCATACCGTGGTGACTTATTTTGCTAAACACTGCAAATAGACATTTTTTTTATTTTTCAGCATCCTTATTAAACGTTACGAATTTATTGAACATACCCCAAGAAAATAATTGTGTAGCATCGGCCATTCAGAAATTTACCAGGGAAAAAAACGTCATCCACCATAAAAAATTGTTAAAAACAAAAGGCTTTTTAGGTTAAAATGGAAAAAACAGGGAAAAACTGAAGTCATGATGGGAAAAACAAGAGCAGCTTCTTATTGACGTGTGATTTTAAGATATATAAATTAGATTTTTTTTGCGTCAAAATACCGCAGCTTATGACAATGTCAATTTAAACAATGCACAGGTAATGTGAACGCCTGTGTTTAAATATTTAAATATTTCGCTTAAACGCGTAGAAAAGCATCGAAAATTGGTATAATAAAAAATTTTTTTAATGTAAAATATTAAAAATTTCCATTTAATTTTAACTAATTTATTTTTTACGAGTGTATTGGTTCATCTCACATATGAAATGATAAATTGCAAATTCTAAAGATGCCAAAAGGGAACAAAGAAACACAAAAACATCCAAGCAAAAAATTAAAGCAAAATAAAAAAAAAATAACAGATTGAACAATTTATGTTGTTGCAAATATACAATGTAGAAGAAGTATGGTACATACAACTTCTAACAATTTACGAAGCCCCTTGTTACAGTAATTTATCACATAAAATCATAAGAGGGAAACAAAGCTGCACCAAGCAAAACTCCACAATTAAATACAAAAAGTTCAAATACGAAGTACTGAGTTACAAGATTACTGGAGTGCATGCATCATGTATGCACTTTAAAAAGCTGTGAGGATGGAAAATAAATGAAATAAATAAACTAGACGACAGCATGTGACTACTTTGGAGCAACGATGCTTAAGAATTTTTATTATAAATTTTCATATTGATTTACATGATACACAAATGGCAATGGGTCAAATTAGTTAAATACAAACACGAAACAAGATCGAAAGAATGTATAATTTCTTCTTTTTATGAAGGAAGTATGCAACACTGAAAGGTATCGCAGAAATATGTATTTGCATGTGTATGTGTGTGTGTATATGGCTGTGTATGTGTGTTCATGCCTTTTTGGACAGCTCCCTGGAGCATATGCAGCTTTTCATGAATAATGAAAGAACTGCACTCAAGGCATGTGAAAAAATAAAAAATTTCGCCTTTTAATAAGTTATGAAATTTAGATTTTATAATAGACAAGCACTTTTTATTTTATTTTATTTTTATTTTTTAATTTAACAACGAACAAACTTATTATAGAGAAAATTTTTTATGGGAAATAAAAATGAAGTTAAATTTTTAAGAATTTAGTAGCTGGCAAGAATTAATTTATGTTAAAGAAAAAATTAAAAAGAAAAATATGAAGACGTAGAAATCGCTGAAGGTGTAAAAATTTAATAAATCAAGGAAAGGAAGACACTTTGGCTCTGGAATGACATTAATTTTCGGAATTTTCAACTTTCTGGAAGCTTTCTTCTTCCTTTAAAATTATAAAGCTTTTTAACTGGTTAATTTAACATAAGAAAAATTTTAATTAATATTTTTAGCCTACAAGTCATATGAAAGAGTCATTTAATACTTTTAAAAATTACTCGAACAAAAGCTTTTCCATTCTTTTTTCATCTTGAACCAGAACTCCGTGGATCACCGGTACACACTAGGGGAAGGGGATAGTGAAAGAGATGACAATTGGTGAAGGGGTAGATAGAGGAAAGCTTCACTATCTTACGTGCATGTTTTGTTTTCTTTTGTTTATAGCGCAGTGTTGCCAAAGAAACTTGTAGTATGAATTTTTCAGGAATTGTTTTACTTCGCCGGTGCTACACAATACCGCCGAAAGAGGGCGTCCTGATGTGCCTGTGGATTGATTAGAGTCAACGTGCGAACTACGTCAATCATTGCCAGCCGTGTTTAAAAATAAAACTCTTTCGAAGAAAAATAAATGTAGGGCGTCTGATAATGTCGTGGGGTGTGTTCAGTTTTTTTCTTCTGTGTGTCACTGAACGTTATTTTTAATGGCGGCACGTCATAAATTGTATATTATTTTTATGCATTTGTCAAATCAACAAGAAAATGTCGTCAATTGAAAACAACAAAAACCCATGCACAGTGCGAGAAGAAGAATTGCCAATAAAAATGGCTGAAATGGAAAATTTATTGAAGCATTTATAGCCGCATCGTTTATGTAATTCAAATAATATGGCGATTATTTAATAATTATATCTTTTTTTTTTGTTTAACTAACACATTGTGATTATTTCATTTTTACATCAGCTGTTTAAACATCCGGCGATGTTCACAAATCTAACAAATGATTTATGGTAAAATCGTCTTTTACCATTCAGTTTATTAGGTTAGGTGAGGTCGGCAGGTTTCTGCATGTAAAGATAAAGAAAGGGACCAGCCAACTTGGGTACAATTTATTATGGCCCCTTTGCGATACCAGTTGTGAGAGAACTTTCACGTGTTGTAGTGATACAGACCAGAGTCTCTGCTAGGAATGGAACCTAGAACCACCAACTGATAAACTAGCAAACTACTCACCAGACTACAGGGGCACCCATTAAGTTTACTAAATATATGTCCGTCCAGTCGAGTTGGGTTATAACGAATCCCGCCGAACTATTAGCAGATCCATTAATTTGTAACATTCTTAATATTGCATGGCTCTCACTGGTTTGTCCAAATTGGATTTAAAAAAGAACAATATGTTTCTGCTTTGCACTTAAAATAATAAATTTACCAGTAACAAATCTAACAAAGAAACGTATTAAAGACAAATTTGAACAAAATCTATCATTGCTTATTTACTCATGCTGGTATTATATTCCTATTGAATATTTCATTTCATGTTTTCTAGACGAAGAAAAAAAGAAAAAGAAAAGAAAAAAAGAACACAGGGCATTTGCATAATTATTACTTCGTATGTTTGCATATTTGTTGCACAAATATTGTAATAGAAAACAAAATATGCACAGTAATCATATACATATGTATCGTACACAGATTTGAATTCAAAATAAACAATAACAAAATCCAAAAATGTTCTAAATGAAATTGAACTAATGATTCATACACCAAGTGCATTCAGTAATGTTAACTGCTCAGTGTTCACTTACCATAGACACACACACACACATACACACACACAAACATATATATGTAAATTTTACACTAAATTGAGTTCCTGCACGCCCACACAATGAATATAATTACAAATACGTTAATTATATACGATTAGAAAATACATGTAACGTGTATGCAGATTTAAATAAAGTATTTATTTACATTGTGTGTCATTTTTAATTAAAGGGAATTGCAAAAAAAAAAATATACATATATTTAACTAAATTTGTTTGGGCACAGCAGAAAAGAGCAAAAAATTATTGCGTTTTTTTCTAATAATAATACTTCTGAAAGTGAAACATCAATTTGTAAATAATAATTGAAATAATTCTTGAATCAACTCCATCCAAAAAAGTCCAAAAAAAAAAACATATTCGCGAGAAATGAAAACGAATGCAAGGATTGTTTACATCACTATGCTAAATTTAATGGTGACACAGTATAATTATTGCTCTTCAAACATTGCCTGAGTGTTGCTTCCTTTAAGAAAATTTATACATATTGATTTTTTTCTCGATATGAGAGAATACGCTGGTAATACTTCAACTGGGCTAAATTCAGCATCATTGCAAAAGTCGTTTTCGGAACTAAACCACCTTCATGAAAAGTAACACGGCAGATTAATGGTTCCATCTCGCGATATGACCAAAAGTTTTTCGATGGTGGTTGCGCTAGAAGTGGCCTTTGGCCGTCGGTACTTCAGCAATAAAACGTCGGCGAAGTAAAATGAAATGGCTCTCTTTTAGCTTAAAAATTAATGCAACATAACAGTTGATGACGTAGCAACCTCTGGTTTACAAATTCTCCAAAAAAAAAGTACGCCACTTCAGAGGTGTGCCTTCGACTGTCTCTTCTATATTCTCAACTCATTTCAAGTAGTATTTATACCTGCATTGCATACGTAAGACATATCCTGAAAATACAAAACACATATTTCTCCTAAATCCGCTGTCATTTACGTTGCCCTTGCCCTTAAACACTTCTTGGAAATTCTGTATTATTAATAAAAATTTCAGTAAAATAAACGACTTTCATTAAAAACAATCTTGTTCGTTTACATGGCACGTACACCTGAAAGTACTTCCTTGAACTTCGCAATACACTCACATTTTTTCAATTAAGTGCGCTTTACACTAGAATACTTTGCATTAAGCCATGTCAAAATGTCAAGTATTGGGTACAAGTGGAATAGTGTGAATGCAACGTGTTATGAAAAAGATAATTAATACGACAATACATTTGACATCCCATAAGATTTTAAACAATAAGATTTTACTTTTCATTTTATTTAAAGTGTGAAAGTAAAATGTGGATGTAAAGGTAAAGAAAGGTCCCAGGCCACTTGGGTACAATTCATTACGGTCCCATTGTGACAACTCTTGTGAAAAACCTTTCACGTATAGTAGTGATACAGGCAAGAGCCTCTGCTAGGAATCGAACCTAGAACACCCAACTGATAAACTAGCACACTACTGATTAGACTAACGGGGAACCCTTAAGCAAAATGTAATATTACTTTGGATTTTTTTTACAGTCACAACAAGGGTGGCGATGGCACGATGGATGGTAGTCTGCACGTTGACTACTCAACCAAAAAACAGACCTGGGTTCAACCCCAGTTTCAGACAAAAAAAAAAATTTTTAAATAAAAATAAACATCTCGCATTTTTCTGATGTGCATTAGTGTGTCTTTGTGTGTGAGTTGTTGTCGGAAGGTTTCAGTGGCGAAGGCATAGTCACTGGTCACTGAACAATACCGGCTTCAGCTGATAGTAGCAATCCACAATCACATCAGAACGCCCTCCTTCGTCGGTATTGTGTAGCACCGGCGAAGTAAAATAATAATAAAAATAGGTACTAAACCGAAGCTTCAGCACTGCTACGAGTATAAAAAAAACAAAAGAACGTGCGAAAGCAGAGCTGCAAAATAATTAATTAAGCTTCACCTCCTGTCGTTTCTCCTACTATCCCTTTCTTATAGTTCCCAGCACAATGCTTCGCATGTGTAGGAGTCATCTCCTGAGTGCTGGTCCTAGATAAAAAAAAAAAAAAAAAAATCTCTTTGTCACAAAGGCTTATGAAAGTCATAAGACTTGTATTATAATCTGAAAGGCCCTTCACAGCCAGTGTTGCCACGGCCAAAAAAATCGATTTTATCGAAAATTTTAAAAAAGTAAACGAAAGTTTTATGAAATGTGCGTTCCAATAACACGTTTTTTTTAATAGTATAACGATTTATTATGCTTCAACAGCGCATTGAAATTCTTGAATGTGTGCAAAAAATATCAATACAGCTACTAAACATGTTGACTCGTCGCCGTCTCATGGACGACTAATGGCCCGATTATGGAAGGCAAACAAACCGTTGTTCAGCTGCCAGAAGGGGGAAACACAAATTTGTGGTTGTCAGAAAACAGTAAAAAGCAGTTACGATCTGCATTACCATTTTTAACAACTGGCAACTGAACAACAGTTCGGTTGCCATCCTTAATTGAACCATAAAATTAGGGAACATAAAACAGAATGAAGCAGAATTGTGGTTGCTAGAAAAGCACTAAAATGTACTGAAATTAGGCAACTGTAATTAATGCATGGTAAATCTGCATTACCTGCATTATCATTTCTAGCAACTGGCAACTAAACAACATTTCGGTTGCTATCCATAATCGAGCCATTATAAACAATTGTTTGTTAAAATGCGCATCTGTGAACTACAAACATTTTATAAAAATATGTTTCAATAAATGTTGCCACACTCATGGAACATCTTATGCGTTTACACTAGAAAATTTATTTGGAATCTCAAAAAAAAAGCTTTGCAAAAATTTTACTTATCTGAAAGTTTGTTTTCTTTTTTTTGGTGCAGAAAAACAAATCGGTAAAATTTGACTGGCCGGTAACTATTCGACATTCGAGAAATAAACATTAAAAAAAAGCAACAGCCATAGCCCAAAAAAACTGGTTCGGTGATCAACATAATTCAGTGTAAAAGGTAAATTGCACAAACACAAATGATGGTGGGAAGCAGTTCTTGATTAAATTGGTGACCTGCCCCAATAATGGGGTGCGGTATAAAAACATAACTGAAGAACTTTGCCAGATTGTTAATGCTTTTTCTACACGTTTCATTTCTTCAAAATTAACAAAATGCACGAAAAGAACAATCCCCAAGTTTAAAAATATGTTAATTTCTTTCAACGAGATTTTTTTGTTATTGTAGTATTGTTTATGTTGCATATGCACATACTTACATACAATTAGCATGCAACATATGGTAACACATAAAGACTGCTGTTGTAGCCCATCAACACTTTCGTCACTGACTGACACACCGGTTAGTGACAGTACTTGAAGCATCTTATAGTTTTGCCACACACACACACAACCACACTTACTCGTATATATGTACTTTGCAATTTGTTGCATGCAAATTGCACCCAGCATTGTTTTCATTTATAGAAAAATCAGAGAAAAAAAAAAGCAAGAGCAACCGAAATAAATTTTTCTTACTTCCTCAAACTGAAAACACAACAACAGAATTATAAATAAATTGTTTTTTTTTTTACTTTGGAATGACTGCAATACATCACTGAAGATGGTGTTGATTATACAGAATGAAAAAGTAAAAAAAGAAACACTCAAAATACTCGTATTTAGTTGCAACAATGTTAGCTTTTTTCTAATTATTCTTGAAAGCAACTTTGTATAAATAAATATAAAAATAAATAAGTCAGCTAAGTCGTTTAATATACACCCTTCAACTACACAACAATATATATGTATATGTAATACAGTTTCCCAGCAAACAATTTGATTACACACACTACATTATTGAGGATCCTATCTCGTATTGCATGAAGCAGAAGCTCGTGATTGCTTCTCAGACAAATCTTTGTAAATGAGTTGTTTTATAATTGATCCCTATGCTCCCTAGAAGAGTTAAAGGAACATATCGTCATATAAAACGTTAAAGCATGTAACTAATTTTTTTTAGATTTTACAGGAGTGGGGAAAAATGTAATAAAACACTTAAATAAGCAAGCGGAAAAATGTTGCTTTAAAACTTGCACAAAATTCATAGAATTACTAATTTATAGTAAAATATAAACAATTTGTACGCACGAACCTTTTCACATGGTACGCAATATTCAATAGAAACCCCGATTTTGAAATTTTTGTCACTTACATAGTTTAACGTTTCTTATGACGATATATATATAATTGGTGCAGATCACTGTTACTTTAGCCACAAACTCGTATGTATATCGAAAGTTTGATTGTTTACTGGCATTAATTTCAAAATGCACTGTGACTTTAAAAACGTTTTTCCGTCAGAATTAAGGCCATTTTCCAAACACCCGGAAATTTTCTCACTGATAAAATAGCCAGTCAACAAAAATTTTTCGAATCTGAATTGATGTTCAAGCTTACAGAATGACTTTCCTCAAAAATGAATGTTGTCGACAGATCAGAAAAAAATTACTAGATTTGAAATGAAAAATGGTTACCTTTTCAAAATTATTACAACATTAATGCATTCTTTATCGCAGGAATTAAATCGGTAGTTGGTAGGTAACCTACAGCAAGTCATATTTTTTTAAACAAGTTTTTTATACTGTTGGAGCAGCGTTACCATATATTTTTTAAGAAATAATTTTTATTTAAAAAAAAAAAGTTAATTTTTCAAAAAAAAAAAATTTTTTCCACAAAACTGCCCAAATAGTGAAAAAAGCACAAAATATATATATTGAAAAAAAATTTTAGTGGACCTTTTCCACATGCCAAGAGAATTTTAAAAACAAAAAAATTTTAAAAGACAAAGTAATTTGGGAATCCATTTTTTTTTTTTTCATTTAATTTTTCGCCCTCACACCTCCAACTCTTGCAAATGTTAAATGTAGTATGTTCAAAAATATAATAATACGAAAAAAATTGTAAGCACAAAAATATTTTTTTTTTCGGAATTGTGTTTAAGCATAAAATGTTCTAAATTATAACTCTATATTCGTAATGTGAAAAAGAAATAATTTTTTCCTTTTTTTTTTAATCTTTGAACTACGTATTTGTGTATATAAAATTTAAACAAAAATGTAACATTTCCATTTTTGTTAACCTGAGGTCTTGTGAATAAATTAGTTCATGTAATTTTAAAATTAATTTAGCTTTTGTTCATTATCGAGGTAAAAATACTCAAAATTACGAAATTTCCCATAATAATTGCCAGCAGAATGTTACCTTGACTGTTCCATACAAACGATAATAAACAACATGGCCATAAAATGAATACATTTTGACCCACTACCACCACAGCAAATCAAGAGCACATTGCCCAACAGCAGCATGCCAAAAGAAGACAATTACCAAAAAAGGTAATTAATTTTGCAAAATTAAAAAAAAAAAAAAAGAACTGAAAAATCCGTACAAAAGCACGCAAATAAATAATTCAAAAGATCATTTACAATTTGCCAAAAATAAGGCAACAATTCAATGATTTTTACAAATAAAATGCAAGAAAAAGATTTTTTTTTGCTGCAAGACTTTCTCTCGTGGCCACACGCATCGTGCATTTGGAGAAAACAGAGAGCGGGTAGGATTTTGAGAAAAAAAAGCAGGAAATGGGACACCATTACAAGAGCCAGGCATTTTTGTTTGCGGGCCAACCTGTTCAAAGAAATCAAATATAACAAGTTGTTTAAAAAACATTTTTGCCATTCTACAAGAAGAGCAAATAAAAAAAAAAAAAAAAAAAAAAAAAAGAAAGAAAAAACTTTCATACATAAATTTTCATATGAATGTGAAGGAAGCTGGCCCCATACAACCTCCTTCTTTGCAGCCACAAGTCACGTTAATTGCAGCAGTAGAACAACAATTTGTCGCAACTATTTCGACTTTTTCCTATTGCCAGTCGATACTTTTAACCCACCAGTCAGTTTGCTGTTAAATATTTCAGCGAGAAACTATAAAAAATATTGTTGGTCGTGTGTAGGCGTTTTCAAGCATACACTTTTGTAACGGTTTTTTTTTGCAACTGACATACAGTGGGTAGAGCTTGTGGTACAAGCAGGCAGTCTAGTGTCAATTAATTTCAGCCATGCAACAGATATTTAAATGACAAGTGTTGGAAGCTATCGGAGAATAAAAATGCTGTTTTTTAATAAAGTGATTAGAATTTTTTTTCTTTTTTTATTATTACCAGACAATGAAATGCAAAATATTTTGCTTTAAAGATTAGAAAAAAAAATGTCGAAAGGAATTGAAAAGTTAAAGCAGAAATGCATTGAATTGAGACAAATAAGTAAGTAAATTGAATGAGACCAACCCATGAAGGCAAACATTTTCAGGAGGATTGGCGTATGTGGTTTAAGATACGAGGCCAGATCAATGAGTTATTGGAATGTCATGGCAATTTGGAATTTTTCTTTTTAATCGATTCAAAAAATAAAAAGCTGAATTGGGTTGTAATTCAAAAAAAAAATAACAGAACTGCAGTATTTATTATGAAATAATAGACTAGAAAGTCATGTTTATCAGTTTTCGTTATCAGTTTAAAATGGGGAACTGAATAGCCGCTGTAGTACAAAGTGGCGTTAGAAGCTGTCAAAAGTTAAGCACTGCTGTTTTGCAGGGAGCGAATAAAATGTCTGGTTGTACTAGTCGTCGCAGTAGAAGTTTAAGGGCAAAATTCGAACACTTGAAGAGTGCATAACTGTGTTATGTTGTTAAACTGTGATACTCGTTTTAAGCAAAATCAAGGAAGGAATAATTTATTTTATGAAAAGATATTTTACGACTAAAATATAAATTTAATATTAACTGAATTTATTTTGGGAATACACATATTGGGAACAATTTGGGAATGATTGTACAAATCCTATAAGTTTATCCTGCTAGAGATCTGGTTGTGCATTTATTGGTATAACGCAATGAAAAAGTTACTGCACCTTCCTCATCATCAGTCTTTCCCAATTGGGGCCCAATAAACAAATTCTTGTGATTTTCTAACACAATTAAAATAAATTACAAATTTAATAAATAATTTATTATTAATGAAAAAATAAATTAATATGTTAATTTAATTAAAATTGAGGGTGCGATGGTCGAAAAATTATTTTTTACATATGTATTCCATGTTGGTTTTGCCAATCGACTCATATGAAGCGTTATACGCACAAGCGACAAAGAACTTTCCCTTGACATGCCTATAAATAATGTTTTCTTTCCTGTGTTTCCGTCTACAAAACTTTACATACGCGCTGGTCACGACAGGCAATATAAACATAAAATTCTTCAGCATACTCAGCCAGCATTTTTTTAAATTATTGATCAAATTCGAGACCTTTTTGACTTTTCTGTGCCATTAAAAAAGCGGAATATGTGCCCATTTTCTGATCATAAAAGATACTTTTTGTCCAGAGAAAATGGTACCCAACCCGCGACGCTCCTTTCCTGGTTAGTTTACAGTCATATTCGACTCTTTTATAATGGTATTTATATTAAAAAAAAAAAAAAAATATTTAAGCGATAAAAATGATTTAGATGGACACCTGGACAAAACGCATGAAAAGCGCACGAATCGCTTATACCCGTATAACGTATGGTATAAACATTCCGGTAAAATAATTTAAATTTAGTGCTTTTTTTCTGAAAATTCGCGTTTTATCTTGATTTTGATGCGTTTTAACATTTCAATGTGGTCAACGCTGATAATTAGCATTTCAAATTTAAGAAGAAAAGAACACCTGTTTAAGATTATTTTTCTCAAAGGCTCATTACAGTAATTAATTAAAATTTACAACAAGAACAACAACAAAAACGACACTATAATATTTCATGCTGGGGCGAAAAAAGCACTTAACATTTCGTGTTGACCAAGTGTGAACATTATTAGCAAAAACAGCGGTGAAAAAAAAAATATCAATTAACTTGGTTGGTGTATGTGTTGTGTTGGCTTAAATGCTTACATGGATGTAAGTATGTATTCTGTTGTTTGTTCTTGTTGCTGTTGTTGTTGTTGTTGTTGTTGTTGTTGTTGTTAATAAATTATAATGATATTAATTTTCTCGTTCACTCGTTTAATGGCGGAATATACAACATTTAGTTTTTGTTATTGTAAATTATTATTGTTATACCATTAAACTAACGGTATTGTATTAAAAACAAAAACAAAAGCCAAACCAACGGTAATCAACTAGTGGTTGACTGATTGTGTTCAGCATAATAAAAGACACTCTCACCTCCAATTAAATGTTTATTTTAATAATTATTGTAATTAAATGTAATCACAGGAAAATACACTTTAATAATTACAAAAATGCTTCAGCATATATTACATACATACATACATACCCCTACATATGTATGTAGAGAGGTAGCGAATATCAATAATATGCAGCAATTGCGAAGAATTTGTTCTAAAGAGTTTTTCAAGAAAGACCGTTCAATATAGAGAGTTTATGCTGCTTTGGAGACGTTCATCGAAACTGTTGGCACTTAAAATTTTATTGATGTAGCCCGATTTGCGTCTATCCTGCGTCGCTACTTCTCTTCTTACGCTTATATTTTTTAACTAAAGTTATAATTACAAGTGAAGCATTTATCAATTTGCATGTAAACATTTGGAGTATCCATTAATTTAGTTATCCTCCGCATAGTTGTCTGTTAGGAAGGAAGAATTTAGTTCTCATGTGGAAGTGCTACTGTTGAATTTAAGAAAAAAAATGAGCAAATAAAATAAAATGCATACATATGTATATTTTTCCGTATTTCTTTATATTTTTTGAAATAAATATATTTTTAGTTATTTATTTATAATAATTAAACCAACTTGTTGTAATAAATATAATAAAACATATCCCGATGATGTTTTTTTTTTATAAAAAATAGATCTTTTTTTAGTAAATATTAAAATTTTTGACCCAATCAATAAAAAAAATCGTGTATGTATTTATATAGAAGTGTTCCATTTTGCATTCTTTCGTATTGTATCACATTTTGCCGGATCGCATTAAAGACGCAAATCGGGGCAATCGGTTATTTTTTTTTTATCTGGGACCAGCACTCAGGAGATGACTCCTACACATGCGAAGTATTGTGCTGGAACTATAGGAAAGGGGTAGTAGGAGAAACGACAGGAGGTGAAGCTCTTAATTAATTATTTTACAGCTCTGCTTTTGCACGTTCTTTGTTTATACTCGTAGCAGTTCTGAAGCTTCGGTTTAGTAGCCATTTATATTATTATTTTACTTCGCCGGTGCTACACAATACCGACGAAGGAGGTCGTTCTGATGTGATTGTGGTTTGCTGTCAGCTGAAGCCGGTATTGTTCAGTGACCAGTGACTATGACTTCGCCACTGAAACCTTCCGACCACAACTGGTACACAAAGACACCCTAATGGACATCAGAAAAATGAGAGATGTTTGTTTTTTTTTTTTTTTTTTTTTTTAGTCTGAAACTGGGGTTGAACGCAGGTCTGTCAACATGCAGACTAATTCAGCCATGGCCTTGGTTCCCTTGAATGGTATTTATCCCTTGAATGGTATTTATGAGCAAAGAACTCAAAATGAAATGAAATCACTCTAAACACAATAAAATATAATAAAATATAATAAAAATATATAAATTATAAATGAAAACTGTCGGACGCTTTTCCAAAATTTCAAAAATTAACGATTGAACGAACGAGTTAATTTTTGATAATTGAACGAAAATGAACGATAACTGAAACGAGCAAATTTGGCACAGCTCAAAAAAAAACCGGCAACATTCCGCACATAAATTTTCATCACTATACAAATGTAACTTGTAAAACATGCAATAAAATTTTACACCAGGCCTCCCAGGTAAAAAGGAATTTTTTTCGCTTTATGCTTTGCACAAATTTGTTAACTCATTCTGATATCGTTCACAGTTATTATGTCATTTGAAAATAATGTTTCATATGTCACGCAGATTTTGCCATCGTTTTTCTTTGTTTTTTGTTATTTTTGAGGTCACACCATGAACAGCAAACACTATTTGTCAACAATAAAATTAATCTGTGTTCCTGGTTGGTGCTTTTTTTGGTTTATTTTAAATATTTATTACTCTGCAAGTGTCTGCGAGTTTGTGTATATCGCACGGGAAAAAACATACTATAAATTTTGTATGGCCAGAATTATTAAAGAAACTGGACAGAAAATTTTTGAGAAAAAACATTTTTATTCAAAAGTGTTTTTATTATAATAAAAGTAGGAAGGATTACATATAAAAGAATCGTATTTAAGAAAATTAAATTAAACAGGCTACATAGTTGTCTTGAAATAAACCGCTAATACTATACGATTAACATCACTGAATATATAATTGAATTTTTCAAAGCATTGAGCATCGAATTTAATTCAATTTAATTTTGTTGAAAACATATTTGCCTATACATTCATACATATGTAATTATTTGACATTGTCATACTTTTAAAAACCAAAGTCATGCTCCTCAACCGTGTTCATATCACTGAGAAATATCTTCTAATTGTATTGATATAGTTGCCTTGTTTTTACCGAACATTAATTTATCGAATTTAAAATTAGCTTTTAGCATCTCTTCAATAAAAATATATATCTTTCCTATAACTGCGAAATGTCCTTATTCAAATGTCGCGTAATATTAAGAATCATTATAAAATGCTCGGTACAACAAAAAAAAACAAAAGTCAAGCATAAACAACAACAACAACAATGATGCAAACATTAGCATGTGTCTTGCTGCAGCACTTTAAATATGCACTGCATTTATTCAAACCATATTTGGGTTGCACCAATAGCAACAAACACATGCAACAACATATGCACTCTCGAAAGCATTACATGGGGAAGCATTAAGCGCGTGAAGTGCGTGTCAAAATATGTCACGAGTAAAATTTATTGATACACAAAAGGGAAGACAGATTCTTTTTTTTTTTCTATTCAAAACTGCAGCAGGCAATTTTACCCTGTTGCAACTACTTCACACTGGTGCTGGCTGTTTAATGGCAACCGCGACAAGTAGCTGCATGCATACACAAGTGCAGTGACATGATATGTAATTCTACTGATATTTTAACTGCAAGGGGACATTTGGAAAGAAACAAATGATTGGAAAAAAAAATAAAATAAAATAATTAAGGAAAAGTTTAAATAAATGAATGTACTCGTACGTACGCATGAATGTATGTACATACAATATGAGGTAATTAATAGTGACTGACACTTGTGTGTCAAAATGCTTCTCTCTCTAAGAATAGCAACTACTTAAGTATGTATTTCAGTGTAAGAAAATAGATTTATGTGCATGGGTCTCATGTTTCCTTATTTTTAGATTTTTATTCCCTCCCGTGTTAACTTTTCTATAAATATAAATGTTAATGGGTTAATTTAAAATTTATTGAAATGTTAATTTGTTGTGATATGTATTTTATCTGTTTATGTAAAGTGAAGATGTTTTATACAAATTTATTGCATTTTTTATTATTTCCAATTAAGGAAAGGGCACTGTAATTGAGTTTTGTTTCTGTGTGTGTGTGTGTGTGTAGATTGCGATGGGGAGTAATTTGAAAGATTTTATAAATTAAAAGCAGATTGCGAATAGTTTCTGACTTGCAGACTTCTAAAGAAAGTGCAGCGTGCTTTAAAGATGGCATAGAGGCTTCATTAGTTTTGAATTTTTGTTCCCATTTAGTTTCCTTACGATCCTTTGATCAATTATTGTACATATCTGGTTTTTCTATAACAACGAACTGGTTGCTAAAGCGGATATCGCTTGTTCGGTGGGTGTTATTTGGCATTTTATAAAATTTATACACTGATAGAAAAATCATTCATTCATTCATTCATTAAATTTTCTGGATTATATTAATAAAGCTTTTCATTAATACAATGAAAGATTTCATTGAAGGCACGATTGCTCTCAATTTACATTTTTCTCAATTCTTTATTTTCATCGTATTGCTGAAAATCTTAACATTGTTTAAATGAATTTTCTTTTTCACTATTTATGCCACATATATAAAACAAAAATTAATTTTTTTTTGTTGCTTTATGCATTTTTCCCGCTATCCTTCTCAGTGAAAGAAACTTTCAAAAACATAACATAATTAAAGAACAAACCAATTTAACTTTTAAGTGTTAAAATTGTTTTTTTTTAATATTCAAAGACCAGTAAATTCATCACCGGCATAAAAAGTATTGCATTTTAACAATAAAAGTACCTGAATGCAAGAATTAATAAAAAGCGTGAAAATTAAAGAATTTAAAGAACAATAAATAAATATAAATTGGAAAACGCCAAAAATTAAAAAAAAAATTTTCGAGTTTTCGAGACAATACAAACTCTACGAAGCTCTTACAGCTTGTCTGTAGAAACAGCCAGGGTCTAAGCGGGGTCCATATTGATAAGACTAACGCTCATGCACTAGACTACGCAGGCACTACGATGACAACACGTGATTTTTTTCGAACGTAGTTACCTCGTTGTAAAAGGGTTACTTGTATATTAAAATGTAGTAACTGCTTGCTCGGCTTGAGGTAGTTCTTTATAAGTGAATAAAACCAAAAGAAAAATTTTCTTTTTTGTATTTTGTACCACCTGTGACAACACAACTCCGTGCGATATTTAAAATGAATTGTTGTTGGCTAAAAAAATTAATGGACTGCTGTAAATTTATACCACGTACAACACGTAGAATAGTGGGCAGCCTCTTATACTCTTCTCTTTCATAATTTGTAATATTTAATCATTAAAAAATAATCTAGATATGCATTATTTATCTTAATTAAATTTTGATGAAAATTTTATATGAATTTCAATTTAAGAAAATTTTTGCACAATTCGCATTCATCAGTTCATCATAAATATCGCACAAAAAATCACATTTATTCAATTTTAAATAAATGTCGTAAAATATTTTTTTTTTAATTTTTATTGCCATTTTCTGGGTTGTTGTTTGTCAAACAAAAATAATATCACTGTATTTGGTGTTTTTATTATCCAAATTTAATCTAAGCGATTGTTTGTGCAGAAATAAACTCGTAAAATTTTGTTGCGATTTTTATAGACAACAATGGTTTCAGGCTTATCAAAGAATAATAGAAATACAGTTGAACCTCGATTATTTGGGTGGCACGAGACCGGTCTTAGCACGGATAATCGAGAAAAACACGGTTAATAGATGTCAAATAAAAAACATTCTACACTCAAAATATTCTGTACATAAAATTAACTGAAATTGCAAATTTAAAAAAAATTAAACTTAACTTAAAAACCGATATAGTTATTCTTCATTTAAATTTGATGAAAAGTTCATTTAATTTTTAATGGTAAAAAATTAAATGGCTTAAACCCGTAAAAATAAAAATATATTTTCCTTTATTTTGTTCATTTTAAATTATAAATAAAGAAACAACGACTTCCGTAAAACTTAAAGATTTTTCCTTTGTTTCTGCTATTTTTACTACCAAATAATTCAAACCCCAAATTTCGTAAAAACATCTGATTTATACATGGTTTTTTCAGAGTTCAACTGTGAAATTATTAAATCAATTACTTTTTGTTTTTAATTCTTAATTAATGTTTGTTGTGTGGACCATATACATATATGATATGTATGTCTAGGTCTAGGAATCTTACAAAAAGCGAAAAAATCGCACGTGATTCTCTAAACTATTTGAGAATAACAAAATATTTTACGCGAACAAAAAAACTCTCAAGAGCGTAAAAACTACAGATTTACTGATTAAAAGCTTTAAATAATTTTTTCTCTTTTATTTTATTTACTTTACTGTGGCATACATAACCTTATAACATAAGCAAAGGACAATTTTGAAAGTAACCAAAAACCCGTATTAATGTGTACTTTATTAAATGAATGCCAGAATCAGTTAAAAATTAAATTGCTTAGCATTTAAATGTTTATTCATTTAATAATGACTGAACTGAAAACTTCTTGAATAAACTAGAGTCCGTTAACTGTAATAATTTTGTGAGTGTATTCTTCGAAGAACAATTTAATCGGTGTATTTTTTTGATAGTCATGAAATAAGGGAATTTTGTCTTTAATAGAAATAATTTGCTTGCTCGTTTTGATGTTTAAAATCAAGAGTTACACCATCAATATGATTTGTATAATGAAAAAATTAAATGAAAATAAGAAGTCATGAGTATGGAAATCGCATACAAGTCATGATTGACTTAGAAAAAAAACTTATGTTTGTTGCACGAATAATAGAGATAAAACACAGTTGATAGAGGTATAAAAACGCAGCAGAGCTAAAATAAATAACTAGACTAGCAGCAGGCATTTAACCGAGGTTTAACTGTAATTGAAATTGCTGATTGAAATTTATTATGAGGGTAAATTTCTGTGGCAGATACTGAAATAAAATATTTACAAGGTGCGGCAAAAGTAGTCACCCGATGTTATTTTTCAGTATTTCTTTTTTAAAGAAAAATTTTGGTTCTTCAAGTCTTTCACCAAAATTCTGTGTAGGTACCGCTGGCTAATGTACAATTGCGTAGCCCGTGTTCTATTCGATCTTCCGGGCTCCTCTTCGAAATCTTGGGCAATAGCAACGATAATTATATGCAAAACGGCATATCGGGGGTATCTTGCTTAGGAACATTTCGTGTTGTCCCAGTGTCTTAGAGGCGACTGGCCAAACGCCGCCGTGTTTATCCAGTTGGTGTCAGACGGCCAGGAAATCTGCGACGAAATTCACGCTGCCATAACACAGCCCATGAATTGTTGCGAAAAAAAAATGGAAGCAATTGTTCCGTGTTCTTGCCGCGTTCTTGCGGAGTAAACCCATCAATGACTTGTCGATTTGTATCTTCGTTTATTTGCTTCACAAATATCAAAACCGAATTGACATTTGGCACCATTTGCAAAGCATTTACACCATTTTGCTCCTCCTTGTATATTGAAAAAAATGGGTACAGTCAACTCTTGATAATTTCAAATGCATAAGGGCAAAGAAAAAGTTCATGTAATCGAGAGTTCAAATAAGAAGCCATATTTTTGTTATAAAAAAAATTTTATTAATTTTCTCAAATGAGATTCCATTCAAGGGAAATGTAAATTTATATAATTGTTATAATTGTTTTGTTTATGATGACTCCAGTTAAATAATTATGGCACTCGATATCGATCGATCCATAAGATCGTGGGTTCAATCCTACATCAAGTCAAAATTTTCCGTTGTCGGTATTTGAGCCATGAAAAGTCGGTGAAGTACAAAAAATAATAAACAAAATAGCTCTCCTTTACCTTAAAAAACAGCAGGCCATCAGCGATGCAGCAACTCTGCTTGACAAAATCACAAGAACGTGCAACAGCACTATGCTTTTCCAAATAGTTTCGGTGCAATGCATTCCATTCCATTAAAAATAATTGAAATTTCAATCGTTAACAAGTGCTGTAATTTCACGTCAGTTTTTATTTTCTATAAAAAATAATTTATTGAAAAATTATGCAAACAACTTTTTTGTTTAAATCATCATGACAGTAAAATGCACCAACTTCTAATGGAGTTTTCACTTTTCACATTTACGAAATATAAAAATTATCTACTTTCTCCTGCATTTCGCTGATATTCTATGTAACTGTCTGCTGTTATTAACAGAAAACATATGTGTCATTTTGTATTGAAAACGAAAACAAATTTGTCTTACGTTTTACAGAAACAGGCTGTTAAACTAACCTCAAAATTAAAAAAAAACTTTTTGCACCCAACCACTTTAGTCTTTGCAATTTATTGCAAAATATTGCCTTAGCTCATTTTTAATTCGAAATAGACTTATTAAAGAAAAACACTTAAACTTTAAACAAAATTGACATAATTTTTATTTAAAGTTTCGGTGTTTTAGTTTTTTTTGTGTTTTGCAATTGAGAGATAACAAATTTTGTTGTTGAAAATTTTTAGCACAACCATGAAATGGATAAAAACAGTCATGTGAACGTGAATAGTAAAGCTCTATACAGTCGCAAGCAAAATAAATGCAACGCAAAATTTCACGATGATCTACAAATGTGTCTCATTCGTGGTAGGACGAAAACTCGCGTAACCCAAAACGATAGAACATAGCTAACGTATACTGTAGTAGCCAGCACCCCGTACGAGGTTTACTGAAACGTTCAATTGAGCTACTTCAGAGCTGAGCGGTACAACTCTAGAACGGACTATTATCAATTTGTCTTAAGAAAGCCATACACGTTGCGGTTGAACAGTTTAGGCGAACCGAATTTTGCAATATTTTTCGAGCCTAGTGCCCTGGATCAAGTTTTTTTGTCACGCACATTTGTCTGTATGCAAACTAATAAATAAGAAACGTACTAAATATTATTGAAATCAATTAATCGCTTTTAAAAATTAAATATTTAACTTATAAATTGACCGCAGCACCACTTAGCGGTTCCAAAGTGTATTTAATGTAAACAGTCCACCTGGTGACATACACGAACTAAATTTCACCAAACTCGATCCAGCCGTTTTGTATTTCAAGTAAAAAGGAGGTAACGAGGTGGTCGTTCCTCTTGGGATGTATGTATGTATGTATGTATGTATGGAACTGAATCGGCTGAATTTAAATAGCAATTGATTCTGGTCCACAACTGACCGATTGACACCAAAACGAATTCTGTGCAATGTTTAGTTTGGCCGGAAAGTTGATTTCAACGGACACATGGACAGACGGACATAGCTCAATAAACTTTTCGATTCAGCACATTTCTGAAAATATATAAATTTCTGATTTCGGAAATGATTATTAAAGAAATTACACACGGAATGACAAACTTATATATACCCGTTACACTTAACGGGAAGGGTTAAAAATATAGGCAGGCATTAATTTTAATTTTTTTTAAAGTTGCACTCAAAATCGTATGTGTATCTCGCGTTGCTTTATTTATGTTCACGACTGTATAATTTGTTTCTGCAGCTGTATGCGTGCGCGTAAGTTTGAAGGCAAAAATTAATATAATTTTTTTTTCTTCGTTGTTGTTTACTAATATGTAGTTGTAGTTGTAGTTGTAGTTGTATTTAAAATGAATAAAGTCAACATTTAGCACATGTTGGCGCCATATAAATAGTATACGATTTTGTTATTTTAAAGTTAAAAGAAAAAATCATCGCACTCCCCATATTTGTAAGTACTTGTTGTTGTTGCCCCCCCTTCCATTGACCTCTTTACGCAAAAACCATGCACCACAAATTTTCTAGTTGCTTATTTTTGCATAATTTTTAATATGACAATATGCTGCTTTTTTCCAACAGTTATTTTTTACTTATTTTTTTTCTTGCTGTCTACATGTTACTAATGAAAATATTGTACAATTTAGCGAACAATAATTTATCTCGAACCGACAGCATTGCAAGTACGAGTGCATGTGTGTATATTTCGTTTTAATAAAATCGCATTTAATTGCATGAAAATTTGGCGGTTGTGCATGAGAAGAAAAAAATCAATATAAAAAAGTGTTTGATTAATATTGATCGATGGAAATGAAAATAAATTTTAAATAAATGGTTTGGCTAGTTTATGGTACAAAATGTGCTGTGTGTTAAATTAAGTGGGCAATAGTGCCAGAACGATTAACAAAATATTTATGACTGATATGGGTAATGGTGTCAATAGAGGAGTTGAAAAGATACTGGAAAACAATTTGGTCTCAGAAAAATGGTTTCAAATAGTGAACTGTGTGGTATTTCATAGCGTACTTAAATATTTTATGCAATTGAAATGTTAAGAGTTTTTATAGAGACAATAAAGAAAATACTCGTTCGTAATAAATATAAAATTTAAGCGGTTTAATAAAATTGTTTGGCTGGAAAAAAATTAAAAAAACTAATTTAAGAACAATCATAAGTCTTTGTGTCATTGTGTTGTTGTCGGAAGGTTTCAGTGGCGAAGGCATAGTCACTGGTCACTGAACAGTGACTGCTTCAGCTGTATCCAATCCACAGGCACATCAGAACGCTCTGCTTCGGCGGTATTGTGTAGCACCGGCGAAGTAAATTAATTACTAAAAATTACTGCCAAAAATGAAGCTTAAAAATTTAATACGTCTTCTTGACATCAGAGACGTTACAACACTGCTATAAAAATAAATAACGTGCAAAAAGCAATGTTGTAAGATAGTAAAGCTTCATCTCCTAACATTTCTCCAACTATCCCTTTACTGTAGTTCCAGCACAATGCACCGCATGTGTAGGGGTCATCACCTCAGTGCTGGTCCAAATAAAATTAAAAAATTTAAAAAAGTTGACACATTAATTAGGGCCAGTTTTTAATTTGAACATTATATTAGTTGGTCAATCTTAATAGTTTAACGGCGCTTTTCACAACGTACGATTAAAATTTAAAGTGAGCTTTAACATCAAGTTTTGTATGCCAAAGTTGCCCTTAAAATCCACGTTAATTTTTAATCGGACATTGTGAAAAGGGCCGTAAGATCGATTTCTGAGTGCAGTTTTGATTAAATTTAATCTAATCATAATATATAACCATTGATTTCTTGATTGATTGATTACCGGCAAATTTTATTCAGAGGTTTAAGACAAAAACGACATTTAGCGAAAGAAAAGTGCTGTTCCCTCAAAATTATGCTTAAAGCCATAAATTGGGCTACGAACTGCTACCCCATTCAACATATTCTCCAGATTTAAGCCCCATAGTCGCACTATATTCTTATTCGAAACCTGATGAAATGGCAGCGTGGTAAGAGATTTGGGTCGACTGAAGAGGTCATAGCCGACACAAACGCCACAGTCACAGAGTTATCAACCAAGCCTTGTATATAGAAAAAGAATGCAACTAGCTTATGTGAAATTTACAATGTTAATTTAGCATGACTATTTGGCGTAGGGATTGGTACATTCATGGGCGGCACATGTGCCGCACACTCAATCGCTAATAATTACAACGATGCTAATAAAAATAGTTTTATAGCTTTTTTTTTTTTGATAATTGATAACAAATTTATTTATTTATACTGGCGTTATTTAAGTCATTTAAAACATACCTTTTAATATTACTACTCTTATTTTATATGTACATATGTACTCGTATCGAGCCTTAACCTCGTAAATAACGTAACCCACATATTTATCGAAATTTACTTTTTGATGCAGAATTGTTGTACGGCCTCCGATACATCGTCTGGCAACATATTGAATCAAACATAGTAATAGTTACAGAAATAGAAGCCTATCATTTTTAAACTACACGACATTCAACTATTTTTGTAACCGCAAAAATAAACTAAACTGACTGGTAGCGCATGGGAGTGCCCTAAGAATAAGCGAAATAAAATAAATAAATTAATTGTAAAAGATAATCATTATTTACATATATAATAGTTGTAACCTTGAATAATACTTCACTCACGATCATGCACTCTCATTGTAAAAATATTACTGAACATAATTAAGAATTAACCATGATCACCAGAAATCATGGTAATTTCTATATTTTTACTTGCATAACTTATCGAAATATTTCATACAAACTTGGTGCAAATAATGCACCACTAATTGCTTTTCGAAAATTTTGCAACATTCCAATCACAAAACAATCCCGGGAAAAATTCACGTCACGCATGCGGATGACTCCTACACATGCGATGCATTGTGCATGGAAAGGAGAAGTATTCAATTTTGAAGCTTTGTTTTTTAGTTGTCATTTTTAGTAGTTATTTTACTTTGCCGGTGCTACACAATGCAGCAAAGGAGGGTGCTCTTATGTGGTAGTGGATTGGTTGCAACTGTGCCGGTACTGTTCAGTGACCAGTGATTATGACTTCGCCACTGAAACCTTCCGGCAACAAGTGACACAAGGACACACTAATCCACATCTGAAACTGGGGTTGAAACGAGGACTTTTTGGTTTTGTAGTCAACGTGCTAACTACTTTGCGAGTGAAAAATACACGAATCACGGGAATCATTTGAACGGTGCCCATCCCTAGATTGATATTTTTTTTATTCTTTGTTCGTTATAAACCACTCCTAACCAGTTTTTTTTAACGTAAAACTAATCTATCACTTGGTTCACTACAATTTTTTTTTCTGCTTTGTAGACAACGCGTAAGTTTTCATACAAAAATTCTGAAGAAAATAGAAAAACATGTTAAAAAGAATCACTTGTAATTTTCGTGGTTCACATCTTATTTTAACCTGTTAGAAATGTAGACGACCAAATTAACGTAACTGAAACCCAAAATATTTCAATATGGAGAATTAACGCACAAGTTGTTTCTAACTTACATAAGATCGCTAATAGGCTACGTTCAAATTTTCATAAAAAAAATTGTCAAAACAAATAGGCAATAAAGTAAAAATAAAAACCTTCTCCTGTAAAATTTCTTTTTTGCGGGTTACGTTATTTTTGCGGTTAGGGCTCGGTATATTTCCGCACATTTCTTTTAATTTTTCTTTCTCATTTAATAACATATTTATTGTTTTAGGAAAATTAATTACTTTTATTATTAAATGAAATTAAATATTCTGCACACATTTCACTTTTAATACTTTGAGAACAACCTTTTAGAATTGTATCACCCTCGTCTGCTCATGCCATACGAGTTGTTTATTATTTTTTTCTTTTTTTTTTCTCTCATTTTTCTTTCTTGTCTGAATTGTTGTCTTGACGTGATTCGATTTTTTAATTTAGTTTAAGTTTATTAAATTGTGAAAATATTTATTATATTTGAATTGAATTCCCAGAAAGGGTTAGTGTTTTTGAAAGCCAGAAAATATATTTACGGACGTTAAATGAAATTGTAATTAATTATTTATATAATTATTAGACATATTTGTGTTTTAATTTCATTTCATATTACACTAAATTACGTGTCTCTTGAAACGTGTACATAACATGTTTAAGCCATAATTATGGTTAAAGGGTAAGAAACTTGTAAACAAAAAATTTACTTGTAAAATGTTCAAATATTAAGATGGGAGAACTTCAATAAGTTTATTGTATCTTTTCGTTTTTTCTTTTTTTTTTGTTTGAGACGGAAAGAAAAAAATCATAATTGTCCTTTTCGTCTTTAATAAATAAATTTATATATTGCATAGTTTGTAATAATGCATATTGTTAAATGCTTTTTAATAAATATTTGCATTTCTTTGTCCTGGTAATACTTTCTATTTTTCAATACTAAATTGGGAGCGCATTTTTATTTGCATCTTTTAAATTTTCATTTAACACATTGGGAAAGAATTCAATATACATACATGGACAAGTGCTAACAGTTAGAACTTAAGAATCAATGCCACAAAAAAAAAACACCCTTTATGTAATTAGAGCAGAACTGTTGTATAACGAACTTCACTATAACGAATGTTTCTTCATAATATTTTTGAAAACACTGTATTTTGTTAGGGTTTTCCTCACATCTTTATCTTCCTATAGCGAATTTTTCTATTGCGTAGTTTTCTCTCGTGAATAAGATGAGCCATGATTAGGGTGTTGTTTTTGGTTAAAAAAAATCACGAACAAGCATTGATGTGTGAGCTGGTGTTTTATCGTGATGCAGAATCCATGATTTTTTCCACAATTCCGATCATTTAAGCCGTATTGTTACACGCAAACGTTGCATAACTTCCTTGCAGTATTTCTTATTAACCGTACGACCTGTTGTCAAGAACTCATGATGCACTACGCCAGTGTAATCGCAGAAAACAAAATTCACCTTTTCTTTTGAACAAACCTCGTACAATGTACATATTTAAAGATGACATCTTCTCTATAAGACATTTTCTCTATAACGCAGAAGTTCGTTGGTGCCCACTACTACTACGTCTACTAGAGAAGTTCGACTGTATATCTATTGCTAATAAAATTCTCTTGTGTATTGGAAATATAAATAAAATTCTGCCCAATATTATTGCTACTGGCAAGTAATCAGTCATGCAGAGAAATTCATTTCAGTTGTTCTAAATTTTATTACAATCACCTTAATTTATCAAATTGATATTTATTTGTCTTTTACTCGGAGCAAAATACAATATTTCGAAATTGAAGCAATTAACTATTTCAAAAGGAAAGAAAACATTAAGACAGACGGCTCTACATTAAGGCATTGGAAAATAATTACAGTGAAATAGAAAAGAATTGTATAAATGAATAAAATAAATAACTAACAATGGGTGGTACAATTTCTCAGTTGCTGAATGGTTAAGGAGTTACGTTTTGCTGCGTAACTACATACACCACACCCTCCAAGACTAAATTAACCCAATTAAGATACTTGTAATTTTAATAAATAATTATTAGGAATAGCAACACTATGAAAAATTTATTTCAATTGAATAAATGAAAATAGTAAGAATACAAATAAAAATTCTTTTTAACACTTCTAGTGCTTCTGACAAGTGGTGGGGAAATTTTTCAGAAATTTTATTTTATTAACAAAATGATTTTATCACTATCTCTAGTGACCTTCTCAGCCGTTAATAAAATCACCAGTATTTTCATTCAGTTTATTATTCGTTTTTACCAAACGTCAAAACTACAATTATACTACAAGAAACAAACAAACAAATAACGAATTAAAACTAATTGTTTTATAAGTCAGCAGAAGAAAATATACAGACAATTTGTTTGCTCATTCTGTCATTACAATTATGTAAACCATTTCCCATTTTCTCAAAATAAGTTTTTAATTAAAATGATGAGATATTTATAATGACTACCAACAAACTTTAGCCGAAATTCCCAAACAAAAAAACTTCTTTAGAATAAAAGTGCCTCTAAAAGTAGGCAATACAAAAAGTCATTTTGTAAATGTTTGCCACAATTTTTTAAGGACATTTGTAGAAGTCAAACTGTCTTGACTGTGATTATGTTTTCAATTGCCATTAAAATATATAATAAAGTTTAACCTTTGTATGCTGACAACTGAATCACGCATACTATTATAACAACACAATTATTTAAGTACAAACGCATAGTAGACTTCTAGGGGCAGAAAGATTTCTGTGGAAAATAAATGTAATTCAACTTAAAATGGCAAAAGTTATAGCTATAATTTGAACTATCAAGGATGGACGAAAGAAGAATGTATAAGTCAGTCTGTTATGTAGTGAAGAAAATATATATGCCTACATTTAGGCGCTTTTTCCATTTCTGTTACATACGTGTACAAGAAATACGACTTAAAGGGATTTTTTAAAATTTTTATCCCCAAGGTACATTTTAAAGCGCTTATTTTGCTTTAAACGGTATATTTTTGCGATATATGTACAGTTCCAAAACTTATCTGCAGGCATGGTTTTATAAGTGAAAACCGATGGTTAACGAAATATCGAAGTAGAACAAATGAAAAAAAAACACAAACCTTTAAGCTTAAAATATAATAAATAAATTGTTAGTAAAATAAATATGGTTAAAAAATAAGTATTAAAAAAGTAAACAAATATTGTTAACGATATTCGCTAAAAAATTAAAAGAACTCTCTCTCTCTCTCTCTCTCTCTCAGTATTTGTTTTTTTTATAGAAAATTCTTCTTTGTTCGTATCATGTTGATTTTTTTTTATCTTATTACGTACGGCCAATTTGATGTCTTATTATGTGATGAAAATGAGCTAATATTTAATTTTAATTTGAAAAATCTATTTAATTAACCTTTAAGGTTTTTTTATTTTTTTATTTTTATATAATCTCAATATTTCAGGAAATTTTTATTTTTAAAATTTTTTCTTTTTGAATTTAATATAAAAATTTTTCTAACATAACATGTCCCAAATAATAAAAAAAAAGGTTAAAAAAACAAGTATTAAGAAAAATTAATTTTACTGCTTTAAAAACCACCGAGCATCACATCAGGCGGGAGACTACGAAGGCACTCTCATAGTTATAAGAAATAGCGTTCATATTTGTTCTTTGTGTACCATTCGTATTTTCAAAATTTTCGTCAATTTAGCGAATGTTTATTCCCGAGAAATCATCGCTAATAGTTAGTTTTTGTGAATGTTCGTATTTTTGAAAATTTCCGACAATTTAGCGAATACTTTTATAGCGAAAATTCTTCGCTTTAGCGAACATTCGCTAAAAAAGAATCTCAGACAAGCGGGTATTGTTAAATAGTTTGTAAATTAAAAAATCATAGAAAGGATAATAAATAATAAAACATAAACGTTATACATGTAAAATAAATAACTTAATGTTTAAGACTTACCATTTCGCGAAACGTTGGAAATCCATTAAAAATTTTATTTAAATAATTTCATTTTGCAAAAAAAAATTTTTTTGAACACCTGAAAAGAGAAAGAAAAAT
The DNA here is from genome assembly GCA_963924685.1 of Dexiosoma caninum. Taxonomy (NCBI): domain Eukaryota; kingdom Metazoa; phylum Arthropoda; class Insecta; order Diptera; family Tachinidae; genus Dexiosoma; species Dexiosoma caninum. The sequence goes on along the minus strand of OZ004729.1, from coordinate 25,239,933 downwards.
ATGTGGTTAAAAAAAATAAACGCAAATACACATACATACATATGTATAATGTATATATCACTCACTCACTTCAACTTTCGAGTTAATAATGCAGAATAATTAATTCTTCATATCGGCTCGGCGCGTCACAGAAGGATATTTTTTTCATTTCACCATTAAGTTGTATGTAAAGGGTGGTTAAATTTCAAGGGCCGATGTTGATTTTGAATAAAACACAAACTATTTAGGAAATTATTGTAATTTTATTTTATTATGATATATTGGTATTACTCAATTATGTATGGAACAAAATATCGGCCAAATGGGCGCCGCGACCACGGCAACAGTGGATGATAAATTTTCAATGAAAATCATCTTCAGTGATGAGGCACATTTTCACCTCAGTGGATTCGTCAATAAACAGAATTGCCGCATTTGGGCGAATGAGAATCCAAGAGTGATTGTCGAAAAACCAATGCACCCACAAAGAGTGACTGTTTGGTGCGGTTTATGGGCTGGCGGCATCATCGGGCCGTATTTTTTCCAAAATGAGGCCGGTCAGGCAGTTACTGTGAATGGTGTTCGCTATCGTGAGATGATAACGAACTTTTTATGGCCCGAATTGGAAGATATGGATGTGGACGATATGTGGTTTCAGCAGGACGGTGCCACTTGCCACACAGCTAACGAAACAATGGCTCTTTTGCGCAACAAATTCAATGGCCGTGTTATCTCACGTAATGGCGATGTCAATTGGCCGCCAAGATCATGTGATTTGACACCGTTGGAGTTTTTTCTTTTGGGTTATTTGAAAGAAAAGGTGTACGTCGATAAGCCAGCAACAATTCAAGACCTAAAGGATGAGATAATTCGGCACATTAACGGCATAGAACCTCCATTATGCCTCAGGGTCATCGAAAATTTGGACCATCGGATGGAGGTGTGCCGCCGTGGTCGCGGCGCCCATTTGGCCGATATTTTGTTCCATACATAATTGAGTAATATTAATATATCATAACAAAATAAAATTACAATAATTTCCTAAATAGTTTGTGTTTTATTCAAAATCAACATCGGCCCTTGAAATTTAACCACCCTTTAGATTGAAAACTTTAAGTAGGTTTTTCACAAAAGTCGTTTACAAAAATTATGATGTTGTTGAAATAAATGAGCGATATACATACATATATGTGTATAAATGAATAGAATAAAAATTTAAACAAAAAAATATTTCCATAGTGCTCATTGCAAAACCCTTAACAAGTCTATTTGTGGTATGTATGAATGTAATTTTTAAATTGCACTAAAATATATATATATATGTGGTACATATACGAGGTTTGTTCAACAGAAAAGGTGAATTTCATCACTAAGAGCGCATCTATTTCTGGTCGACTTGGCATCGAACCGCACTACGCATTACAGAGAATATTCGTTTTTTGGCCGAACAGCACGTATGTGGAATGGACTACTCGCTGAGGTCATTCCTGTCACTTTTGACATGGGAAAATTTAAATCAAATGTCAATAAACACTACTCACTCTATCCTTTCTCCCAAAACCTTATTTCCTAGTTCCGGCACAATGCAGCGCATGTATAGGGGTTATCACCTGAGTGCCGGTCCAAAAAAAAAAAAAAAAAAAATTGTGGAAAAAAGAATCATGGATTCTGCATCATGAGAGTGCACCAGCTCACACATCAATGCTTATTCGTGATTTTTAGGCCAAAAACAATCATGCCTCAACCACCTTATTGCCTACATTTTGGCTCCCTAAGACTTTTTCCTATTCCTAAAACTGAAGGGACTAATGAAAGGAATGCGTTTTGCCACAATTGATGAGATAAAGTGAAAATCGAAGAACGAGTTGATGGCCATACCGAAAAGTGCATTTCAGAAGTGCTTCGAGGATTGGAAGATGCGCTGGCATAAGTCAATTATATCTGAGGGGGAATACTTTGAAGGGGACAAAATGGATATTGGTGAATAAAAATTGTAAAAAAAAAAAAATTTAAAAAAAAAATTCAAAATCCATCTTTTCTTTTGAACAGACCTCGTATACATATGCAAATCTTAAGCTTTGTGCAATTGTGCAGATTAGTGTTATTGTGGTATTTATTGTTTTAAACAATTCAATGTCACCGGGGATTTACTGTCAATACATTGTATACTACACATTCATACATATCTATAGTTTCACACACATACCTCCATTGCATGCATATGTATGTATATTTTTGTGGCTGCGCAAAGTAGGTTTATACGTGTAAAAGGATACAGGCATGCATGAACATGTAAATTGGTTTTATTGTGTTTTTATTTTCTATTATTGAAATACGGTAACGTTTCAATGTTAAAATATTATTGCTACGATATTGAGGACAATACTGGTTTGTTTGTGGCTGGCTGGCTTGCTGGTTTAGTTTCATATACAACATTTGTAGTTTTCAGTGGTCTCAAATATAAACGTGTACACAGCATTTGGTTGAAAATTCAAATAAAACAAAATAACGAAATACTACTACATTATTGATTTTTTTTCCTCTCACATTTGTTTGCTAAAGTCTGCCGATTTGTCTGGCATTTTTTTTTAATTTTATTGTATTTTATCTGTCTATTGCTAGGAACACAATTGGGACGAAGGGCGAATTTCGTCGTGCTGTTTGCTGTCTTTAGAGAAAAATTAACTTTATTTGGCAATATATTTGAAAACAAACATGAAAAACGGTAACTCTGTACTAATTTGTTCGTCGCTCGGGGGCGTATGACATACAAAAAAATCCATAATGTAATTAAACCAAGTGGCATCGCTACGTCAGGTGATTTCTATGCTAAAGTTTGTGACATAAAATGCCAAAATTCTATCCAAACGTATTTGTTTAACAGTTTTTATTATTAACACAAAGTGATAAGCAGTTTAATTTGCGTAATTTTATTGCAATCGGAATTTTGTTTCAAAAATATACTTATACTATTTGTGCCATAATAGGTCTGTTTTTACTCTAAATTGGGCAAACGCGCGATTCTATTCTTACCAGAAAGCGTTTTTTTCCACAAAAATTGGGTAAATGAGAAACGTTTTGAGAGAGTGATATTTTGTTCTTCTTGCACGAAACAGCCGGTACTTTTTCTGCGGTCTATTTTGGGCAAGAAGAACAAGCAATCAGCTGTTTTATAAATAAACAATAATGAAGTAAAAATAAATGTTTTCCAAAAGTGAAAATTTGTGGAAATTTATACAAGATATAAAAACTTGCAATGAACAAATAATAGTTCATTTTATTTCATGATTTAGTTAAAAATTAGTTGGGTTATCTTTAATTGAAATCTATAAGCCAAATTCATGCGTTTTTATGTAGGAGTATGTGTGTAGATATGTATTTGTATATTCCTGCGTGTAGATTTGTATTATACGCACATGATCATATACATTGGCGTTTCCATTTTGTGGTAAATTTTGTGGTTTTATGTCTCTTATTGAAATAAATTATAATTTACTTTCATTTTACCGAACTTCAGATAGTAAAAAAACACACCTAATATTGCGAGTAAAATTTTTTTCTAGCATTTTATGTTACAAAGCACAAACACACGAACGCCTGTAAAAGTTTTAATGCTGCCACCTTAGTAATTGCATCATGAATAACTCTATCGGAGAGTTTGTCACGCACGACGAATTTCGTCGACGGCGGCGTTGTGTTAAATTTCGTATGCAAAAATGTGTTTTATTTCTGATGACGAAAGTTCGTAACGAATAATTCGTCCTTCGACGCAATTGTGTTCTCAGCATATCTCTCTCTCTCTCTCTCTCTCACTGTCTCACTCTCCATCTCTCTCTCTCTTGCTGTCTCACTCTCTATCTCTCTCTCTCACAGACTTTTCTCGTTATTTTCAATTAGAATATAGAGGTGTTAATTGGTAATTTAGATATTTTTCGTTAATTATACAATATAAATCCCACCATTTAGGTTTGCACACACGCTTGTATTGTATAGAGCAATTCAAGGATGTTGTGTTTATAATGGCCTTTGGTCTAGTGCAGATAATTTTGTATAACAAATTTATAATTTAAATTAGTAATGATCAAAAAAGCTATTAAGGTATTAAAATAATTTAGTTTCTAATTTACTGAAATACTTTTTTTTGATTAAAATAAATTAAATGAAATAAACAAAAATTCATACTTAAAAAAAACCATGACCAAATAGGACCTTAAACTTTTCACAATATAATGAACAGAAATTGTTTATTTATGTAATTTTGTAGCAAATATAATTTTTCATATGTAAACAAAATTTTTTTTTTCATTTTTATTATGCAATTAAAATAGAAAAAAGAAATAAGAAAGTGTGGAATTGTTTAAAAAAGATTTTTGATAAAAAAAAAAAAGTGATTTCTCGTAATAGAATTTTTTTTAAATTTATTTTGTCTCTTTTTAGTTAAATCAAAAAAGAAAGATGTAGCAATTTCAAATAAATACAAAAAGAAAAATAAAAAACTTAATAAAATATATCATGAAAAGTAAATGAGTATTTTTTTAAATATGAAATGAATATGAAAAACAATTATCACAAATGTGCCAATATTTAATACTGTCTATTAGCACCACATACACAGCACATAGAGCATAGAAAACAGATTTAAAGACACAGAGTATTTTCAAAAATTATTTCCTTTTTAGCCATCCAAAATTGATAGCTTTTTATTTTTTATAGAGATTCTGCAAGCATTAATCCATAAACAATATAAATAATGAAAGACTATACTTTTGGAAAATAGGAATTTCCTATTTCATTATTATATTTTGGCATATAATCAATAAAATTATTAAATATAAACAAGAAGTAAATTTAAAAATTTGGCTCCAATTTTTGTAGCCCTAAAATGTTGCAGCAAAAAATAAATTTCCTTTTAAACGACCCTGACACTTATAGCAAATATAATATTGAATAAAATAATAAAAGAAAACTGCAACAGTAATTTTTGTTTTTTTTTATGTTTTTTTTTTTTTGTAAGAAAAAATGCCCTGAATATTCCTTACAGCAATTTACTTACTATATGCAAGAATGTGCTCCGTATACGAGCAACAACAATGTGCCATGCAAAAATAATAACAACAAAAGTGGCATAAACAATTGAAGTAATTGTTGTATGAAACGCAAACATTCCCTACTCACCCGAACAATTACTTGGCAAAAGAAAAGCTGCAACAACAAAAAAGCACAACTTGAGAAAAATTTCTCATGCAATAATAATTATGCAGTAGTGAGTACAAGTACGTAAGTGCACATAAACACATGCACATACGATCTTGGACATTAAGGACGGGCCGCCCAGCTGACATTTGGAAGATTGTTTGACGAGCATGATTATATCGCTACTCTCTTTTTAAACGTCCAGATGACTGTTATATTTTGCTCTTTTAAATAATGCTAATGCGAGCCATTTTAAGAATTGCTGAAAGAAGGAGTCGCCCTTTACGCACTTTGGCGAGCATTGGAAGATTGTTATTCAACTCTTTCAAATGATAATTTTGCGAGTTATTTTTTTTTTATAAAAAGAAAAGTAACACTCAGGCAATGATTGTCTACTACTAGGTGTTAGCTTCTATAGGAAAGGAATAGTGAGAGAGATGGCAGGTGCTGACAGATTGTGTCTAAGATTAATGTGGATAACCGCGTATAGCATCTAGCAAGTATACATAGGTTGCAATACTCATAACCCTGAATATGATAAGGTGCTAAGGTGTTTTGGGATGTCTAATCCCGTGTCACATCAGAGAGCTTAAGTTTCAACAAAAGATGTGCGTGTAACCATTGATTACATATCCGCAAGAGTCGTCAGACTTTAAACTCTGAACCGGACGGCAGCACATCAATCATTAAACCCTGCTCCCAGTGGCACTAGATCAGGTGTCCGGTGTGACCTCGAAAAGTCACCTCCTCCATCATATTCGAACTCAGGGAAGTTATAAGCGATGCATCACCTTGACCATCACTTGGGGGTCTTTAATATGCCTACAACCTACCCCAGAAATAAAAATTAAATAAGTAAAATCAATATAAACAACTACACTTAAAAAAAGCTTAAGAATTTTCTCGACCGTAATATTTCCTGAAAAGGCACTGCCTACAGATAGTAGGCGTTAGAGACTAGCGCATGCGTAGCTCCTTCCTATTAAACATAGATACTCGCCGCTCATAAAACTGACGAAGGAGCAGGCTCTGATGGTACTTGTGGAAACCTTCCAACAACAACTGACACAAAGGCACATAAATGCACATCAGGAAAAATCCCAAGTGCTTTTATCATTTACTCCGACACTGTGCTCGAACCCTGGATCTTTGGTTTTGTAGTCAACGTGCTAATTACTCCAGCTATCGCCACCCATGAAAATGGCTCTGCGAGAGTTTTTTATGTTACACCTCGATCATCGTTTAAGCATTTTTACGACCATTGGAAGATTGTTATTTCACAACAATCGTATGTTGCTCTTTTGAATGGTGTTTTTGCAAGTTTTTTGACGATTATTGGACGAGTAAAACAATATTTTATTGTTACTGGGCTGACTAGTTACAGCGCTGACTCTGCAGCAAGAAGACGATCGTAAAAAACTCATTAAAGGCGACTGTTTCGAAACTTCTTTGTGTAGACTAGCACGAATCATCGCGGATGATTCATGGAGAGTAAGAGCCGCTGTCATGACACAGTTTCTCCGTTTCGTCTGATGGAATCACGACGATTGATTTAATCACTCGCTCCGATCACGGAAGAGTCTTGTACGATTGAAAATGCCAGCTGGGTTTATGTTGCGCGAGCATGTACTATATGGTTACTGGGGAGTGTTAATGGAAGAAGTAATTAAAAGAAAAGGTTAAAAAAAAACAAACGTAAGAAAAAAGCATTCAAGTATTTCACAGTCACGAAACCCCACCAATAACATGAGTAACTAAACTAATATTTACAAGCAGTAGCAGAAAATTAACACGCATTTGTTCACACAATATGTACTGTATGTACAAAATTTGTGCAGTAGTAGAAGCATTTGCAATGGAAATTCCAATTTCATGTACTTAAAATAATTTCATAGTAATGAAATTTATGGAAATAAATTCTTTCAGCACTTTTACAGCCAGATTTATAGGTAACACAATGGTACTATGACGTAATTGGGCCCCAGTGGGCTGGGCTCTTGCCTTTCAGCAGCAAACTGCTTCGGTAAGCTTTAGTGGCACTTTAGGCATATATTTAAAATAATTTATTGGCTGCATAAATAAAGTCTAATTAAAATTTGAACGGGCTCAAGTTCGAATACCTGTAGAACCCGTCAGACATGTAATTTATTTTCTTTGAGAGTCACTGTTCACTGTTTTTGGTAGCTCCTATTCAAGTATAATCGCTATTCAACTCAAATTGTGTTTGAATAAAGAATGCGGAAATTATCACTATTCTATTAATATATTTCAGAACTTATTAGGCATTGCTATAAATTTTATACATTGGGTTATTTTTTTTCTATTTGGATCAACAGTGTGAACTTTTACAGTGCAAAAAAAAAGATTCGCGATATGTGACCATGACAAAAATGCTCACTTAGGTTTGCCATTGCACCCCGAATAGACTAACAAACGAACAACGCTTCCGATAAAAAGACTGATGAAGTTCCATTTTTCAATCTAAAAACTTGTCTTGAGCGACAAAGCTATTTTTTCTTTATTTCGGACCTGCATTCAGGAGATAATCCCTACCAGTGCAATGCATTGTGCTGGAACTAGAGGAAAGGCATAGTTAGAGAATGACAGGAGGTGAAGCTTCACTATCTTACTACTCTGCTTTTGCACGTTCTTTGTTTTATAGCAGTGTTAAAGCGCCTCTGATGTCAAGGAGACGTATTACATTTTTTGGAACTGGTGCTACACAATACCGACGAAGGAGGTCGTTCTAATATGCCTGTTGATTGATTACAGCTGAAGCCGTTACTGTTCAGTGACCAGTGACTACGTTTTCGCCACTGAAACCTTCCGACAACAACTGAGACAAAGCCTCACAAATGCACATGTTTTTATGAGTCGAAAAATGGGGTTGAACCGAAGAAACCGAAAATCGTTTTTGTAGTCAACGTGCACACTACTTCAGCCATCGCCGCGCTCAATGGGTACGTCAGTAAACAGAATTGACGAATTTTGTGTGAAGATCAGCTGCTAATGCATCCTGAAAGATGCAGTGTTTGGTTCGGTTTGTTGTCCGACTGATCATTGAACTGTATTTCTTCAAGAATGATAAAGAATCAGTCAATGGAGTAGGGTGCACACGGTACCGACTATTTTTAGCCAAAATGGGCGAAATGGACTTAGTGGTAACAACAAGTTGGTGCCACATGCCACACGGTACGCTATACCATGACCCTAATAAGAAGCGAGTTTGGTGAGCAATTAATCTCACGTTTTGGAACAGTTCCTTGACCGCCACTAAACTATTTTTGTGGGGGGTACGTGAAGTCTCTCTTGTACAGGCACAATCCAGCCACAATTCCAGCCCTGGACCTCAACACTTCAGCTGCAATTGGCTAGATAGCGGAGGAAATGCTGGATAAAGTATACCAAAATTGGAGCTCACATATGCACCACCTACGGCGTAGTCGCGGGTAACATTTACATGAAATAATCTTTAAAAAGTAAATGGCAGGCATTTATATCAGCTCAAATAAAAATTTCTCCACTCCCGAAAATTTCCTGTTTTTTTTAATCTTTAAAACACAACCAGTTCAAAAATCACCCTTGATAAATATAAAATTATTTGGCGATCAGTGATTTTGTTATATTGGATGGAATACAATCTGAGAGATCTGACGGCCGCTGCGAGCCGCCCTTAACATGGCAACACACACTGACAGTAGATGACCATTGTTTATTTGAAAGCGCCATCTACTCGCCTTATTGTGTCGAGTATCTATCGTAGAAACCCAGAACTTGTTGGGAGACTTATGCCCTCCGTGGACCCACTCAGACCCCTCACTCTGAACCGTTAATTTTCCGCTGGTGTATTAGCAGCTGTTCCGTATATTTACAAAGCTTTCCACTAGCTTCCTTATACGGTGTTCAGACATGCTCTTTTTATTGAGTCCATATTCAGCTTATTGATACAATAATTTTAGGGTTCAGACATACAAAATTTAGTTAACGCAATAATCATTTGACAACATCGTTACCATTTGTCGTTACGTTGTTACGATTTTTGTAGATAATTTTGATTACTAAAGACACCTTTAACAGTGTTGTATTTTATGTTTTAGTCAATCTTTATAACAATTTTGTACTTATTGCTCAATAACTTAATTAAAATTTTGTATGGCATATTGATGCCGGTGCATGTCTGAACACCGTATTCAGTTGTGAGGCGAGCAACACAGAACATGATTTTAATTTTCGTGTCCTGCTCAATTCACTCCTGAAGGCGAGTAAAATCAATTTAGATATTTAGTGTAGTTTTAACTATGTCATAAATTTATTAAATAAAAGACCCCTTAAGAACTCAAATGCTGTTGAATGCAAACAAACTACTTTGCTTTTACATATTTAAATATGTATTAAAATTCTTACAGACACGCACATAATTGACCACAAACTTGAAATATTTGCAACGAAGGAACACTTTCTACAGAATAATTTATATTAAATTGTTCAAATTTATTTCTTCCCCTTTCTCTCTCTCTCTCGCACTCGCCTCTATATCGCTCTTTGTGTCTCTATCTTATCACTCTCCCTCAAACACTTTCTATCTTACTTCCGGTGAATAAGCGGTGACAAACTATAAAAAGTAACAAACAATGTGAAAATTGCTATAAATAAAACTGTTGGCGAAATGCCAAATTAATTTCTTGTTTTTTTTTTTCTATGCAAAAGAGTTAAATGAAAATGGGAAATAGTCACACACACATATACATTTATACATATGTATAAAAATTTTGTATGCATGTTACCTTGACACAATTTCAGAAATATTTTCAATATTTGAACATTTTTGTTCGATAGATGGAAAATGCTTTATTTGCCATTTCTATGACACTCTATTTATATATATTCTTTGTACTTTAATTTTTCTTCTTTTTCTCTTTAGGTGCGCAATGTGGCGGTCAATGTTGTTCGAATTCAACGGAAATGGATTTAAGAATAAAAGCTACAACCGAGTTTGAGCGTCTATTGCATCATCATACAAAAGGCTTACGTGGCACATTGGAATCGACAGCAGTTTTGTTTCAGTGTAAGTTGAAAAAGAAAACAACAACAACAATCGCAATCATTCATAAATCATACAAAAACAAAAAAATGTTCACAACATTTTGAAAATGAAAAAAAAAAATTAATTTTTGTAATCAAGTTTTCTTGAATATTAATAGACATTTCTTTTTTGTTTGTTCATAAAACTCAAATACAAATTTATTATTAACAAAAAAAAAAAAAAAAAAATGTGAAAAAACTTTTTGCGAAACCATTAACGAAATGTCAAAAAATAACAAATTTTTTCCTTATAAACACTTTATTTGCATAAAGTCATCATACAACGATGAAATTAATCATTTAAATACAATACAAATGCATTACGACAAAATAATATACTTACAGTGAACCCACGATAATACGCACTAATTAAAAATAGTAGTTTTCACTTTGGCCAGATGGTATCAATAATCCCTTCAAATATAAAGTAACTTTAAATTAAATTTTTAATTTTTTTCCCAATTCACAAGCTCACAAGTCGTATGGTGTATCGTTTAAAAAAAGACGTTATGTCTTTATGTGCCTGTGAACTGGCAAATTTGTGGTATCGTTATTTTATTTTACTTCAATTTATTATTATTTTTATTTATATCTCCTTCTTAAAAGAAATTTAAATTTATTTTGAGTTTATTGCACCAAGTATGGAATGTCAATTTAAAATTATTCTTTTTTTCGCATACTCGTATGTAAGCGAAACCTCAATTAGATTTTTCAAGTTTTAAATGGGCTGATAATTGGCAATGAAAAATACATGTGATAGTTATATACTAGGAAACAAACTAAATTAAAAACAAAAATTGTAAGTCACACTGACAAACACTAACAGAAGTTTTCATATTTTAGAGTAGTGTGGAAGAAAAAAACTGTACTTGTTTTGGGGTGTTCTTATTATCGCGAGTGCACTGTATTTTGATTTGACTCTGTGTCATTGCATAATAAATAACGAAAGGAAAGGAAAAACATAAGACCAAATAAAGCGAATTGCAAAAGAATGTTGTGAATTTGAAATTAACAATTTAAAATTAATTTTTTTTTCCTCAAACTTTTTTTGTTTGCAAAAATTACTAATGTCTCCATTAGTTCTTTTTTTTTATTTTGTACAGTTTGGCGAGAAGTAATTTGTATTATTTAAAAAGAAATCAATTAGTTGCACTGATCAGCTAAAAAAAAGTTTTGTTCAAAATTTAAGTAAAAATAATGATTTTTATTTGAACTGCACTTATTAATATATATTGTTTAATAGTGTCTTAGTTCGAATGTCATTTTTACATATGTTATTAATTAATTACACGCGATAATTAATAAGAAACAAACTAAATCAAAGACCAAATTGTAAATCAGACTGACAAACAGTAGCAGAACGGAACAACATGCTGTTTTCGAAGGTTGCTACAGCTTCATCTTCAGCGTTCTTCGTGTTTTAAACCCCCTTGTGTGGTTACTTTATATATTTACTATTTTCTATAAATATAATACGAGAAATAATTCCCCGTTATTTTTTCTCTTCTAAATGAAGCTCTAAATCAGAGTCAGGCAAAAGGCCGCCCATGGGCGCTTTGTTATTCTCTTATTTACCTGTAGTTAAACACACATATTGTAGAGAATTAAACAATATAATTCCTTCTGGCTTGAGCATTCAAAAAAGCAGGCTGTGTTATTGCTTGTTGCTGAAAATCAGTGTTGCCACACAGAAAATTTCTCCTCAGCAAAAATTTTTGTTCTCTTAAATATAGAAAATGCAAGAAGATATATAAAATGGGCAATGTGAATTAAACTTATTTTCAGATAATTATTTCGCAAACTTAAATATTTGGTTTCTTAACACGCATGAAAAGTTCTTCCACGCACAGTCAATTACATTGCGCATGAAAATTACGAAGTTAAAGCACAACTAATTGAAATGAGGGAACGTCTACCTTTACCCTTGCTAGTGAAATAGGGTTCTGGAGACATATCTCTGCAGATATACATATGTATGTATGTAATAAGGAAACAAATTATATTTGCAAATTATATTTAATATTTGTATTGACCTTCCTATATTTATGTGTCAACATTTTCTTTATTGCACCAAAAGTCGAATTCTTCTGACGGATAAACAATTTGAAAATTATTATGCATAAAAAAATCCCATACGTGGTAGTGGTTGAGTTGCCTATTTCTTAATCCTTTCCTATTGTGGCTTGCGATATAACGACGCATGTCTATTTTTTCACTTATTTGGTCGGTGATTATTGGAGCGTATGAGGCAAATTTTGCTGCTTTATCGGCTATTTCGTTACCAATAACGCCAATATTAAGTTATCATTTTTTATAACGGCTTCCCTGATTCTCCTAATAATGTGAGATAATATAAATTGGGTGTTCGGGAGTTGAGGTATGAAAATGTTCAAATTTGGGATACATTTCGTAAGAAATCTGAGAACCCTCATGTCAACATAAAACCAAAGACGCTGCAACTCTGCTTTAGAAGTTCTCCAAAACACACAACTGCAGAGTTGTTTTGCAATGGAGCTCTCTAGCTTTCTATCATTTCCACCACCTATCTTTTCTATCCGGGACATACCTTGAGCGCTGGTCGAAAGGAAAAGCTAGTGAATTCATTATTTTATCGCAACATTCATGCCAATAACTAAAATCGCATGATTTGGTAAGAAAAAAATTGAGATTTTGTGGGACGCTACAACCTCTAAAATATTTTGTTTTAGAAATTTTAAATGAAAAAACAATTTTTTACGTTCTAAATAATAATTATAATTTTTATGCTGATCAATTTCTTGATATTGTAAAGTAAAATTAAAATTTCGTTAAATTTGCATTAACTTTAACAGTTCTTATGTAAGCACAATTAAGTAAACCCTGCAAGTATGTTAATAAATTGGAGGCAATTTAAGTTTTAAACTTTATTATCACGAGCAGAAAACTTTCCACTTTTGCAGAAAAAGAAAACAACGACAAGAGGAAAGGAATTTTACCTTCCTTAAATAGTAATAAAAGCCGATGGTGCAGTAGGCACTCGTTCACAAAGTAATTATGGACTACCACAACTTTTATTGTTTTTCCTTTTAATATTTTTATTAAAATCCCCAGGGTATGCAATATAAATTTCTCTGTTTTAATAAGTTGGCCTGATAGTAGGCAAAAAATTTAAATTATTTGTGAGAAAATAATTATATACTCGTATATATACATATATACATATATATTCCTAGGACGAGTTGAATCCATACATATTTATTAATATAAATTTAATAAAATTTAAACAAAAGTTACGAAATTTTCAAGCATATTTTCATTACAAATGATCATTAAGTAAAATAAAAATTGTTCTATGCTTAAAGAATTAAAAGTTTTTTTTTTAACTTCCTCTTCACCGAATACAATTTTCAAAGATAAACTTGAAACTTCTCTATTTAAGTTTCAATTACATTATAGTGTTATAAACGAGTAAAAAATTAAATGCAAAAAATGTATGTATGTGTATGTGTGCATGAATATCAAAATCCACTTATTATTTTGTAATAAAAATTTCCTGCTACATGACCAGAGCATTCCAGAGTAACAAAATGAAATTCTGTCTGTCTTCCACAGAAGGTAACTACACTTAAGGAGCAGAAAGAAAAGAATTTTGTTATTAAGAAGCAAGACGCGACAGCAGCAGTAACGGCAACAGCAGGAAAATTACAAAAATATGCATTAAATTTTATAAATATTCTCAGGCATAAACTTAAGCGACTTATATTTCTAAATGCATACTTGTATTATAAGTTTTAAGCTTTTACGGCAACAGTTACGCACGCCCCGCATTATCTTTCATAGTCATATTTGTGAATACGGGCAATAATAACAACAACAGTCAGCAAAACGTTGCTAGTATTATAGATTTCTAAGTATTTATTAGTGATGTTGCGAATATTCGTTGATACGCATTCGCATTCGCCAAATTAAAGCTATTATTTTGCGAATAGGTAAAAAAACAATAAAATAAAATTAAGAGTAAAAAACTTAAAACATAAACTTAAACATAAAATGAAACAGAAATAGTAATTATGTAACTATTCTTTCATCCATTTGTGGTCGATTTGGCGGCGACTCGCACTACGCATTACAGGGAGAACTCACTTTTCGGCCGAACATCGCGTATATGGAACAAACTCCCTGCCGAGGTCTTTCCTGTCACTTATGACGTGGGAAAATTCAAATGAAATGTCCATAGGCATTACTCCCTCTATCCTTCTTCCCATAACATAATTTCCTAGTTCCAGCACAATGCATCGCATGTGTATTCGACGTTATTGCACCAAAGGCTCGATTTCATTTGGTGCTAATACCAAAATCTTCAGTACACCTACACAAGAACTCCCAATTTTAATATATTTCTTGAACAATCTATTTAATTAAGCTTTACGGTTTTTTATTTCTTATTTTTATATAATCTTCTGGAAATTTTGATTTTTTTTTTTTTTTTTTTTTAAACAAGATTAAGAAAAATTAATATATTTCTTTCAATAAATTTTTTTTTTTTTATTTTCATTGACAAGAACTTTTTCTGTATTGTGAATTTAAAAAAAAAATATTTTTTCATTATAAACAAAAAGCAATTTTCCTGAAGAAGCTACACAAAGGAGTAGCGAAATATCGAATAAAAATAAATATTACATATATTAAAAAGACCTACAGCTTAAATAATTAGTGTAATTAATATTTCTTTTTTGTTTTATATTTTATATTTTAATCTATATCAATAAAAATGAATGTGTGTTTGTTTGTTTGTGTATTTGTACCGTATAGGAGCCCAAAACCGCTGGACCGATCTTCCTGAAATTTTCACACCATATAATTGGAACTCTTGAATGAATTATAGGCTACTTTTTTTTTATTAACGCCTTTACGCCCACTTTTTTAATTATGCTACTCCTTCCACATGCTTTTTAACAGATTTTATAATAGATACGAGCTTAACTTCGCCATTTGTGGACCACTCGCGATGAAATTTGGTGCACTTAGTCTGTGCAACTCCGAGAACGTTATAGAGTAGTAATTTTTGTTAAACTAAGACCAGCAGGCCGATACGGGAAAATTTTCTGCACCTCCGAAAGTTCAATCAGATTTTAATGAAATTTAGAACATGGATAGATCAGCAGCTAAAATTGCTCATAGGTATTGTACATTTTCAAAACTAGGACCAGGAGGATGATGGGGAGAAAATTTCGGCCTCTCTAAAACTACATAGCCGATTTTGATGAACTTTAAAACTTGGATATATTTGAGTTTAAAAGATATATTGGCAATTGTGCAACTCCGGGAAGGTTATAGGCTATTACTTTCTTTAAAACTAGGACCGCAAGAGAGAGTAGGGGCAATTTCCACGCCAGCGAGACCATCTAACCGATTTTAATGAAATTTAAATGTATTTATGTTTTTGCGTCTAGAAGGACACATATGCTACACATATATTTTTTTTTTAAATAGAACCAGGAGGTGACGTAGGGGTAAGATATGCCTTTCCGAAACTGTATAACCGATGGAAATAATAAGGGGAGCGAAGCCGCGAGTAAAAGCTAGTTTTTGTTTATTTCTTAATTGTCAAATATTTTTTGGGAGTTCTTGTCTAAACATGTAAAATTTCTTAGCTTTTTTTCAAGAATTTGGTTAAAGATCTACTGAGGACTTTGATATTAGCACCAAATGAAACGCCGTATATAGACCAGCTAAACCATATAACAAACTAAGATAAAGAAATAGTAATTTTAAATAAAAAAAAATATGGGAATGGTTGACCTTGCAGGCCATCCCTAAAACTTCCGCTAACGACATTCAAAGTAACTTTCGACAAGCATTCGACAAGATATTTAAGTCAAAAAAAAAATTTAAGGCGTACCGAAAATTAATTTCACACGAAATTACCAAGTACAGTAAAGGCTTGATAATCTGATAATCCTCATTTAGTTTTCTACATGACAGTGGTTCGACATCATTTGTCACCTGCTTTTTCGATAGTTGGTCAAATTGAAGGATGAGTAGAAGCTGGGAAATTAGGCTGAGAAATGTTCAGCAGTGGCATTCAAATGTAAAGTCTGTAAGTCAGCAGTTCAGCAAGCGATATGTCATTGTTATTGAGGCAAAGTGGAGATGTTTTTTTTTTTTTTCATTTAAATTTTAAATATCGAGTGGCGCAAAATTTCAAATAGATTATTCGTATGCGTATTCGTTTTCGGCGATTATTGACGCAGATATTCGAATTCGCGAATACTAACAGTTGATATTCGTAACATCACTAGTACATATGTATACATAAATATATATACATACGTATGTATGTATATAGTATATATATGTATATATTTATTTTCTTATAAAACAACAGAAATTACAGCCTCATTCAGTTCTCTTTGTACGGACAGTTACAATTTTTGCACATCCAGGAGAAAAGATAAGAGCATTAGGCATAATTTTGAATGGAAAACAATTTTAAAAACTTAAACATCCAAAGTGAATTTAAGTTAATAAATATCCGGCAAACAGTTCAAGCAACTGGCTTTTTTTTATTAGCAGCAAACGATTTTAATTAATTCCGCCTTTTAAACAAAAAACTCGTTTGGATGAGTTGATCACTTATGGATCTTGGGATGAGTCTTTTCGTTTATATGTAGTGGAAATATGTATTTCAAATTTCCTAAAGGGTTTTGTATTAAAACCAAACATTTGTCAGTGTAGTTTAATACTTTTTAAATTAAATGTGAGATTGTCGTAATCCCAGCAACCACCAAATCAAACTTTGGCAATAAGATGACTTTAATATTCGATATCGAGCAAAATTCTCAAACTTTAACACTGAAATTCACATTGATAATACATAAACTTTTCGAAAACAGTGTTTTATCAATCTGTTTAATTCTAAATTTAAAATCAAGCCTTCGTGTTTATTGGGTGAGTTCACTGAGATAAACAAAAAAACCCCTTCTAATAAGAAATAATGTATGTTTCTCAATTTTTGTTTTCATTTCGGTTAACAACTTTAAAGCCAGTAAAGAAAAAAGCTTCCTTTTTTTCAACCAGTAATTTGCTGACATACAATACAATTCTCGACAGTAAAAAATTCTTCCTGTGTATGTAACACAGGTATTCACTTGTAAAGTATTTATATAATAAAATAAATTAAATGAAAATAAATTCATAGATTAATATCGTTATCTCAATATAGAAAGGCATTAACTAAGGTTTTTTTTTTTTTAAAAAAAATAGTAAATTCTTTAAGCAATTCAAAAGTACACTTTATGGGTCGAAATTGAAAAAAAAAAAAAAAAAAAAAAAGATAAACTCGGTTTTAAGCAAAATATGAGTTAAGACATTTCCATATTAACGTAACGCTATACACATCATGTTTTACATTTTTGTTTTCTTTTTATCTAATAGGAATTTGGCTTGTATTACTCTGGCAGGAAGTTTGTTGGTTGATGGCTTAGAAGGCAACTGGTATGAATTCCAATCTACGTTGTTAACTTCAATGGAAGCAACTGATAGGAATTTTAGTCTGCAATATTACCGGAATATTGCAAACAAAAAAAACTCACTAAAAGGCTTGCATAGGCAAAAATATAAAGGGGAAAATGTGATAAATAGTTATTCTTTGAATTTCTTTGATCTTTATTTTATATTCATTATTTAATGAACTTTTGACTTTTCCATTTTATTTATATCCAATATTTCGTTTCCACAATGGAAAAATTCTTCACACACAGTGGACAAAACACGTGGAAAGCTGAAAATGAAGGTGTAGCAACCTTCGAAAACAGCATGGTGTTCCGTTCTGCTGGTGTTTGTCAGTGTGATTTACAATTTTCTCTTTGATTTAGTTTGTTTCTTAGCAATAATCGCATGCAATTTTGACTTCCTGTATGTTATCGATCACTAGCCTATTGAATATTTAAAAATTTTAACCAACGCATCTTCACCGAATATTTTTCTAACATCTCAGAATAACGACAATTTCAGTTGACTTTTTTTCTCATTGATTTGTAAATTTTAATAATTGTTGCCCAAAAAAAATTGCGATTTTTGTAATACTCTATAAGCCCAAAGACACAATAAAAAAATAAAGAAGAATGCGTAATGCTGTTATGACTCAGTCGGAAGTGGGCTCGAACACAGGATCATTGGTTCAGCAGTCAATGTGCTAACAACCTCAGCCAACGCCACCCTCAATATGGGCAACATTACGGCTTTTTTAGCCATGTTCGACAAGTCGTTTGGCGGTGAAGCTCCAAAAAAACTGGCAACACTGCTTCAGTACTTTCTATGTAGTAAAATAAATCTATTTTTGGTTTAATGCCAATTTAAAACTAATTTTTTAAGTGTCAACATGATTATTTGTCTTCATTTCAATTCCCGTGATTTACGTTTATATGCCCATATGTAACATTTCATATTGAATGCAAATATTTGCTACAGAAAATTGCAAATATAACAAAAAAAAAAAAAAAAGTCGTTTGCAATAAAATATTCCCTGGTACAAAAGGTGTTTTTTTACTCGTATTTATTTTAAAAGCTCAATCAAGTTCCAATCTAAAATATATACAAAATCGAAAAAGCACGCTGTAAAAAGGGGGAGTGGTTTAATTATAACTTCTAGAGGCTGGTAAAGCTTCGAATTGTTTACTACATACAATCAGTTTACTTCACAATCACATTTTGGTGTTTAACAATTAAAACAACGAAAGATTTGAAAAGAAAGTTTCGAGCTGCATGAACAGTTTATGTCTACACCATAACCAGTCTTAAAGGACATTTTATTATATTTCTTAAAGAATAGAAGTAGAATTGATCCGCTTTTAGTTCAGCATCTTATTGACTTCTTTGGTAGCACTTTTTTCACTCGGACATAAATATATTTTGTTTCATGCACCACATGCAGGCACCACGACGATGACTGAAATGGTCTGCACGTTGACTACGAAACCAAAAGAGTCCTGTGTGCGACCCAAGTTTCACACTGAGTCTTAAAAACCTATCGCATTTTTTCAGATGTGCATTAGTGTGTCTTTCCTATAGTTCCAGCACAATGCATCGCATGTGTATGGGTCGTCTCGTGAGTGCCCGTCCAAGATATAAAAAATATTCGCTAGAATTTTCTCATTAATTGGGAATGGTCAAAGAAATATATCACCGACATAAGAGCTGACCACTATTGAAGAATAACACCCGTTTTCTATATATGCACACATACATACATGCTTGCATTCATACACATATTCAAGCTGACAGAGTAAATTTGCATTTGAATCTAAATCATTGATGCATATTATGCTGTATATAATACATTTATGTATACGCAAAGATTTATTTATACATGAAATAAATATTGTACATAAATATAGTTATTTATTTACACACACACACACACATACACAAATGCAAGTATGATAAAATAAAAAAAAAAACCAGTCTTTACACCCAAAGGAATTCAAACTGCATTTTTATGGTTCTGACTGTGCATGGATGTGAACGGAGAACGGAGGCAGCTCAAGAAGCGTGGGAATATAAAACAAATTTATGCAAATATCATATAATATTTATCGTTTTAAATAATAATAAAGTAGTTTTATAGTCGTGAAACGTATTATTGCTACAAACCAGATCTCCTTCGTGTTTCCTCAACGGCATTCAAGTCCTTTTTTTTTTGCTTTTCTTTTCTGTTTATTGCAAATTCAAAAACTGATTCATTAAGGCGTTAAATTAAAAACTTCAAATATATCAAATGAGTTTTGCTCATGCTCTAAATAAAAATGAGTGGATTCTAATGAACGAAGATAAAAAAATTTTAAATGTGTAATTAAATCTAATTAGTGTGATTACTTGCGATTTTGAATCATATCACCATATAAGCATATCACAAATAAATAAGCAACCCAGCCAGCAAAATAATCCCATGTCTGTCAGATATCTCAGAGAAACGTCGCCAAAGACGTCAGAATCGTATACGAATGCGGTCAGATTTCTGACTGAAAAATGTATGAACTGATTGGAACGAATTCTGACAGACATGTCGGGGGAAATTTCGAGTTCTGTTGCCGACATATCTGATAGAAATCACTGCACCAGCTGTCTCTTTTCTACACTAAATAGTACCTTCCAACTATTTGTGGTGCAAGGCATTGAATACGTAGGAGACATCTCCTGAGCACTGAAACAAGAAAAAAGAAAAGAAAAGTAAGCTTAAATAAAGTTTAGGGCCACCACTCGGATCCAAAAAAAAAAGTATGCCATCCTATAGAAAATTAATTAAAATAAGACGAAAAAATTAAATTAAAAAGTGAGCTGAAACCTTTAGTTTCCGAGTTATGGGCCTCCGAAGTTCCATTATAAATTTTGTAAATAAAGGGTGTGTTTTCCATCGAATTTCGGAGATATGGATATCATTATAAAACTGTTCAGAATATTTTTACAACTTTACTAAAATTTATTAGATATAATAGTGAATTAAAACCTTAAGGCCTGCAAAAGGGTCAGCTACGCGGGAAATCTTCGCTTTAATCTATTTTACGGACGCTTCACCAAATGGAAGAAAAATTAGCTACGCCAATACAAAAATTTAAAATACGAAGAAAATATGCCGTAAAAAAAAGTCTTGGCAACGCCTAGTTTTCGAGTTATGGACCTACGAAGTTTTCATATAGAAATGCGAATCTCTACTACGTTTTGGAATGCAAATGGCCAATATTGGTATCATTTGAATGGTTTTAAAGACATCTCACAATGTATATTATTTAAAAATTCTTAACGTATTAAGGATCGCCGATAAATTTATGAAATTAAGTTTTTTATTTTTTTTTTAAATTTTAAGCTTTTGTACTCCGAAGCCGTTGTTCGTTATACCGCAGAGGAGAAAATCGTTGCGGCCGGCCAAAGGCCGGTCATGCAACGAAGCTTTTGTTAGCGAAGCCGGCGTTTGTTATATCATGGAGGAGAAAATTCTTGCACAATTACCTTTTAATATATATGCACACACAGATACACACAGAAGATTAGTACACACAAAGGAAATTTATTTTTATAAATAATTTACAAATTTATTAACAATTTTATTAAATTCTGAAATATCTTTTCAACATGATATCCATATTGCCCATGGAATGGATGGAAAATACACCCTTTATTCACAAATTTATAATGGAACTTCGAGGGCCTATAATTCGGGCGAGATCTTCGTGTGCCAAAGTGCTAAGACGTGAAAAAGCTTTGTACGAGCAGCGTATTCGCACCAAAGTTCTTACTGCCCAACGGGGCAGTAAAAGCTTTTGGTCTTTCGTAAAAAGAGTGAAGGAAAATGCTAGTACTTCTATTCCGGCTCTTTTGAAGGATGATCAAATATTCACTGACCCGGTTGAAAAAGCTAACCTCCTAGCTGAGATGTTTGCAGGTAATTCTCACCTGCCGGAAAGCACTCAACCACTGCCCGCACCCGAGCGTGTATCCGTAACTATGCCAAAGATATACTTTCGAGCTCGTGCAATTAAAAGGGTTCAAACGAACCTCAACATAAACAAGTCTCCTGGGCCGGATGGAATTCCTCCACTGGTCCTGAAGCAGTGTTCTTCGACGTTATCACGTCCTTTGGCAATCCTTTTCAGCACTCTGTACTATACAGGTCAATTCCCATCGTGCTGGAAGGTTGCAAATGTAACGCCGATCCCAAAAAAGGGTGAGGCAAGCAAACCTGAAAATTACCGCCCAATCGCTATCTGTTCCGCGATTTCCAAAGTGATGGAAAGTATGGTGAACTTTCACCTAATGAAATATTTAGAGTCCAACAATTTACTGAACGACCGTCAATACGGCTTCCGTCGAGGGCGCTCTACGGGCAACTTACTAGCCTTCCTCTCGGAAAAATGGTGTAATTCTATTAACCAGTTCGGCGAAAGTAAAGTAAAGAAACTAAAATTTTTTTTTTTTTTTTTTAATTTATTTATTAAGCTTGAGGTCTTTTTTTTATTTTATTTGGTTTTATTATTCGATATTTCGTTAACAGCTTGTTAACATCATCAGGAATAATAGGAAATATGTATGTATAATTAAAATATAATTAAAAAAAAAAATAATAAAAAAAATTTTAATTTTCTATAGGGTGGCATTTTTTTTTTGGATCCGGGAGGAGGCTCTAAACTTTATTTATTCCGAAAAGTAATCATATTATAAGCAAATAAGACTTGCATCGTCTGATACAGCGTTTCATCGGATTAAAAGCAATTTATGAGTTCAATTCTCAAGGACTGAAAAATGTTTTTTTTACAGACGTCTGAATCAGCTGATATTATTTATATTATATTCCATGCTGTGCGAAGCGGATAATCGGTGTTCCACTGTAACTTTTTTTCTTCTTTTTAATATAAAAAAAAATAATAAAAGTTTAAATATGTTTTGAGAGGTTCGAAAGTCATATTTTCAAAGAAAATCTTAATGAAAAATCTTGTTACTCTATTTCTCACAAAAAGTCTCTATTAAAATTTAAAAGCATAAATACAGTAGCAAAAAAAATTACTACCGAAAGCAAAAGAAAAAGGAAGCAGTAACCTTAACCATGGCAAACTACTTAAACTTTAACTAAATTGCAGTTGTTGCAGTTGTTGTTAATTTTCAAATGTACACTCATGCACAAAAACACACACACACACAGACACACATGCAGACACACATGCACTAAAATTCATAAGCACACAGTGGTGTGACACCGTTAAAAAGCCCAAAAGGTGATTTCCATATAAAATGATAAGGAGAAAGACAGTTTTTGTGTGCTGCTGTTTAATTCATTAAAGTTTCCATAGCAAAATCTAACAAAGATCCCCACAATGTGGGTCATAGGAATAAAAAAAAAAAAAAAGAAAATTGTTGCTGGATATTGTTCGCTAGCGTTCCCCTTGTGCTGTTATGTACTTGATTGCTCTACTTCTGCAGTTTCACTTATGAATATGGAAAAGCGTGATAACACACATTTATTGATACAAGTGTTTGCTGTGCCAGAACATACTGTTGGGCTCGTGTGTGCCTCAAGTGTAGAACAAAAAGAAAAGAAATATTGAACAACAAGCAACGTTACGAAACAATGGAGTTTTTTTTTGGCAACAATGAATTTATAAAATAATAATAATAATAATAATAATAATAACATTTGTTTGCCTGCCGTAACGATATTTAACTTTTTATCAAATAAACTGCAAAACTAATAAAACAAGCGTAAAGATTTTACAAACCTCGAGTAATTTTTCAAAAAACTTATACTAGAGAGATTACGAGCATAAACAATAGAAACACAAATTGCTAGAAACTAAATATGTCAGCATGACAATGTAATCAGCTTAAATGTGATATCTGATTGTAGATGAGATAAAACGAACTTTGAAACAAATAGAGTGAGTGACATGCTTGATTTTTAACCTTAAACTGCTTTCAGTTATTAACTTTAGGAAACCGTTTGGCTTAAATTTACTCTATACATATCGCACACTAAATCACAAACAGTCACAACTCAAAATTCACAAATGTTCAGCAGAGGCGAAAAACTGTTTCTAACAACATGTTTATAATTTTATAATGAAAGTGAGTTCCACAGTAAAGAACACACCTTCTTAGAAGAAAGTTTACCAAATTTTTTTTTTAAATTTCTACCGTAATTTTATGTGTTTCGTTGTTCTGTCGTCACTGTAATGGTATGTTTTGTAATGAAATTAGTGAACTTATTACTGAACCCCGCTCCTTCCGGCGCACAACGTGTTCTTCATTAAGAGCAAATCAATTTGTGGTCGATTTAGCAGAGAGTCGCACAACGCATTACCGAAAAAGCTCATTTTTCGGCCGAACAGCGCGTACGAGTATGTGAAATAAACTGCTTGCGAAAGTCTTTCCAGTCACTTTTGACGTGCGAAAGTTCAAAGTTTCATCACAATGCATCGGATGTGTAGGTGTCATCCCGTGAGTGCCGCTCCAAAAATAAATAAAATTTTGCACATTGCACTGTCTGAGCATAACAGAGAATTCTGGAAGAGCACTTGGAACTAGGATTGCAATTTTTCTTTTGTTTTTAGGCGCGACAAACTTCAACAAATCTGAAAAATCGCAACATTTTGGAAACTTTCGCGGAACATATAAAAAAAAATAGAACTTTCTTTTTTAAAAGTTTTATTAAAAAAATAAAAGTACATACATATTATGTATGTACGACTATTTGGTGTAAAAAATGGGCGCACATAAGCGTTTTTTAAATTCATTTACAATAAAGATTTTATGAGTATTTCTTGATTTTTTTAAAGCTTAACGATTTTTATTAAATATGTTTCTAATTTTAAAATTGCGTTTTTTCCCGAAAAAATATGTGAAATGTATTATTACATACTTTATGATATTCTCATAAAGTATTTTTTTATAAAAAAAAAAACTCAATAACTGAGAAGGAAAGCATAGCCATATGTGAAATATTTGTAATTAAAAAAAAAGTAAACTCATGGATTGTTATGATTTTGTTTATAGATTATTGGTTGTTTGTTCGATATTCAACTTCTATTCTCGATTGATTAGTTGAATTTTGAACATAAGAATATTGAATTTTTAGTCAGAAATTAGGAAAAATCCACTGATGAGCTAAGCAAGCATTAGGGAAATAATACTATATGGTTATTAAGTTATTAAGTTTGTTTTTTTTTTGAAAAATACTTCACAAATTTTTATTTCCTGACGATGCTAACTATTTGGTAACGAAATATTGAAAATAAATTATAAAAAAACTTTTTATAAAAAAGACCATCGCTCAAAAAACAAATATAATTAAAAAATTTAATAAAGGTCAAATAAAAATAGAAGTCAGACTAGAATACTTTATGAGAATATTATAAAGTATTTATATAATAATAAATTTCACATATTTTTTGTGGAAAATTTTAAAATTAGAATCATATATAAAGAGATATTCGCAAAAAAATAAATATTTTATTAAATATTTTCCTTTTTACATATCTTAAGGAAATTGTAATATTTTATAAAAGGTTTTATTTTTGAAATTAATATAAAAATTGTTAATTTTATCGACGATTTTTATTTAATTTGAAAAAGTTTTTCTTTCTGTTTTCAAAGTAAAAAATTTAAAATTTATAATTATATAAGGGAAAAAAGCACAATTAAAATTATATATATAAATAGATATTCCCAAAATAAATTCAGTTAATATAAAATACTACATGTGCACGGTATGAAATTTTGATATTCTTTTGTTTCTTTTGTTTCATTTTTTAATTTCTTCATTTGATTCAAAATACATTAGTTATGCTGGCCGATGACAAGCCTATTGTAGATAAAAAGAAAAATATAAAAATAGAAATGTGTGTGTGTTATAAAAGTAAACTCAATTCAATTCTCGATTGATTAATTGAATTTTAAACATATAGATCTTGGATTTGTATTCAAAAATTAGGAAAAATCCACTGATGAGCTAAGTAAGCATTAGCGAAATAGTACTATATGGATATGCTTTCCTCCTCAATTATTGAGTTGCTTTTGTAATAAAATGCTTCATGATATTTTTCATACTGTATGAGAATATCATAAGGTATGTAATAATAAATTTCACATATAGTTTATAAGGGAAAAAAGCACAATTAAAATCATATATATATAAATAGATATTCCCAAAATAAATTCAGTTAATATTTTAAAATTTTTTAGAACATTAACAAAATGCATAAAATTTAAAAAGCATTATACCATTTACATTTAACATATACTAAATGTTTTTTATATATATAAATGTAAGGTTAAAAAATAAAGATAACATTTTTTTTTTTTTTTTTTTGAATAAATAAAATTAATAAAATAATAAAAAAATAAATAAAATTAAAAACAATTCTACTTTCCTATTATTTCTGATGATGTTAACAAGCTGTTAACGAAATATCGAATAATAAAACAAAATAAAATAAAAAAAGACCTCAAGCTTAATAAATGTATTTCAAAAAATATATTAAAAAAGGTCAATTAATAATATAATTAAAAATAAAGATTAAAGAAAAAAATAAAGAAATTATAAATATTTTCGTTTCTATTTACAGCTCATATTTTGGAATTGGCTCAACAATCCGAAAATAGAACAATAAATATATTCTCGCAAGTATATAAGCACATGTTACCTCAATCAAGAAAATTGATTGTACAATTATATTCAGAGATTATTAGGTAAGTTTCCTGCAATACATATCATAATATCCGCAATGTCATAATATTATTACCAGCGTTGTCAACTTTTAAATTTTAAAATACACCAAAATCAAGAAGAAAAAAAACGCAAAATTTGAGATGTTTACTTTTATTGCGAATTTATTTTCATAATATTCTTTTCATGTGTTTTTTTAACAACACAAACTCTACGAAGCTCTTATAGCTTGTCTGTAGAAACACTTAAGGTCTAGGCGGGAATCGAACCCGCACCTCCATAATGATAAGACCCTTTTTTAGAAACGAAACGAGCGTGTTTAGTGGACAAGAATTCCAGAAAAACAATAATAACCATCCGCTTCATGTTATTTCGTCGCTATCTAGTCGACGAGTGAATTTAATAAGAATTCGATATGACTAACGTTCATGCACTAGACTACGGAGAAAAATTATAATAAAACAGAACAACAGACTTTTCTAAAAATCTAATATAGAATTAATATAAAAAGTTGTACAGGCATGCCCCTCTATTGACATTTTTGCAATAAATGTCTTTATTGAACTCAATATTTGGAATGTAAAATGTACTGTCGAATGAAAATAATCGTTCGGCAATTATATTGAAAGCAACAACAAAAAAAATCTCAAATTATTTTTGTTTTCAATATGAATAGCGTACGATTATTTTCACGTCGGCTTCTATGAACAGGCAAGTAAATTAAGTTATTGAGCAATAAGTAAAAAATTGTTATAAATATTGAATAAAAATTGAAATGCAACCCTTCTCACAAGTATTTTTATTGGGTAGTCTGTTCAGTGAAAATAAAAAAAATCTATACCATGGCAAGCCAAATGTCAAAACAGTAAATAAAAAAAAGGAAAAAGAAAAAAAGATGACAAGCGAATTATACCTCAAAAACGTGGTTTTTTCCAACTGTGAAATATTGTATAATACTATATTCAGACATGTATTATTAATTGAGATAATTAAACTTTTATTGAGCAATTCGATTTAGTGTTCAAGTTTTACACAATATTAATAACAATTTCGTAGTTATTGCACAATAACTAAATTTGCATTTTGCGTGGAATATTGCCCTCAATAATGGTTTTTGTTGCAAAAATTTCAATGTAGGTGCAGGTCTGAACACCGTTTAAGGCACAAGGCCTTCCATTTTCCATACTACATAAAATATTGGTATTGGACTCAAATTTTCTAGCTAATAGCATAATATCAATTCTAACATTTGTAATATTTATTTTCGTAATTTTTCAAAATTGCAAGCTCCGTATCTCTTGAACTAATTTTATTATAAATTGGTAGAAGTTTTTGGATACCTCTCTTTTTCCTTCGCCGGCAATGTTCCGGTATGTTCTGTAAATCGAATCCCCAAAAATTTTTCGTTTTTAAAACGAATACAAATACTTTTGTAGGTGTTGAGAAATCACTCGTTTTAAAACGACTAAGTTTACATAACAGGGGGGTTATTTAGCTTGCAAGTTGCAAACTTCATTACATCTTTACCCTAAAAAAAGCACACATTTTTCAGGTGATTTACCAATATCAAGTGTTTAAATTTTCGTATTCAAAAATATTTGGTAAAGTTCAAGGAATTTTGTGTTAAAATTACACTGCAAATAAAGAAAAGCATTAAAAATTAAAAGTAAACTTAGCGAGCACTGACTCAAGAATTTTTCGCGTAGTAAATTTTAATGCAGGCTACAAACGAATGCAATATGTTTATGCAACACGTTTATCATTTATGTTGCATATTTTGACGCAAAAACTCCAACCAACAAGTAAACCATAAACGCAACATCAATTCTGAATTGAATATCGCTTGGAGAAACATAGCTAAAAAAATGTAACTTAAAAGCTTGCTTGTTTCCACTGAACTGAACCAGTAAAAACACTAAACAACGATTCACACTATGCAACCACAACATCAAGGCAACCAGAAAATATTAAAATATTTTTATATTTGCAATTTTGTAACCTTGAATGCAACACGAATTGAAACCATAAACATGAATAGAGACTGTGCAATTTTCCTGGTTGCATAAACATGTTGCATCGTCTGTAGCCACCATAAAAAGCACTAAAGACGTTGCAAACAGCACCGCGTTGACAACGCTGATTGTTACTGATTACACTATGCAATACGAAAAAATTGCACTCATAACCACTATTTCTTTTAATCCGCTGTGGTCACATAACTACAAAAATCATCATTATTTCAAATGATTTTTTTCTAAAATTGACGTATTTTGAAGAGGCAGCTCCCTACCTCTGGTCGTAACTTTGGTAAAACTTATTCAATATTGTTATACAATACGTCAAAAAATTTTAAATTACGCCAGCTTTAAGTTTTGTTACTATAATTGTTATATTTAGCCATTAGTTTTGGAGTCCTAAAAAAATTTATTTTTTTTTTTGGAAAAAAAACAAAATTTTTTAATTCAAAAAATTCAAAAAAAATAGAAAGCACAAAATAGTTACCAATTTTACTACTGAATCTTAAAGGTGAATGTAATAGAAATAACTGAAACTTTACTTCATAAGAATCCATGGATAAATGCGTGTTTTATTCCCATGATGATTTTCCTAGTTAGGTGACCACAGCCGAAAAAAAAATAATGTTTATCAAAGAAAAAAAATTGTTTTCTAATTTGTTGCATAGTGTTATTACCAAGCCGTACCCAACAAGGTGGGATTATTAAAACAGGCAGCAATTTTTTGCTGTACCTACGTTTGTACAAGAAACGTCAAAAACAAATAAGCCCAACTCACAATCTTGTGCATATGGTGTTGCATCATTGCATTTGCAAAAAGGTATAGCATTGCTGTGTATTTTGTTACTGTAGAGCAAAAATATGATATACCTTTTTGCAAATGCAATGATGCAACACCATATGCACAAGATTGTGAGTTGGACTATAGTTTTTGTAATATTTGCATTAATTGTTTTTGACATATGTATCTCGAACAAACAAAGTGTGTTATAGTACAAGAACTCCATTCAACACCACCTTGTTAAAGACGCCTTGATTATTACCTTCAATAAGTCAAGGATCACTTTTTTCAATTTGTGAAAGCGATTTCTCTGATCAACTTCCTCATCGGAAAACTAACATGCAAACAAACTAACCACAATTAAATATACTTGAACAGTTCAGTCGACCCAAAGCATATGTACATATATAAAAATTTAATTTAATATGTTTATCACTAATTTCAGTAATTTAAAGTCAAGTGAAGCTGTCACTAGCAACAGTTTGGAAAATGCCGTTCATAAGTTCTTTGTGAATCTATTCTCGGTGGCCTATCATCATCAAGTGGTACATTTGAATAAGGAGAGTTTTGGTGAATTGCACGAGGACTATATTAATTGCTTGAAGCATACATACGACGATTTACAGCCATTCGGTGATATACCCAAAGAAATAACACGCAATTTAATGCATAGCATACAGACGGCTCACATATTTATCAATGCTTTGTATCTAAGTGCTGAAGTTCTAAGCGAAACTGATGAATTGTATGCCACACATTTAAGTGAGAGCTGTCAGAAACATTTGCTGAAAATGAGTTATTGTCCCAGTTGTAATGGCCTACAAAAGGCGCATGTTAAGCCTTGTTACAGTTATTGCATGAATGTTTTAAGGTATGTACGCACAAGTATGAATATCGCGTATATGTTTGTATGTACATATGTATGCATGTACATAAATACTAGGGTTGCCAAGTACAAACTTAAAAAAAAGGTGAAAAATTGTGGGATTTTCGAAACTTTCGCGGGATGAATGAAAAAATATACAGTGAACTCGCGATAATATGAACTAAGTAAAACCAAGCCAGTTCACTTTTGCGAGATTGTTCATATTTTCGAATGGTGTATAATTTCCCTTAAAAAACTTTTTCCCATAAAACTAAAAGTTTCAATTAACTTTTTTTAAAAGAAAAAAAAACTCAAATTCTTTCAAATTCAGTGATTTTCTTTTGCATGGAAGAAATTTTGATTGACAGCTGAAGACAATGGAAATCCCCAAATTAGTATGCAGTTGATTCAGAATATAATACTGTCTAGATAAAACTCTTTAAAAAATACAAAAATAAGGTGTTCATATTTTCAAGCTTTTGCACAGTTTCATATTTTAAAGGAAGGAAGGACAAAAGTGTTGATATTTAGGAGCGTTCATATCATCGCGAGTGCACTGTACGTAATTTTTTTTTTTTTAATGTTCTATTAAAAAAATAACAGTTTTGTCTAACACAATTAGTAAGTGCTAGAGTTGTAAAAGTATTGAGTACAGTATGCTCAGTAGCAATAATTTTTTGGAGTAATCGATACTCAAAAGTAGTTACTCAATATGAATGAAAGTAATCAGAACAATTTTTAAATATAAGTTAGACTAAATTTAAACGATGAAATATTTAATGAAATTTGTGGCATGAAACTTTCTTTATTTTGCTAATAGAAGGGACAGGTAATGAAGTTAGTTTGAAAAAGTGGTAGAAAATAATTTCAGCTCTTTACGCCATTTGCTTTTCCACGCTTGCAATAAGCAAATAAAAAAATATCATTGCGTAAAATTGATATTGCATAAAACTTTAAGAATTACAAATATAACTTGTATTTTATTAAAACGTCGTAAAAGATAAAAATGTAAATTTCAGTGTACAAAGTGAATAAACTGCAATTTTTGGGAATAATGTTGCATTATTTAAAACTTTGGTTAAATGCATTCATCAATTCAGGAAAACTATTAAGTAGTATTGAGTCAATATTTAATTAGTATCGACTATTGAAAAATATCGAATTTTTACAACTGTAATGCAAAAAAAAATTAGTGCTTCCTGAAAGCATTTTTGTAAGGGAGACAACAAAATGGAATCACTTACAATTGGGCTTTTAACATGCATGATTTTTATACACTATGAGCCGTTTAGAAGCATTACATTATATATTCTAAAATACAAACGCCCAAGAAGACACTTTTAAGCATTTATACTGCTATAGACAATGTATGCACTCACTTTAGTGCATTTCGGAAGCACTTTTGTTTAATATGCAATGTATTGCATCCCTCGGCTTTTAGTGATTCTAAAATTCGGTAATGTTTATAAAATATAAATACATTTGCGCCATCGCCGACTATATTTTTTCACTTGCCTCCACCGCCGTCAATATCGTTCGGCGCAAGAGTCTGCCTCATGCCCACAATACGAAAAATCAACCGCTGTAAATTTAACCGTAAGAGTTCTTTTAAATACACCGCTGTTTTTATTTAGCAAATACAATATCTAAATAGTATATACAGCGATGTTCATAAAATTTTAATTGAATTTGAAATTTATTTAAAATTTGATATAAAAAATTTTCTTAAAATAGATTTCAAATACATTTTGATTTTTTATGAATACGAGCCATAGTACATACATAAATATGTAGTTTATAGAAAGCAAGAGAAGTTAAATTAAAAATTTATAAAATGGAAATATTAAAAAAAGCGGGATTTCTGGCAACCCTAACACATACATACGTACATAGATAAATTTTATGATGGATGTGGTAGTTCTCAGGATGTTTTTAGATACACGGACATGTGTATGTACATACATGCATACATTTATAAGAATATTTAGGGGATTCAAATGTTAGTCATAAAGTCATATGTTTTAAAATAATAATAGAAAAAAATATGACGGTCGAAAAGCTAAAAACAAGTGGAAAAACTAAAGTAATTCGACCTTTTAATATAAAGGAAGAGCTAATTTGAAGTAAGAAAGTAAATTGGCTGTCAAATGATGAAATGTCAACAATTGAGCTGTCATCCCTTGACATTTATTTAGTAAAAAGTTGGGAAATTTCAAACATGGAACACTCTTGAACAAAAAATTTTAATTGTGAAAATTTATTATCAAAATGGTGAAAATTTTACTGTATCACTTCGTAAAATTCGAGTAGTTTTTCCTCGTAATCAGCTTCTTCTGAGCCCGCTTTGCATAATTTAATCGGTAAATTTGAGGCATTTTGCGCAATATTTTGCTTTGTTGCAAAATGTGGTTCAAAATTTGGTGAAGAGAGGTGCTAGACGTGAACATTTGCCCGACATCATATTCCATTTTTAATTTCCATATTTCTACTTTACATTGGTATCAATAAAACTGAATTTATCAAAAAAAAATGTGTGTTTTAAGCCAATTTACTTCATAACCTCAAATTTGCCCACCCTTTAGTAAAAAAAAGTAATAATAAGTCCATTTTGAATTAAAATTATAAAATTGTTGAAATAAATATAAACAAAAACAGCTGTTGCCAGGAGCAAAATTTTTTTATGGACGGCGGGTATTGGCGAATCGTTAAGTAAATATTGTCGCCGACTCAACTGAAGAATTTCAATTTACGACTCTGATTCCTACTGTTATTTTATGAAAAAACAATGCACATAGTTTATTTGAAACACAACAAAAATTTTTAAAACTTTTGTAAAATACTAAGACATTATGACAATATGACTTAATAGCACACCTTGTTTGTGAATACCGCAAATACAATTGAAGGTTGTAACATTTCTCAATTGTCGTAATTCGATTTGAATATGTATGTAGTACGTGCAGTTTTAAATATTTCCTTTATTTTATTTTACTACAGAGGCTGTTCTGCACAATATGCTGGCGTATTGGATAGTCCTTGGTCAAATGTTGTAGATGCTATTGACAATTTAGTAACAACGCATATACGTTCTGATACTGGTATTGTAACAGTCATTAAACAATTGGATAGTAAACTCTCAGAGACAATAATGAGGGCTATGGAAAATGGTCCTGAATTGGAAAAGAAGGTAAGATATCTATGTATGTATATACAAATATACAAATGTCAGCTAGATATATGTCTGTATGTACACTTGCCAAACAAACTGCACTTAAGAATAAATAATGCAAGAAAGGAAAGATAGACAATTTACAAATTAAAACAAGTGCTCGTTAGATGGGGAAAATGAAATGTACGAAAGCTCTTATTCAAACCCATCGTATCGTAAAATATTTCAAAAT
Organism: Dexiosoma caninum; assembly: GCA_963924685.1. Lineage (NCBI taxonomy): Eukaryota > Metazoa > Arthropoda > Insecta > Diptera > Tachinidae > Dexiosoma > Dexiosoma caninum. Next base: position 25,206,425 of record OZ004729.1, on the reverse strand, counting down.
CAATTAGAAGCGAAAAGGCAGCAAAAACAATTCCATCTGCAATTAATACACAGTATAAAGGAAATAAAAGAAATGGTGAAAAAGAAAGTCTGCCCTTTAACATAAAAAAGTGTATTTTTTATTGTGATTTAAAAGCAATAAACTAAAAAAATTGTATGCAAGTAAATTCCAAAAATTTCCAACCAAAAAATTAATAAATAATTTAGTTTTGCCCATCTGAGGGGATGGATGACCCCCATACATTACAATGTATTGTGCTGCAACTAGAAAATGCAGTTTTCAGAGGGGACATGATATAGGGAGTAGTATTTATGGGCATACGATTTGAATGCTCCCACGCCACGCACGTATGAGGAATAAACATGGTCGAGCATGCGCCGGTATGTTAGCATCATGCAGCATTTACTCTTACGAGCGTTAAAATCGAACCCATTCCGATATTTTTCTGACGTGACTATTCAATGTAATATTCATATTCAGCCTCGTCGATCCGCTCTCAGCCGATATTGGTCTATCTTTGTACACTAGAGCGGTCCTTATAGTATAGCAGAAACGTAATCTGCAGAAAATTCCAAGAATTTTTTCTAAATCAAAATGGAAGCCCCGATTTTGCACGACAAAGTTTTTATAAGAAAAACTTTTTTTCTTTACAAACGAACAATTTTTATTAAACATATTAATTTGCCTGGCCCATGATGTCACTCGATATCGTTCGACTGCTTATTTACATTCCAAACTAAAACAAAATTTAAAATGTTGTAGTAGTAAATCTTAAAGTTGTTTTTAACAAAAATTTTAATTAAAGTACAGTCGAACTTCCCTATAGCGAACTTCTCTATAACGAAATCTTCTCTAGAACAAATAAAATTCGTAAACACAACATTTTTGTGAGTATTTTCATACATTTTGATCTCCCTATAACGAACTTCCCTATAGCGAAGTTCTCTCTGTAACGTACAATTTTTTAAGACCTAAATAGAATTTTTCACACTAAATAATCTCTCTATTGCGACGTTTTTAGCAATCGATTTTTTGCATCAATTTTGTCACATATGTATGTAGTAATAAAAAAAAATTAATGTGTTCATGTAAAAACAATTTTTTTTGTCTTAATAAATATATTTTCTACATAAAAAAAATGTAGTCAAAATTTTCTGCAGTTTCTCTATAACATAGAAATTTGACGGTCCCCAACTGCAACGTTATAGAGAAGTTCGACTGTACACAATCTAGAAGGTTTTTTTTTTGATGCATCAAGAAGCAAAATTAAAAGACATCCGATATTTCTTGAATTTTTAACATCTTTAATAATGCATATGAAAATGAAAATTTGTCTTACAATTACTACTATTATTACTACTCCTCTATATCCTTTTACAAATGTTCCACTTCCTGTGAGATAACTCTTGAGTATAAAAAGTTGCAATGAATGAACAAAAATGCACTAAAAATTAAAAAGTTACAAATGATACATAAAGTATGATGATAATTTTCTTAACTGAATTGACAATGAAGTATTTACATACAATTGTAGCAAAAAGCATTTACGATGCAAAATATTTCCACTTAAGTACAAAGACAAACAATTGGAGGCAAAAATAAAAAATAAAGATAAGAATTTGGGAAAATAAACACTTGTATCCATTTGTACCCAGTTCTTCCTTGTTATACAATGATTTTCAAATTGAATATTTATACGTTGCTTAAGAAGTAATCCCCTTGAATTACCTTGACGATTTTCATATACATATGTATGTAAATATCTATATACATATATATATACAATATTAATAAACTGTTGGGATTGGTGTACGAGTCAAGGAAAAATAATATTTATAGTTTCCTTTCTAGTAGTTGAACAAACTGAATAAAATAATATTTCACACTCACGACTCGCTTAACAAAATCAACTGTTAGAAGCTGCACAGCAGTTTAAAAGATGCTTATGGGGATTATGATTAACAAAAGTGGTCAATTGCACAAATGGCGACATAAAGCGTTTAACTGGGTACGTTTAATACTCATTAATATACACGAGTACTTAACTATTTCTTTTCGGTTTTCAAAATTGATTTCCATCTCACACCGAACATTTAGTTTGTACATTGTATTTACTAGAGTTGTGTCGTTCAACTCTGAGCTAGCTCAATTGAACGATTCAGTAAACTGAGCGCTCACTTTTTTTGATGATTCTAGTTCAGTGAAGAGCGCTACCAGAACCAAAAAATGTTCTTAAATAAAATTTGTATGATGCCAGATGCGAATATTTCACGTCATTTGCGATTTAGTGCAAACATTATTTTTCTTAAATAAATTTCTGTCTGTTGTAGTTTGTATTTATTTGATTTAAGTTTCGATACTTGAATAATAATAATATAAATATTAATAAAATTTTTTATATATTTAAAACATTTCACAAATTTCCCTAAAATAACAAATTTTCTGCACCAAAAACATATTTTCTCTTGCTACTACTGATTAAAGCTGCCTTGGTGCTGTATTTGATTGAATCAAATGAGCTAAAAAATCAGTTCAGAAACAAAATCAACTGAGCGACAAACTCAACTGAGCATCAAAATCAAATGAGCTAAAAGTCAACTGATACTACTGAGCTACTGAACGAACTAAACGAACCAGCTCACCAAAAAGAGCTAAACTGAAAAGAGCGCTCACTTCGAAGAGCTCATGAACTCAACTCTAGTATTTACCAGTGTTTAAAAATATCGACTCGACGAAATGTTTAAATCTTGTAGCCGGTCAATTATGACACATTTTGCTACACAGAGGGAAAAAAGACGTTCCTTAATTGTGAACGACTGCTGTCAATTTGACAACAAATTTTGGACAATTTATTGACAATCATCGTTGTCAATTTAAGAACAATCCGTTAAGGCTCATTCACACTATCATACAAGTCTTAAGACTTTCGTAATTCTGTGTGAGATTTGGTGCCAATTCCAAAAAATCTAAAGTAATATAACATTTCGCATTCACACTATCACACTTGAAATAAAATGTAGGAAGAACAAAACCGGTTTAGCAGCGAATTACTTTTTTGTTATTTTATTTAGTGACTTACACAAAAACACATCCCTGATAAAATGAAAAGTATAAGCTTTTTGAAGATCTTTTTAAAAAAAAGTGGTGAGAGCCTTACGACTGTCAAATTCCCATCCGTATTTTGATCAGATTCAGAACATATTGTTTTTACACTATTATACTTTTCCATTTGATTTAAGTTTTTGACATGTCGTATTACTCAGAATTACAATGTAAAAGGGCCTTTAATAAATTAAGAATGAAAATACAGGGTGGGCCAAAAGTCACGACTGCGTGTAAAAATTTAATAACTTTTTTGTTTATGATTATTTTTTATTTTTGTAAATATAATCAGATATGTGATGAATTTGTATGTGACGATTTGTTGTGACGATTTGTTGTGACGATTTCATATTCCATCATGTTTCATTTAAAAAAAGACGTTTTTAACATGTGACGCATTTCGATAATGCCAGTTTAAATTCGTTTTCAAATCGTTTAATTTTACTTGAACAAAATGTAAAGAAATATACAAAAAAAGTAAAAAAATTTATGAAAAATGATTATAAATCCGTACATATTTAAACGAAAATATTCAACAAATCTATTTAAAAAAATACTAGTTAATATAGAAGTGAAATTTAAAAATTTAAATACCCACATTTCATCTGGCAAATTTAAGGGATCCGATTTATTTCTTAAACGTTTTCTTAGAATATTTTCGCTATTCATACTATTATTTTCTTCCAAGAGAATTAGCGAAACCGCAGCAAAAAAAGGCATTTTTTAATGAAAATGATAAAATATGTTGATACAAATTTTATATTGTTATTTTGTTTAAATATTTTACAAACGTCACTCACATACACATATGTTTACATATTTTACAGTTGTATTATTAGATTTTATACAGTTGTATTTAGAGAAGATATGTGGAAACGAAACAAATATGGAACATGAAATCGATCGAAATTCATCACACTACTGTCGATTTCAAAAGACGATTTACTTTTCAAATCGATCGATTTTCATCACATACCTGAATATTAGCTTTGTTCGATCTAAATGTTAATTATAAAAAATAATATCAGAGAGATGACCACCATTTTCGTCGATGCACAATTGGGCTCTTAAACAGGTGTTTTGCATAACTGCACGCAAAGTTTCAGGCCCTATTGCCCTGATCTCAACTGCAATGTTGTGCTTTAGCTGCTCTATAGTCTGGGGCTTGTTAACATGCATTCATTCTTTGAAATAACCCCAAAGAAAATAATCAGGGGCAGTTGAGTCTGGTGAACGTGCTGACCAATTGAATTCTGAATTCCTTGAGATAATTCGGTCTTCAAAAATTTCATTTAAAAAACTAATTGTAGCACGGGCCGTGTGTGCTGTTGCTCCATCCTGCTGGAACCACATATTAGCTACCACAGGGCGTATAAAAATATTAATCATAGTACGATACCTGTCCCCATTCACCGTCACTGCATTACCAACTTCAATCTCGAAGAAGTAGGACCCTATAACTTATTCTGATGTCACTCCACACCATACCGTACACTTGAGCGAGTGCAATTGGCGCTGGTGAACAACTCTGGGGTTTGCAGTACCCCAAAATCGCATATTTTGTTTATCTATTAATATGAAAATGAGCTTCATCACGATAATTTCGATATGCTCGTTGCGTCAGTGATTTTGAATGCCCCTGGGAAAAGTAAAATTCTACCACTTTGGTTCGTTGCTCGTTGCTCTTTTTTCCCTCATTCTAATCAAAAATGTAATTGCTTCACAATATTATCATCACAATATATCGACCCTTATGCGCGAAATTATCGTATGTTACACTTTTTTCGAAATCGACTTTTCTTCTCAAATTGGTTCTAAATCCATGAATTCATTTGCTGATAAAGTATTATGGCGGTAATTGTCATAGTTATGCAGATAACACTATGTACATTTTATCGTATGTGACAACTAAGACTGCCAGGCAAATAAAAAAAAAAGGAATAAAAACGGTCTCCTGTAAAATTTAGTTTGTGTAACATACGATAATTTCGCGCACAGGGGTCGATATGATAAATTAACTGTGAACTTGAACACGACAGGAAATTTTCTTTAATTTGTAATAATAAAAAGTTAACCGATAAAAATTCAATTAAAAACCTTAATTTTTATAATAAATTGTCAATTGAATGTAGTATTTTTGATATGTATTTCATTATCTTTGGCATAATTTTTATATATTTTCACAAGATTTTATTCGATTAACAATATGATCAGGTATTTTAAATAACTGTAGCAGTGCGCTTTTTTAAATTTCAGTTCTTCTCGAATTTGTATTATTGAGCAGAGCAATTCATGTTTTACACTGCTTCGATTTTTTTTTATTAGAGCCCTTACACTCACAAGACTTTAGACGAGGGTGAAACTACCAATAGCATAACAAATGTCGATATTTCTTTACATGAATTTTCGCCGATTGAATTTTTTAATTTTAAAAAGAAGATCTAATTGTTCATCCCAATGTTGTGTTACAAAATACGACCATTGATTTTGAATAATGGTTACATATGATATATTATAACCATTAATAGATGATATATTATATATGATATATAAACTCTTCTAAATTATGCGTTATTGGCTTTTTGTCGGATTTAAACTGTTGCATTTGGCAATTTTTATTTTGAAATTTGAATGATTTAAGCCAAAAATAAATGCTAAATTTAGCAGTAAAAATGCTAAAATGGCAACGCTGGCTGCAGTAGAAGCCATGCTTTACGAAACATATAATTAATTCAAATTCGTTTTCAGGTTAAGAAGACTTGTGGCACACCTAAATTGTTGCCATCACTAAGTATGGAACAAGAAAATAAACCAACAATGCCACATATCAAATGGGCAACACCAGCTGATTCTGAAATAGTACGCTTCCTTTCAACAATAGATAAATCCAAAGAATTTTACTCAAACATTGTCAACAAGTAAGTATGAACAAATATGTATGTATGTCAAATGTATCCAGGCGAATTCATAAGATGTGAAGTGAACTTACTCGTTCAACAAGTACAATTTAATTTTGGAAAATTATTGTACTTTGTAACATATTTCGTGTTCCCAATATTTATTAATTATATGGCTGTAAACAACAAACGGACGAAACGCCGGACACCTTCTGTAAAGTTCTCCTGGCCTGCTATTTCACAATAAACGTGAAACTTTTCTTCTTGAATTATAATGGTCAGTCAGTCTGAAGTTAGACGAGCGAACATTTGGAAGGTAAACATTAAGTTTGGTAGCTTATAGCGGGTGGGGAGGAGAGCACTGCTTTAGTTTTCTGTACTCGGCGATACGCTGTAGCAATTTGGGTGATTTCTTCACCATTGTAAATTCTGGAAATTGAGAAGAAGATAACTGTACTACATTTACTTTTAGGTTAGTCTTAGTTTAGCAGGCCGCCAAGTCGCAAGGGAATCAGCTCACTTCGGTCCTCCCGGGATCAGTCCTCATCGCGTCTCATCGGTACGAAACCACATCGAGTTCCGGGTAAACAAACTTATCCCCCTCAAACGCTGCCCCGACACTTCAGCGAGGTGCCGCAGAAAGCGAAACCCCATCGCAGAAGCACGCCCAACGGCGAGAGCGGGATGGTTACACAGCGAGTGCTCAACCGTCACCTCCTCGCTCCTGCAAGGGGGTTTAGGAACTTGTTTCTAAGCCTACGGGTGTTGTAGCGACCCCGCGGTACCTAGCTTAAGGTGTAGCATTACCTTGGTCTTCCCTGGAGATCGAAAATGACAGAAGAGGTGACTCTTCGAAATCTCACTAGAGATTGATGAGGACTGATTAAACCCAGTTCAATTCGTATCTAGCACTACGGGACCAGCTTAGCCCCACACCTTCAGCGCCAAGTAAGGGTTTAATGACTGATGTACTCTTAAGTGAGTACTTCGTGTCCACCCTGAAAAGTTGGAGTGTGTGTGCTCGATCACCTCAAAAAGGTGCATTATAGAACAGGGATAACTATACTGATTTGCTACCCAACTCTAGGAGGCAAGTCTTACTTGCTGTACCTATTGCTCTGGGGGCGTTTGTGGTCGTCTCCTATTCACTCGGTGTTGAGACCACCGTCAGATTAATCCCCACGGGCAGGTGCTGACGTAAATCTTGAACACACCTCCTCATCACGACAGCTCCTGCAAAAGTCACTATACGGCAGACCCAAACTCCTGGCGTGCAGACTAATGTTACAGTGGCCCGTCAGCACCGCAACCGTCATCCGGAGTCGGTCCCTCTTCTGGGCACAAATAATAATTGTCGTGTCACCATACTTGAAAAGGTATGCTCAGAAGGATACATGTTCGCTTAGAAGCACACGGCGGAAGTCGTTTGTCTTAACTCCCTCCCCTCCTCACCTGTTCCCAATTCTATTGAGTAGCTCTGCAGTAGCGGCTGAAGAAACAGAAAAGTTGGTGAATTCCATGACAAATAGATTGGGCTCTATAGGATTTCTCACACTGCAATATTTTGGCCACATATACCTTAATTGCACTTAACTGATGTGTTTATTTATTTATACCTACATAGCTACCAAAATATTTAGTTTTTGTATATTTATCAGTGTTTTATTTTCACTAAATTTAACTTTTTACAATTTAACAATTACAATGTTTACAAAATTGCTTATTTTTTCTGTTCCTGTTTCACACGTTTCGTAGCAAAGCTGCTGGTTTAAACATACTCTTCTAATCTTCTTTTTCTTTCGATTAAGTTTCTTTGCAGAATACCTTACTACGATCCGTGCGTAACTGAATGCGGAAGGGTAATCGAAACGCAGAATAAGGTTGATTCAGCTTTCTTGACTTTCTTGACTCATTGTGAACAATTTCATATTTTAAATTCAGACTTCTTTTAGAATGCAAAAACTGATCAATTAAGAGATACAAGCAAAACAAACTCAAGTTTCGCCTACTCGGCTTTAGCTCCTCTTCCGTATGGGCATATACAAATTTTAATAATTTTGAACAGAATTTGGAATTAGTATACTATGTAGTATATAGTAAACGAACATTCAAAGTATTTTGTAATTATAACTAAAAATTTTACGAAAAATATCACGTATTATGGAAACATAGAGCGAAGGAAATATAGCACCACCAAAAAATATCACATTCAATATAACGTCTTGTAAGGGCATGGGAAGATAAGTCTACATAAAAAGAGAGAAAAATTAAATTAAATACAAAGCAACGCAACTTTATGGACTTACGCCAGACTTGTTAGACAAGATCAGAAACTCTCCCACCATGAATTTGTGCACACATAGTGTTATTTGCTTTATAATCGATATTGTCATAATTAAAGCGACAAGGAAATTTTTTAAAAATTTGTTTGTAAATTTGTCATTTGTTTTTTTTCCAATTGACAAATTTCTACGTGATACAATAAAAAAAATATGGGAATATAAAAATTAATGTGAAACATGAATTCGTCCTGTTATTAGACCTCCTATTTATTTGTAAGTAAAGTTTCCACCACTAGAATGTTTTTTATAAAAAATTTTCTGTTCAAATAATAGAAAATCAATTGAATTTATTTTGGGAATATCTCTTTATATATGATTCTAATTTTAAAATTGTGCTTTTTCCCTTAAAAAATATATGTGAAATTTATTATTACATACTTTGTGATATTTTCATAAAGTATTTTTTTTACAAAAGTAAACTCAATAACTGAGGAGGAAAGCATATCCATATAGTAAGTACTATTTCGCTAATGCTTACTTAGCTCATCAGTGGATTTTTCCTAATTTTTTAATACAAACACAAGATCTATGTATATTTTAAAAAAATATTTTTGTTAATACAAATTATTATTTCCTGACGATGCTACCTACCTATTTTGTAGCGAAATATTGAGAAATAAATAATAATTGAAAAACTTTTCATCGCTCAAAAATAAATATAATTAAAAAATCTATGTATATGTTTAAAATTCAACTAATCAATCGAGAATTGAAGTTGAACACAAAACCAAAAATCTATAAACAAAAACATAACAATCCATGAGTTTACTTTTTTATAACACACACATATTTCTATTTTTAGATTTTTCTTTTTATCTCTTCGGCCAGCATAACTAATGCATTTTGAATCAGATAAAAAATTAAAAAATTAAACAAAAGAATATTAAAATCTTACACCGTGCACATAAAGTATGTACTAATAAATTTGACATAAGTATATTTATTAAGGGAAAAAGCACAATTTTAAAATTAGAATCATATATAATAGAAAATGTTTTTGTTCCCTGTTTAATAAATTCTTTCCTGATGATGCTAAACAAAAAACGAAAAAATAAATTTAAAAAAATTTTTATAGAAAAAGACCTAGTGTTTAAAAAATTTACTTAAAATGTGAAATACATACTAAGGATGTATGTGTATCTATGTACTATATATAAATATGTATACATATATTTTTTCTATTTTTTTATTTCATTTCATTTTAATTTTTATAGCGTGTGTGAGGATGAAGATATTCAAAGAAATGATCATCATTGTTGGATTGGTGATCGCGTTGGAGACTATACACAATTAGTGATGACAACTGGGATTGATACGCAACGCTATAATCCTGAAGTGCCATTAGAAGCCAATGCTCAGCCAAGTAAATTAAATGAGCTGGTTGATAAATTATTTAAAATTCGCAAAAACATTGCAGCTGCGGTAAGTTTTATTTTTTTTTTGTTCTGTAAATTTTTTAATTTAATTTTTATGCTCTATATAATATATGTGAGAAAAGAATTTCTAGTTCGTTTTCAAGATACATAACACATTTGTACAGACACATATGCAATAAAAAAAAAGCTAGCCGACCTCACGTCCAGATGGCGGCAGCAGTTCGGTTTCTCAGTAGCCTAGTGCTTGAATATTCTTTCTAGGTGTTTCTGCCGACAAGCTAAGAGCTTCGCAAAATATTTATTGTGAAAAAAAACCTAAAGTATAGGAAAATTTGGTAATAATTTTTACAAAAAAAAAACAAGGTTATAAAAATAATTTAGTGAAAAGGAGCAAACATGCGTTCTAAGTTCCAAGGCGCCATGTTGTTTAGTAATTGTTTTGGAGCAATCAAAAAATAAATTAAAAATATATTTATTAAATATATTAAATATAATTATTAATGATGTTAACAAGCTGTTAACGAAATATCGAATAATAAAACCAAATAAAATAAAAAAAAAAAAAAAATAAAAAAAAGACCTCAAGCTTAATAAATATACATATTTCAAAAAATATAATAAAAAAGGTCAATTAATAATATAATTAAAAATAAATTAAAAATTTTATAAAAATAAGACCTGCTGTGCTAAATAATTTATTGCATACAATAATTTATTTTAGGTATTGATTTGATTTCAAACCCATGGTGGTGCTTTTTTTGGAAATTATGTTTAAAATTATTTCTTATACAATTTTAAATCATTGTTTTTTTAACCCTAATCCAATTAACATGTGCATTTCATCGTTCACTTTGAAGTGTTCTAACTTCTTTAAATTGAAGGCATGGTTCTTGGTGCTTCTTGAATTCGTACTTTGAATTATTTTATTTCTTTAAAAAAAAATTTAGCTCTTCTTTAATTTCTATTTATTTATGTGAAACCACAAATGTGCTTAATCCTGTCATAATGCGCCTATCAACAAATTAAATTACGGGGAATTCCCATTCAATTTTTATTATTCAATGAAACTTACACAGTTTATACAATTGTTGGCTAATTTTCAAAAAGAGAAAGTTCTAAAAACGGAACTTTTTCCCACAATGTCTAAAATATAAATATATTTATATGTAGAAATCGAGACAATTATTGAAGAGATTGATTTTGAAGAAACTATAAACCAAGATGAAGATTACGACAGGAAATTTTCGGAGGATGCGGATTTTATTCTACAATATGAAACAAGTACTGCTTTGAAAGAAAAAAAATGCAAATAAGACATATAAATTCCCAAATATAATATGCAATGGGTTTATATGTGCCTCTGCAGCACATTTTGGTTGTATTCGTTATAAAGTTTATCGGACTTGATTACAGTTAAATGCAGAAGCTTGATTTAAAAAATACATATGTATATGCACGAGTTATATGTACATAATTTCGAAATAATATTTTGGAAGGAAAATGATTATCAAAAACGATTGAAATGCATTGCAACAATGCAAAATATTGGATCAATTTCCATCACACACTTGCCTAATTATTTCAAATAATTTGAACGAATCAAATAATTTTAACGTTTTACATTTTTCAGATACCCTCCGCCACACGAACAATCAATGACGTACAAAGCGATATGGCTGGGCATGATGATGAAGGTTCCGGTCGTATATCCGATGATGTCGACGATGAAGAATATCATATGCAGGGATCTGGAGATGGATCTGGTGATGGTTAGTTTTCTTTTAATAATTGTTTCTTGTACTTTTTTTTAACTTCCTAATTTTTAATATTTTCCATTTAGGTCACACCCCGCAAACATTCGATCCTCGCTCTGAGAATAATCCAGCTGATAATGAAATTGTACCTGCGGTCGCAACTGGCAAATCTTCCAACACACTAAACATCAGTTTAACATCTTTATACTGTATACTAGTCATGCAATGCTTAATAGCGATACGAATTTTAAAGTTGAACTAAAGATATGCTATAAAAATCCAAGGGTGCAAATCTGTCATATAAATTATGTAGTTTATATACATACATACACATAGATACATATGTATATACATGTACGAATTAACGAACTCGTCTAAATGCGTTTAACTTGCTCTTAGACGCACTTAGAGTGTTAAAGAAAATTGTTAAGAAAAAAGTATACAGGCAATTCATACACACATACATACAGCATACATGCATACATAAATACATACATACATACATACATCCATACATATATTACATACATACACTAAAACAAAATACCAACCAGCAATAACAAGTGCAAGACTATTTTAGAGAAGATGAACAACACAATCTGTTATTTTCATAATAGCAAAACTAAAGTGATAAAATAAAGTTTATAAATTATATTTAAATTAAAATTTGTAATAAAAAACATAACGTTGTTGGTTTTTCGAACATTTCTAAAGAAACACAAAGAAAATAATTACATAATTTGAATACGTATAAGGAAAGTCCAAAGAGCTAAATAAATAAAACAAATATGTAAATCTTGTATTAGAAATTTAAATAAAATGAGAACTTGTTTTTAGGCAATTAACAAATTTTTAGAATTAATGCGAAAGAAATTAAATTATAACAAAACATGATTACTTGGCGTGTTAAAGTCTCCCCCTCACAATTCCCTGCAACACACAAAATAAAAAAAAAACGCAACCGGTAGCCGTAATCTTAAAATATAAAAAGAAAACCGTTATCCGTAATCTTAACATACAACACAGAAAAACCGTTATCAATGATGTTTCTATTTTTTTCAAACATCTACTCAACAATTTTTGTTTCAAATCGCTCACAAATAATATACGAAATTAAGAAAAAGGTGCCATAAACATTAAACTCGATCAACACAAATTATAACATAACATACATACATATATACATATATATGTATGTACATAAAAGAGTCCCTGCAGGAGATGAAACTAGTACCAGTACTAATTCGTAACTGTAAGTTTTCTTATACCATGTTAAGGCGGAAATTAGCATTGGGTGTGCTTGGAAATCACTAGCACCATTGATTCAAGACATACGTATACTACTGGTATACTAGTATACTAGTATACTACTACTAGTATACCAGTAGTATTGCCAATTATTATAAATTTAATTTCATAGATCCAATTCCAAAAGTTCAATTAAAACACAAATACCCGAATCGTTGTTCCGTTAGACAAGAATTCCGTAAATTTGCTAGTGGGTCCATTGAATTTACTTCTCAAACACCAGTGTTTTTTTTTTTATAAAAACTTTAACCCAGTTTGCACTAGTGCTGCTATTCTTTAGCATTGTACTAATAGCTTTCAGACAATTAACGCTTAATCTCCTGCATGGGTAGAACACATTCACAATTCACAGCTTAATAACAACTAAACAAATAAAATTACCGTGCAGACAAAATAATTAGTATATACATACATACATATGTGGTTAAAAATATACTAATTGCTTTTTACTTCAGACTTGTTGCCTGTCTAGCTGTCCTTTTTCATATTTTCATATTTCGAACTTACGAATTTAGCATTAGGTTGTCATGGGAGTCCAACAAGTCTATTATAATCGTAGTTATATACTAGTTGAAATACCATTTTTATCCATTTTCGACTAGTATGGATATATCACGATTATTTATCTATATTTGTTATATGCTTTAGCTGGTCAATATGTACATTTGTTCATTTGGTGCTGATAGCAAAATCGTCAGTAGACCTTTAACAACAAAATTCGTGAAAAAAGCTAAGAAATTCCACATGTTTATACAAGAATTCCCAAAAATTTTTGTCAATTACGAAATAAATAAATCATATAACAAACGTACATAGATAAATAATCGTAATTAATTTTGACTCGCGTTGAATAAATGAAAAAATAATTACATAGCGAATATATAACTTTTGCTACAGTCTACTGACAACTAGTATGCATACATATGACAGTCCCGAAATGTATGTAACTATATCGCAATTTGCCAGAGTATGAATAAACAAACATACATATGTATGCATGCATGTATCAATGTACATACATATCTAAATACATAAATGCACATAAGTACATTCGTAAAACAATAAGTGTTCCCTTTTTAATTTGCAATATGTAACACAACAATAATGCTGAAAATATGTAGTATGTATGTAGGTTTTCTTTTATCCTCTGAAGCACACAATTAGTTAAAACATAAATATAAAGAGTTTGTTTATTTTCTTATATGTATATGTACTATATCAAGCTGCTTCAAGTTTGGTGTTCTTTCAAAAAATTATAATTTATTAACAGTTTATTAACATTGGCAAAATATAAGCAATACGAAATGGAAATGTTAGTTTAAAAATAGTCTTTAATATTAGGGGCATTCAAATAGTAGTCATATGTTTTAAAATAATAATGCGAAGAAATATGACTATTTCGAAAAACTCATCCAGCTGATAAGAAAAAAACATTTATAAATATTTGATATCGTAATGCTAAAAACTAGTGGCAAAAGTAATAATAGTAAAAAGAGCAATAAGTAGGTTTTTTAAATAGTAAATAAGAAATTTTTCTATACAAGTAGTCAATGTGTTGGTTCTGTAACCAGAAGGACGCGCATTCCATTCCCAGCACGCTCAAATCGGAAAAAAGTTTTTTCTGCTGCAGCACCCTTCTACGTCGTTATTTGAGCAACAAAATGACGGCGAAGTAAAACAATAAATAAAATCACTACACTTAGCTTAAAAAAAGTATTGCGTAAAAAATAACATTAGACGCCGCAAATTTGATTTAGAAAGAATACGCATCTGCAGAGTTTAAACTCTGTCTTCCTATCACTTTCACCACCTGTCTCTTTTATATACTATCCCTCTCTCTATCTTTGTTGTAGTACAATGTATTGCATATGTAGGGAATTTCCCTGAGCGCTAGTACAAGACAAGAAAAATAAATAAAAATTATTATATGTCTAAACTAATAGAGCTGTAGCCAGTAATAGAACGGCGGCTAGAAGGTAAACGTTAAGTGGCTGCCAGATAAGTTACACAAACAAAATTTGCTCACTTGTATATTTTTAGATGCTGCTATATTTTTCTTTCTTGCTTACTTTTATATTATAAAATTTTATTTTAATGTAAAGCTATAAAAGTGTGAATGATTTTTAAACAATTTCAATATTTTCATATCATTTATAAGTACCGGCGGCTAGTAAATATTATCGCCGGCTCGACTAAAAAGTTTCAGATTTCTACTGTTATTTTATGACAAAACAATAAACAAAGCTCAAAAAGTCTTGTTATTTTATTACTTTGTTCGTCGAACGACAACAGCAATTTTTTTTAACTATTTTAAAATATTAACACCATATGACTTAATAGCACACTTTGTAAATACCCCAAATATCTGTATTAAAAAAAAAATTTCAATATTGTAGGTTTTTCTTGATTTGACCAATGTTTTGTTATTAGTATAATCGGGTGTTTCCCTAGGCTGAATTTTTGGTCAATTTTTGTTTTTATGTTGTTAATAAAACAAATTATTTTGATGTTATTAAATCTATTTGCTCAACGTTTCGTTGGTTTTTTTTCCAACTTCTTCAGGAGCTTTCTTTATTAAATTAAATCTGTCAAAATAATATATAATTTTAATATTACTGTATGAAAATATGTGTTGTGTGAAACTTACTCTTATTATGACTTAATAGCACACTTTGTGAATACCCCAAATATCTTTTTTTAAAAAAAAAAATATTTCAATTATCAATTACTTATTTTCTGACAATGTTAACAAACTGTAAACGTAATATTGAAAATTAATTATAATTTTTAAAAGGTAACCGGTCCCGAGCTGGATAAATATTGCAAAATAAACTGTAAAAATTATCAACTAAAATAAAATAATAAAGATTTTGTTAAATTTGTAAACTATGCATAAAAGATTAAATAAACTAATGAAAATGAAAAAACAAAATTTAAATACATACATACGTATGTATGTACTCGTATATTAAGAACTGAAATTTACTTTAGTAAATTAATTAACTACTTATACAAGAAAAGCGTATAAAAATTAAAAAAGTACTAAGAAGACTTATAAGCTTTATACAATTTATAAAATGAACAAATGAATTGATAACAAAAATATTTAATGTGTACATACATATACATACATATGTATGCACATTTATAGCTATAATTTAATTGCAATACTTAAACATATGTACATACATACGCCGATAGATATGTATATTATTGTTGCTGTTGTCTTAAGCAAATTATTAATTGCAAACAAAAAGACAAAAGAAAGATTTAAAAATTATTGACAATTTTAGGTGAAGCCTTAATATGAAAGGGCTATAGCCGACCACTGGTTTTGGAATATAATATACCAAACTATAGTTATTCAAAGAAATTGAATAAGGGAATTGTTTTGACGTTGTTCAGAATTAATCAACGAAAAAGAAACTAGAAACGACATGCATATTCCGAAAATACATACTCGTACATATAGAATATACATATATTCATAAGCAAACTGTGTCTGCTTACATCTCCACTACTTAGTACATATACATATACGACTATATGTATATCTATACCTACGTGGCAGCAATGCACACATTTAAAAAAGCCCGAAATTGTATATTCCACAACCTCAAGAATTCTAGGGAATAATACCGGTGGTGCCTACTAAACACACATTAGAATATATCGTGTATTCTAAAAAAGCGATAATCCGCCTGCAACTCTACTTAAAAGTTAAAGTAAAGGGCAAAATTTCGAATAACGCTCACCATTCAAGCCATTTACGGTACATTTTTCTTTGAAGAGGTTTAATAATAAAAAATATCAATAAGCTGTATTGAGAGACTGATGAGAACATAACGTTCAAAGGTCTTTAATCAAAAAGACGTATGGTAAATTGCTCTAATTCTTTCTCTTTCTTTCTTTCAATAGTGCACAATTTTCATTTACTCAAAACGAAACGAATACTTCTCCATAATTTCTTCATAAACGATATCTGAAAAATATGTATGTATATGTAGATACATACATACATACATATATCTTTAATTATAATTGTAAAATGTTTAACTGTAAATTATATACCTATTTCAAATAAAGTAACACAAATTATTTTTAATGTAAACGAAGTAAAATTTTAGTTAGTAGCAAATAATTACTGCAAATAAAAGCAAACAATTGAATAACAAATTAAACTAAAATGCACAAACTTAGATGTCAAGTGTTGCATGATTGCATATAATAAAATATTTTCATATACATACATACAATAAAAAATTTATCTTAAATTCATATTATATATTTTTTTAAGTTTAATAAAAAAATAAAAACAAGAAATGTTTTTGCATGTGATTAATAAAATATATAAGTTAATAAATAATTAAATTTGTTTCAATTTTCTGTTCATTAATATCATCGTTATTCTTGCATAATCTATAATCGCTCCTCCCAAGACAATACGATTTTTTAAGTACTTTAAATTATAAAAAGCTATTTTTGTAATTAATTTTTAAAGTCCACAAAGTAATTTACGAAATCTTTGGAGCAGAGAACGACCTACAAATAAACTTAATTTCTATTTTAATATAAAAAAAATCTTTTCAGTACATAATTATTTGATCCGCAAATGGCTTTTCAATTGTTTTTTGTTAATGTTTACAATTTTTCAAGTAATTTTTTTTTATATGGTAACAATAGCAGCTGTTATATGAGATCTAAAATAAAATAATAAAAGTGACAAAATATGAAGGCCTACAATCTGGCTTCGATAGATTACGAAAATAATTTTAAAAAAAGACGGAAAATGGGATTAAATCAGCTGTTATTTTTTCGTCGTAATTGTGCGCCACACAGCGAATTTATCTAACGAACTTGTGGCGACGTATTCGTTGTGCTATACGAAATACAACGTTCGTCCCAATTTTGTTCCCAGCACAAAGCGTTAGGGTTTACTCAATTATAGTCTGTTACATTGTGGAAGTTATAAACTTCTCGTTTTTAAGAACAGGCAGTAATGTTGTGATAACTCGCTCACACAAACACACACTCACTCACACAAACAGACACACCCACATAAACATACAAAAAAGATCTACTACCAACGTTTTAAAGCATTAATTCTTCCAATTTAAATATCTGCTAAACAATAATCAATAAATAAAACTATGTAGTTCTTAACAAATAACTCCATTATTCCGCTTTCATTATTACATAATTTAATTATTAAGTTATAATTTCTATAACTTAAGATGATCATTGTTTTTTTCAAATTGATTTTTTTTACTATTACTTCACTACTTTTTAATATTAGTATCGTTCGGCCTGTAGATATTGTGTTATTTTATAAAATAAAAAAAATAAAATACTAAACATAGATCATCTTCTACCCCTGGTCTTAAGATTGTTACGATTTTAAAACACCTAAAAGTATGCTAGATTATTTTTAAACAAATGAATATAACCCGAAATAGTTATATTTCGTACATTATTCTTTTTATTTTCTTATGTATAAGAATTGTAATTTAAAAAATGTATGCATAGAAAAATAATGGCCGTATATATAGTCGCAATTTAGTTTAAATGAAAAAATTAAAAAAAAAAAAAAATATTAAAAAAGCTGTTAAATAAAATAAATGTCAATGATTATAAAAGAAGTAAATAAATATTGTTTACTCATTTGAAAAGCAAATATTAATAAATAAAAAATAACAATTATATTATATATTATTATTACGGTTTGGTTTCCAGAAATCAAACACGCAACTTGTCTGGAAAATTTTCTTTAATATAAATTTTCAAGACAAATTGACGGTCTGCATTGTGGAAACCACATATTAAGTAAATGATGAAATAAATGTGCAACATTTAAAAAAAAAACAAATAATTGTATTTAAAATTTTATTTCTTTTTGTAAAAAAAACACATTTTTATTTCGTAAAAGTGAAATTAAATACATATTATTGAAAACGAAGGATAATAAAAAATAAAAGAATAATTATTTCAAATTAAATTATATTTTGCAGGGGATGTTTTATTTAAATTTAGAAAAAAGTATTTGAGAAGTTTGCTATCGTCAAAGCACTAGCACACAGTGTTATAAAATCGATCAAATAAATGCCAATTATAAAGAGAGTCCACAAAAATTTAAAAAAAAAAAAACTAAAAATTTTTGAAAAATTGAATTTTTTTTATAAACAACTGTCAAATCTAATTCACAGGCTGCCACATGTAAGGCGAAAAGTATATTTTCTGACCGTGCTTACCGAGTTATTTCCGCTGATTATTTTACACAACAACGGGTAATACAACAAACAAATACTGTTACCATACGCAAATAAAAATAAACACTCTTATAAAATTATAATTGCGCCGTTTCCTGGAAATATGTTTATAATTGATAACACAGGAATTGTTGAACCGGAATAACTTTAAGTGAAATAATTGTGGCAGCTCAGGTATCGGCCGATATTACTGTGTCGTTGACATAACCTTAAACTACATTAAATATGAAAAAAAACTAGAAAAGCACTTCTTTAACAAAATTTGTATTGGAAAATAAAAAAATTAAATAATGTACAGAATTTCAGTTGAAACACCCAACCTTTTTTATTAAGGCAAATGAGCACCTTCAATTCTACTTGCGCCTGCCCGTTACCTATATAAATTCTCAATTTGAAGTATATTTAAAAATATGTATAATTTATATACATATGTATTTGTTGCATGGTTAAGCTAGTCTATAAATACATTTCGTTGGTGTTAATAACTTTTAAACGCAATAAAAAACTTTACAAAATTATTATTCGACACATAAAGTAAAAGGTATTGATTGCCGCATAAAACGAAAAAAAACTCGAAATGCTGTAAAATGCGCCGATAGGTTTTAATTTTAAATATTTTTTTAACAACAGTCAGTTCTTGCTTCACAGGTGTCCACATGTAAAATACAAAGTGTATATTGTAACCGTCCTTACCGACTTTTTGTTAAGGTATATTTTGGAACAAAAACAACAGGGTAATTCTACAAACAGTTTTTGGTATCATTTGCAATTATTAAAGGGACTATCATCTCAATTTAATATATATTTTTAATGATTAAGGTTAATGTTAAGATTTGCTCAGAAAATATTAATTCCACCATGTAATAAACAAGGTGGCAACAAAAACAAATGTGCAGCAAATAAAGGAATTTTATTTTGTTAAGACCAGCTTATGTCAAATTCGGCCGTCAGCTGATACAAGAATTTGTAACGTATTTCTGTGCCGAACGTCAAGGTTTGTTTACTTTTGTGAGAAAGTTAACAAAAGTGGTTGTAAATAATTTAATTATTATCATAATGTAATACTATAGTAATAAGAATGCAAAATATATTACTTTTTTAATAATTAATTTAATTTCAACTCATATTACAGTAATATAACACTTTCTTTTTAGGTTATGTTATATTTAACAAAACACATCTATACAAAAAGTTGATGTTTGGACGAAAAACGAATTGACGAATTCGCCTTGTTTTTATAAACTTTGGAATTATCCAAAGTGCAAACACAACTAAAATACCCTTATTTTTCACAAACACAAACAAAGCTATATTGGAAAAGCTGATCGTAATTGCACATACATAAGTATGTATGAATTAAATATGTTATGTTACTTGGTTATATTTATAAATTTTGATTTAAATCAATAAAATTTTATCAAAATAAATGTTTTAGTTTTTGTTTATAAGATTTTTGCAAAAACTGGCAACACTGCATTTAATGCACAATAGTGCAAAGAGCAACACTGTTCATAGAGAACCTTTGCAATGTCAATTCATACCAGGAGGCTGGATTATACAAATTTCATAGCAGCTGATTTCTTTTTAGTTGTCAAATTTGTGTTCAACTAAAGCATCTTAATATGTAAACTGTTTTGACAACTTGAATAAAATGGTTGTAATGGTAAACAAAAAATTCTTTTGTTGTAGGAACGATAGCACCTGGTATGAATTCGCCTTGAACATTTGTTTTTGTTTTTGGCGCGCTAATATAACAAAGTAGCGTGAAGCACAATAGCGTTTTGTGTTGGAATTCAGATATAATTCTATGATAATTTGCATTAAAAATATATATATTATGTTGTAGCAGAAATGGTACCTAATTACAAGGAACATGGAGAACATGCTAAAGACGGTTTGGATGTGTATATTGAACATCCTTTGCTAATGGAAGCACGCACTAGAAATCGCACGGAACAGCCCGA
The DNA here is from genome assembly GCA_963924685.1 of Dexiosoma caninum. Classification (NCBI taxonomy): domain Eukaryota; kingdom Metazoa; phylum Arthropoda; class Insecta; order Diptera; family Tachinidae; genus Dexiosoma; species Dexiosoma caninum. The sequence goes on along the minus strand of OZ004729.1, from coordinate 25,185,416 downwards.
CCAGCGCAATCAATTTCCATCTGAACTGATGAAAAGATTTTAAGTTTTTAAAAAAACTAAAAGAATTTAACATGCGGCTAAGAAAGTATTTCTAGTTAAACTGAAATAGGTTTTAGGCCTCAGTCTTTGGTTAAAGCAAACTCGATCCGTGAAATTAAAGCTGAACACATTGGAAAATTGGTAACAGTACGTGGTATTGTAACGCGTTCCACTGAAGTAAAACGCATGAACTCTGATGATTGTCGCGTAAACAAAACTGGTGGCCGTTTGTATTTACAAGCACGAGGCTCAAAATTTGTTAAATTTCAAGAAGTTAAGATACATTAGCATAGCGATTAAGTTCCCGTAGGACATATACCACGAACTATGACTATTATGTGTCGCGGGTAATTCACGTGGCAAGCTCAGTCTGGCTTAAGGATGATCAGAAACAGCTGAAACATTTTTTAATAAGCAGGCGGTTGTAACCGGAATAATCAAGTGACCTGAAAACTGCCATAGTTTACAAGCTGAAAAAACAATAGACAATTAGAAGCCAGAATTTTATAACGAATTACTTTATTAATATTTAAAAAGAAACTCGATATTATTACTACTATAGATATCCAACGCTACATTATACAAATAAAAATTTAAAGGAAATTTATTTACCATATCATGTACAACTATGGACTACTATCAAGTCTTACCTTGTATAAAATTTTCAGCGTTTTTACGGAGTGTTGTTGGATTTTATTCCCACAAATTACACTTATCAATAATGCACATTTTTGGATCAATTACGCGACGACTGAATAATAGAATAAAATAATAATAACCGCGCCGTTTCCCGAAAATATATTTATGAGGCGGTGCACACTCGTCCATTACTTTTAAAGTATATTTATATCAATAGACATAAATAAAGACAAAAGTACCGAGGCCTGTTCGAAGCGGACCGAGCTTTGAAGTGAAATAGTTGTGGCGGCCCAAGTATAGGCCGGTATTACGGTGTCTTTCACATCACCTTGAACTACACTTATATGAAAATACTCGAAAAACTCTTTAAACAATGTTTTCATTGGAAAAATGAAAAATTTAATAATCATGATCACTTTTGCTTGAAACTCACAACCTTTTTGTGGTAGGGCAAATGAACACCTTCAACTCTACTTGGACCTTGCCATTACCGATATCAATTCTCAATTTGAAATATGTATCTTCAACAATTTGTATATGTGTATATATATACTTGGTGTATGGCAAATGTAGACTCTATGTACATTTCGTTGCTGCTTATACCAACTCATCAGTAAATCTTCTCCAAATTTCATTCTAACCACTCTTAAAACACTTGTTTTTTACAAATTTACAACTTTTAAACTACTTCTATACGCAATAAAACACTTTACAAAATTAGTATACGACACATGAAATAAACGTCTTGATTCCCGCTTAAAAAGAACTAAAAAAAACTCGGAATGCTGTAAAAATGCGCCGAAATGTTGTAATTTGCTTTTTTTTATAAACAACTGTCAAGGCTGATTCACAGGTTGCCACATGTACATTTGTGGTAGGGCAAATGAGCACCTTCAACTCTACTTGGACCTTGCCATTACCGATATCAATTCTCAATTTGTAATATGTATATTCAACAATTTATATATATATATATATATACTTGGTGTATGGAAAAGTAGGCTCTATATACATTTCGTTGGTGCTTATACCAACTTATCAATAAACCTTCTCCAAATTTTTTGAAAATGTATAAACATGGAATTTATAGAAAGTTTGCTTAAGAAAACTTTTATCGGAGAAGTGAATAATACTCTGGCACATTTCCCAGTAAAACGAAGAGTGGAGTGCACTCCGCCAATGTCATATGTATGTACGTGGACACCGGCGACACTGCGGAACGATCAGTATTTCATTCTAACCATTCTTAAAAAAACGTTTTTTTTTACAAATTTACAACTTTTAAACTACTTCTATGCGCAATAAAATACTTTACAAAATTAGTATACGACACATGAAATAAACGTCTTGATTCCCGCTTAAAAAGGACTAAAAAACTCTGAATGCTGTAAAAATGCGCCGACATGTTGTAATTTGCTTTTTTTTATAAACAACTGTCAAGTCTGATTCACAGGTTGCCACATGTAAACCTAAAAGTATATTCTTCGACCGTCCTTACCGAATTTTATCAGCTGATTAATTTTGACAATAACAGGGTAATTCAACAAACAAATTACTGTACCATATGCAAATAATAATAAACACTCATCATATTATAATTGCTCCGTTTCCCGGAAATATGTTTATAATTGATAACACAGGGCCCTGTTGAATCGGATCGACTTTTAAGTGAAGTAATTGTGGCAACTCAGGTAACGGCCGATATTACTGTGTCCTTGACATCACCTTAAACTACATTAAATATGAAAAAAAAACTAGAAAAGCACTACTTTAACAAAATTTTATTGGAAAAATAAAAAAATTAAATAATGTACAGAATTTTGGTTGAAACACCCAACCTTTTTTATTAAGGAAAATGAGCACCTTCAATTCTACTAGCGCCTGTCCATTACCTATATAAATTCTCAATTTGAAGTATATTTAAAAATATGTATAATTTATATACATATGTATTTGTTGCATGGTTAAGCTAGTCTATAAATACATTTCGTTGGTGTTAATAACTTTTAAACGCAATAAAAAACTTTACAAAATTATTATTCGACACATAAAGTAAAAGGTATTGATTGCCGCATAAAACGAAAAAAAACTCGAAATGCTGTAAAATGCGCCGATAGGTTTTAATTTTAAATATTTTTTTAACAACAGTCAGTTCTTGCTTCACAGGTGTCCACATGTAAAATACAAAGTGTATATTGTAACCGTCCTTACCGACTTTTTGTTAAGGTATATTTTGGAACAAAAACAACAGGGTAATTCTACAAACAGTTTTTGGTATCATTTGCAATTATTAAAGGGACTATCATCTCAATTTATTATATATTTTTAATGATTAAGGTTAATGTTAAAATTTGCTCTGAAAATATTAATTCCACCATGTAACAAACAAGGTGGCAACAAAAACAACAGTGCAGCAAAAAAAGGAATTTTATTTTGTTAAGACCAGCTTATGTCAAAAATTATGAATCAATTATTCCCAGGCAAATTCGCCCGTCAACTGGTACAAGAATTTGTAACGAATTTTTGTGCCGAACGTCAAAGTTTGTTTACTTTTGTGAGAAAGTTAATAAAAGTGGTTGTAAATAATTTAATAATTATAATAATATTATACTATATAAGAATGCAAAATATATTACTTTTTTTAATAATTAAATTAATTGCAACTCATATTACACTAATTTAACACGTTCTTCTTTGGTTATGTTATATTTAACAAAACACTTGCATGCAAAAAGTTGACGTTTGGACGAAAAGCGAATTGACGAATTCGCCTTGCGACAACCTTGTATTTATAAACTTTGGAATAATCCAAAATGCAAACACAACTAAAATACACTGATTTTTCACAAACACTAAAAGACATATTGAAATTGCACATATATTTTTATAAAATTTAATAAAATCCCTAAAAATTTAACAATATAAATGATTTGGTTTTTGGTTATAAGATTTTTGCAAAAACTGGCAACACTACGTTTAATGCACAAACTGTAAAGAGCAACACTGTTCATAGAAAAACATTTGTTTTTGTTTTGGCGCGGAAATATAATAAAGTAGCGTGAGGCAGAATAGCGTTTTGTGTTGAAATTCAGATATAATTTTATAGTAATTTGCATTAAAAATATATGCAAACTGCACAAATTGTCAATTGTAAGCTTTTAATTAAAGCATAGCACATAGCGGAAGATACTAAAATATTCCAAACTAACAAAAGTTTGTAAACATGGCTAGACGGGATTATATTCAAGATACAGGTAAAGAATTGGATTAAGAAAACTGGTTTTTGTAATGTATGCTATTATTTAGAGTCAATAAGAAGTTTTTTGAGCGAATTTTGTAAGCAAGACGATGATGGTAAAAAAAAGTTTATCTATGGCCAACAGTTGGTAAAGATTGCCCACCGCGAACAAGTATTGTTAACGGTAGACTTGGATCATTTAGGAGAATATAATGAAGGTTTAGCTGATGCTGTTGTTAATAATACTCGACGGTATGCATCAATATTTAGTGATGTTGTAGCAGAAATGCTACCTAATTACAAGGAACATGAAGTGCATGCTAAAGACGCTTTGGATGTGTATATTGAACATCGTTTGCTAATGGAAGCACGCACTAGAAATCCCATGGAACAGCACGACCAACGGAATCAATTTCCTTCTGAACTGATGAAAAGATTGTAAGTTTTAAAAGAAACTAAAAGAATTTAACATGCGGCTAAGAAAGTATTTCTATTTAAAGTGAAATAGGTTTTAAGCCTCATTCCTTGGTTAAAGCAAACTCATTACGTGAAATTAAAGCTGAACACATTGGAAAGTTGGTAACAGTACGTGGTATTGTAACACGTGCCACTGAAGTAAAACCCATGATGGTTGTGGCTACTTACACATGCGACCGTTGCGGTTCCGAGACATATCAACCAGTGAATTCTCTATTTTTTACGCCTGTATCCGATTGCCCCTCTGATGATTGTCGCGTAAACAAAGCTGGTGGCCGTTTGTATTTACAAACACGAGGCTCAAAATTTGTTAAATTTCAAGAAGTTAAGATACAGGAGCATAGCGATCAAGTTCCCGTAGGACATATACCGCGAACTATGACCATTATGTGCCGCGGGGAAGTCACGCGCCAAGCCCGGCCTGGCGATCATGTGCTTATTTCGGGAGTTTATTTGCCTTTGTTGCGTGGCGGTTTCCACCAAATGATACAAGGTCTTTTGTCGGACACATTTTTGCAAGCTTATGTAATTATTTGTAAAATTTTAAAATTAATTTTATTACAATTTCTTTTTTCAATGTCTTCATTAAGCGCATTATCTGTATAAATAAGAATGATGAAATATCTGACAAAGATGCTGAATTAACACCCGAAGAATTAACAGAATTGGCTCAAGACGATTTCTACGAACGTTTGGCAACAAGCTTAGCGCCTGAAATCTATGGTCACTTGGATGTTAAAAAAGCTTTACTACTTTTGTTGGTGGGTGGGGTGGATAAAAAACCTGATGGCATGAAAATTCGTGGCAATATTAACATTTGCCTTATGGGTGATCCCGGTGTGGCGAAATCTCAGTTATTGGGTTATATAAGTCGTTTAGCGGTACGCTCTCAATATACTACTGGCAGGGGTTCATCGGGTGTCGGTCTGACAGCAGCCGTTATGAAAGACCCTCTAACTGGCGAAATGGCATTAGAAGGTGGCGCACTAGTTTTAGCTGATCAGGGAGTATGTTGTATTGATGAATTTGATAAAATGGCGGATACTGATCGTACTGCTATACATGAAGTTATGGAGCAGCAGACTATATCTATAGCCAAGGCTGGCATTATGACCACTTTAAATGCCAGAGTTTCGATTTTAGCTGCCGCTAATCCTGCATATGGCCGCTATAATCCGCGACGTACTGTAGAACAAAATATCCAGCTACCAGCTGCTTTATTGTCACGTTTCGATCTATTGTGGCTAATACAGGATAAGCCAGATCGTGAAAACGATCTACGTTTAGCCAAACATATTACATACGTACACAGTCACTCTAAACAACCTCCCACACGCATTAAAGCTCTTGACATGAACTTAATGCGCCGCTATATAAGTCTATGCAAACGCAAATATCCTACCATTCCTGATGAATTAACTGAATATATTGTGGGTGCTTATGTGGAACTTAGACGTGAGGCTCGTAATCAAAAGGATATGACTTTCACCTCGGCCCGTAATCTCTTGGGAATTTTACGATTATCCACAGCTTTGGCTCGTTTACGCTTGTCGGATAAAGTGGAAAAAGATGATGTAGCTGAAGCTTTGCGTCTTTTGGAAATGTCTAAAGACTCACTGAACCAAATACATGAACATCAAAAGGGACAGTAAGTTTTATGTCATGTTTATGTATATTTTGTTGTGATTCACTCAATTCGTTATTTTAGTATTCCTAATACTTCCGATAAAATCTTTGCGGTGATTCGCGAGTTGGCCGGAAAAAGTTATACAGTTAAAATTGCTGATGTTATGGATCGTTGTACAACCAAAGGTTTTAAGCCAGATCAAGTTGACAAATGTATTGAGGATTATGAAGAACTTAACGTATGGCAGGTTAATATGGCACGTACAAAAATTACTTTTATGTAATATATATTGTATAATTACAATTTTAAAACTTTTTGTTGGAAAAGCATATTTTTTTATAATAAATCTTGGTACTAAAAAATCGTGTTGCTCTAATTCCTTTTTTGTTACAAAATATACATTTTTATCGGTGAAGATAGAAGAAAATGTCACTTTAACACTTTAAAAACAAACTTTGCTTTGCTATTTTATTTATTCAATCATGCAAATTTTAAAACTTTTCTCCCAGTGGTTTTATAACGATATTATGCACCTGTAATTATACGAAGCACCTGTAAATATACAATACAATTCAAAATTTTTTTTATCGTTAACAATCACCTGCACATTTGGCGGTGTGCTCAAAGCCCACAGCACTGCATCTGCTACATCAGCACAACTTAACATGGGCATAAATTCTTTAACCACTTTTAATATTTCTGTAGGTAAAATATCAGTATTAACTACACCAGGACTGATAGTCTGCGAAAATATGCGGTAATAGAATTATAATTATACACATAATGGAAAAGCACAACTTTATTGCAACACCTACAGTTATTTTAACTTGTGTCTTGTGACGTAAAAATTCCTGACGATATATTTCATTCATGGCTTTCAAAGCAAACTTGGTAGCTGGGTATATATTGAGAGAAGGCAAATCTGGTCCTAAATTCGGCACCTGATGACCAGCTACACTATTGACAATCAATATATGACCGTTACCATTTTTGTGCGAGTGCATGGAATGAAATGCTTCTCTAGTGCAGAAAACAGTTCCCAAAAGATTTGTATCAATGGTTTGACGAATTTCCTTGGTATTTTTGCGTTGCGATAATTGAGTTGTTGCTATTATACCAGCATTATTAATTAACACGTCACAGCCTCCAAATTCATGTTGTGTCCAGTCGAACACTTGTGACACCTGTTCCTCTTGTGTGATGTCACAATGTTTGGCGAATAGATTTTTGCGTAAATTTGTTGGCAGTTCATCTTTTAGTTTTAAAATAAGTTCTTGCCTTCTAGCTAAACCAACTACAATCATACCAGATTGTACAAGTGCTTTGCAACATGCTGCGCCAATGCCAGCACTAGCCCCGCTGACTATAGCTACTTTGTTACACCAACGTTCCATATCAAATGAAAATAAACTGCTTACGGACGATTTAAGAAAACAAAATCTAGATGAAATGAAACCACAAAAGTTAATTAAATTCTTTTGGCTTCATTGTCCTACCTTTTACTTAAATTCGCACTGAAAGAAAATATTTCTATGTTTGATAAGAAACGTTGGTGCAAACCAAAGTATATTTATTTTGTTTTTAGTTTCTAATATACCTTGGGGTCACGTGTGTGCGCCTTGGTGCAAACTTTTAAACTTTAATATGGAGGCAATCCACAATCACATCAGAACGCCCTCGTTCGTCGGTATTGTGTGTAGCACCACCTCCTGTCGTTTCTCCTACTGTCCCTTTCCTATAGTTCCAGCACAATGCTTCGCATGTGTAAAAGTCATCTCCTAAGTGCTGGTCTCAGATAAAAAAAAATTTAACTGAAAAATAGTGCCAATATAAATCTAGGTGCGCATGAAATAATTTAATGTGATTTTTTAAAAAACTAATAATAGCCGTAATTTCAAATAACGTCATTTTGAAGAAAACAAAGATACATACATAAATAGGTTTTTAACTTCAAATCACACATCATACTTCCAACGGTATGAGGACGCAGCATATCTTTAATAGCAGCTAATAATAATACTCAAAATTCCAACATCTTTGTATTTCATTATAGGAAAAATAACTGGCTCATTCCTTTGAATTATTCACATACATCAACATACATTTTTCGAAGATTATTTACCGTAACGGAATAAAATTCTAGAAATTGCATTTTAAAAGGCTGGTTTAGTTCACTTCAGTACACTTTTGTGATTGGAACACCTCACCTGCCAGTTCAAGTCGCAATCAAAAATATTATGCGATAGGAAAGTGTAAACAAACTACAAATTAACTTTGTTGAACTTGAATGTGTAAAGTTTATATGCAAATCAGCTAGTTAATTTGTAAAACACAAAAATTTTTGTGTGTGCTTTTAAAGTTAATAATTTTATTAGCAAACATACATTTATAGATTTTCTCTAATTTTGGGTGATAGTAAAATAAATAAATATAAAAAGCTTACCATCCTTCAAACTTTTAGTTAAATTTTTACAGTATGTATGTATGCACGTAATAACTAGCGGTTCCATCGGCACTTTCTTACTACAGCTCCAACGCACATCACTAGCATTACCACTCGAAATTAATTTTGAAAATGAAAATAACGTTTTTCGTCCAGTGTACTTTTATTTTAAATTTTCTATGTAAGTGCATGCTGGCGTTTGTGGACATTTAAAATTATATATTCTTTTACAATAGTTGATATATTTTATTAATGTTATTAATACAAAATTTTGTGTTATGTTATGATCTTAACAAAATACACCACGTGTTATTTTATTCTTTTTTATGGTTTTTTTTTATATAATTGCACGACACTTGCTTTTACAAGGATATGTGTGTTTCCTTTTCTTTTTCTAATACTTGCTGCTTGATTAAATACTATATTATTTAATCTTTCACAAGTAAATAATTATCAGAAAAAAGCAAGTTGACTTGTCGTTTTAAAAAGTTATAATCTAGTAAATTTTGATAATTTTCTGTCGGATTAAATATAACTATTTTTTGTAATAAGGGGATAGAGACGTAACACTTAAAGGGACTACTCGAGCACTGTTATTTCTTCTTTTATCAAAAATTCAATAATCTCTTCATCAACTTCTTCGGTATCCAAACTATCAGAATCGATATCTGCAATAGAGAAAATAATAATTAATATAAGTTTTTTAAACTAAAAAAGCAATTGAGAAATTATTTAAAAAAATCAACATGCAAAATAATTTTATTTCGGTATAAAACTTCACAGTTTTCTTCCCAATTAATTAAAGTTTTTCAATTTTAAATAGACTATTGCTCGCGAACGAACAGACAGTGAAATTACGGAGTACTTAAAAACAAAAAAATTTTCGACATCATTACCTTTCGAATAACTTTAGTTTTTTTTTTTCTTGGACCGGCACTCAGGGAACGACCCCTATACATGCGGTGCATTGCGCCGGAACTAGGAAATAAGGTTTTGGGGGAGAGGGTAGAAGGAGTAGTATTAGTTGACATTCGATTTGAATTTTCCTACGTTGAAAGTGACAGGAAAGACCTCCGCGGGTAGTCCATTCCACATACGTGCTGTTCGGCCAAAAAATTAATTTTCTCTGTAATGCGTAGTGCGAGTTGCCGCCAAATCGACCACAAATGGATGCGCTCTTAATGATGATCGCGTCGTGCGCGCGAATGACCGGGTTTCGGGAACAAGTTCCCTGATTTCATTAGAACACATCCCATTATAGTAACGATAGAACAACGAAACGCACCCCACGTTGCGACGATGCTCAAGAGAGTCAATAGAGTTGGCTACCCTACTATCTCCGATGAGTTTCTTCGCCCTTTCTTGTACACGATCGAGTAACTTTAAAAAAGTCTTTGACCTATACATGAGAGTTGTATTTCATTTTCTGTCGGATGTAGGCGGAATAAATAGTAAGGAGATCAGATGGGGTGAAGTACGTCTTACACCGTCTTAAAAAGCCGAGGCACTTGAATGCTTCTTGTGAGATCTGAAAAATGTGCTCAGTCCATCGGACATCACACTGGATTTTCAAGAACATCAAGAGCTTCTGATTCCTCAATGTTTATGCCGCCCATAATTACAGATGAGCCAGCGTGATCGTGCATACTATACGGCGATGGGTAAGCATGCAGCATTAAAATCGACCCTGTTCGCGTGACCCCATTCCGATATTTTCGTGAGGTCACCTGTTAGCGAATCATTCATTTTCTGTCTCGTCGCTGCGATCATAGTTGATGTCGCCCTACGATCAAATGAATATGAGTGACAAATGCTGTTGTCATCTGCAAAAGAGTGGATAGGATTGGAAGTTTGACATAGAAAGTCATTAAGAAAGATAAGAAATAGGGTAGGAGAAAGAATGGAGCGTTGCGGTACCTCTGAATTTATTTTGAACTCGTTAGATGATATCCCGTCTATAACAACTCCTATAGCACGATCCCTGAGAAAACTCGATATAAATCGAGAAAAGATATCACCGGCACCAAAAGCAATAAGTTTGAACAAAAGTGCTCCATGCCACACTCTATCAAATGCTTTGGAAATGTCTAGAGCCACTACCTTACTTTCGCGAAAATGGTGAATGGAGCGACACCATTTTTCCGAGAGGAAAGCCAATAAGTCTCCAGTGGAACGTCGTCCACGAAAGCCATATTGCCGGTCGTTAAGTAAGCTATTGGACTCCAGATACTTCACCAGATGGAAATTCAGCATACTCTCCATTACTTTTGAAATGGTAGAACATATTGCGATTGGGCGATAATTTTCAGGGTTGCTTGCCTCTCCCTTCTTGGGGATCGGCGTAACATTTCCAACTTTTCAGCACGACGGAAATTCGCCTGCATGGTACAGGGTGCTGAAAAGGATTGCAAGAGGACGTGATAACGTCGAAGAACACTGCTTCCAGACCAGTGCCGGAATTCCATCCGGCCCAGGAGACTTGTTTATGTTGAGGTACGCTAAAACCCTCTTAACTGCACGAGATCGAAAGTATATCCTTGGCATAGTTACGGATACCCTCTCGAGAGCGGGTAGTGATTGATTGCTTTCAGGCAAGTAAGAATTTCTTGCAAACATTCCAGCTAGGAGGTTAGATTTATCAACCGGGTCAGTGAATATTTGATCATCTTTTAAAAAAGGCGGAATAGAAGAACTAGCATTTTCCTTTACTCATTTAACGAATGACCAAAAGCTTTTACTACCCCGTGGGGATATAAGAACTTTAGCGCGAAGACGCTACTCGTACAAAGCGTCTTAAGACTTTGGCACATGAAGATCTCGCCTTTTTGCGCATTGAATCAGTATCTGCGTTTTTGCTATTCCGCCAAATACTAAATGCTTTCTCTCTGGATCTGACTTCAAGTCTGCATGTCTGATTAAACCATGACTTTGGTCTAGGCTTAATCGAAATTTGGTTTGATGGTATGAACGTTTTCATACCAAGTAATATTATGTTTACAACCATTTTTCCCTTGGCATTGACGTTATTGTCAAGAAAGCAAAGCTTCCAATTGAAATGCCGGAAAAAATCGTTGAGCTCAGCCCAACGTGCCTTTTCATAGACATATTTCAACCGTTTTGTAGCTCGCCGTAAAACGTTTCGAAGTTTCGCAATCGAAAAGGGGCAGAAATAGTGCAATGATCCGAATTTCCGAGAGGTGCGCTAATATTAATTTCATACTTGGCAGGGTGTGAAGTGAGAAAAAGGTCGAGCGTGTTGTGTTGGTGCCCATCAACACACGAAATATGTGATGGTTCATTCACGAATTGCGCAAGGTGGTTGCGCGCTGCGAATAGCTCAGCATATTAGCTTTCTGGAGTCGTATGGATCGAGTCGGAAAGGACATCGAAGTTCCGTATAGTTTTCTCCCTTTCCATGTTTGGGCTTCTGTAAAGAAATGCAAAAGATGTGCCCTGATTTTGAATTTAACCCAAGGACTGCTAAATTCGGGATCATGCGTGCCTAATAATTGCTGGCACTGGTACACAACTTCATCGCGTATATAAATTGCAAGACCCCTGTGTAGATGGAAAAGATGTGAAAATCCTGTGGGTCAGCATCCTCAGACACCTGGGTTTCACTTAAGGCGAAAACATCCGGCCGATGTAGACAAACGTGAGCATAGACAGAGAAGTTTGCCTTTAGACCACGTATGTTGCAGAAGTCAATTCTGAAACGGCCTGTCATGATTAACGCAAGAAAAGTCAAATAAAATGGCTATCTTCTGTATTGCAGACACCTCTGAGCTAATCGCCGCTTGAACGACTGCCGGTGATCAGTGTTATTTCTTCACCACCAAACAGTCTGGCAGCAACTAACACAAGGGCATCCACAATACAAAAGATTTATTCGGGTATGGTCAGGAAATTTAGCACAATGACAAGTAAAAAGGCCATAAAAGTCCTATTCCGGTCAGCGTGACCCGAAGTGACAGCACTGGTTGGTAGTTTTTTGTCATATTGGCGGCAACCGATACATTTTTTAAATCCATAAAAAGCGGTTAATATATAAACCCGATTTGACGAACACTTTCCGAGCTGATTATATTTTGAACTTGATCGGATTGGAGTTTAAAATATATTACGAAAAAACACGTTTTCGAAATCTACTGAACCGAATCGATTAATATCGCACCACATGTTTGAGCTCAATATCTTTTGGACGCGACAAATTTGGTTACGATCCGTTAACCCGCTAAAAAGTTACGATATTTTTTAAAATTTTCGCCAATGATATCTCTGGAACGAATTACCCGATTTTAGTGAAATTAGCAGCAATCTAAGCCCCGTTCTGAACTTGATCGGCTTAGTGGTTCGAAATTTACTTCGAAAAACAAATTTTCGAAATCTACCGTTGTCTCACGGCATCAACTGAGGTCAATCTCTGTCAGAACCGACTCCCAGGACCTCAAAACGTCGATATTTAATGGAAAGTAGATTTTCGAAAATTGGGGTTAAAATCTTCCTATAACGAGATATTAAAATACTTACGATTTCTTAGCTGCATGCGCCTTGTCTTTTGCTCTTTCCATTCATCAATACGCTTAGTGCGATATTCCATAAATTGGTCGCGCAACTGAGCACGTTTTTCTAATAATTCTTTCGACGCACGAGTCATGCGCATGCGATCTTTTTGTTCAAAAATGAAGTAGTATTTCTTCAGATTCTTCTTTATCTCTTTGATTTCTTCTTCGCCTAACAGAGTGGCCGGTCGTGGACGCCACAAGAACTGTACAAAATTCTTGAGAATATTGCGTCGAATAATACGACCCTGGAAGGTGTACATGTTAAATCCAGTATCTTCTTTAACCTTCCATGAAGAAACTCCGGTTACAACGTAACGACCAGTAGGGTCCCATTCCACTTCTGATGCTCGAAAATGGTCAGGAGATGCGGTGATGAGGAAGTTATTGTTGGTATCAACAAACTCAAATGTACCAGTAGTTAGATTAGCCATAACAATAAATTGACCTCTGGGCGACCAGAATAGATGAGTACAAGACTTCTTTTCGAGTTTCTTCACTAAAGTAGGTTTGACACCATTGTTTACTTCATAGAAACTGACGTTCGAGTTATTAGTTTCGCCATGGATAATGGAAAATTTATTGCCAACGGGTTCCCAAGCAAAAGCCAAAATTAACTCCCTAATCTCCACAGAGTCAACGGGCACTTCCTTTTCCCGCATATGGAAGATTTCAAAATTGTAAAACATACCCAAAAATTTTAAATCCGAATCCTTTTTGTCTTTCTTCAATTTTGAATAACGATCTACTTTCACACACAAGTAGTCTCCAGACTTTTGCCAATGTAATTTACAATCAGCTACATTGAAAAGATTTTTATTACGGATTTCCCGCTTTTTAGGAATTTCGAGTAGGGTGACACGGGCAGGAATTTGGTTCTGCTCCTCTACCCAATAAGCGATAACATTATCTGTAGGCGACCAGGAGAAACCACGAATGCCGGGTACCTTGATGGATTTCAATTCAAGCAGGTAAAAAGATGGCGTTTCGTGGATGTGTATTGAGCTTTCAACCAAACGGGCGACATACTTGTCATCATGCGACCAGCGGAACATCGAGAACATAGAAGCGCCTTCGGCAACAAAAGAACGTTTTTCTGCACCAGAACGTATATCCCAAATAACAACCTTTTGACCAGTAGGTGTGGGGCCGTAAGTAACCAAATAATTTTCGCAGGGCGAAAACTCTACAAATTGTGTACCAGAATGAGGGAAACGTTGAATTCGTGTAAACTTGCTACCACCACGTACCACAACACCTTGTTTGTGAAATGTCACCAAGTAAGTACCCAAAGGTGACCATTTAACAAAAGTTTCAGTAAAGTTATTATCACGGGATTCCAATTCTGTAGGTTCAGGTAAAGTATTTTGCCAAAAAGTTACTTGCACGTTGTTGGGTGAATTTTCAGCTGCCACACAATATTGATCGTACGCGTCAGGATCCATAAGGAAACTATACAAATCATTTTGCACCTTAAAGGGCTGAGGTTGTGGAGGTTCCCACTTCTCAGGAATATTATCATACTTTTTGAAATCCGTAAATAAGTTTACAGCAAATGTATGGTTCTTATCTAAACGATGTTTATTTAAGTTCTTTAAGGCTTCCTCGGCTTGCTGAGAATTTCTAAATTCCATGAAAGCAAAACCCTTGGTGTGACCCTCCTCATCAACGGGATACACAGAGTTCACAATCTCACCAAAATTCGCGAACAACTTACTTATAACAGCTTTTAACTTTTCTAAACGTGAAGGCTCAACTTTAGGAATATTATCAACTACGACTACATTTTCAACACCATCAGCTTCCGACGGCCTCTGTTCCAGTTTATCAGCCAACAGTTCTGAAATAAAAAATATGGTTAACATTTCAAAAAATGGAAATAAATTTTAAGGTTAGGTTTTTCTACTTACCCTCATCACTTATGTCGTCAACAAATCCCTCGGGATCTTCAAAATTGGGTTCTTCTTCCAAGTCCTGATCATTAGTAGGCTCTTCATTTTTCTTTTTAGCCATAATTAACACTTTTTCTCACTATTTCTTAAAAAATATAAAAATTAACAAACAAATTTATAGAGCGAATGCCACGCCAGTTGTCACGTCAAATACGAAAGACTCGCAAACTGTATGAGAAATGTGCCGAAATATACACAATGATACAAATAATAAGGTAGTCGCAGTAGCACAGATGGTTAATGTTTATAATCACAGATTATAACCAGATAGGACACGACCATAAAACTGTCACCGTTTGTACTTCCAAATGTCAAAATGGCAACACATTAGCACAAATTTAACCCCTTCGTCGTATAGAGACAACAAATCTGTTTTTGATATTGTTGTCTCTTTTGTTTGAAAGGGTTAAAAAATATTTTATTCACATTTTAATTGTCATAGAAATTTTTGCAAATGGGCGCATCTGTGTTTATAATTATTATTATTAATTATTTAATATAATGTTTATAATTATGTGTCTAAGTTTGTATATAAATTGCTTGAGGGAGGGTGTGCTTGTGTTTCAAGTCTCTAGTAAAACACTGATTTTTCCATGCACACGTGTTGTACACAGATGTAACACAGATGTGTTGTATCAGATGAATAATCTGTGGTGTTGTAGACTACTCCAACAAAACACGTGTATTTTTCATCCGCTGAACTGCGATTGCCTCATTGATTTTTCAAGTAGCCGGAACAACTAGTTTGGAAAGCATTGCAAAATATATATTTCAAGTTAAGTTGGCAAGGAATAATTCGGTTTGTGGTTTATGTCTTAAGTACAGACATATCCTTTTTAAAATTACATATGTACATATTAGTACTTTATTCTAAAATTATTTATGATTTCGAAAAGCTTTATAAAATTAAATTTGCATGAGAATTTTATACATTTATGTACATAAAAAAATATTATAAATAAAAGGCCAATATAATATGTTAAATCGCAGTGGTTACTTTAACTATCAGATATACATTTTTTATTTAAATTTTTACATTTAGTTGAGAAATATATATATGTATGCACACATATGTATGTATGCATGTAACATATTTTTCAATCATTATTTTTATTGTTAGTCATTAAATCATTATTATAATCTCCTTTTTATAATAAAAAGGTTTTTTTTTTAAATAAAACTTAAAGGTTTCTTAAAAAAACCTTTGAAGCTTTATATAAAATCAATAAATATTTGCTAAGAAATATAGTTCGAAATGACAGCTATACATATTTCGTGTTAGATTCTTCTTAGATTAGGACAATAGGTCATTAGCATAAAAACAATTGTCCTTAGATTTGATTTATAACCTTTTTTTTTATCGTAGAAGTAGTCGCTATGACAACAATTGCTTTGCAAACAATTATTTTTTTTCACAAGACGAATGTAAAAACTATTTTTTTATCATACATATCAAATGTTAAAAAAAAAAACATTAATTAAAAATAATAAATAAAGATGAAATTTATTTCGCTACATGCCACTAATACAGCAATCATTTATAAAAATGCAATCTGTTCAACTGCAACACTTCTCGTGTTGACTTTTTTAATTCTTTCCGTAATGATACCGGTACTGTTGGTTTCATTACTAAGTCCATATTCAGGAATAGCAGAATCTCGCGTTTTATACGAACAACCCCAGGTGCATTTTAAATACAATTCTATATTCTCAGTGCAAACAGCAAAAAGCGAAAACCAAATTTATGGAAGAGATGGAGATTTTTTTGTATGCAGTACATTTCCCAATTTAAATGGTGCTTTATCGAGTAATGACGATAAATGTAATGGTATTAAGGTGAGCCTTTAAATATTCTCACAGATACAATTAATATAAAATCTTATTTCAATGTTATTCATTAGTATTGGGCAGATGATTTGAATTCTGATGGTAATATAGATCGTGCTCATTTTGTGCAACAAATGGAATCATTAGAACATAAACTAGTTAATTTTAATGTAGCTTTATTTTTTGAAGCCAGTTTGAAGGTTTGTGTACTAATTCATGTATTAAAAGGCACATGAATAATTTTATTTCTATTCACCAGCATAAGTGTAATTTAACTCCACCTGCTTTGCTAATACATCATAGTGACTTGCCGATGACATCCCAATTAACCAGCGGTGTTGTTAAATTACGTGCGGAATTAATGCTTAAACAATACGTTGAGTTCAACTGCCCTTTTCCTGGAAGAAGTATCAAAACGTCTTTTCGCAATATAAAATTTTATACAAATACATCGAATATGCAACAATTTCATACAAAATCTATGTGGGATCAAGTCAAATCAAATCCTGCCTATTTCCATTTAGATGTCCAGGAATTATATATACACAAAATGCCTGCTAAGGAGGGTATTACTTTTCAATTGGACTTGGATATTTTGCAAATAGGAGTTCGTTACAATTTAAGCATTTGGGAGAAATTGGGGCAATTTTGGTTGTATTTTGCTTCCTTCTTTGGCATTTCGTTCTATGTAATGAATAAGATTAAAGATTTTCTCTTCAGCAAGCACATTGTTCGTTCCTGGGAAATTATTCCTTGGAAAAAATTATACTGACATAGAAATGGAGAAAGAAGTTATTTAGATGACTATTCGGAAACGAGTGTGTTTTAATATATGTACATACACACATTTAAGAACTACTTGATTTCAATATGTAATTCATATAAATTTTTTACATCATTTTCGATTTGCATAAAACAAAAGTTTATAATTATAATTATTTATTTTTAATTATATTATTAATTGACCTTTTTATTATATTTTCTGAAATATATTTATTAAGCTTGAGGTCTTTTTTTATTTTATTATATTTTATTTAATAAAACCAAATAAAATAAAAAAAGACCTCAAGCTTAATAAATATATTTCAAAAAATATAGTTATTTATGATTCTTGTTGGGTTAAGCTATTCTATCCGGTATGTTCTGATACCGTCATGATTGATAAATCGCATTTGAGTTCGAAATTACGTCCCAATTACACGACATTCGATATCGAAAGAAATTCCAATACATTTTTTGTTCGATATTGCGATTCGATTCGAATGCTTTAATTTGCTGCCTGGTTTAATAAAATATAGAAGAACTAAATCTTTTGAAGTATTTTTATACCAGTACAGTTTCGTCGATCTTCTTATTACATGCTTACACATATGTCAAATAGAAATTACATGAGTTATATAAAATTTAGTCTCACGCATGATAGACTTCTAAAAGAATATTTTGGAAGCCAAACCCAAGCAACGAATTCCCATAGGCAAAATATAAATTAAATTATTTAATTAAAGCTTCAATTATACTGACATATGTACATACATACTTAAAACATAATCTGATATTGTTCACACAAAGAAAAGTTAACAAGTCTTTAATAAAATTATTATTACTCTTTATTATTTTTTAAAATACATACATACATAGTATTTAAACATAAATTCTGAACTAATTCTTACTAAAGAGGTGTGAGAAGTAAAGTGTACAATGTTCAAATAGATTCATTCTACTTTAAAGGTAACCAGTAACTATAAAATATTCCAATATAAAACTGGTTTAATTTTAAAATACATATGTGTATTGAATGCAACTGTGTGCATACATACATTGGAGCTGCGTAATTATCGTCATCAATTAAACATTTGATAAAATTATATGTATATATTGCTTTATTTTATAACTCAAAGAATGCGTATATTTGTTATACCAAAAACGAACTTTCTAGTTTTTATTTTGCTGTGCAATATCTTGTTTTAAAAATCAACATTGAAAGTACAAATTGAAGTACATAAAACAAATAATAGTTATTAAAACTTCTAGTCTTTATAATGATATTTTACTTCAAATCGATCACTTGCACAGTAAATTACACATTTTCCATGAACGTAACACAAAAAAAAAAGGTTATTTTCAGCAATTTCAATAAGTAAATTGACTATCGATATGTAACGTAACCACGTGCACTTAACCAAATATTAACCTAATAAGACAGAATCTTATTACACTGTTAAACAAAAAACCAATAAAAATATTACGCATAAAAATTACATTTAAATACTGCATTGCAGCACCACATTTTGAATTAAAATTATAAAGTGTCTGGTGCCCCGATAGGATTGTATGTTGTGGACTAGTGCATCTCTCGGGGGGTTCTCTCAGACTCTGGCGGCGAATGATTCTGTTAAGCAACAAGTTACAGTGCAATTATACTTATATTTGTAACATTTAATAACTTGTAACAATATTAGAAAAAAAAGAAAACACTTAGCAAGCGACTTGTATGAAATTGAAAAGTACAGTTTTCCGACAATATTAAAAAGTCTCAGAAACTTAGAATAGTATAACTTTTTATATTAAATTTCAATAGAATATCATAAACAAAATAATTTGATAACGCTTCTAAGTTTATTTTTTACCTCTTTATATATTAATTAAACTCATTATTTGAGCTGCAGGTCCTTTTTATATACATATATAATCGGCATTGTCATAGAATCCAATGTTGTCGGTATTGGATTTGAAAACGACAAAAAAATTGCTTTGGTGTCATAAAATCCAATGTTATCGGTTTTATGTTCGAACTAAAAATAATGTCGGATTTTGATGTCAGAGAAACCAATGTTATCGGATTTTTATTGGAAATAAACCAAGCAGCCGACTGCTGTCGGTTTTCATTTGCAATCATTTAATTTTATTAATTCCATCAGATATTTTGTTAAAATCTTGTACATTTATTAACTTAAAGTAATTAAAAACTACATTTTTCTTTTTGTTGATTTTTTTTGCAAAAATGTAAGTATATTTTACTTGATAAATTTGTAAAAAAAAAAGTATTTATCACCATGTTTTTATCCTTAATAGGGGACAACATAAAAATAAAAAATTTTTCTTTGTTATAAATTTAGTTTTAAACAGCAATTTTTTATTTTCAATAAATTCGTTTCGCTAATGCATTTTCACAAACAAATTCAAACAAAAATTGCATTAAAAGTAGTAAACAAAGGAACAAAACCATAAAACAGCTGATTCGAATATCGGTTTTATTTCCATTCGAAGATAACAAAACCGACACGTTTTCATGACACCAAATGAAACCAATATCGGTTTGCAAAACCGACAATCTCCAAAACCGACTTGGATTCTATGACAGCCATAATATTTACTTTTATTCCGATATTTCGCTACTCCTTTGTATAGCTTCTTCAGGAAAATTGGTTTTTGTTTATAATGAAAAAAATATCGAAATAAAAATAAATATTATATACATACATATATAAAAACGACCTGCAGCTTAAATAATTAGTTTAGTTAAAAAAATGATTAAATAAATTCATAACTGAAAAAAAATATGTATTAGCTAATTTAAAAAAAAAGAAAAACGAGAATATTTGCAGCAAATAAATTTTAATATTATACATATATTTTTATATTAAAAAAAAAGCAATATGTATATAATATTTCTCTTACAATATTCTGAACTTTGTGGAAAAATAAAGAAAAATGAGGAGAGAAAATAATAATTTTAAGTTTTAACAAGGATACAAATGAATTGGCAACCTTAAGTTATATAAAATATGTGTTATCATTGTCTTACTTGATGTTCTATTTAAACTTTAATAAAAAAATAATAAACGCTCCTGTGCCGATGTGGATAACAAACGCCAAGTACGTTTAATACTGACGTATTGTATTAATGCACGAACGCAAATTAAAAAACCAAACGCCATTATTAGCCACCATAACCAGGAATTTTCATTCGAAGCCAAATCAGTTGAGTGTTTCACTATCAGCGTCCATTTGGCCAGAGACAAACCGAAACCGGATAAGGCACCATAACGTGCGGCAATGGTGTGACAGAAACATGTCAGCATTAGAAAACCAATCCAATTAAATAGAAATGCTACTACAAAAGCTGTTATGAACATAATGTCTGTCCCTAAAAGATTGCTATCGCTTGTATTAGTTAGATTTTCTGCCTCTGAAGCATCAATAGCAATAAAAGTTAGACCAGATGCGGCACCGACTCCGCCACCTGTTGTCACCCTAGGCGGATCACGCAAATTCGCCAACAGTGGATTTGGTGGCGGTGCTAATGGTGGTGGTTGTAAGGTATGTGTAGTTAAAAATCCCGGTGGCAATTCTCCATTTAATGACTTTTCCATTTGAACCTCTTCGTATGTGGGTAATTTACCATGATGTATTGGAATTTCTGGAAGTGTGGGCGTTTGTTGAAGGTTCTGCTGCGATTGCTGTGTTAAATTAACATGACTGTTGGTTAATTCATAAGGTGGTGGAGCACTAAAATCAGCTTTCGGAGGTCCCAACTCCCTCTCCGGCGCACCTTGGTTATTATCTGACATATTGAATATATAAAATTGTAGATTTTACTGGAAATACATTAAAAAAAATCGCAATTTATTTTAAATTAAATAATAACTATCATATTCATAAAATTTAGAACGAGTTTAAAACATATTTTGCTTCAATTTTTTCATACAAAATTTAATTAAAACAAATTTTAAATAAATTTTATTTTTTATGAATACAAATGTAAGAAAATAATGCATGTATACATATGTACATACATTTAGATATTTATAATAAGGTAATGTTAGATTAGGTGCAGGACCCTCTCCGAAGGTGAACACCCCACTCCTACCCATTGTGATACCACAAGTAGAAACAACCATAGTCTAGGCGGGAATCGAACCCACAAATCCAGATTGATAAGAATAATGCTCATGAACTAGGCTACGGAGGCACCGTATGTATAATGAAATACATATAGAAATGTATATATGTATGTATAATGCCATGACACAAATGCATTGACGAATTCATTGTTGGTATTATTTGTAACACATGTGATATTTTTTAGTATTATTCTTCAAGAAAATTTAAAAGAAATATTGTACTGATGGGTTGTACCATTTGAACCAAAAGTATAATTTAGTATATTTTATTTATTTTTAATATTCATATGATTCTAATTGTGCTTTTTCCCTTATAAACTATATGTGAAATTTATTATTACATACTTTATGATATTCTCATACAGTATGAAAAATATCATAAAGCATTTTATTACAAAAGTAACTCAATAATTGAGGAGGAAAGCATATCCATATAGTAATATTTCGCTAACGCTTACTTAGCTCATCAGTGGATTTTTCCAACTTCTGAATACAAACCCAAGATCTATATGTTTAAAATTCAATTAATCAAACGAGAATTGTTTGAATATTAAACATACAAACCAAAAAATCTGTAAACAAAAACATAACAATCCATGAGTTTACTTTTATAACATACACACATTTCTATTTTTAGTTTTTTATTCTCATCTATTTATACTTTTCTCTATAATATGTAAAAAATAGCTATAAGAAAAATCAAAACTGATGCATACCTTAAGCAAGTATAATAATACTTGCTGAACAGCACAGCTTAATGTAGCTAATTTGTATCTATTCTTTTTTATCACATAAATACCTCAAGGTATTATTCAACCTAATATCTATTATTATAATAATAAAAAAAATTTCCTGTACTCTAATTAAATTAATACTTGTTTATTATTATTTATTGAATGCTAAATATAATAGTATACAATAACGCACGATATCTTCAATAAAATTTAATACATTTATTATTATTATTTTAATTATTAAAATAGTCAAAATGTAATATTTCGTTGTTCGTAGGATATGTAAAATATTGAAAATAAATATGTATCAAGGTAAAAATAATACAACAGTTATTAAATAATAGCAATATACTGTCTTAATGTCTTTTATAGTTTCTTAAGAAAAATACTTTTTAATAAATACATTAAATAAAATAATATTTAAAATAATTAAAACAATAATCTGCAAAAAAAAAAATACAGAAAAACAAAATAATTTATAAATAAATAAAAGAACAAGCATGATTAAAAACTATACAGTAAAACTTAGGAGGAGTTAAAATATTGTAATTAAACATGTTGAACTATAACAGAAAAGAAATTAACCAAAAAACAAAATAGCTGCCCAAAATGAAAAATTAACTTAAATAACTATTCAGTTATTCTATTGCAATTAATATACGACTCATGTTCTGACAAACAAGCAAACCGTTTTAAAAACGCATTTAGGTATGTTCTGAAAACCTCGCGATTGGCTTGCGTTTTACTATTTTTGTAGTTGTCATTAATCAACGAAAATGTTTTATATTTGAATTAATAAAATGTAAACAAACAAAATTTACTGCCTGGCTCACAATGTCACACGATATCGTTCTACTGTTTATTTATGTACATTCCAAATCAAAAGCAAATTTAAAATTTTGTTTTTGTTTTCAATGTATCAAGCGAACGAACGATATCGTGTGGCATCGTGAGCCAGGCAGTTAATTTTCAGTAAAAATGGCGCCAGCATTAATTCTAAGTGTTGTGCGTTTAAATAAAATAAATTTAAGAAAATAAATAATTAAAAAAAAAAAAAAACAGAGGGATTATTCCAATCTATTGGACTCGCCTGATCAAGCATAAGTATACATTTATTTATGGACATACATAAAAATTTTGCATCACTGGCAGCATGAATTTTTCTAACATCAATAAGATCAGCAGTTTGCTTTAAACCCCAGTTTTTAACTAAACAGTTGACACAAACAATTGCCAAAACCAAGACAAGTTTTTATTTTGTATTTTTTTTTTTGGTTAGAAATGTGAAAGCCTTTGTTAAAACAGTATTGGCCAAGTTGGCTTCCTTCGTATTGATAGCAAATAAAAAAAAAGTAAAATAAAATCATAATAAATTTTAATTTGATTTTCGATTTAAAGTATAGTTTAAATAAAATCTACCAAATGCAGTATATACCAGCCTTTGGAAAAACCGAAATTTCTAGCATTTTCGTTGTCAGAATATCTATTTAGCGTTTTGAAATAGAAAGCGCCAATTTTAAGCGATATGAATTTTTCAGAACACATGCAATAAATATAAATTTATTGTAGCATCCTGGTTTTTGTGCAAAAGGTATAGAGAAATGTCGTTAATTCGAATTATTGTTATAATATATATCGGGTACATTAATATAGACAGGCCCGAACTAATGTTTTTCTTACTATACAACAAAAGGAAAACAAGTTTTGTAATCGCGATTAGTTTTTCAAGGCAGTTCGTTATTAACTTCTCTAGGCAATTGTAAGTCAGAGCAGAAACATTTGTTCATCAAATCTTCGTTACAGTCGTTATATCCACAACAATTTTATTTGCAGAAAAATATGAGTTAGGGCCTTTCCATATTAAACTAACGATATATATGTATATAGTTAATAAAAGTTAAAATTTCCAAGAGTAATAGAATCAATTCCTAAATTTAACTAAAACTGCAGTGGCTGATTTTAACGCTTGAATGCCATTGATAATGGTAATACTTGATAGTGATGAGGACCGAAGGGTCGCATTTCAGGAATTTTTGTTATACCATCTACTTCATCCATGCCGGCATTTTCATGGGCCATTGCAGAAGTTTCGCTTACATTAAGTTTTTGCTGCTTTTCGTGCCGTATGTACAGCGAAAAGCACAGCACGAGCATGAATATTAAAGCTAATGTGGCACCACTAGCTATACTGGCCGTTTCCAACATGGCACGTTGTCTTGTTGGTAAATAACTACCATCAATTTCTTTATATTCACATCGTGGGCCCATAAACCCATTAGCGCATTCGCAATTATACAAGACTTCATTGTGAATTTCGACCTTGAAGCAAGTGGCATCGTTAAGGCAATACCAGGCCGCATACGGAGGTGGACAATTCAAAATGGGAAAAGTTATATTGGGTCTTGGCGTAGTCATTGTAACTGCTGTTGGCTTTGTAGTTTGTCTAGGTTTAGGTGCAGCTCTCGATGAGCACCCCAAACATACCGTCAGCAATCCAGTAAATATAAGTAGTATGTAAAAGCCCTTATATTCCAGCATCATGTTATTTCGGTAAATTATATCATTCAACTTTTCGATAAATTCAACATTTTATTCCAGATGTCATCGTGAATATGCGTTTCTTATATTTTTTGCGTTAATCTTTTTGAATCTTTTGAATGATAAAGCTGAAAATTAATATAAAATTTTTTAATTAATGAAACGAAAAACAAAACAGGTGTGTTTTAAAAATTAAAAACGTATAGTTTATTTACAAATAAAAAATTATAATTAAGGTAAAACAACAAAAAGACAAAATAAGAGATTTAATCAGCTTTTATTTTATTCAATTGTTGGTTGCTAAACTCGAAGTTAAGAATTTCAAAGAGTAATCAAAGAATCTCCTCAATCCCCCACAAAATGTCCCTGGCTAGTAGCGGCTGCCTTATTAGTTACTCATGGCCTTTATAGAGCGACCTATTGGAGAAAATAACGAACGCAATGATTAGAATGAAATGTAACAAATAGAACATTAAACGTTGAACTATTAAAGAAATGTTTATTTACCTGCAAACGTTATATGTATGTATATGTAGAATACATTTATTTTTTAATTTTTAGTGAAACTTAAAAACTCATTAAGTTCTTCTACTTGGTGGCGCAAAATTAATCACTCTATCGTAAGATGTAATAACTTTTGCAAATGGGGTTTTACGTCAATCGTGTTTGACATTTGTGAACTAGACAGCTGCAGAATACAAACAGACAAAACAATGGAGTGCTCTACTCCGCAAGAGCGTGGAGTAATTGTGTGAATTTTTTTAACCAATAATAATTCTCACGCTGAGAATTTCGTCGCAGATTTCTTAATCGTGTCGCGCCAACTGGACAAACATTACGCCGCTTAGCTGCTCGACTCGAACAGAGTGGAACCACAACATATCTTTGAGAACGTCGTCACCAACGGACTGCTCGTTCTGTCGATAATATCGCTGTTGTGGCTGCTGATGTTGCTGAGAATAAAGAAACATCAAGCAGACGACGTGCCACGCAATTGGACGGCACCAGCCAGACCCTACAGCGAATTTTAGTGAAAGCCTTACACATGTTCCCATACAAAGTGTAAACAGTGCATCCGTTAATGTCTGCTAACCGTCAGTCGCGTATAAATTACTGTAAAGCCATCTTCAATCTCAACAACGAAGAGGACAATTTTGAGTCGAAAATCATCATGAGCGACGAGGAGCATTTTCATTTAAGCGGCTACTGTGTGGGTCGGTGTTCACGCGGGAGGAGTAATTGGACCGAATTTTTGGGAGGACGCCATCGACAATACAGTTTCTGTTACTGGCAAACGCTACAGAGCCATGATAAGCGACTTCTTACGGCCGGAATTGAATGAACGGGACTGGATTCAACAAGACGGTAAAACGGCACAAACAGGAGGAGGCACAAAGGCTGTTGTGAAGGAAGCATTTGTCGTAATCTCCAGTTTGGGCGATTTGGCATGGCCACCAAAATCGCTCGATTTAACCATCTCCGACTTCTTTCTTTGGGGCTACTTGAAGTCGCGGGTTTATGCCAACAAGCCCCAGACAATCGCAGGCCTTAAGGAGAATATTCGACAGGAATGTAAAATATAGCGGTAAGTTGTGATAAAAAGGTCACACATGTGTATCAAAACTGGCGGCACTGATATCATATTTTCCAACTAACAAAAAAAATTGTACAAGACCAAATTTACACTACTAAAATTAATTTTTTTTTTATTTAGTCAAAAAGTGCGACACCTTGTATTACGAGCACAAACGTTTTCACACGTGAACAACTCCAGTTAGAAGTCGAATTTAAAATTTAATATAATACACTACAAATCGTTACAGTAATATAGAAAAGCCTTAACTCATTTTTACTTTTTCTTTAAGCAAATTGTTAAGGCCTTTCTATATTAAGATAACGATGTGTATGTATATATATTTATGATCTTTATATTTTCAGCTTATTTATTTAATTATTTAAATAATGAAATCAATAAGCCTTTTTCTTACAGACCAAAAACAGATTACACAATTTTGATTTGATTTTGTATGGTAAACATACTCGTTTTATTTTTTATTTCTATGAAATCCCAAATCATTCTTTCCCTCATCGTCACTTAAATTTTTGAACCCACCATTACAGTGTATTCAGTGAAAAACTTGTCCAACTATTAAAATATGCTCGATAGCAACAATTAACCCTAATTACGTGACACTTGTTTACTTTCTCTGTCTATGGACTTTTTCACATCATTTTTAGCTTCTATACCTACCCTAAAGGTGTAAATTAATCAATTATTCTTTTTCTTAAATATCGATTGTATTTGCTTATTCTTAACCGTGGAGGGATACTGTTCGTCGAATCGACGAATATCATTTACTGTTTATCATATAACTCTTTTATTCCACTCTTTTTGTCAACAACGTTATATGCAAGGAGAATTCATAACAGGTGAACTCGTCCCTACAACAGCAGCATTTTTGTTTACAAATGCATCAATTTTATTCAAGTTGTCAGAACAGTTTACGTATTAACATGCTGTGAAGAATGCAACTTTGACAACTGAACAGAAATCAGCTGATGAGAATTTTACCTAATGCAGCCACCTGGTATGAATTCGCCTTAGTTATATGATACCGAAATCTTTTGTTTCTTGTGTTTTTAAAATTTACAAAAAAAAAAACTAAAATAGTTTAAATTCGTATCAAAAAAAAATTTTTATTTTTATATGTAATTTTTTTCTTTATTTTTTTAAAAAATTTTTAAAAATAAAAAAAATTTTTTGTCTTTTTTTTTACCTTGAAAATCGTTTGCAAAAATTTTTTTTTATATTTCGTCAATTCGTCGAAGAGTAACTTTAATGTACTAAAATAAACAGTAACCATACAGGGTTAATGAAATACTATTGTTATATATTTAACATTAAATATTATTTTTCTTAATACTTTTTTTAAGCTTTTTTATTATTTTAACAATCTATTTTTTTAAGCTTTAAGGTTTTTTCTCTTTTTATTTATTATTTATTATTATTGATTATTTATATTTTATTTATTATTTATAAGGTTAACGAAATATCGAAAATAAATATAAAAATAATAAATAAAAAGAGAAAAAACCTTAAAGCTTAAAAAAATAGATTGTTAAAATTAAATATTATTTATAACTACATATTTGAATTGAATTTCTAGTAAATACGTTTTGGCCTTGAAGGTTTCTTGTAAATAATTAAACTAACTTATTTTCAATTGACACTCTGACACGTACATACATAGATATGTACGTATGCATATGCCATTTTCATTTTCATTTCATCATTCATACTTAGAGATACTAAGTGATGAAGATCGTGTTTAAAAATTACACATTTAGAACGTTTTTGTTGTAAAATTAATTTAAGTAATATACTTTAATTTACATATAAATTAAAATAAAAATGAAAATAAATGTCTTATGTAATACTTAATTCTAATGTACATACATATGTATATAGTTTTGCGTTTTGCCTCCTTTACCTACACCCTGATCTATTAAACACCTTATATTTCCACATACATACACACACACACACACATACACACTTACATATGTAGACATTTTTCTATTTCATAACGAATACAACTTTAGATAAACTTATGCTTATAAAAATAAAATCACGAGCTAAATATAATATAAACTGCTACTATCATGAAATTCAGAAACATCAATGAAGTACCATTATCACTAAATATTATTGTTTAATAATGAAACGATTTCATCGTAAGTAAAATTTAGAAGAACAAAATTATTACCACAAAGTATATTGATACAGTGCAGATAATGATAAATTGATTTGATATTGTCGAAACATTTATAAATACATATCGTTACGTTAATATATGAAAGGCCTCAACTAATATTTTTCTTACTATACAGGAGAGGAAAAAAATTTCATAACAATTTCAGTTTTGTAGTCGCGTTTATTTTTTAAGGCACTTTATTTGATTAAATTTATGAAGAAATGATGGCCGGTCGGAGCACACCAGTTTTACTCATCGAAGCTTTATTGGAGTATTATATGTAGAAATATGCAAAAAAAAACCGGATTTGATAAAAATTATTACTTGGGGCCTTTCTATATTAAAAAAAACGATATGTAGATGAAGGTGTGAAAAAATATTTTACTTCAATATACTACACACAGTGTACATACTAACATATGTACATAAATGTGATGATATGATAGGGCACGGTAAGGTTAATTAGACAATTTGATAATTGAATAACCAGAAAAATCACATAAGTGCAGTGATGTTAACCGTACGGTAATGTGTATTGTACGGTAATTTAGACCTGGGAACCGTAGGCAGGTAATTTCTATATTTGTGCGGTAATTTTAAGTTTTATTTTTGAAGCGTTAAGCCGCAAAAAATATTTTTTTAATGCGTCTACAAATGATATATGTACATATATATTCTCATAAAAAGTGCGTTATCAGTACAACTAATCTTAAATATTGCGATTTTACTGAAAGCACAACATTGAAGTAGTTTTGTTGTTGTTGGGTGATGCGGCCCAAGCACCCTGTTCCAATAGATTTTCAACACTAATTTAAGTTTCTTTTAGAAAGCAAATATTTTCTTTATTTCATAAATATGTGGCGTTGAAATTCCTATAAATGCAAAGTTAATGTTTGTATATATGTACATACATATATATTGATGTACATAAATATAAAAACATTAAAATACAATTCTCAATTTTACGAACTTTTTTTTAGTATGTTCCCGTCCCCATTTGCAACTTTTCTTGCAGCAATTCTTGAGTTTGTTGGCTAGAGCGGTGAGAAGATTGAGGAGGGGTACTCCGTTTCATTCTCTTTTGCTTAGCAATTCTCAGTATTCTACTTGAAGTTTGAGGTAGGTGTATTGCGATGTAAGTGAAAAAATACGTAAAATTATAAAAATTGCAAAAATAAAGTACAATTTTTAAAAATTGCAGCAACAAAAATTTCATGTGTCGACGGGACTATGGAAACAACCTTCTGTGATCATAAAAGTCATAAAAGTTTTCTGGATTTATAGAAGGTATGTATCTATATTGATTCAATTTTGTATTTAAATTTGTCTAATAAACATTTTAAACAAAAAAAAAATTATTTTATGAATACGGCAATTAAAGTTTACTTAAAAAATAGCACAATAAAAATGGTAATTTTTAATTAAAGCTGAAAGAAAATACAAAAAAAAAGTTAACATCACTGCTAAAGTGTATTATTTTTTGTAGTATTTATTATCATTATACTAGAATTGTTATATTAATGGCAGTTACAAGGAGAAAAAAATATTAAACCACAAAAAATGTCAAATATGCATCTGTAACGTGATTATCTGTAGAAAGTATTTTTGATTTATAAATTTTGCCGTTTAAGAATTTAACAGATTTCACTTCTTATGCAAAACAATTTTTACTATTATAGAAATAAAATGAATAAAGTACTATCATATGTATAAAAATCTCATTGATCATATCAAACTACTTGTATTATTTGTTTTAAAACAATTAAGTTCAAATAAGGAAAATAACTTATATAAAAAAATATTATATTAATATGCATGTTGTGCGCACTACTTACACTAATTAGAATCATCAAACGGTGTTTGGTTGTAAAGTACTTGTAAATTCTTAAAAAAAAACTTAGTTACAGATGTATTTTGATTCTAGACGATTCAGCATGTTCAATGAATGTAGCACATGCTGGATTAGACATGTACATTCATAAGCGTGGATATGTGTATATATTATGTATAACCTCTTTTTTTGTTTTTTAGTTTAGTTAAGTGCATATTTCAGTGGCTTTGATGATCTCAGTGCTCTTGGCAATTTTCATATGGAAAGATGCATTCTTTAAGTCGATTATCATATTCTACGATATTCTTATTATTCAATGTTTTTTAATATCACTTTTTCACTGGGCATGATGTTAGAAAAATTAATTCTAAATTTCCCTTCTTACACTTCCAAGCATATTGTATTAATGATCAGCTTTTTATATTAATTAAAATCTTGGATTTTTTTTCTCACATGTCAAATGAAATGGCTTAGCACATAAACAATATAATTTATCTCTCTTTTGCATAATTGTCGATTTTATTTTTGTATGTATATATTAAGTTTGAAACTAATTTCTATAAAGCTAATTTCGTGTTTAAAAGACATGATTAAGCATCAAATTATTTAAACAGTTTTGAGCGTTGATACCAACATGAGTTGCTGCTGCCCCAGTCCCGAAGAGTGTAACACCCGCTTCAGGCGTTACTGAAGAACGTACGATATCTCTTAGACTTTTCGAAAGTTTGGCAGTTTTTCGTATTGATTCATTTTGTTGCTGTTTTGCTTCAATAAAATGTTGTGACCGACATCGTTTGCGGGAAATTTTCTCCTTCAATTGTTCGCGCTTGAATTGCTCATTTAAATTTACTTCACGCAAATGCTCCTCATGTTGTAGTTGTTCAATATAGTTATCGTAGCGTAAACGTTTTAGATAATTTTCTAACATTTTGTTACGTATATGATCGGCTCGCTGCAGACGTTGTGTTAGACGTTGGCACGTTTCGCTTTTACGCAACATTTCGTCCAGATTTTGCTCTTCTTGATGCAAATTTATATACTGCATTTTACGCATTTCGTCATTTCGTTTTTGATGGACAGTCAAATCTCGCTCGCTGCGTAAATTTTGTAAACGACTCTTTGCGCGATCATCTTTTTGCTTTAGAGATTCCCGTAAACATTGTAATTCGGTTAAATCGCGTTGGGCGATTTCATTAAGTCGGGCCTTGGTTTGTAAATAATTCTGGAATTGTTTATCGCGTACGGCCTTTTTATATTCTTCCATTTGCTCACATTTTAAAAGTTCTCGTTCATAGCGTTCATTCTCCCAATATTTACGAGCCAACCAAGCGTTCTCTTTAGCCAGTGCCTTTTCGCAACGTTTTGTTGCCATACGATTTAAAATGCGCTTATCGTGATCAGGTACTTTGTTATATGCTTCTTTAATGGTAGGTGCCAAGCACAAATTTGCCATAGACTCACTAAGTCTTATGGGCCCACAACTTGACTCTGTCTCATCGACATAACCAAATGAATGAAGGTTGGGTGTCAGCAGTATTGGTTCTGGTGATCTGGAAGATCTTCTTATCATTGCGTTTTTATCGATTTCTGTTAACTTTTTATTTATATCGGTTGACTTTCCAATGATTTCTAAATTCGTTAAATTTTTATCTTCCAGAGAGGTTAACAGATCTTGCAAAATTTCACAATCTCTGATATAATAGCGTTCCGAACATTGACTTCGACTTCTCTGTAAAGAAACGCCTTTAGAGCGTTTTCTTGCTTTTCGTTTTTTACGTAAATCTGTATTCTTAGTATTTGCTATATTTAAAGTTCCATTTGGCAGTGATGTCTTATTGGAAAGTTGTTTTGATTTCGTTACGCAATTCTGTTGTGCGAGATTGGAAGCATATTTCTCTTTTCTTGCATTTTTATTTGCATTGACCAGATTCTCATGTGATTTGTCTGCAATTTCCTTACAGTCCTTAATATTTTGCTTACTACTGCAGCACACATCGGTTTCACTACGATGACTGTTATAACAATCACAATGGCAAATATCACAGCAAGTATCTGCTAGCGGCATTGTATCAAATTTTTGTAGCAAATTAAGATGTTCTTCGAAACGCGTTTCGCTTAGCGAATAACGCCTTTTTGTACTCATTGCTTTTTATGTTAACTAACTCTTATCGAATGTACATTTGTATAGTTTTCCCAATAAGCATTTCTTTTTGGTTCATATCTATTTCAATAAGCTACCCTCTTCATTTCTGTTGGTATTTGGGTTAATTGTTAACTTTTTACACATTCACAAACTTTGGTGTCTTTAGTCATTATATATACATAGTTATTTAACTGCTTGTCCTTTTTGTATCACTTTTAAGGTTGGTTTAGAATTTTTAGAATTAGATAAATAAGCAAAAGAATTTCTTTACTACGACTATTACATTTGTTGGTTTCTTATTGATTTCTGGTTTAGTTGCCATGGCGATGAATAGAATTAAAACATACTACATTTTTGTAACATTTAAATGTCAAGATGTAAACTGAATGACAAAGGATTTCTCGAGCTTTTGTTGTCTAATAACACTTACATATATTTATGGTAAATTATTAAAAGACTAAAAAAAATTATTGATAAAATGTTGGTTAAGCTTTGGGAAATTTTTTTCTTTTCATAAAATTGAATCGTTATTGCGAGACAGACAAAAAAAAATAATAATAAATACCTAATCCAAAATGTTAGTGTATGTGCATGCTTGTTGGTTATAATATATTCTTAACGCGTTTATACATACATTTAATTAATCTTAACTTGGATTTAATGCGTCTTGCACAAAACGACAAATCTTATCATTTACACTACAGGCTGCCATTAAATTCAGAACAAAGATATACAAGTAACATTTCTAATTGGAACTATTGCATTCTTGAATTTACAAAAGACTTAATAAGCATGCTAACTCTGAGAATTAGTGATAGCGAAAAGCAACACAAATTAAAACCGAAAAATTCCAAGGGGGCATACAAAGTCCTGATTATGCCTATGTACATGGCTGCGTGTAACATGTTGGCTACAAAACCAAAGGTCCTGGGTTTCTGTCTAAGACAAAACCACACTTTGCATTTTTTTATGTTTATTAGTGTGACCTTATGTCAGAAATTGTCGGAATGTTTCAGTGGCGAAAGCGTAGCCACTGGTCACTGCGATTTTCCACTACATTTCTGAACGTATTTGGTCAGTATTGGTATCATTTGAAAGCTTGTGGAAATATCTTTATATATGTATATGCAAACTTCTTAATTCTTTAAGTACCAATCAAGTTTTATATAATTTTACATCAAAATGTTACCGAAGAACAGTACGTACATACGTAAATATGTACAGTGGCCAAAAAAACTATTCGACATAGGCCGTAAACTTTATATATTTATCAAGAAAAAAATATGGAATGTTGGTTTTAACAAAATAAACTTATAAAAGTCTTTATTAAGGAACACAAAGTTATATTCAGTAAAAAAAATGAGATCTCAAAGTAAAAAAAGCAAAAAAACACATGAATTAAAATATTATTAACAAAAAACAAGCAAAAAAAGTATTCGACATTGGTACCATTTTTAAAATACATGAATTGAAATACAAGCTTATTTCTACTTCAGTAGCGAGTTGCTTTTCCTTGCCTACGTATAACCTCTTTTAAACGATCTGGCATAGATTTTACCAACGTTTTGGTCTATTCTGGATCAATTTGGATCCATTCCTCCTGCAGGATAACTTTCATGTGGTATTTGTTCTTAAATTCACGTTTTCTGATTTTTTTTTCAAGGTGACCCCAAAGATGTTCAATAGGGTTAAGGTCTGGGGCTGTGGCGGCGTTTTTTTTTTTTATTAATTTTGGACAATTATATAAAAGCCAAAGCTTTGTATTAGTGGCACAATGTTTGGGATCATTATCTTGATAAAACTGAAATCTATTTGCCAGACCCAATTTTTCAGCACTTGACCTCAAATTTTGCTTTAGGAGGTCAATGTACTTGCGGTGATCCATAACCCCATCAATAAACCCAATATTACCCACGCCTGATGCCGCCATACATCCCCATACCATAACACCACCGCCACCATGTTTAACAGTTGGTACCATATTCGTTTTATCCAATTCTGTGTTAGGCCTGCGATGTACCAGAACTTTTCCATCACATCGAAAAAGGTTATATTTACTATCGTCAGCAAAAATAAAATCCATCCAGAACTCCATTGGCTTGTTTACATGCTCTTTCGCAACATCTAATCTCAACTTTCTATTTTTCTTAGTAATGTGCGACTTCTTCCTGGCTGATCGTGCATGGCAATCGTGCTTTTTTAAGACGTTTCTTATTGTTTGAGGTATAACGGATATACCTAAGTGTTCCTCAGTGTTTTTAGCTAAAGTGTTAGCAGTAATTTTTGGATTTTTTCTTACTTCACACACGATTCGCCGTTCATCTGAATCTGTAAGTTTGCAAGGTCGCCCAATCCTTACCTTGTTTATCACAGTTTTACTTGATTTGTACTTTTTTATAATGTAATATACAGTAGTTCTTGACTTTTAAACGATTTCTGATATAGTCTTTTCCGTTTTTCCTAATTTAAAATGATGTATTATTAAATTTCTTACATCAACAGAAGTTTCTTTCCCTTTACGTCCCATCATCGCGATCACTTGCACAGAAATAAGAAAAAAGTTCTTGTAAATGATAAACAAGAAACATAGCGATATTTTTACCAACAATGACATGAAGTAATAAGAAATACACAATCAGAATAAGGGAAAAACAATGCCAGTCGAATACTTTTTTTGCTTTGCAATTTTTGTTTTTTCGTTCAAACAGATAGATGAGTTAAAAAATGTGCAATTTTTATTATTTTTAGGACCATAAATTATTAAATACATATAATACAATGTGATCTCACGTTTATACATATAAAAAACCAAAAGATACTAGCGTTTTCAATGAAATTTAAGAAAATAATTGCAATGTCGAATAGTTTTTTTGGCCACTGTATGTATGCATGTAGTTTATTCAAAGGCTTGTTCACAAAAATGTAACTAGCATGCCTAATACGATTTCCATATATGTACATTCGTATTCATTTCATTTCTACTTAGTAGTTTTATTTACGTCCTGCGCGAAATAAGACAAAGAATTCATGATTTCTCAAGAACTTCTTTATCCATGCCACCTTAAATGGTAACAAGATTTTTACTTTTGAACTCATGCATTCAACCCTGCCTTTTAATTCGTATGAACAACTGCGCAGTTGTAATTATAATTTAAATAAATTTTTAAGTATGTTTCGGGAACTCAATAATACATTCAAGAGAAATAACTTCCTCGAACGCATATTACAACGTAATCAAAACATGCATGGCTTCTAAGAACTCCTTTAAATAGCGAACTGTTTTGTTAAATGTGAACACATGCTCGTCAATGACGCATCTATGTTAAAATCATGTGTTCTTCACCTAAGGTAAACCAGTCCATAGGCAATAGAGCCCTTGCATTAACTATTTATATTGCATGTATGTATATTTTTGCTGGGAAGTCACGAAAATATCAATTCATAGTGCAAACATTCATTATTTGTAGGTTGCATTTATTTGACTATACATAATTGTTTGCAAGGCAATTTTTGCTTAATTAACACTATTGAACTAAATACATGTATGTATATTTTTATACAAATTCTTCAATAATCTAACACTGTGGCAGAATTATTTCACAATGAATGAAAATACATATATATGTATATGCATATATACTATATATTAAATTAACAAAACATGAAATTAAGGTATCTCAACCAACTGTATCATTGTTTAGGCTACCGTTTGATTATTGCCACAATTTGTATAAATATTTATATATGTATGTATATATAAATATCCTTATACGTAGATACATAGGCATGTCAATATTTGCTAATGCTCCCATATTCCTTGAATTTTTAATTATATCTACGTGCATACAATCATACATATTTATTTTTGTATTCACCTTCGTTTTTTCACTCCTGATTTTAATTTTATTTAAATTGAATAATTTTCTGGTTTTTATATTGGGCGAAAACAATTAATAATACACATCACAACTTTTTTTCGTTCCAATTTGACTAACAGTATGATAGATAGTGATGTCCACTTAATAACACTTTCGTCATATTAAGCGATTTTAAGATAGAATAAATTGTAAATATACCAGGTGGCATCACTACTTCCTTAAGTGCATGCTACACTCATCAATATTTATCTTTAAATATATATAGTCCCCGTCCATATTGTGAAGCATATGCTGCAAAAGTTTTTTGAATTCTCTTTTTCAAAGTGCAGCAGTGTCCATACATGAATCTTTTGCTTCATGTTTATTATTTTTTATTCCTCCCTTCTATCTCCTTTTTTTAATTTTTTTTGACATTTCTCAATACCGAATGTAAATATAAAATAACTACCCTGTGATAGGTGTGAATATTTTTTTTTGGATACACATTTGAAGCACAAGGTATAATTTGAAGCAAAATGGACGCTAAGAAGAAAAATTATATAATAATTTTTATATAATTTTAAATTTTTTTTTTAAATTTTTGATTATATTTCACAAAAAATTAACAATAAAACAGGGTAGCTATTATTATGATAGAAGTTAACAGTATACCAAACGAAAAGAAATAAAATGAAACGTCAAATACACCTCATCTCAAAAGATGCAAATAAGAAATTCAACAAAAACTGCATGTACATGAAACAGCGTACATACTTCCACTCCTCTTCCCCTTCTCATCAACAAACTCAAAAGTTTTGCAGCATATGCTTCACAGTATGGACGGGGACATACTAAATATTGAAGCTTCTGACACACTACGACAATATTTCTCATCAATATTAATATTTTTGGGTGTTTTCAAGTGTAAACATAGTTACCGAACATGAAGTTACCATCTGCAAAATATTTATTTGTTTATTTATTAAAAAAAAAACAATGATGATATTTTTTTCATTTTTGTCACTATATTTTTTGCTTTGCACTTCCCTAAAAGCCATCAATGAGCGATACACTTCAATTAATTCGATTACAAATATTTTTTACTCTATTTTTAATGCGTCACAACTACTTTGTGTACTCAAAATTACCAGCAAAAAAATTGATATTGACAATAACACTACCACACTACGTGAAACTGCTTCAATATTTTATGATTACCAAAAGCATTTCGAGATTCTTTAATACTACACGGAGCGTATATGTATGTGCTACTATTTTTGCGCACAAAGACAAATATTAGAGCTGAATATTGATACGTGTAGCATCCACTTTACATTAATTTTTACTCTGATTCCAAATGGTTTACAAGTAACATAAAAACAATACGTGTTTTCTTTGAGGCTGCCTGTGAATTATAACTTCTTATAAAATTTGTATACTCCTTGTCTTAAATGAATAAAATCGTTATCTCATTCTGTCCACTTTCTATCAGGTATTATGTCGGAGCTTATGTCATAATATTGGAAAATCTATACTAGTCATTCTTAGAACAGGCGACAAATTTTTTGGTGAACGTACTTTATCGCTTGAAACGTCACAGATTTGTTGATGCATACAAAAGAAATTATATACATACATATATTCTGTTGTACTTTTAGTACTGCTATGGCATTATTTTTCGGTCTAATTTGACTGACTTCCAATATTTGTTGCAGTAATTGTTGAGTTAGTTGGTAAGATTGGGGAGGAGGTAAATTGCAGTACTAAAATTTTATAGTGTAGACAGAAATGCAATTTCAAAATAGAAATATTAAAAATTGCATATATGGACGGAGACTAAATTCTAACGCAATCGATCTGGCAACTTTTTAACCTAGGAAAATATGTGTACTCTTCTCATATCTTTGTTTTGCTTTTCATTCTTAAAGTGAATTTCAGTAAGTTTTTTCTTATATCCCAGGAAATATTTATAGAAAATAGAAATCACAGAAATATATACATCGTGTATGCCTGTGTCAATATATAATTATCTATTTTTCATGTGTAAAGTGATTTATGATAATTAATAATTATATCAAAGTCCAGAAAAATATGTAGAAATCTTTTTTTTTATGGATAATTAAGTGTAAATCACAAAGAAGGTACCAATCGTATCACGTTATAAGCATAATACCTGCAATACCCAAACACATCTATATAAATCATAGAAGAAAACAATCACAATAACACAATACCACAATAATTGCAAAATACAAAAGCAAACTCGGGCAGAAGTTGCAGCAGCAATAAAACTGAAAACAAAAACAACACGAAATATTAAGAACGTCTACGTTTGATTTTTATAATAAGAAACTTTTGACCTAAATAAGCATACGGTTTAAAACTACTTAAATAAAGTTAATATAATAACGAATAATTTATTTGTGTGAATAAGAATATGCCTTTGTAAATATTTAGCAATATTAAAAAAAAATAAGTGCACACATGCCTTTTTATACAAATTTTCGTATAAACCAAGAAAATATTGATACACCATCATCTCTGCTGATTGGATCGTTTTCCATGTTTGTTATATTTTTCTATTTGAAATTGCTTTATATATTGGTTGCAATTTATTTATCCTTATACTATATACATTGAGACGTGCACTTGTTGATACGCGGGGCCAAGAAAGTGCTGCAACGCAACATGTATCATTTCACAGCTGATCATCCGCCGGAACCTGTAAGGCTATCATTTCGCTCCTTAATAATGGGACATATTCGTCAATATTTGAAAAACTTTCAATTAGATGCTGTACGTTTTATGCATAATTTTTTGACGAAGAAAGAGTTTTGCGTATACAACGATGAAAGTGGTTTGGGCAAACAAGCAGCTGTGGTTGTTTTATTGCATGCTGCTTGCAGCAGCCGAAGGTGTTTAATAGTAGTTCAAAATGATGACCGTTATATAAATGGTTGGGAGTTTCATTTTAATGTTTTAACAAATACCAACGTTACTGTTATTAAGGACGAAAAGGGTAAGTAATTATACGTAATCATAAATAAGGCAAACAATGCTTAGTTGTATCATATTTTGTTGTATATTTCTTTAAATTTTATTTCTTATTAAAATATTACCTTAAAGTAACAAACTTATAACTTTGACATGCTCTTAAGCAGAATGAAATACTCGATCTACTAAACAATTTATTTTACCATAAATATAAATGTTGGTCTAATAAAAAAACAAAAATTTATCGTATCGGATTTGTTTATTATATATCGTTTTTACGCCATCAAATTTAATTTAGATACTACAGATTCTCCTCACAGTGTATACATAGCGAAATGGAGCACGTTAAGGACAATTGATGACCTCAGTAAATTTAAATTTGATTATATAATATTGGATAATCGAGGGCAAATGTTAAATAATAGCTTCTGTACTTCAATGCTATTAAAACATTATGAACGTAGAATAAATATATTGATCTCTAGTGTTGATATAACAGTAAGAGTAACTTTTATAAACTTTTAAATTGTTAATATAATTAAGGAATTTTTTTGTTCTTTCAACAGAGTGATTTAAAGTTATTGCACAATGTTTTAAGATTAGGTGGTCGTTTAGAACCTCAGTACTCAAGTTTCAAAATATTTGAGGAAAAGTTCAAATTACCCGATGCAAAAGAATTAGCTTATAAACGTGTAGATCTGGAGGATTATTTTTGTAAGCGGGAACGTTTAGCCGATTACTGCAAGTAAGTGGAATGTTAATTATGTAGGTATGTTATATAAAACATTTCGTTATTGACAACATTTTAGAGCCTTTCGTTTAAGACGCTATTGCCATCAATTCGAAACGCAATTGCCTTTGGTCAATGAAGATCGTTTTAAAATTAATCTAGATCTATGGCGTGAAAAGCAAAATGCAACCAATTCAGAAAGTAGTAGTATTGAGTATGTATCTCGTCAAAATCGTGTTGAAGAAGAAATAAAAGACACTCAGGAACTTTTCGAAGAGTATTGTAGGCAAAGAAGAAAAGAACACTTACAATTTCAACAAGAGGAAAGGCAACGTTTACAGCAAAGAGAACAAGAAATGTTAAATAATTTCGAAGCAGAAAACGATGTAATATACAATGTAGATGATGAAGTAGCTTTAATCAACGACACATTTTCAGTTGTAACGGAAAAGCGACCTGTTACTAGAGATAATTCGGATGAACCAATCTTAATGTCGCCTTTAATGGTGGAATCCGATTCGGATATTGATGATAATCCAGAGATATGTAACGATCTAATTGCCAACATCGAAATTGTTGACTTATCAAGTGAAGAAAAAGAGGAGGAAGAAGAAAATCATGAGCCAAATATAGAAGAAATTTCTAAAAATGAAATCAACAGGCAAGTTCAGCGATGTAGCAAAAATTGCGTTAGCAAAGAAAAAGTTTTCAAAAGATCATATAAGAAGCGGAATGAATTAGCTAGATTGGAAGAAAACATTGCGGATACACTTAAATTAAAGGGAGCGCCCGAGAGATTATCAAGACATGCAAAAACTGAGAATAAATCAATGCCCAAAAGCAAGAGAATGGACCAAAAAAGAAGGTATTCGGCAATTTCGAAGTGTAAGAGACTGGATGAAAAGAAAGTAATATATTTGAAAAATACATTAAATGTAAACGCACCGCTTAAAAGTAAAAGTAAGTCACCTGCAAAATGTACATCACAGAGAAATTTTGAAAAACATTCTACAGCAAATCGAAAGCAGTATCTCAAGCGAACGCATATGGCAGAAAAAGAAGGATGCGCACCATTTAAAACTACAAATACTATAAATGGCAAATTTACAACAAAGGCAAAAAAAGGCAAAAAGTTTACATTAGATAATGTCAATAAAATTGGCAAGGGTAATATAATTGTTCCTTTAACTTCAAGAACAACAAGATCTGTTAAAAATGAGGAAAACATATCAAATGAAATAGGAAAAACCAATGAGAATCATATGTTAATTAAGCATGAAGTTTTAGAAGCAACTCCGCATACAAAGACAACTAGACCAAAAGATTTGCCACATAAAGTAAATATTGCAAAAGTACGCTTAAAACGAGAAATGCGAACATCACCCTTGGGTCCTCATGTCAAGCAGACTCGAAGCATGAATCGTTTAACAAGGTCTGTTCGTGGAAGCAAATATTTTACGAAAAATGTATCACTGAAAATCGACAAAATAAGTAAATCTAAAACGAATACAACCCATAAAGGCAAACGTGCAGAGAAATATAAAAAGCCAGAGTTGAAGATAGATAGTACGAAACATCCTTCAACAAATGAAATCAAAAACTTAGTTCAAGATAAAGAAAGTCATATTGAAACAACCACACAAACCTCTATAATTTCACATAGAAGTTCACAAGAATATGAATCTTTGCAATGCGCTCAACGATTAAGTGGTACGAGTGTCTTTGATAATGGCGTCGAAAAGTGTACAGAATTCTTGGTTCCAGCTGCACCAAACGCTGCACAAAGAAATTCGCTTATACCATCGTCCTTGATATCCTCCACGGAATTTTTAACGGAATCTGGGATACTATTCATACCGCCATGTAATCCAAATACAAATGCAAACAGAAAGCGTGATCCAGTTATATCACTCTCCAGTTCAGATAACGAGAACAGCATATCTCAATCATCGTTCGCAAACCTTTCATCGACAAGTCGACGAACTCGTGCTTTGAAGCCAAAGAGAAATCAACAACAGACTACTAGTGAAACAAGCAGAATGCATAATTTTTCTGATATGTTAAACCAGCAGAATACATCTTTAAGTGCCAAATCTCCTGATCTCTTTAGTAATTGTTCAGATTTTGTTCAATTGCCATGTACTCAACCAAATTTAGATAGCGAAGAACCAAACACACCATTTGAAGGCTTCAAAATTTTTGGATCCGAAGTCAAGCAGTTGCAGCAGCATTATGCCTCCAAAAAAAATAATGCCAACAACTCATATAACAATGCCAAAAAGTCTTACCGAGATCAGCGTAGTTGCCTTGATATTTTAGAAAAAATGTTTGATCCCTTAAATAAAAAATCAAAGCAATTAACCACCGAAAAATCATCTACGCGCTCTAAAAATCTATGCCGGGTCCCTACAATAGCAAATAAACAAAAAAGTAATACTCAAATATTACCCTCGCATCCCATAGAGGTAATAGCAGAAGCTCGTCAACAACAAGAAGTAATGAAACGACTACAAAAAAGTTCTACTATCACCTCATCCTCTCCGTTGCAAGATGATGATGTTTTTGAAATTACCAATAACGGCTCTTTCGGCAGTGTTATGCGTTTACACGCAAATGGTAACATATCACCCGTACAGAATACGCAAAAGCCGAATGGAAAACAACACAATAAAATTACAAACTATTTAATAGGAAATGCTATACAAAATGTTTCCCAAGGAGAAACAAATATAAACAGTACATGTCACTTGAATATGGAAACTGCTACTCCTAGTAAAAGGCACCAACAGTCATCCGTTGTACAAAATATCAACGTAAAAAAATCACCGAAAAGCAAATGCAACACAACACAAGCAACCAAATTAACTAAATGGTTTACAAAGCCATCAGAACGGAATAGCCATGAAGCCATTGTGAAGGAAAAATCTTCAACTTCAAAAAAGACAACCACTAAGCGGATACAAATAAACCAAGTAATTGACGAGGTTCTAACAAATCCATCATCACCACCACCTACAGCAGGTAAAAGAGTTCTTAAAAGACGTAGATTAGTTTTATCTTTTAATAAATAGTTCCCACATACAATATATGCATATACATATGTATAGTTACGTGTGTGTGTGTGTACATACATTTATAAATTTTTTTTTTTTTTTTTTTTTTAATTGGTGTTTAGTAAAGACGTATAAAATATAAATGAAACTAATAATGGAAAAGTACCTAAGAAAATTTACCTGGAAAACATTTTTTATAGATAAAATATTATTATGTTTTAGTCGAATGCACATTATCTTGCACATAATACCTACATACTCGTATATAATTCAGTCATAAATACTATGTGACCAATTTCATGATAAAAAACTTATAGACAATTGTATTGAAAAATGCTTATTTTGGGATGGTGGTTTCATATTTATAAAATTATTTTTGAATAAACCATCAATATGCATATGACTTACCATTTTGATGAAGGGAATAAAATATATGTAACTCTAAAATATATACGCATATGTATAAGACTGTCATTTCATATTCTATATTGTGATGTCTTCAGAAGAAGAAAATAAACAATGGAGTATAAACGAACTGCCGTATTCATAAACATTTTTTTGAATTAATAAAAGGTATAATAATAATTTAATTTTGTACGGAAATTTTATTATTAAACCTTTTATAAGTCAAAAGGGATTTTTACGAATACGGCAGTAAAAATTTAAATAGTTTTTTTAAATTATTTCCATTTAAATCTTTGGCTTTACTTTCGTCTTCTAAATGGTGCTTCATACTGTCACTTTGTATTGAAAATGGTAATTAGAATAATGGTTTGACATCTTCGAAATTAAGAAGATATTATACAATAAGCCACAGTACTAATGTTTAATTCAAAAGTCTTTTTCTACACATATAAAATATAGGGTGAGGATTAAATTAATACATATTTCAAAAGAAAATGCCATTCAAAGTGTACTTATAAAATCAAATTTATATTTTTTAACTCCTTTGTTATTTCATACATGTTAAAACTTTTAACAATAATTCCAAATTGATTTTGAAATAATTCAATAACTTTTATTCTATATACATACATATGTATTTATGTGATTTTGCTTAAAAAAAATAAATTTTTTAACATATCGTAATATTTTATTCAAGATTTTACTATGGCTTTTATCAATTATTTGAATATTTATTTATTAGTGAAAAACAATTGATTTCGGTAACATACATACATACATTCAACTTTATATAATTGAAAGTGTTCGAAAACTTGATTTGATTAAAAATTTCTAAATCACTTTTTAATCACTTATATGCTAATGTTACTGATTGATAAATCCTACCTTCTTCATTATCTGAACGCACTATTTGCGAAATAAAACAGTTTCAAGTACTTATTTTTAAAAATTTATAATTTAGCCTTAATCCTTGACTATCTTACAATGTGCGCGTATATCTAATGTTAAAATAACATTTAGAAAATTAAACATATCTACCTTATAATATTTGCAATATATACCATGAAATATACTTATAATAAAAGGAGTTATTTATTTAATAATGAAAAATATGAAAATTTTAAAATTTGAATTAAAAACAGTAAATTAACTAGATTTAATTTTCATTAACATTCTGATTCTCTATGTCAGGAAAACATTTTTCGAAGA
Organism: Dexiosoma caninum; assembly: GCA_963924685.1. NCBI lineage: Eukaryota > Metazoa > Arthropoda > Insecta > Diptera > Tachinidae > Dexiosoma > Dexiosoma caninum. The sequence continues at coordinate 25,140,459 of OZ004729.1, read as the reverse complement.
AATAAAAGAAAGAAATAAAAAAAATTCAAATTATTTATGAAATCACGCAAAAAAAATAAATAAATAAATTATTTGGGTTTGAAATTTTCCATATATTCAGAATTTTATGTAAATGTAAATTATTAATTATAACTACCTACTTCTTCCATCTGTTCTTTGATTCATAGATATTTTATTAAGCAATTTACTTTGAAATACAATACAAAAACTATAAAATTTTATTATCATAAATATTTGAAATATTTTGTTGAATTTCATAATAAAAATTTATATAAAATAAATAAACACTACTATTTTTTACTAAATATAATGGTTAAATTGTGCATAACGGCTTTGCGTTGGTATTCTAGTTCACGTTTACATGAACTCTTCAAAAATGGAGGGCACTCATAGCGGATATTTTCTCTGCAGTAAGTGTTATTGTTCTGTGCAATAAAATTGAATTCGCTTTCAGCGTGTACTAAAAACAAAATAAAGTGATAAGCAGTAAAAGCATTTAATAATGTTGTAAAAATTTAACAAAATATGTTCTTAAAGAAAAACCCAGGTTTAACTGAACATCAAATTTGCAATTAAAAATCCCCAAAAAATTAAAATAAAAAGATTTAGAAAATTTTTCTTAATACTTTTTTTTAACCTTTTTTATTATTTTAACAATCTATTTTTTTTTAAGCTTTAAGGTTTTTTCTCTTTTTATTTATTCTCTCTTCGATATTTCGTTAACCTTCGGTTAACATCTTCAGGAAGTATTTTATTTTTTTTTTTTTTTTTTTTTTTTTTTTTTTTTTTATAATAATATATAAATAAAAAACTTCCTGAAGATGTTAACCGAAGGTTAACGAAATATCGAAGAGAGAATGAATAAAAAGAGAAAAAACCTTAAAGCTTAAAAAAAAATAGATTGTTAAGATTTAGAAAAATTGGTAGAATGAAATCGAATAAAAAAAAAGTACTTGTGGTATAAAATAATTTTTGCAGAGGCTAGTTAGTTTATTTTGTTTGTACTTTCGCAATTCTCAAACATATTTTGAGAGTTTTTGTATAAACATATGAAATTTTTTAGCTTTTGTTTTTATTTAAATTAGTAATATATTAAAGAAATTTTTGTCGTGTTCAAGTTCACTGGTACTGTATCACAATATTGTGAAGAAATTACATTCCTGATTTGATTTTGGAAAAAAGAACAGTTAAGTATAATGCGATTTTCTATGCCACTACGCATGTCATCAGTACTCTTTGTGTCAACATGTAGTTAGTTGTAAAGTTATTAATATCATCTACTTAACCTCTCAGAGCGTAGAAAAATGTGTACGAGAATAATCATTAATGTCTACATACTATTAACAAAGGTTGTCAGCTTTTGTTGTTTTTTATGTTTCTAGTAAAGGTCATACTTCATATATTCCGAAAGGACAAAGCTTCTGTTTCAGTACGGGTGAGAACGAAATTATTTTTTTATACAACTTTTTAACTCTATTTCCTTTATTAAATTTTTTCAATAACTACAGTTCGATTAAATTTTATTCCGAATATTTAAATTAGTAATATTTATTTGAACTACAATTATGTGAACAAGGTTGTCGTTATAAAGTCATTAATATTATCTATTTTACTCGACAGGTTTTTGTTCTTTTCTGTTTCAGTATAGATCATATATTCCCTAAAGTGGAAATAATCAATTCACATTATGTAAATTTTTACTACCTAAATATCTATAATTCTGTGCTATATTATCTATGTCTGCCTTAAAATTTATTCTTTCTGTCAATGGTGTGTTAATTATTTATAACATGCCAGAACATCAATCGCCTTTTATAGTTATTTTCTGTGTTTAATATTGAAACATTTTCAAAATCCGAGAAATGATATAATTTGGAACAAAGAACAGATAAAGTTGTTTTCTGTGAATTTATTTTGGGACACTTTTAGAAAATATTTTTTTTTGTATATTGAAAATATTTTATATTTTTTATAATTTTTTTCCTGATGTTAACAAACTAACGAAATATCGAAAATAAATTATAAAAAAATGGAAGACTATGTTTAACAAATAAAAAAAATACCACACAAAGCTGCACTACAAATGTATTAAAGAACAACATATTATTTGGGATGGAAATACTGCTTCTGAACAGTTTATTGCTGAAGTACTTGTAAAGCAAGTAGTTAATGAGCTGAAACCAAATTGAAAACTAATACTGCTGAGAGAAGTCGAAGATTATGGTATTTATAACTGACATCAGAATTCCGTCCGGTGGTGAAAATATAACAATTGTTAATGATTTTAAGTACCTTCGGGTTCATATTGCCATTTTATTTAGAAAATTATGTGGAAAGTATATGTAATACAAAATACATGATACGCATTGTTGTATATTAGATATGTATGTACATACATATGTGTAAGAAAAACAAAACCTGGCTAACTGGTTAAAAACTTCAAGCTACAATCATATATTGATATTAACAGCCTGATGCACAAACGATTGTTTGCTAAAGTTAAAGTCTACTTTAACACCGACTTCTCTTCCCATACAAATTTCCTTCTTCAAGCGAACAACAATCGCAACAACAATTATTCAAGATTTTCTGATAAATTTCTTGTAAAACTATTGTACATATTATTTTTATATCTAATAATAATAACAAGTATTATTTGGAAACATAAATATATATTTTGAAAACTATTCAGCATTTCTTACAAAAACTTCTTGAAAGTTCTATAAACAAAATATACACATATGTATGTACATAAGTATTTACCTATATATACATATTATGCGTTCTCCCACCAAATTGATGATACATGAAAAATGTTTCTACTATTAACGTACTAAATTTAGAAATTAATATCTGTGATTATGCATCAATTATTTTTGTTGGACCTGTGCTCAGGGGATTTCCTTCATATTCCTATTTCAGAGTTATATCTTCAGCCCAATATGTCTCATAGATTTAGAGTAGAACGAAATATTTTAAATATATGTACATATATGATAATGCTATTATTAATTTAGAAATAGAGTGAATTATTCTTTTACTTACAACAATAAAGACCTTTAAAGAAGCATGTTTCATGAATGGACTGTATGGAATAAACTGCGGGTTTCACTTCCGGCAACGATTTAATAACAATAAAGTTTGCCTTGGCTGTATTCAGCCAATATGGCCAATGAGATAAGCGTTCGGTATACTCAACTGTATAACGCCAATCGTGCGCATGGCCACTATCTGATAAAATTTTGAAATTTAAACTGAAAAGAAAAATTAAAATAAATGAACGTTCACACAAACATAGAACGTTTCAATATATTTATTACATCGTAGGATTTAACAGTTTCATTTTATTAAAATCAGCTACATAATTCCAAACATCTTCCGGTCTTTCATGTCTGATAACAGCATCTAGTTCATATTGATGATAACCACTTGAAAACATTAAATACACTATTAGAAGTAAAGTTATTGTGAGGCTAGCACTCTTAATATTGCAGCGTTTCGTAGATCGTTTCATTTTTAATATAAGTATTTTCTAAATATTTATTAAAAAATAAAATTAGAGGATTTGCAGTAACAAAAGTCCAAATAAAACTGAATAATGTTTCAATGAAATTCACATGAAGAGTGGATAAACTACAAATATTCTGTATTCTATCCATATATACATATGTATGTATCTGCACATACACACTATCCAAACACATGGTGTATTAAAAAGTACACCTAAATAGGGAAAATGTAAAGTTTTATGGTTTCGTTTGAAACAGTAGAAGAGAGATATTTTTCAGCACAATTGCTGTATAATTTAGGGAATATTATTACGATTTGATTCGATATTTAGTTCACCATGTAGAAATAGAATTTTTGAGTTTAATTCAAATTTTAAAAAATTCACTAAGGGTTTTTAAGTGCATTTACACGCATATGTGCCTCATTTGAAACTTTAATTTGTGATGATTATATAAATACGAACTTATTGACTTATAAAAGCTTGAATTATAATACAAAAAAGTATCTTCTACAGTTGTTCAAGAAATTATATTTCGGCGAGTCTTTGATATAACAAGCCTATTATAAATGTTCTATAGCAATAACGAAAAAATAACGAATTTTTTACGTACATCTTCAAATTTCGTTATATGTACAGAGGTTTCACGTATAATATGCACAACGAAAATAGCTTTAACTAATGGCGTTTTCCTTTCTGGCATAAGTCTAACATATACATATGCTACATTTCGTCTTCCATTCTAAAAATATGTAACATTCTAAAATGAGATCGCATTCCCTTTTAGGGAGGTGCTGAATGCGAGTAGTCAGCGTGTTGGCTCTGCAACCAGGAAGACCCAGGTTCGAATCCCAGCTGGGTCAAATCAGAAAAAAGTTTTTTTCTGAGTTTTCTGTGCTACAGCACCCTCCTTCGTCGGTATTTGAGCAATAAAACGTCGGCGAAGTAAAATAATAAATAAAATGGCTCCATTAGCTTAAAAATAATGCGTCAAAAAAACATCAAAGACGCCGCAACGTTGCTTTATAATTTACACGCAACTGCAGAGTTGTGGAAGAATTAAGCTCTATCTTCCTACCACTTTCACCACCTGTCTATTTCTTCCCTATCCTTCTCTCTAGTTCCAGTGCAATGCCTTGCATATGTAGGGGATAGCCCCTGAGCACTGGTCCAAGATAAAAAAAAAAAAATAACTGGCAAAATATGCAACATAGTTGACCCTCTACTCTCAAGTTGGGATGAGATACTGACCTGTTTTACATCTTTGATAAATACCTTTTTTTTTTTACAAATAAGAGCTTTTATTCTTGTCATTTTATTTGCTAAAGCGGGAGATTTATAAAAAATTCATTATAATGGATAATTATTATTGATAGCATTATACTAAAAACCGTAGAAACAGTGAAACGGTAAGTTAAGCTTCAAATATTTTGTACCATTGTGGTAATAAAAAATGTATCACCTTTTAAAGGTATTGGCAAACTGTAGAAACTGTTATCCATTGCAAACGCGACATTTTTCTTCGGAGGGGAAATCACCATAAGTATTTTTGATTTCTTATAACGAAGGTTCACTGTGTAATTTTTTTGCAACACGATGGAGCTCATAAAGCTTTATTTACCATCTTTATTACGAATGGAAAATAGGTTAGATGGCAGACCCTCCCCGAAGGAGAACGCCCCACTTATCCCAGAGCTCAGACCGTTGTGATACCACAAGAACTTCCAGGCTCTATGCGGTAATCAAAACCGCACCTCCATATTGAGAAGACTAATGCTTCTGCACTAGGCTACGGAGACACCCTCGAATGAAAATTCGTTTCTTTTAAAAAAATTCCCCTTTAAACAAATCGAATGAAAGATTTGTGGATATTTTAATACTCATTAAATTTCTCTGATCCAGTAAAATTAATCGTGGCTTGAATTTGCGCTAAAATTCTAAATTAAAAAATTAATGCAGGGTGAACCAAAGGTTCTCATATACATACATATAATATGATACCATTAGAGTTTAAATACGTACATACATATCTGCATACATATGTATGTTTTTTTTTATACTTGATACATATATTTATTAAAGGAAATGAATTGCCCATGATACAATTGCCGCATAAATTTTAGTTATTTTTTACATTCATTTTTTCAAATGAAAAATATATGTACATATTTCAATAGCAAAAGAGAATTCTTAAAAAAAAAAAAAAAACATACCCTTTCCTTCAATTTAAGAAATGAACTCTCCCAATAAATGTAAAAAATATAGTTTATATTCTTACTGCCATATTCATAAACATTTTTTATAATTATAAAGCCTTTATAAAATGAATCTTTTGTGAAAATTTCATTTATAAATCACAAATAATTTTTATGAGTATTGGTAGTATATGCTCATCAATCAGTAGATATAAATCTATTTATTTTTAGTAATACAAAAATTTAATCCTATTTTCAATTGATTAATATAAATTTAATTGATTTAATAGTTATCATTCATATGTAAAAGTTTTTCTTGTAAACTTTTTCAGTACGCTATTGTCAATAAGAGGCTAAAGAAGCTAAACAAATTGTGAAAAAAGTAGCGAAATTTAGCCCCAAAAAAGCTAATATGGTCACACTGCTTTCTGCATACCTGCATCCCAGCCAACATTTTTCTATTCTCTAACATAAAAATGGTGAAGCAAATATTCTGGCTTGTTATGGAAATCAAGTCAGTCAGAATTGTCTCATATCCGAATTGAAAATACATTCCGATTTGAATTGGTGTTATGAAATCGTCTTGTATTTGCCTTGATTCGATAATAAACAAAAACAATGTTCGAATCAGCTGTTTGGCTTTGAATACATTTTTTACCGGCATTTTAAACACAAATTGGACATTTTATTAACAAGTAACACACCGAGCAACATGACCGGTGTGAAGCCTGTTGCACGGTATGTTTGCCGGTGTATAACAATGCTTCGTGTTGCCTTTTTGGTTTTTTTTAGTTGCTTCATTTGTTGCAAGCTGTCGTGGTGTGTAGAGTTTGTTGAAATTTGCGGAGAAACAATATTTTAAAAATTACGACATCGAATATAATTAAAATTACAAATAAAAAATTATAAATGAATATAAAAATTTAGCAGAATTCTGGAACATAAAATGTTGTATGGAGATATGAAATTAAACATAAAAAAGCAGCGTACCTATCCAAAATTTGTAAAAGAACATCGAAGCATTTCAAAAATGTTTTTTCTTCCGCGTATATTTGTCCAGCAGTGGCATATACGATAAACTTATGTTTCGTTTATGGTTGCTTGCTGTGTATTCAAAAACGAAACAAACGGAGAAACATATGTATGTTCCCCGTCACGTTTCTCGGTGTGTAGCCAGTATAACAGGCGCTTAAATGCCGTAAAGTTCTCACTTGTTTACATTTCCCGGCTGTAGCATCTTTTGTATTAACAACAAACAAACTGTCAAAACTGTAGATACTTTTAATTTTTCAAAGTTCTCTTTGTTTTAGTTGTTATCGGGGTGTTCTCATCCTGCAAATAAATACTTATACATATACTCGTATGTAAAGGGTGGTTAAATTTCAAGGGCCGATGTTGATTTTGAATAAAACACAAACTATTTAGGAAATTATTGTAATTTTATTTTATTATGATATATTGGTATTACTCAATTATGTATGGAACAAAATATCGGCCAAATGGGCGCCGCGACCACGGCAACAGTGTATGATCAATTTTCGAAGAAAATCATCTTCAGTGATGAGGCACATTTTCACCTCAGTGGATTCGTCAATAAACAGAATTGCCGCATTTGGGCGAATGAGAATCCAAGAGTGATTGTCGAAAAACCAATGCACCCACAAAGAGTGACTGTTTGGTGCGGTTTATGGGCTGGCGGCATCATCGGGCCGTATTTTTTCCAAAATGAGGCCGGTCAGGCAGTTAATGTGAATGGTGTTCGCTATCGTGAGATGATAACGAACTTTTTATGGCCCGAATTGGAAGATATGGATGTGGACGATATGTGGTTTCAGCAGGACGGTGCCACTTGCCACACAGCTAACGAAACAATGGCTCTTTTGCGCAACAAATTCAATGGCCGTGTTATCTCACGTAATGGCGATGTCAATTGGCCGCCAAGATCATGTGATTTGACACCGTTGGACTTTTTTCTTTGGGGTTATTTGAAAGAAAAGGTGTACGTCGATAAGCCAGCAACAATTCAAGAGCTAAAGGATGAGATAATTCGGCACATTAACGGCATAGAACCTCCATTATGCCTCAGGGTCATCGAATATTTGGACCATCGGATGGAGGTGTGCCGCCGTGGTCGCGGCGCCCATTTGGCCGATATTTTGTTCCATACATAATTGAGTAATACCAATATATCATAATAAAATAAAATTACAATAATTTCCTAAATAGTTTGTGTTTTATTCAAAATCAACATCGGCCCTTGAAATTTAACCACCCTTTACATATTCATATGTATGCATAGCATGACTGTGGAATAAATTGCGATTAACTTATCTATTCTACATGAACAGCAAGTAACATCTATTTAGTTGATAAAATTGTCTTTTCCAAAGTAGTCGATTGCCGCTTGTAGAGAAAAATCATATTAAAATCAAATGCATATGTATATACTAGTCACGTAAAAAAATCATTTAAAATTTATTAACAAATGTTTATTAATAAAACAAGTGTAAATGCTATAATTAATTTGTCTTAAATATAATGCAATTGAAATTGTTTCCGATTAAATGTCAATATTCGCTAATTTTTAATGTATACTGTTTACTTATCAATATAAAATAATGTATTTTCTACAACGTGCACTGAAAATAAAAACAAGCATAATAGTAAAGTATTCACTATTACGTTCAACAAATTGTAGTTTATTTTTCTCCACTAAACCTCCTATACAACTTGCTTATAAAACTTCAACTTCAACTCGTATTACAAGCGACATTCATAAGCCTGACCGAGCAAAGGTTGGTATCATTTTATATTTTGTTATTATTAACAGGTGTTATAAATTGTTTCAATTATTAATCCCGTAACATCACAGATAACCTCTAACATTTTGAGCGATTCAGCACTAACCGACAAATTTGGACGTCACCATACATATTTGAGAATTTCTTTAACCGAACGTTGCAATTTGCGCTGTAAGTATAATTCGTATATAAATAGTTGATATAGATTTGATTTTTACACAATATATGTACATATATGCACATTCATATCCATACATATAAATGAAATGCTTAATTTTGTAGTTAAATACTTCATACGATATCAAGTTAATGTTTGCCGAATACTTTAAAAGCATTGTAATCAATTATACCAATTAAGAGATAAGTTTATAAAAAAAATTGCATACACATACATACATATACGAGTGTGTACTAATTTTTATAATAGGTAAATATTGCATGCCTGCGGAAGGGGTTTCTCTAAATCCTAAGTCACACTTGTTGAATACAGAAGAAATTTACTACTTAGCACGTTTGTTTGTTGAACAGGGTGTTCGGAAAATACGTTTGACCGGAGGTGAACCGACAGTTCGGCGAGATATTGTCGAAATAATTGGTAGGTATATACAAATATACGTAAAGTTTAGTTTTGAAATTAACACACATACTATAATATATTTTCAGCCAAGCTTAAGGGTATACCTAATTTGGAAAATGTTGGAATTACTACAAATGCTTTGGTATTGACACGATTACTAGTACCTATGCAAAGAGCCGGTTTAGATGATATAAATATAAGTTTAGATACTCTAAGAAATGATCGTTTTGAAGAAATAACAAGGCGTCGTGGTTGGGAACGTGTTATTTCGGGTATTGATTTGGCGCTACAATTAGGTTATAAACCGAAAATTAATTGTGTTCTAATGCGTAATTTTAACGAAGATGAAATTTGTGATTTCGTTGAATTTACTCGCGATCGTAATGTGGATGTACGTTTCATAGAATACATGCCTTTTATGGGCAATAAATGGCACACTGAAAAATTACTAACATTTCAAGAAACATTAAATATAATAAGAAAAAATTGGCCAGACTTTGAGGCTTTGGAAAATGGGCCAAATGATACGTCAAAGGCTTACAAAGTTCCCGGTTATCAAGGGCAAATTGGTTTTATAACATCTATGACGCAACATTTTTGTGGTACGTGCAATCGTCTGCGTCTTACAGCAGACGGCAACTTAAAAGTGTGCCTATTTGGAAATAAGGAAATTTCGCTTCGTGATGCAATAAGAAATAAATGTTCAGAAGATGATTTGATAGCTTTGATATCAGCTGCTGTGAAAAGGAAAAAGAAACAACATGCAGGTGTGTATTGAATCAATTAAATTTCTTGAGAGTTTAATTCTTTATACATCAAACCAACCGCCAAGAGAAATTAAACTGTTAAGTCTTTATAAAATCATTGGAAGATTTTGTATTTGGTATTGAACAGCATTAACTCAATTGTTTATAGGCATGTTAAATTTGGCTAAAATGGAAAATCGTCCAATGATATTAATTGGTGGATAAATAATTATAAAGAAGGTGGGTATTCTGTTCTGGGAGCAAAATAAAATTATACATCTTTTTTATTTTTCAGTTAACTCCATTGATTGTCATCACTCTCATTTAAAAGAAGCTAAGCCAGTAATGCCATCACTCACACTATCTTCACCATTAATAAGTAGCTCAAATACGCTGCTATGGACACAGTCATTTTCAAAGAATAACGGCTTAGTTGTTGTACCAACTAATAACTATTGTACTAATGCAAAAAAACTCACTCATATAGATGATACAACAGGTAAAGCATCTATGGTTGATGTATCAGAAAAATCATTAACTTTAAGAGTTGCACAAGCAGAGGCTACAATATATGTCGGAGATCAAGTTGCTCAACTCATATATTCGAACAGTCTAAAAAAAGGAGACGTTTTGAGTATTGCTCAACTAGCTGGTATTTTAGGTGCTAAACAAACGTCACATTTAATACCACTATGTCATAATATAAATTTAACCTCAGTAAAAGTAAATGCCAAACTTGATTTGAGTAGCCAAACGGTTGTTCTAGATGCGACGGTAAGTTGTTGTGGGCAAACTGGTGTTGAAATGGAAGCTTTAACTGCTGTGTCTATAGCTGCTCTTACAGTCTACGATATGTGTAAAGCTGTAACGCATCACATGATTATTAAAGAAATAAAACTAATGTCTAAATCTGGTGGTCAAAGAGGCAATTTCGAGAGGTGTTAATTTATTATATTATGCTTATAACTCGTAAAAAGTAAATCACTATTATGTAACAATTTTTCATTCCTTCAACGCGAATCAAAATGAACTACGATTATTTATTTATGTTTCTTATATGGTTTAACTGGTTTAACTATATCTGTAGGTGGGAGGTAAACTGCACCAAGTCATACTTTTTCATCATAATATTGTATGTATGACGTAAGTTTATTAAGGACACCTTAGTGATATCGATATAATCGAAATAAAAAAATAATATTAGGGGAATATAAAATATTTCAGCTAAGATAAAATTTTAATACAGAGATTGAAGCATTTGTGATTTTTCAATATCCAAAATGTGACTTGGTGTAGTTTAAGCCCACATATACATATGTATGTATATTTAATTTGGTGCTAATACCAAAATCGTCAGTAGTCCTTTAACCAAATTATTGAAAAAAGCCACAAAATTCGAAATTGTATAAATTTTGGAATTTCTTAGTTTTGTTAAAAGTCTACTGGCGATGTTGGTATTAGCACCAAATGGAATGGAGATATAGATCAGCCAAACCCTATAACAAGCAAAAATGAATAATCGTAAATCACTTTTATTAGACACCTAAATCATGATGCTGATAATCATTCAATTATTAAATATGATGGTTATTTTAAAAAAATTTCCGTAATTGGTATATATGTTTCTATAGCTACATTACTATACATTAAACTTATTTTAATATAACGCTAATATATACATACATATTATCACTAGCTACTTTGGCTATCAGTTATAATAAATTAAATTTTTAATTAAATATTTAAAATAATATTAAATTTTGATATTCCTTTGTTTCGTTTGTTTTGTTTCATTTTTTAATTTTTTCATTTGATTCAAAATACATTAGTTATGCTGGCCGATGGCAAGCCTAGTGTAGATGAGAATAAAAAACTAAAAATAGAAATGTGTATGTGTTATAAAAGTAAACTCATGGATTGTTATGTTTTTGTTTATAGATTTTTTGGTTTGTATGTTTAATATTCAAACAATTCTCGTTTGATTAATTGAATTTTAAACATATAGATCTTGGGTTTGTATTCAGAAATTAGGAAAATCCACTGATGAGCTAAGTAAGCGTTAGCGAAATAGTACTATATGGATATGCTTTCCTCCTCAATTATTGAGTTGCTTTTGTAATAAAATGCTTTATGATATTTTTCATACTGTATGAGAATATCATAAGGTATGTAATAATAAATTTCACATATAGTTTATAAGGGAAAAAGCACAATTAGAATCATATATATAATAAATTAATTTAAATTCTTATATTCAGTTGATTTATGCAATTTGCGATGATTGTTATATTGTTGAGGGTTGGTTACTGGTGGGAATGTAATTCAGTTATGAAACAAATTTAAAAAAAAAATGTAAATTAATTCTCAAAACACAGCCGGAGACTGATACACGAAGAATAAAAATAAATTGAATTAAAATTATAACGTTCAAAAATAAATCTCATCTGTCATTTCTTGAAGACATGTCCATTCCTAATTGATTGGAATTTCCTTTGTGACTATTCCTAATTGATTGGAATTTTCTTTGTGACTATGGGAATTCATTGTACGATTCCACATGATTTTATTTACTTCATTCTATTTGCAATTCTAAATAGTTGCCATCCGTAATACCATATTTGGCAATTGGCAACCCAGCGGAGGTCCGATTGCCATATATAATTGAACCATTTATATTTTTAATACAACAACTAAGTTTAAGAACGCAAAATTTAGCAAGAAATTGGCCGTTGGAAAATATGAACTTATTTATTCAATACATAATTAAGAAAATAATGCAAGGGCAGTATTGTAAGATTTTTTTAAACTTACCTGAGGATGGCGTGACGTCTTTGGATGTTAGAGTTACATTCCAAAAATTTATTTGTGCATAGGAAGTTAGGGGAGTCGTTGCGCCATAAAATTGCAAACACAAAATTTATATTTCGTTACACATGAATTTTTTTGCTTTATTTTATATCATATTTGATTTCTTTTATTTGATATATGCTTCTTTTAGCAGAATTTTCATACTTAATTATTTTTAAACATACACGCTCTTACTCTAGGACTTCTTTTAACTACATTTATATTTTTTCTAGAAATTTGATATTTTATCAAAACTATGCTTTTTAATTTGATTTTTGCTTATATTTTTCGATCTACACACAAATTTTTATAAAATTTGCATATCATTTTCTTATTTACCAACACACAGATTACACACTCTTACTGTAGGATTTCTTTCAACAATATTTTTTTTTCTCATTTTTTCTAATTAAACTATAACTTTGATTCGTATTTATTTAATCAAATTATAGCACTTCATTATTTTACAATTATTGCCTATTGAACGATTTTAAGCTTATTTTTATTCCACGCGATTATTATTTAATATATTAAAGGAACATTTTACATTCAGAAATTTTAGTTTGTACCGTGGGCAGCAAAGCGCGGAAATTAAATGCAAAGTTGAAATAAAATGTACCAAAATGATGCCAGATTATAAATTAGAAAATGCAAAATATTTTGACATATGTATTAAACATTGAAGGCATAGATCACATGACCGTGTAAATAGTGTAAATATTAACTTTGTATTTATTTGAGCTTCTCCCGATTTATGTACAAAAAGTATGCTTTGTTTACATAATCGAGTTATTTCATACAAAAAAAAATATAGAAATAGTATAGAGAATCTTCTTTGTATCCAATTAGGCTGTATTCAAGTATGCTTTGTTGACACGGTCATGTAAAAATGCATTTATTTATATTTTTAAAAAACATCTGTGACGATCATATTTAATATATATGGCAACATATTGTGCTTTTTTAGTTCATACATCTGGCACCATTTTGTTACATTTTATCACAACTTTGCAAGATCTTGACATTTAGTTTCCGCGCTTTTTATGCCTTCGGTACAAGTGAATCTTTCTGAATGTAAAATTTCGGTAGGAAATTAATATATTAAATACTAATCGCGTGGGATAAAGATAGGCTTAATATAATGGTTCAATAGGTAATAATCGGAAAATAATGAAGAGCTATAATTTCATTAAATAAATACGAATGAAAGTTGTCGTGTGCTCAGTTGGAGATAAAGAAGAAAAAAATGTATTTTATATGCAAATTTTGTAAAAATGAGTGCGAGAATCAGTAAATATAAACGAAAATAAAATATATGAATGTAGAGTTTTGATAAAATATCAATTTCCAGAAAAAATATAAATGTTAAAAAAGGGGTATAGTAAGAGTGTGTAATCTGTGTGTTGGTAAATAAGGAAATAATGCATTTTATCTGCAAATTTTATAAAAATTTGCTTGAAAATCGTAAAATATAAAAAATAAAATGCATAGCTTTGATATATCAAATTTCTGGAAAAAATATAAATGTAGTTTAAAGAAGTTTGAGAGTAAGAGCGTGTATGTGTGTATGTTTTAAAAAGAATTAGTATTAAAATTCTGCTAAAATAACCAAATATCAAATAAAAAAAGCAAATATGAAATAAAATGAAGCAAAAAATTTCGTGTGTAACAAATTATACATTTTGTGTTTGTAATTTGACGGCGCACAAACATCCCACTTCGGAATGTAATCTAAGCCAAACGAAAATGGATGTTTCGAATGTAACTCTAACTTCCGAAGACGTCCACGCCGTCTTCAGGTATGTTTAAAAAAATACTACTATATTGTTTTTGCATTATTTACTTAATTAGGTATTGAATAAATATCTTTATATTAATTTCCAACGAACTATTTCTTGCTAAATTTTGCGTTCTTAATTTTAACTGTCGTATTAAAATAAATGGTTTGATTATGTATGGCATCCGGACCTCAGTTGAGTTGCCAACTGCCAATAACGGTATTACGGATGGCAACTGGGAATTGTAATTTCAGTTGCTTCTTAATGCTTTTTGAATAACTAAGATTTTATGGTTACCAATTGGTAACGCAACTGACGTTCACAAGAAAATTAATTGTTAATAAACATTTATTAATAACCATATTTGAACAGGCCCAACGGTAACTCATATAATGTATTTCAAAATATTTCCACTTAAATTTGTAATAAATCTTAATATGATGATGTAATAATGGCTGCATAATTATATTGCGGATTCTGTTTGACTAGGTCATAGATGTTTTTAATTTTATTTAAATCAAAGTTATTCTACAAACATCTTTAATGGAATTCCCTGTACATAGTCATTCTCCATTCGGAGATTTAAGAACTTTGTGTTGTTTTATTGTTTTTTCTCCTCTTCCAAGCCACTGCTATATTTACCTTGTGACTTTCGGATTTGCAAAAATTATATATATATATTACAGATTCTTCATAAGACTTTCCTGAATCGTACCTTTTTTATCTTTTTGCTCGCCACACAATACCAGATACTGTTCGTTGTTTCAGTTTTCCGGTGTCTTTAGTTTTGTATTCAGCATTATATTTTTCGCTCATCTTTCTTGGCTTCGTTGTCGTTGGAGAATAATTTGCTTATTTTACTATCCAATTTTTTAAGAAAATATTTTTTTCATCTTTCTTAGTTTTAATAATTTGTTTCTTATACAGTATTTATCGGAAGTGGAGTGGAACACGCCAGCTTTATCTACCGCAAAGAATGCTTTGATACACTTCGAATCGAATGTTTCTTTTTTTTTTTGTTATTGTTAACATTTTCTTAACGAAATGTAAAAAAAAAATTTAATGACAAGCAATATAATTCTAAAATAATGATGACCTCCAGCTTAAAAATTAAATAATACGATAAATTAATACATTATATGTGGTTTCATATGAATGCCTTTTATTTTGCATAACTCTTATTCTAATTTCTTCTAAACACAAGCATTAATTGTTGGAACCGTTCATTTAATGAAACTTTCAATGAATTGAAGAAAGTGGCATGATATTGAAGAGTCGAAAACATTCTTAAACATTTTAGTTAAATTTATTCTCCATCCTTTTGTTAATAATACATATTACAGCAACTCAATTGGATACTAATACATTACGATTTTCTGCTGTTTTCTCATCTGTTTGTGATTTTTGTGCATCACCTGCTAATTGTTCACCTCGTATTCTTATATTGTGTTCCTCTTTGAATTTATTTATTTGCAGTCCTTTCTTGGTTAAATCTTCTTTCACCAGTGTTATAGTCTTCTCTATAAAATCTTTATTTTCTACGAGTTGAGGTAAAACTTCTTTTACAGTACGTTCACATAATACGCCACCGATTAATCGAAAACATTTTCGATCGGGATCAACAGTTTTAAGTGTGTCTATCACAGTCCTAGAAAAAGGATTTTAAGAAGTCTTCATTGAGGTTATGTCCATTAAGCTTACTTGTGTTCTTTAAGATCCATTTCCAACGTATTAAGATTGTTTACCAAATTTCTTTGCTCATTTCGAAGCTGTTGAAATTCACCTATAAGTTTTTCGTTCATTTTCGAATCTTTTAATTGCTCGCTACTCATTCTTTTTAACAATTTTTTCAACAGATGTACAATAATAAGAAAGCTACTCTGGCGTTATTTGCGTTATTTGCGTTATTCTTAAATGGAAAAACAATGATGAATCAAGTGACAGTTTAGTTCAAGGGTTACCAAGACCTTTTTCTATTTACTTACAAGTCAAATCACTTCAATAAGATACCCGTATTCGAGATTTATAAATACAAGGTTGTCACAAGGGCGAATTTATCAATTGGCTCTGCTGGTCGAACGTCAAATTTTTTGTAAACATGTTTTCGTTAAATATAGCATTACTTAAGAAGAACGTGGTTAATTAGTGTAATTAAGTTGAATTTAAATTAATTACTGCAAAAAGTACATTTATTTTAGAATTTTATTATTAAAATATAATAATTATTTATGATTCGAATTTTGAAATTGTGCTTTTTTTCGGGAAAAAATTTTCAACAAATTTTTAAATTTTAAACAAATGATTTGATTATGTAAGAAAGTAATGATGAATAATGAAAAAATTAACATTGTGCAAAAAATTATGTATAAGGAAATTAAAACAATAATTTTTAATATATAAAATCAATTAATCACACTGTAAGGCCTGTAACTCCGAAACCTGGACTTGTGCTGAAAATAGGCTTTACGGATTAGTAGTTAATATGTCTTGCACAATTACAATAGCAAATTCGGATTAAAGGTATAACTGTATTACTCAAACAGTTTGATTGATTGAAATATCATCGTTTAAAATTTGTTTCCTTTGCTTTGTTTCCTATGAACATTATTATATCGAGTACTCAGTACTCAATAATTTTCCTAACCTAGTTATCTGTGATTAATTTTTATAGTAATTGTTTTTAAAAATAAAAAAGGCAATTTATAATAATTATTATTGGGTCAAAAATAAGTGTTTTGAAAGAAATCGAAGAACAAATAGGAAAATGTTTCAGAGCATTATAGATTTTTGCAATTATTGGTGGTTTCGTTATTTAATGGTAACAGAATTGTACATGGTAGAGAAATGGGAACGTGTTACAATACGTAAGTAAAGTAGTTCAGTACTTTAAATTCTTCCTAATTTGTTTACCAATCATTCAGTGGGACTACGGTGTTAGGTTTCTCAAAAATTCTGCGACTGTTTCACTATGTAAATAATGGGCTGTAAAATTTGAAATAATAGGTAAAAATTTGGGAGACGAGAATTGATTTTTAAATAAAAGAAAAATTGGAACAAATAAAGTTTAGGTCCCCTCGCAGAAAAAAGCAGACCAGCCGATAGAAAATTCAAAAAAAAATGAGCAGAAAGCCTAAATTTTCGAATTATGGGATCCTGAAGTTTTAGTACATGTTTGTGTAGGAAGGGTAGATTTTCCATTTCTTGATAGAGTACATGAGTGTTAATATTTTAAATCAACAGTAACTTTAGGATTAGTGTTTTTTATATGCGAGATTTTTACAACTTTCAGATTGCTCCTTCTGCCATACATACATACATAAGTGTTTTCTGGCGAATTTAATTAGTTACAAATGGCGTAATTGCACTTGTTTAATGTACTGATATTATAGGTACATGCAGAAGTATTTATGAACATACATATACATAAGTATATAAATTCTAATTATGAATAATTATTTTTTATTTTTATATTTCAAAGAATTATAATTTCCTATTATTCCTGATGATGTTAACAACCTGTTAACGAAATATCGAATAATAAAAACAAAATAAAATAAAAAAAGACCTCAGGCTTAATAAATATATATCAAAAAATATAATAAAAAAAGGTCAATTAATAATATAATTAAAATTTATTTAGAAACTATTTCTCTCAGAAATATTCCATATGCAATAAATGTGTACACACATCCATATGCGAACACATATTTATTATTATAAATTTAGGTAAATAGTGCGTGATTAGATTGATATTTTAATTATTTATATATTTTTTTTTTTGATTTGTGAACGCCATTCTTTATTCTGATGTTGTTAATTAATTTTTCGATTTCATTTCAAATACTTCTTTTAAAAACTACAAATAGATGTAATATTTGCGGTATTATTTACACTTTTCTGGTATTTCAACTATTCTGTACTGCTTTCTTTCACTGGCAATTTATTCGGCAGAACACCCATCTCAACAATAATGGATCAACGAACTAGTAAGCTTGCTGTTTAAAAAATTCTGATGTATTCGGAATTACACTTAAATAAACATAAAAGCATTAAAGTCTTAAGCCCCACAAACAAATTATTTTTTTTAAGAAAGTTTGTATAAAAATAATGAACTACATATAAGTTATACTTGAAAACAGTAACGCTAAAATCTACTGTAAAAAGCTTGCAACTTAATAAAGTCCAGCTTTTACTTCTGAAAAGATAATTTAAAATGAAAACATAAGTATGTATGTTACCCTGACATATTAACCCACCTTTTTTTAGTGTTTTTTTTTTATTTATTATTTTGTAATAAACTCGTTGGTATTATATACTGTATGTAATTTTTTTTCTATTTTAAAATTATATTAACATGAAATATATATATATTAACATGTATATGAAATCTTTTGTAAACCAAAAATTTTCACAATAAAGATATACCCCTAAGGATGTGTGTATTTACATACATAAATAAAAATATTTAAAAAATAAGTAAATTATAAATAGTTATTCTATATAAAATGTTAAAATAATTTTAAACTACAATATTAATAAATATTCTATAATAAAAAATCATTCTATGTATATACTTAATATATATTCGATTTAGGCAACCTCTGTGTTTTTGCTTCAAATTGAAATCTCGATTATGGATAGCAACCGACTAAATATTAATAAGCAAGCAAAAAGTATACATTTGTAATAAAAAAAATCTGAATTGAAGCTGGAGCACACTATATTCATTTTTTTATAGCATCCATGACAAAAGTTTTATTATCATTGTTTTATTTACATTAATTTTATAGAGATATAATACTATAGAGTAAATTTTTTATGTTAAACAAAATTTTGGTCCTGAATATATATGTCGAATGAAAAGAAAATAGCATTATTAATGTAAATCCTGTATTTTATTGGGAAAGTTAAGAAGCGGACCTATTTACCATTCATTATTTGGTTAACTTAGTAGAATAAACGAAATTTTCCAAAAAATACTTTCAGTTTTTTTTAATTTACATTAAAAAAAGCACGTCAGCCAATGGTAGTTTGTTTAAAACTATTGAAGAATTGTGATGATAACAAATTTATATACAGTGGCAGAACGATTTAGGTAGTATGAATTCGGACAATAAAGGCTGGTAATTCCTACTCGAAAAACTCTTTAAGTGATCATTTATTATTTCATTCCTTTGTATTATCTTCAAATCACTACTTATTAAAAGAATTTCTTAAAAGGCTTTGTGCTTTTTCCGCGAATGTATAAAATTCGATTTTTGATATGAGTATACATATGTAAGCCAAATAAAAACAGCATATTTATTTAATATACATAAAATATTTTATGAAGAAAAGTGTACCCAGACACATTCTTTTTAATGATTGTATTAATAAACACATACAGTATGATTAAGTTATCATCATATACACAAAACACAAATAATACATAATAAAGCATACAATTTTTGTTTCCTTTTATTTTATTACGTACATGTGTTTTGAAAACTAAATTCTTCACACTTTTGTAGGTTTCTCTTAAATACATGTGTACATTGATATCAGAAAATATGTGTAGAAGGTTATTATTTATTAATTTAAAATACATGGTAGTTTTTAGTTCCTTTATGATAATCTCTAAAAATATTTCTGAATCCTTTTTTACTCTTTACATGATTGCAAATGTGAATGATTTGAATGTGAATGGTGGTGGTTATGTGAATTGGTGGTATTAGACGCTCCGGACCCTGGTAATATGGCATTATTCGATTTTATAACGGGATTGCGCAAAACGAGTTCAGAATCTTCTGATATTATTGGTAGCAGATTTGTCCAATGATAGTTAATTAGGTGACTTATGCTTTCAAATATACGGTCCTTGGTACGCACAATACCCTCTGGATCAATAAGTAATAAATGTTTAGGGGTCCTGCCTTGAAGTCCAGTTAGGACATACTGACCATGTTTACCTTGAGATTCACGTACCAAAAAATCACCATCAATATCTAGCATACTCTCGGCTTTTGGCCGACTAACTGACCCATGAAACCAAGTTTCTGTCATTAATTGTGAACGTTGCACTTCAGCAGAAAGGGAGAGTGGTGCTGTAAAAAAAAGAGAATATATAAATTCTGTTTTTATTATAAATTTATATTCAAATTTACGTATGTCAAACACATCTGGGGGTTGTTGATGTTGCTGCTGTTGTTGAGAAACTGTCATGTTATCCCTCATTGGATCAAATGCATTTATATTAATTTTATTTGACGATTGATCAGGTGGTGGACTGTTTAAATCGATAAGATTACTACTGAGACGATCTCTGGGTTTCTTTAAATTCAATTGAGCGACTTTCTGCTGATGTTGATCATTGTGGAATTCATTATCATTCATTAAATCTGGAGGTAATTTATTAGGTAAATCATTATAATATTCCTTGTCGTTTTCTTTACTAGATGCGTTCATGTTGTCCATATTTTGGGAATGATGAATTCTGAATCGTAAATTAAAGGAGAGGTCGTGCAAATATATTTATTTATTTATATGTACTAAGGTCACGAAAATTATAGTTTGATATTATAAAGAATTGATTTTAAGTATAATATTTACCCTTTTCGACTTATAGCATTATAACGTAACATAAAAGCTTTACCAATTGTTACAATAAGATCCTCACTTTCACCGCCTATGCATTCCAACACATAGCAAGCTCTCCATTCATCTTCGTTTTTTGCAATGTAGGCCAAAAAATCAAGCGTATCCTAAATAAAATTTTTAACAATAATAATTTATTTAAGATCCATAATTTGATATTAATCTCTATAAAAGTAAACAAAACAAAAAAATTATAATTTTGTAATAAGTCTGATATTTATTTTCATGCGCTATTTGATCGCTAATAAAATTAAAATAATTATAATTTTATAAACCCTTCATGTAACACTTACCGTATCACCACCTGAAGCAAATGATATTCTGGGCATTTGATGAGATGCTATTATTTCCCCAGTATCAATATTTATTAAATTTAGTGAACGACTTGATACATTAATTATAACATTAGTGCCAGCATTCACCATACAAGGACGCTCTGCTATATATTGCGAAATCTTTTTATCGATTCGTCGCTTTCCGGCAGATTTTAGACCTGCCGCTTCGCATACACGATTTATGCACTCCCTATAAATAAAAATAAGTTTCGGATGCTGCTGCAAAAAAATTGGCAAAACCTACCTGGCAACTTGCGTTCTTGTGTGAAAATCTAAAGATTTCATGGAGGTGTTGACTTCAATGCAGCCCGTATACTAAAAATCAACATACATATTTTATTAATAACGAAGCCATATAAATATGTACATAAATCTGTTTTTATCATTTAACATACTCGCACATTAAATGCCACCCCCTTTTCATTTATAACTTCATCAGGATATATGCAGCCATCATTGACACCTGCAGCCCCACCCATTGCTGTCGTAGCCCCACTATCACCCATGTTGCTGGAACCATCTTCGTTACGTATCATAGTTTGTTTGAAAATTTGTTTTACGTTTTAAAATTAATTAAAAATTTCCTCTTCTGGTGTATATATTATTACTTCCTGTATTCGGTTATGGAATGTTATATTGTATAATAAATTCGTTTGATTTTTAATTATAGTTGTTGTTGCTGGTATTATTAATTGTTGTCTTACTAATTCTAGCAGAATTCCAGAAAATTTATGCTTCACGCACTACTTCAGTAACTATGTATTTATTAGTTTAGATCATTATTCTTAAATATTTTGTCAATTTGTTTGAATTAATCCTCGCAAAGCATTAATCAAAATAAATTACATTTTGTATAATTTAATAAAAGTATGTATATAGTTCGTGTGTTTTTTTATTCTGTGAATTAAGGGTTACAAAATTTTCTATGTAGTTTATATATCACAATTGTTTATTCAGAAATGGGGAATAGGTGAAAAGATAGAGACATTGTTTTTGCAAATTGATGTTTAAAACAATTCACAATAGACGAACATTAATCATTAAGGGGGATCACACAACAAGTTATACTTTGCTTATATCCACAACGTTTTAGAGATTCCAATTCATTATATTCTTTATTTGGACAAGCCCAATGTCTTTAATGCTTAGTCCCATAAGTTATAGGAAAGTTTATATGTATTTTGTTTTTATATGTAATAGATTTTTCAGATCTCCAAGACTTTAAAATAATAACCATTTGCCCTCAGCGATGGAAATATGCCTTTCATTCAAATACTTTTACTGGATTATCAGAGGCCCATAACTTGGAAACGAAGTTTCCGCTAATTTATTTTTTAAATTTTCCTTAAAGTGGCATACTGTTTTTATACCCTTCACTATAAGTGTAAAGGATAGATATAATTTTTGCAAAAAAATTTGCATTTATTTATTTCAAATAAAATTCACAAATTAGTTTGGGAAGAAAATGGGCCGGGTAATAGACCATTGAGTACAAAAACTTCCATAATTTCGAAACGGCTGGATCGATTTTGGTGAAGTTTAGTACGTTTATGTAAATACATATGTGGTATTCTAAATCATTTGGACCTCTGAAGTGGCGCCGCTACCATTTTAAAAGGGAAATTCGTATTTTCTGAACGGCTCTATCTATTTTTATAAAATTTGCAACATATGCTTAGATATACACATGGGCAACCGATTTGAACTTAAAAATGTGGTTGGCCTAACCGTCTGAACCAATTTTTATGAATTTTAGTATGAATGTGTAGATAGGCAGACATGGGAGATAAAAAATTTGGTCTGTGATACCAAACTCAAAAAATAGGTAAAAATCCGATCCGCCTAAACGTTTGAACCCATTATTATTTTTTTATATTGGACCAGCACTCAGGAGATGACTCCTACACATGTGATGCATTGTGCTGGAACTATAGGAAAGGGATAGTAGGTGAAGCTTCACTATCTTACAACACTGCTTTTTGCACGTTATTTGTTTTTTACAGCAGCGTTGTAGCGTCTCTGATGTCAAGGAGTCGTATTACATTTTTGAAATTTGGTCTACACGTTGAGTTGAAGTTATAGTGTTTTGAATGGGCTGGACCAGCTACAAATATTAAGAAAAAATCCGATACTATTAAACGACTAGCGGTAAATTAGACGAATATGGGACATAAGGTGGGCCAATGCAGAGTGTTTAAGATTCGGGAAGGGCTGCTAAACTTGATTTAATCCAAAAAAACGTTAAATAAGTTTTCAAACAAATGTATATATTCGAATCAAAATAAATAAAAGAAGTAAAGAAGCATTGGGTTTAAAAAAACAGTGCTCACGGGATGATCTTACGTATTTAGAAACTCACTAATAAAGCTTATCACTCTAATAAAAAAATTTATTTATTAAATACATACATACACATTTATTTTTAATTCTTTTTATATACATAATTATATATTTTTTAATTATATTTATTTTTTGAGCGATGGCCTTTTTTATGAAGTTTTTTCAATTCTTTATTTTCAAGACTTTCGTAAATTATTAGCTTTTCATAAAAATACCATCGCTCAAAAAATAAATATAATTAAAAAATCTAATAAAGGTCAAAATAAAAATAGAAGTGAGACTAACATAATTATATATTATTAATTTCATCATTCCATTTAAATTAAAATACATATAAACAAAATGAACTATAAAAAAAATATGTAATTTTGTGTAATAGAATATTTCCTTTTTGATTGTTAATTTGATTAATAACACATTTCTAAATTATAGAAAAAATAAAAAAACTGCTATAATAGTTCAACATATTAAAATTAAAAAATATGGGTAGAAGAAGTTTAAAATGTGACTGCAAAGGCTTTTCTTTTAATATCTTTTTGTAATGCTGTACATACATTAAGACTATTCGTTAAAGAAATTAAAGATTTATGAATTATCAAAAATTTGACCGTTCTGTCCATTGCCTTCCAAGTATACCAAGTTCGGGTTTTCTCCAAATTCAAGGCGACCATAACGGGCTAGCAAGGGTTTATTGTTTACTGGTCTCGGCCATTTACGTTTTGGTTTTGAGTGGGTCAACATATGGCTCTTGAGATTAGTTGACTGAGCGAAACATTTATGACATCCCTCAACCGGACAATGGTAGGGTCGATCGCCCGTGTGTATTCTAACATGGGTACGTAAATTAAAATCCAAGGAAAATCTTTTGCCACAACCTTCAAATGTACACTCAAAGGGCTTTTCACCTGTGTGGACTAATTGATGTCGTTTTAATTTAGAACTTTCAACAAATGATTTGCCACACTCAGCGCAAACATGGCCCCGAGGACCATGCGTGGCAGAGTGTTTACGCATGGCTGAATGGTTACGAAACTCTTTGTTGCAGTTTCGAAACGTACAGCGAAAACCCGTAATATTTCCGGACGATGCGGATGTTGTGTAAGGTGGGGCAGTATCAGATGTTGTTATAGTAGTTGTTTTAATTTGACTTTGAGAAGTAGAATTAACAGTTTTCTTTTGAGGACTAATTGTTTTCTTCAAAGGCATAGTTTTCAGTTTGACTGTAGAATCTACTCTTTGAGTAAAGCTTGAACTGCTGCTGCTGTTACTTGACCCGGTTGAAGTCTGCATTAAATTATCTGGAATTTCTGATTCAACTTTTGCATAGTCATCCGCAAAAAGATCTCGATCTTTATGTGAATACAAATTATCGGATCTAGTTTTAAATATTGTTTCCTCGATTTTTATTTCTTGTAGAGTATTTTCGTTGGCCGTTTCTACTTCCTCTTCGACAATATCGCCGGTGAATGGGTCGGGAACAATAACATACTCAGCTGGTGATAGTCCGTCATGCACATGCAATCTCCTACTAGATTCGTTCATTAAAAAACAATTCACGCGCTGATCTTCTTCTAATGCACTCGAATTAAGTAATATTTCAGTTGGTTCATTCTTCATTGAAGTATTATCGAGGTCACTCCCTGCACTATCTTCTTGATCTTCATCTTCCGAATTCAGTGCGGACCATAATGTCACATTGAATTCATCTTGTGTAATCCGTATTGGCACTTTAGTTTGTTTCCAACGTTTTGCAGTTTGGGATTTTTTAAATTTATCATTTATCCTCATTTTTTCCTTCCTTTCATTTTTATTTCTACACGTAAATTCAGGATCATCAAATTTTTCCTGTTTAATCACCAGCGGGTTAGTGTTGTCGAATTGTTCCATTTTAATGTGATTAGACATCAGATTGTTCGGTGATATATCAAATTGGCTTGTTCCTAAATTCAATTGAGATGTTACATATTCATCATATACTTCGTTTGCATCCGAAGAATCTGGCAAAATTTCCCCAGCACCTTGAACTACACACTCTGCATTGTATGCTGCCAACGAGTCTGTAGATGATGAATGAGAGGGTTGCATTATAATTTGTGGCGGAATTGATTCAGGAACTGCATAATATTGTATACTATCACCAGATATAAAAAATTCACCTGGATCTATGACTATGTTACCTTCTTCATCTCGCTCATCTATAATTTCTTCAATCAAGAAACTTTCACCCACCGTACAACTACTAATTTGTTCTTCTAGATCTGTAGAATACGGCTGTTCCACTATTGTTGTGCTGCTCGGTAAAATATGCGTAAAATATAATGGGGAAGTTGTAGCACTATGTGATACTGGCACTGCGGCCGATGCTAATGACAAATTATTCACAATGGGCGCAGAGCTATTGGCCCCTAAGGCAAAATTGTGGCCATTCATCATTGTTTGTAATAAATATTAAAATTTATTTATTACCTCCTGGTACACTCCTTTATTGTTATTTAAACGTAAAGTGTTTCTTAATTTCACTTTTGCACTTTTTTGTTCGCAGACGCGTTGCTGGAAAGTCAGACTCTATATTTTTCGAGACTGCTTATCAAGCAATCTTCCACTGAATTTCTTGAATTTATGCGAGTTATAAAATTTAAATAATTTTCTGCTTTGTTTACATTGTACAAAATGTAAATATTTTGAAAAAAAGCCGGTAAAATATGGCGGAATTGTATTTTCCAAAATGGCTCTTCAATATATTTTTATTTTTTCCTGTATATTACCTCTTCTTCACACTATATGCCAAAATGCTAATTGATGGGGGTTTTTGCTTAAATACTCCACTGTGAATTTATTTACATATTCCAGCTGACTGCTTCATTAATCAATCACAATCGCAAACTCGGGCAAGCGTACTATTAAAATAAAAGTACAATGTGTGTGGAAAGTGCAAAGTGATCGACAAGTCTTTATTTGAAAATAATGTTATTGTTAAAATAAGATATTAAAATTACATTAGAGTAATTATAGACCACAGATACCTATATATATTATCCATATAGATATTTTCTGTGGGGTAACTATGTAATTGCTGACATGAAGTTAAACATTGTATTGAAATTCGAATGTGTCAAGAGCACTACTTTTGCATATAAATTTGTAACGAAAATCTTTTCAAAAGGGAATTAAATATTACAATAGATTTTTGAATATGCTTCAAGGGTACTAATATATATATATATTTATTATAGTTCATGATTAAAAGATATCGTCGTGTAGGTAAATATATGAGTTTATTGAATTTTAAATATTTTAATTAATTTACAATTTTTAAAGTTCTACTAAGTGGAAGAATATGGAGAACATACTTCAGAAAAACGTTGAAATTAATTAAATATGTTCATACATAGCTATTTCATAAGGAAACATAAGATTATAATTACCAGCAAGTGATTCTGAAATGTCTTCCTTACAAAACGGCTTTAGGTTTCCGTAGTAGTAGTAATATAAATACATATATTCATATATAATACCGCCTGTGTATTCAACACAATGATATTTTACGAATGGCCATCATAATTTATTTAAATCTTTGTTTTTCATCAATAAAACTTGCGGTAAGTAAAGATCTTTAAACTTGACATCCACATAATGTTCATGCTTGCACTTAGATGTTGTTGTATTTGAATTAAAGTATTTTTTTTGGAAATTTAAATGATGTTTATCATTTAAAATTTTAATATTGTAGTATTTGCAATCTCCATACAGTTCCTCGCAGTTAGCATGACCTGTAAGACCTAAGATGAACTCCGAAGGCACCGAAAATTGTTTGCTATTATAAGCATTGGAAAAAATTTCATACAGATTTCTTCAAAAATTAAAAACAAAATGTTTAATAGAAATTGTATAACTTATGATTTTCAATAGACATATGTACCTTCTTAAGGTAGGTAATTTTAAAGATCCGATTGCACACAATATATGGGGAAGAGTTTTCAAACCAGCTAAAACACGATAATAGTTCTTTTGCAAATGACTTAAGCATATATTAAAGACAGAAGTAAATAGAGCATTAGTTCTGTAAAAAATGTATCTTGTATTTTATTAGGAAAACAATTATCTTTTTCAACCGACCTTATTTCCATAGGCAATAATAGACATCTGTTTAAAGCATCTAACGATCCTAAATTTAAAATTTGGTAGAGAGATTCCAAAAATGCACGATTGCGTATATCAATTGGTTTTAAATTATCAACTGATATTTCGTCGTAACATACTAAGGCTCGCTTGAGACACTCTTGTAAATGTTGTTCACATATTTTGGAATCGAACTTATCTGCACTTTCTTCGCATAACTTATATCGACTGTAGCTTAGGAACATAATCATGGGCTGTAATAGTATAATTGTTTGATGTGCATCAAAATCTTGCATGACAATCTCTTGTCTTATAGCACGCAGGCGATCAAATATAAAGTCATAAACGATATTAAAGGGTTTCCGTTTATCCAGCACAATGCTTTCAATTATTAGATAATTAATTAGATATGAAATGAATATATTATTATTTTACTGTAGATGTTATTATAATACCAAAAACTGAATTTCATTATTGTTTGGGAATATTTTGTTCAGTTCTGTCGTTATTGTTTTGCCAACAACTCCGACGATTTAATTTTTTTTGCAAAACATAACAGAACATATAAAATATACTGTTACAGCGTTACTTACTCTATTAGCAAATATTCTATACAACGTTGCAAACATTTTTCAGTTCTAATATCCTTTGGTTTGGGTGTTGTTATACCTGCTGCTGATCGAGCAAAACACTTAATCAAAGTGCCACTTTTATGCTTCTGACCATCTTTATATTCGAAGAAATGTAATAGTTTCTCACGAGTCCTCCTGATAGAAAATAATAATAAATAAATAATTAATCCAAACTGTTTGTTTAGTAAAAATGTTGTGTAAAAAGATATAATAAAAGATGTTAAACTTGCAATTTAAATTCAGATTCTGGGCAGAAACTTTCGCAAACACCTTGCACAACATTTGACATTGTTATATTGATATATATGTATAAATATAAGTATACTTGTTTTGTTGTGTTTTATAATGGGAATATATAAAAAAAGCAAATTCACAGTTGTTAGTAAACTATTGTAATTTGTTTTATCAAACAAAGAAAAGCTTGAAAAGTAAAATATTTAATAACTTGGGTGTTACACGGTCAAATTTTGGCATTCAAATTTTAAAACTCTGTCAATGATTTACTAAACACTCATACTTTTAAAAAGGGCATAGCCATCTTGTTAAATGAACTTGTTTTTAAATTGAATATGGAAACATAATTTCACAAATTATTTTCACGATTAAATTAAATTTAAAACACTGGACTGACTCTCGATCGACTTGGTCAACTGTCACCTATTACAATGCAATTATCAAGATCTAAATGCTTACCAAAGCGTTATTTTAGAGACTATTGCATTAAACTTTTCGAATAAGGTGTATTGGTGTAAAATGAATAGGATTCGGAAAAAGCAAATATCGACAAAAATTCGAATAAAATCCTTTCTACATGATACCAACGATATAATAGCTTAGCCGATTTGGTATCGCAACAGTCTGGCAGCATCTTATCTACTTTTCCCTTAAATTGTGATTGTTTTAAAAAATGTCATAAATCTATTTTGTACTATGATATAATTAGTTTTATTTGAAATATTTTCAACAATTTAGAAGAAATTGAAGATTTTTTAAGTTTCCTGTTCCGTCAACTAAATTTATTTCGAAAAAAAAAATGTTTCCAAAAAATTAAGTGGCTTATATTGATGTAGTACATAAGTACTTATTTTCTTTGATATATGTATGTTCATACGTAAAAATAAATTCTTATTAACGAAGTGAATTTGCAAGGTATGTTAACGAGTTTTAAAATTTCCTCAATATATATTAAAGTTTATATAACTTCTTTATTAGAATGTTATTGAAAAATATTTTTATGAACGGATCAAAAATTCCTTCAATACATTCGCTACAGAAATATATTGTCTTACCAAGCTCGACCTTATCTGTGCGATATTTAAGTACCGAACTAGCTGCCGCTTTGAGACCATTTTATTTTGTTGTCCATCCCGATCTTTTTGGACAGTATCCAAACCAGCGTTCCGTCAATGAAGATTCATTAAAACAATTAAGTGCACATATGCAAATGCTATATGAGCGTAAGTATAATCCAGTGCGTGAAAAGAAGATCCTACAATTTTATATAAGAGAGGAAAATGTAGAAACACGCAACAAATTCAAATTAATAAAAATTACTTTGGACAATCGTTCTAATGATCCAAAGGAAATTGTACAAGAACTGCTCCAATTGTGCAATTTATCAACTGATTATGTAAAGAGCATAAAATCTACAACTACAACAACAGGTAGTAATACATTTCGTAGTATGGATTTCAACTCACCACGAGATTATACATATGGATCGGAATTTAGAGGATTTGAATACGCATATCATAAGGTAATTGAAATGAAAACCCACCCGTGATCCGTTAGTACTAAACAAATAATAAGACTGTTAGAGGCTCATCGTTAATTTTTCTTACCGCACGATCAGGTTTAATCAAATAGTATTTTTAAATCTCTACGCTTGGCGCTTGTAATAGACTTTGAATTACGGTACATCTTAATGATTAGCTATTTTTACAAAAATTAATAGGTCACAATCAGTGGCAGTGGAAATTAGGCATAGAAACTGAAGTATAAAACCTTGACCGAAGTAAACATTCATGAAAAATAAATAGCCTTGAACAAAAGTACTAATAGAAGGAAACAAGATTACGATTTTTTTTTAAAGATCAACAGAAACCAGTGATGATCAAAGTACAAAAGAGTCCTTGCCTAACGTTATTATACGAGTAAGAAAAAAGCTTTAGGTCATTTGATAGAATACTCCAGTGAAGTGAATTCTTACGCAATACCGATCATAAATGAACAGAATCTAACATCTGATATCCAATAGGTTCACCAAAATTTTTTTCATTATGATTTTACAGAAAAAAACAATTTTGGCATATTTACAGATTAGGTACAGTATTCATACTTTTTTTTTTTTTGATATATAAAAGGTTTAATATATACTTACCTTCTATGTAAAAAACGTAAAATAAGATGCTATTGCATCAAATAAATATTCAATCAACTTTTCAAAACTTAGAAACTTTTTAACGGACTTCATAATACAGGCAATAATAATTTTCAATTATCAAATTAGTTTTTTTAAATATTTTCTTTTTTCAAGTGTTATCTGTACTACATATAACACGTGGAAGATTATATGAACTACACATATTCCAAATACATATTAAGAAGCAAATTTGTAATTATTGAATTTATTTGTGTTGTGTTGTAAATTTACTACTCTTGAATGCCTTATTTTTCTAAAACTTATTCGTAAACATAAAATTTGATATGTGGTGATGTGAACTTGTAAATTTTCTGACATTTATTTTGATTTTATTCCAAGGCTAAAGAGGAAAAGAAAAATCATCTCGAATCATGGATTACCGATAATGAAATATTAGCTAGAACTCGTTCAAATGAATTAGAAGCTCTTAAAGCGGATGTATTGAAACTGCAAAAGGATGTTATTCAGAATTTAGACTTAAAAGATGCTCGCTACGATTGTGGTTGGAATTTTGAACATTACCGTGGCTGCCTTAAAACTCTTGAAAGACTAGCTTCAATGCATAAAGAGCATATGGAACATTTAAAAGACCGTGTTGTCGTTTTTGCACCATTTACAGGCATTAGTTTAGAGGGACATGTGATGCTATTTACTGGTGACGTTTTAAACAATTGGATTGAATTTATCAAGAATATTCCCAAACAGGATGCTTTCTTAAAAAAAATACCAATCTATGAAAATACGCTATCGCAAGTTTTAAGAAATATTAAAATAGGTCGACGTAAATTTATGCCGAAACAACAGGCCATTGAATACGCCAGTCATTTGATGAAAGTTACCACAACTCTTGGCGACTATTTGAGTGTAAACAGCTATCCAAAATCTTGGCCAAAGTCTCTACATGAATATGAAATTGTCGTTGAATCCGAGGCTGGTCCTTTAATGGTAAGTCCAACGGGACAATTGATAGCACCTGCTACGTGTCCCGGTTTCATGTTAGTGGATTTTATAACTTCTAATTTAGAAGAGGCGAAACAGCGCAATCAAAAGTATCAAGAAGAGAAACATATAGAAAGAGACTTGAGGGAAAAAAGCATTCAACAGTTGTCTCTAAAATCACTGACAAAAGACGATTCAGTTACGCCTGAAAAAATGATCGAAACACTAAAGGCTTTGCTCAAGTGCAATTCTAAATCGTTTAAAGACTTGGCAATGCACATAACAAATTATTATTCTGTTTTAACGGATGGCACTGTTTGCATACCATGGGACTTTCATAAACGGTAGTACATGGCATCTAGAAATCCTCCAATTCAAATTAAGGTTGAGGTAATATCACAATATCGAAGTGACCTTGAAGGAAAACATGCTGAAAATAGTGGTTAACAGAGTGAATGCGAATTTTATCTTTCACTCGTATCTTAAGTAGATAGGCAATTATTTTCTAAATTAAAAAAGTATTTTTTTATTATTTTTAATTAGAGCTTTAAGTATTGAGTGTGTGTGATATGGAATTAAGTTATTCAAATCAGAAGGCTAAACATATCGAGCTTTTTATGCAATTTTTCAGTTGAAATAAATCTGACGAAAGATAGCGAGTTTCACGAAGCTGTACTCTTCAAAAAAGTTTGTAGACTTTTAAGTTAGGTCAGGCTGTAGGGAGAGCCCTCTGTGTCGCTTTGGAGCAGTCGACACCGGACCAAGATCGTTCCATTCCATAAGGAATATTAACAGCATAATTAACTTCATCTTTAATAGTGTTATATTCCGGTGATCCTTAAGAATCTAAATCTATTTGTTTTTTGGTCAACCACAATTGTGATCACAGCCACACACACTTATATTTTAGTGTTGCCATGTTAGGAAAAAATTCGCTGGATTTCGAAAAAATGTTCTTTTTATTTCAAAATATAATTTTGATTTTCGCGTTAGGCATATCGAGTTAGGTGGCACATGAACGAAATTGGTTCCGAGAAAAACGCAAGAAGATAAAAATCGGACAGATTTGTTTGTTTGACTCAACCATGCAAATAGGTTTCTGGTCAATCGCTAGAGATAAGATATATTGGAAGCTAGGATAGCCTCCTAGGCTGGCACCCGTTTCGTTCAAAAACTGTAGTTACTATTGGTAAGCTTTATATCTCTCGAATTATTGGACGTAAAACAGTGAAAAGTAGCCTGTTAAATTCAAAAATTCTTCTCGACCGGCTGCCCCGGTAGTCTAGTAAGTAGTGTGCTAGTTTATCAGTGGGGGTTTTAGTTTCGGTTCCTAGCAGAGACTCTGGTCTGTATCACTACAATACGTGAAAGTTTTTTCACAACAGGTATCACAATGGGACCATAATAAATTGGATCCAAGTGGGTTGGGACCGAGCTAACCTAACCCTCAACATTTGTTTTTCTATCGCCTGAAAAACGCTAAATAGCTGTTGTGACAAACAAAAACGCTAGAAATTTGCCGGTTTCAAAACTAAAGTGATTTGTGCTATTTTATTTAAAATACACTTTAAATAGAAAATCTAATGATGCACAATTAAAATTTAAAAAAATTTCACATTTCTAACAACAACAAAAAAAAAAATACAATATTTAAAACTTTTCTTGGTTTTGACAATTGTTTGTGTCAATAGGTCTGTTTCTTTACTATAAATTGGGCACCCGCGCGAATCCAATCATAATAGAAAGCGTTTTCTTTCACAAAAATTAAGTAAATGAAAGACGTTTTGAGTGAGTAATGAGTAAGTAAAAATAAATGTTTCGCAGCAGTGAAAAATGTTGGAAATTTGTACAAGATATAAAAACTTGTAATGAACAAATTACAGTTATTTTATTTCATGATTTAGTTAAAAATTATTTGGGTTTTCTTTAATTGACTATTGTGTTTTTATGTGTGTGTGTAGATTTGTATTTGTATTATACGTACATACATGGTTATATGCATTGGCGTTGATTAATGACAAATTTGAAAATAGCGAAACGCAAGCAAATTGCGCCGTTTTCAGAACATGCTTAAATGCGTTTTTAAAACGATTTGCGTTTTGAAATCGCCCCGTTTCTCAGAACATAGCCGTATATCTTCAGAGCCTATCGAGATATTATTCAATATCTTTAAACGCATAAATTGTATATTTTGCGTAAACTTATATGTATCTCCGCAGCCGTTTGTTATATTTTAATGAAATTTTTATTTTATAGACATATAAATAATAAACATTTATTAAAATTATACCTAATAAAAATTTATTAGAAATTGTATAAATCTTTAATTAGAGCAAAGTGATAGATAAAACGTAAAATAATGTACATATACAAAATATTATTTATTAATTTTGAAACAGTACAAAATATATGTATGTGTTTTTTTTTTTAAATAATTTGCCATAAAAATTTAACTTAATTTTAAATGATCTAGGTTAATTGTATATGTATGCTTGTATGTCTGTATGTTTATATAAATATATATATAAATACAATAACTGACTTAAATTCTATATATTTTTTTTTTATTTTATTTTAATTATTTATTATAATAACAATGTTTACATACAAAAGTGACAAAAATATATGTTTATAAACAAACGGTTATAAGAAAAAAAACATGTTGTTTTAATTTTCAATTACTTAGTAAAAGTACTAATAGAAAATAAATAAGTTAAACAACACGAATTAAATGTGATTTTAGTTTACGTTTAGCAATAATGACATTATTTAAATATTCATAAAAACAAGACCTTTAATTTATGTTTTTAAGAAGATAATAAAAATTACATGAAAACTAGATAAATACACAAAAAAAAATGTTAATAACATAAAACAAAACAAGAGTCTATTCTTTTCAATTGCTGGAAATTTTAGTTTGATTTAAGAAAATAATCCAAAGGTTATCTACTGTTGCATCTCTTGCGAAATGTCGTAAATGATTATTGCTGATTCTTAAGGTGTAGACATCACTATTGAGGTGCTTGGCTTGATCTACGTTTATCTTTTTCCTTCTCCTTATCGCCACCTTTGCGTCCAAATATTCTAAAAACACCGCTGCGACGATCTTCTTTAGATTTACTGCCCTTTACGCCCGATACAGATGATATAGACTGGGCCTCACTTTCACTGGAACTCTCAGCGGAGGCACGTGATAAATTAATAGAGTCGGGTTGTAATGACACTGGTCGGCTTGATTCAAAGCGGCTTGTACCCCAACCTGTGTTGTAAAGTTTTAGAAATGGGATTTTTTGTTTAATTATTTTGGTTTTTTTTTTTTTTTAAGAAGCTTTAAAATTTTAACATGCAATTAGATTTTAGTTTCTTTAAAAGAGAAAATTATATATGCTCTAAATTGTATTTATTTACAACAGGGCGCCGCGCACATTATGCGACAAGAATAATTTTTTGTAAATGTTGTTTCTATTTATATTTTAAATCTGAGATTTAAATTCGGAGTGAATTCGCTCTTGATCAATCACACTGGATTTAATTCTGGAGTGGGCACGAATGATATGCACTGGCATTGTTTTATTGGATTTGTTATGTGTAAAGAGATCACTATTTGCAAAGGAAGGAAGTTATATTTAAATCAACGAAAGATTAAATAAAATTGTAAATTTCGAATAATGTATTTTTTTAATAAAAATTTTCTAGGCAATTCAAACTATCAACAATAGACTTGTGGAAATCACAACTAAAAATGATTAAAAGAAAAATCGTGTCTTTAGGAAACCGCCAAATTCTATTAATTAGAAACAGAAAGAGTTAAAGCCAGTGAATATATTTCAATATCAAATTTGATACATTTCACGTAGCTCGAATCTAAACAAAGTGATATTGAATTGCCTTGCAAGTGATTTGAGCAAATGCCAGTTCTTAAATAATAGTTCCTGTTTTGTTAAAGATTTAATTTTTGTTCTTAATAACTTCATTTAAGTCGAAACACAATTTCTACAGTTGCCACATAAATATTTTCAACGGTTTAGGAAGTATTATTTTTCTTGCTTCACGTTAATGGAGTGGAAAATCTTTTTTTTTTTGTACGATCTATTGAGTGAAAACTTATAAATTCAGAGCAGATACATTTATATATGTTGTATTATATACATACATATCGTTACCTCAATCACACTTTTTTTTTCACACTTCGAGAAATAATACTATAATATAGATTAGAAGAAAAAATTAGTGTGCCACGACTAGAAAATTTAATAAAAAATATTCTTTTTCAAAAATATCCCAATTTTTATGCACTTTTTATATCTAGGTAACAACGATATGCATGTATACGAGTATATTGTTAGTGAGTAATAATTACTTTGTAAACTTGTACGGAAATATGATCTATTTAATCTAGAAGTCTTTAAATAAGATCCTAAAGTTATTGAAAGCATGCGTAAATAGACAAATAAGAATAATAGAAATAATGTAAACAGAGAGAAACAAAGCATTTTTATTAAAAAAATAAATAAATAAAGCGTTAAAAACCGAAGATTTCAAAAAGTT
This sequence comes from Dexiosoma caninum, assembly GCA_963924685.1. NCBI lineage: Eukaryota > Metazoa > Arthropoda > Insecta > Diptera > Tachinidae > Dexiosoma > Dexiosoma caninum. Next base: position 25,104,039 of record OZ004729.1, on the reverse strand, counting down.
GACTGTAAATAATGCACGAGAAATTTTAACAAATAAAGCAATGAAGAAAATACATTCAGTAAGAAAGTGATTTTATTTATATGCTTTCGAAGATACCGAATATGATCTCATGCACTAGGCTACGGAGGCACCCATCGAAGTAGTAATTTTTTTTTAATATCCTACGGATTGTTGCAAAAAGTGAGTGTTATCAGAATTCAAATCGAAAAATATATAATTCAAATATGTATAAAAGACCTACTGATCAGTTGGTATAATCACCAACTAAATGTACTACAAAAAAAAAAATTCGAAATCGACTTTCACATTTATTTATGCATGTTCTTTTAAAAAACAAAGTTTTTAATTAAATTGAATACAACTGAAAGTGAATAGAAATGGAAATCAGTATATCATTTCTGGAAGTAGAGGAACTGGATAGTGAGAGAGATGACAGGTGGTGAAGCTTCACTATCTTCCACCTCTGCTTTGGCACGTTTTTATCGTTTTATAGCAATGTAGGAGCGCCTGTTACGTCAAGGACACGTATTAAATTTCGAAGATTCTTTGCTTTAGTAGCCGTTTTGAGTAATTAAATTACTTCGTTGGTGCTACACAATACCGACGAAGGAGGTCGCTCTGATGTGCCTGTCGCTTGCCGGTACTGTTCAGTGACCAATGACTATGCCTTCGCCACTGAAATCTTCCGACATCTCCTTGACATCAGAGGTGCTACGACACTGCTATAAAACAAAGAACGTACAAAAGCTGACTTTTAAGATAGTAAAGCTTCACCACCTCTTCTCGCTTTCTCTCTCTCTCTCTACCTCCTATCCCTTTCCAATAGTTGCAGCACAATGCATCATATGTCTAGGGGTCTTCTCCTAAGTGCTCCAACTCCAAGATAAAAAACATACATATGTATGTATGTATTTACATAAGCCGGCATATACTTTTGTTTCGTTTTGTTAAAACTTCTCGGATTTAATTAATCGCATGCAATAATATTTTATTATATTCATATTTATCCAATACCCTCAATATTATGATGATGATTATTGTTATTGATGACACTCATGTAACTTGGATTGTTAATGGCGTTATTTTCTATGCTATTCGAGTTGGTTGTAAAATGCCACACTGTACGACTATGCTGCGAAGAGGATGATGATGATGATGATGATGATGATGATACTGATACTGGTGAGATTGTAGTTGATGTTGTTGTGGTAGAAGTTTCTTGATTAAATGTTGTTGTAAGGTTATTGTTATTGTTAAATATATTGACTTGTTGAATATGTTTACCATTGTTGTTAGTTATATTGCTGTTACTTCTGGCAATGAGCGTATTGTTGGCAATGGGACTATTGCTGCCCATGCTTGAATTCGAACTAGTCGAGGCTGTAGCGTGTATGGTACGTTTTGTTGTAGTTGTTACTGGTTGTGCCTGCTGTTGAGGACCTGTGGTTGCTTCCATTTCAATAAATTTCGTCACTAAATCAGAGCGACCACCAGCTGTATTATTATTACCAACCGCTATATTATTGATTCCTATACTAGATCTGGGTGCGGCACTAATTTTGTGCTGTTGTTGTATTCTCATATAATTTCCTTGCGATTCGTTTGTCAACATGTTCGTGGCTGCAGCCGCCGCATTAAAAGCATTTATACGTTGCTGCACTTGAGCCTGCTGGTGTTGGTTGTTTACATGATGTTGACCAGTAGTAGTGGCTGTGTGGTCAACCCTGGCTAATGGTGGCATTGTCGTTGGTAAAGGTGGAGGATTTTCTATACAGGAGGTTGTTAACCAACATGATTTTGTTGTTTGTTATTGGTTATTGAAATGTTTAAAATGAATGCTTTTTGGCTGAGTGACTTATTTTAATGGGTCATATGTATGTATGTATGTATGTATGTATGTATATCATAAAGGGAATGTGTGGACAAAACACGATATATGTATTTATTTATTTTTTTTATTGGATACAAAACATGACTACGTTTTGGAACATTGTACAACATACATATACATAAGTAGATTATATATTTTGGGATGAAGTTAATAAAAATCTTACCGGATTGTCTAGCCTCACTATTGCGTTTCAAAACAACGACGTTGTCATCATTGGAACCATTTGGCAGTCGTGGCAAACTACCGCCCATAATATCTGACCCAAATTCTTTAAATTAGACACAGGATATAAAGTTATAGAATTTTTATATTTTAAGGAAAAAAAATCTTACCCATATTTGCGTTTAGAGGGTTACGTGTGACAACAAAATGATCTGTACTTTGACGATTGGGTACTGGCGGTGGTGCACCTCTAGGTGGTATAGGTGGCTTGTGTTCGAATCCTACTGATCCGGTTGACGATGATGGAGAAGAGGGTTGCTAAGAAAAAAAAGTATGAAAAAATGGGAATGATTATTCTCGTATGCATTTTCCTAAGCTCTGACGGGTTAAATAGATGATATTAATGACTTTACAACTACCTCCCTGTTGACACAAAGAGTACTGATGACATGCGACGTGGCATAGAAAATACGTATTATACTCAACTGGTGTTGGAGATTAACTGTTCTTTTTCCCTTATTCTAATCAGAAATGTAATTTCTTCACAATATTGTGATAAATTAATTGTGAACTTGAACACGACAAAAAAATTCATTAATAAAAATGAGTGTATTTATAATTGATAATTTTTCTAGTTTTTTGACCTTTTTTTTATATTAATAATACTAATTATTTTAAGCCTAAGGTCTTTTTATATATTTTATATTTATTTCAATATTTCGCTACTCCTTTGTGTAGCTTCTTCAGGAAAATTGGTTTTTTTTTTCCTGAATTTTCCTGAAGAAGCTACACAAAGGAGTAGCGAAATATTGAAATAAATATAAAATATATAAAAAGACCTTAGGCTTAAAATAATTAGTATTATTAATGTATTTATAATTTTTGTAATTTCTCCTTCGCCCTTTACATAACAAAATGTGAGAATACACTAGAAAATCAAGTTGGTGGTCATTGTAAGTCCTACACATTGGATTATATTACAAATGAGACTAAAAATTTTCAGAAACACCCTAGAAATTTTGACTTATAAAAAATATAGGATTTGGTTGTCCTCTCAGGCCATCCCTTAAACTTCTCGCTAATTTCAACTCGTTCAAAACATATTTGCAGCAGCATTCGACAGAGTTTTTAAGTTCAAAAAAATAAATGTATATGTAACATCGATTCGACGGAAAAATTTTACGAAAGTGTCTGACATTATAACGCTCGTTATACCAGGATTTGCCTGTACGGTAAACTAAGTTTTCGAAAAATTATGTAAATCAGTAACTTCTATAGCGGGAAGCTAAAAAGAATCTCAGCTCAAATTACGCCTTTCGATATCCACCAAAATTCTGATTTTTATTTCAAATTTCCATTCGAATTGAATGTCGTAATTTAGTCCCTGGTTTTATACCAGTCCAATCGTCCTCAATGCAAAACTCTGTGTTTACTTCAATGGAGCTTTTACAAAATATACAGAAATCAAATTTAAAATTTTTTACAATTTATATACAACTTGACTGGGGAAATAAAATAATTATTTTTATGGTAAATATTCAAATATTGGTCTAAATTTAATCAATTGACACCAAAGTTGAAAAAAAGAAATTAGAAAGATCCAGGCCCAATATTTCTCGAATTACTCGCGATGTTTGGTGTTATACCAAAATTGTATTTATTGCATTTCTTGACCGATGTCGCCCCATTCGTTTAAAACATTTGCACATTTTACAAAGCTAATTTACAGAACTTTAAAACAATAAAATACAGATATTATTAATAATCAAAAGCTAAAATGCAATGCTCCTTTCGAGAATCGAAATAACTATAAAGATATGTTGTTGTTATATTTGACCTTTCGAAAAATGTCAAGTTACCAACAATGTCAGGCCCCAAATGATGGCATTCGATGTCGAACAAAACTCCCATACATTTCAATAAAATTTTGCTTAAGATTTCGATTCGAATCGAAGGCCGTAATTTGGCTCCTGCAATTAACGTTTAATAGTTAGTTTAGTTGGGTAAAAACAAATTCGATTAAAAAAAAGTTTATATTTTTACTCTTTAAACTCACTTGTTGTTGTTGCATTTGTTTTTGTAAAAAGTTCATTTGTGGCGTAGCCGTCGAGTTTATAGAAATGCAGCTATTAACAGAATTAGTTCGAGAAGCAGCTCGCCTTTGCGAATCCGGAGACGAAGCGCGCGAACTGACTGGTGATTCTACGTTTTGAGCACTGGCTACTTTAATATCGGGGAAGCTGTTCGATTGTTGCTGTCATAATTATTAATTAATTAATTACATAACAAAATGAAAGTCTAGCTTAGGCAACGAGAAATTAAACATACCTTCATGGATTCATCGTAACTTAACAGTTGCAGATTTGGTGGTAGACTAGCGTGGAATGATATTTTGCGAACCCAGTCGTTCATTATTTCCAACGAAGGTGCTTCGAACAAGAATTCTGAACCATCGGGCAATTTTAATCTGAAGACGTATTTCTTTTTAGTATAGTCTTCAGCACGTTCACATTTAGCTCCTAAAATATTGACAGGTGCATTGGCGGTTTTTTGTTGTAAGAAGTCATTTTCATCTTTGAAGAAGCATAACAACTGGCCACATAATACAGTATGGAATTGCTTCCAAGAACGTACTGGTGCTTTTTTGCCACCCGATTGCAAACCGTGTTTTCTTTCAAGCAAACCTTGTATTTCCACTGGTGGTAAATCGAAACCTTCACCTTTTTGATTTTTACGGAATGATTGGGCTCGACGACGTGTTGTAAATGATGGTGTACGTTTGGGTTGTTTTTGTTGTACCTTCATGGACTCGGCTCGTTTAACATTTTGATCGGAACCACGTCTCAAACGGTCGCCGAATATATTGGACGAGGAAGTCTTTTGCAAACCGTACTGATCTTCGTCATATACAGATGTGGATCTTAAAGGTATTTGTTTATTTTGACTGGGAATATTGTTGCCTGAAACGGCATTGGCTATTACCATGGGGCCAGAATATATTGGGGTTTTTTCTTGATTGTTGGCATTGTTTCTATGTTCCATTTGTTTTTCAGCGCGCCTTCTTTCGTCATTCAAACGTTGTAATTCCTTTTGTTTCAACATTTCTAAACGTTCTTTTTCCAAACGTTCCTTTTCCTTAAGTTTTGCCAACTTTTCGCTTTCTATTTGTTTGCGGAATCGTTGTTCCAACAATGTTATGCGTTTGATTGCGTGGAATTTTTCTTCCTGGGCTTCAACAGTCTTTTCGAAATCTGAATGCCGTCTTAGTAAATCTTCCACCTGTGGTATGGAATCACCAACTTTGGAGTCTTTAAGTAATGGTTCCCTGCTGACGATCCAATTTTCCAAAATATCGGCATCCTTTAAGAACATCTGCGTATCTAAATTAAGTTCATAGATTGCTTTACGCTGCTGCAATGTATTTTCGAGCAGTTCATGTCTTTGCTCTAGAACTTGTATTTTGTCTTCGATTTCATGAGCTAAAAAGTGCTTCTCTTTAATTAGCTTCTCGCCTTTGTCTTTAAATTTGGCAAAGGTTTCATCTCTAGCTCGTATCTCAGCATGATGCTCTTTGATACTCGCTAACAAAGATTCAGCTCCAGCAACAGTATTTGCCAAATCGGGAGCTGTTATTTTTGCCAACATTTCATTGATCCAAGCTATTAAGTCGCGATATTCATCAAAGTAAGATTGCAATTGTTCGGCTTGTTGGAGCTTTTCCTTGCGTACATTTGATTTCTCGGTTACATCTGCCCAAGCTTCAATGGTTTCGTCGCGTTTGACTTCAATATGTTCTTTAGCATCAGGATAAACTTCGGCCAAGTTGTTGGCTTCATTCATAACTGAATTGACTTGTTCTCGTATGGCCTCTAATTCGGTTTCAAATACCAAATGCTTGCGATTCAAAGCTTGAATACTTTCCAAGTCCTGACCATAATCCTCGGATATTAAATTGGCTTCTTTTTCGTTTATCAGTGATATGGTTTCATCAGCTACGCGGTCGTAGACGTGAACTTGTTTGGCACCATCCAATGCATCTTTACGTGCTGATACTAGATCTTTAAGTTCATCCCATAACTGCTTGGTCTCGTCACGTTTAGTTTTTATCGATGTTCTATAGGGATTGTTTTCTCGAATCAATTCATCACCCTTTTCCAAATGATCTTTAACTCTACCTTCGTTGGCCGTAAGATTAGAAACAAATGTCTCAAATACCAATATCAATTGTTCCACATGTTCAACATCTTCTCCGTAATCCTCTGAGGCGGTAACAGCCATTTGATCGTTGATCCATTCATGCAGATCTTCAGTTTCCCGCAAATTCTCGAATAATAACTTACTTTCCTGTAGACGAACGTCGCGGTCTTTGGCCAATCGTTGCAGTTCTCCGTATTGACTATTAACAGATTCCTGTTTTGATTTTATGTTGGTACTATCGAAGTGATTGCGTTCGACTAAGTTGGCAGCTAATTTATTGACTTTTTCAATGGAAGGTTTAAATGACTGCAATTCACGTTGTAAAACTTCCAGTTTCTTTTGATGTGATTGGACAGATAACTCGTCTTTGCCATAGTCAGAGGATACGACTATTGGTCTCTTTTCTCTTATCCAGGATTGGGCTTCATTAGCTTCTACATAGAACATTTGGGACTCGACTGCATCCAAAAGTCTTAAACGACGTATGCTGCTGAGTTCACGCAGTTTTACTAATTTGTTTTTAATGCGATCGCACTTGTATTGAATCTGTTCCGATGCGAAATGGTTATCGCGTATCATTTGGTCTCCCCGCTGAAGCAAAGACTGTATCAATGGCTCCTGAGACAAGAGCTCAGCTTCTAAAGCTTGGTGTTTCTTTTGCAGGGTTTGAACGGCAGTTAATGAGTTGCCCAAATCTTCAGAGCCAGCAATAGCTTCCTTCTCTGTCAACCACTGTAGTTCATCTTCAGCATCGCGTAAAAATTGTTGTAAACTGAATGAGTCTTCCAAGTTTTCTCTTCTAATGCCCAACGGTTCATGAAGAGTATGATACCGTTTTATAGTTGACATGGCCCGTTCATGAATTTCATCCTTAAGGAAGTGATCAGCTTGGAAGAATTTCTCATCCTGCTGTTTAATCTGTTCAGCTAATTCAGCGTGATGACCTACATCGGCCTCAAGCCGTTCATGTTTCTTAATTAGATTTGTTACTGCAGCCAAATCTTTACCATAATCTTCGTTCGATAAGTGAGATTCAACTTCGTCCATCCAGTTGTTAAATTCATCAACGCTACGGTTAAAGGTAAGAGCTTCATAGGCTTGGTTCAGTTTGTGTTTCTTTTCTTTGGAAGCTGATTTAAGTTTTAACCAATCTGCTTCTAGCATTTCCAATTGTTGTGCGATTTCATCCTTGGCATAATGTTCGTTTTTAATTAGGCGTTCTCCTTCCTTGATAACATCTTGAACTCTAGAAGCATTGTTAAGTAACTCACTATCGAAAGCATTATGTTTCTGTTGCTTGCTCTGTAAATTACTGGGCTCTCTGTAGTTATCATCCATGGCGACTTGCATTTTTTGCACCAACCAACGATCGATTTCATAGAGGCTTCTTAAGAATTCCTGCAGCTGTAAAGACTGTAGCAATCTTTGTTTTCGATCCCGCGCAGAGTTATTTAGTTTATCTTTTCTTTTCACGACATAATTCAATTTTGTTCTAATAATATCAGCTCCGTGAGGTTCACCTTCAAGTATTGACTTGGCAAACTTCTCCAAGTCTGATACATTGTCGGAGTCCAAAAGTTTTTCAAAAGCTTTATGCTTCTTTAATAGTCTCTCCACAGCAGTATATGAATCTCCCAAATCATCATTGTTAAGAAAAGCCTCTTTGTTAGCCAACCATATTTCAACTTGTTCCACTTGAAGCTTGAATAATTGCAATTGATGGGCCTCTGTCAAACCCTTAGCTCTTTGACTCCAGGCTTCATGAAGATTTTGATGTAAATCTTCCAATATTGTCAGATGTTGTTTGGATCTATCGGTTTTGTCATTGTCTGATAACTGTTTACCTTGGAGTTTTAAGTCTTTGAACGCTTTGTCACGACCATCAATTTCAACTTTTCTTTCTTGATGCAATTCCAACTGAGTTTCGCAATCGTTAATGGTCATAGGTGTGGGAGAGGCATTCATTTTCTTAATCATGTCATTAACCCAAAGTTCAAGTTCACGAACATCCGATACAAATTTGTGCACCAAGTAGGCTTCGTTGAGTAGTGTGTGTCTTTTCACGGCCAAGTCTTCTAGTTGTTTCCAAGAGAGTGATATTTCATCCAATTTTTTGGCAATATCTAAACCTCTCTCAGGGTATTTATTTTGCAGGGTACAGGCATTTTGTTCGTGTTCCGATATTTTTTGTTTGACAGCAGACATATCGCGTTCCAAGGCATCTTCGCGGCGAATTAAAGTTTCGACAGCAGCTAAATCACGCCCAGTATCTTCGGAGCTCATCGCTAATGTTTTCTCAGATATACGTTCAGCAGTGTCCTCGACATCTCTATTAAAAACATGAATTTCATTAGCACCGCCCAACAATGTACGATAGGCATTTAAAGCTCCTTGCAGCTGGCGCCATTTATTGTTAAAGTGACGTCTACGTTTATCAATGTTGGCTGATTCAGCAGGTACTTGGCCCTGGTTTATCAGTTTATCCGCCAGGGTATTGATGTGTTTCACTCTTTGATCATCTACTCTCATATCGGAGTCAACGTCATCCAATTTACGCATTAAGGCATTGCAGTGTTCCAAGTCTAGTCCAGTATCACTAGCTTGAACCATCATTTCTTTGTCTCTTATCCACGCTGCAATCTTGTCTAATTGATTATTAAATTCTAAAATATCTTGCGCTTCTTCTAAACCACGACCACGGTTGTCAAGCTCATCCAGAAGACCCTTCCACGCTGAAAGTACACGTTCAATTGCATGTTTGATTTCAGGCGAGGATTCATGTTGCTTGGTGAGCAAGATTAAGCCCTTTTCTTGGATTTCCTTAATACGTCCCTGATTGGCTGCCACCTCAGCTTGGAAGGCCTGATGTTTTTGTAATTTTTTTATTTTTTCATCCAACTTGGAGACTTCGTTATAATTGCCGGCATCGGCTCCTAGTTTTTTTTTCTTTTCGTTTATCCAGGACTCGGCTTCAGCACAATCTCTAACAAATTGGGCATAAAGCAGAGCATCCTCCAATTTATAACGTCTCACCGAACAAAGGTCTTTCACTTTTTGACGTCTGGCTAAAACACCCTGTAAAATAGTTTGAATATTCGCACTGTCATAATGCCTTTGCTCGATGAGTTTCCGACCATGTTCTTGTAATAGAGCCACCTTTTCTTCTTGAGTTTGTATGAGTCTTTCGAATTCATCATGTTTCTTTATTTGATTTTGAACGTCTTCTACGGTTTGTCCAAAATCAAAACTGGATAGAGCAGCCTGCTGAGAACTCGAAAGGTTATCAATTTGCTTGGCATCGCGCAGAAAACAAAACAGATCGATTTTCTGCTCCAACATAATTTTCTTCTTATTCCAAGCTGTATGCAACTTGGCGCGTTCATCCAGCATAGCGGAACATTTTTCTTCGACCTCTCCTGCAGCATAATGACCGGTCTGAACCATGGAATCACTCAGCTCATTAAGTAAACGGAATTTATCTTCACGAGCCTCAATTTCACCATATATGGCATCATGTTGTATTTTAAGAGCAGTTGCTCCAGCCGCATCACTGACGTGCTCTTCGGCTTGCAAAGTTGCACGAAGGTTAGACGACCACGACATGATATCCCTTACGTCTGTTAGGAACGTTTGCAAGTCATAACTGGCTGCTAAACGATCACCTCTGGCACCGGAACGTTCTTTCAAATCATTCCAGGCAGTTACAACTTTGTCTTGCTTTTGCGCAATTGCTAAAGCATTAGATGGATATTTAGCTTGTAGACGTACGGAATCTTCAACCAATACTTGCAGTTGTGCTTCCAATGCGACCAAGTCATTTTCAAATCCTTCATGTTTACGTGTCAAGGCTAAAGCGGAATTTAAATCTTTGCCCAATTCGGTGGAAAGTGCAGCATTTTTATCTTGAATGCGGAATAAGGCTTCGGCTACATCACGGTGGAATCGATGAATTTCACCAGCTGCATGTAATTTCTGTTCCCTCAAATTTAATAATTTAAGGAGATTTTCCCAAGATTTGCGCAATTGTTCCTGCCTCTTTTCTACATCTGGAGCATATGGACTTTCGGTATCAATAAGTTTTTTGGCTAAAACTTCACATTGTACCACTCGATCGGCCCCCACTTCCACGCGATGTTTAAGATCATCGAACTTGTTTTGCAACAATTGCAAATGCTCGTAGTCTTGGCCATAATCCTCTGAAGAGGCTACCTGTTCTTGTTCCTTAATCCATTGCTCAACTTCATCCGATTCAATGAAATATTCATGCATGTACAAGCTCTCCATCAAGCGTAGTTGTCTTTGGGAAGCCAGTTTGTGTAGCGACTTTAACATTTTTTCAATTAATTTTTGTTTGGCAGACAGAATTTTACTATCTGGATGTTGAGCTGCGACCATTGCAGCACAATTATGGCCCATTTCGGTTACAATGCCAGTATATGTGTCTAATTCTAACTCAATTGTCTTATGTTTCGTTAAGAGTTTAGCAGCAGAATCACGGTCTCTACCATATTCTGTCGATCTAAGAGCATTTTGTTTTTCTCCCAACCACGCTTCAATTTCACTAGCATCATATAGATATTGTTGAGCTTTCAAAGACATTTCTAACTTTTTACTGCGTTCATTGGTTTTATATTCCAAATCGTTCCAGGCATCTTCAAGTTTCGTACACAAATCTTCTACTTTTCCTTTTTCGGGATGATTTTGTAGTACCAACGACTGACCAGCTAGTAAAGATTTGTTGATCATGGGTTGATGACCTTTAATTTCAGCTTCTAATTTTTTGTGCTTTTTCGACAAAGTTTGAGCTTGATGAAGATTTTGTCCCAATTCTTTAGATTTGGCAGCGGGTAAGTGATCATTAATCCATTGGAATTCATTATCCAATTCAAAAACAAATTTGTGGTAGTTAAGACTTTCCTCAAGTTCAGCACGTCTCTTTTGCATCGGATCGCGCAGTAATTTGAATCTATTTTGTATATTCTTCGATTCATTTTTGATATTATCGGCATTAAAGTGACCTTCGTGTGCCATTTCTTCGCCCGAATTGACTAATTCATCGATCCTTTGCTCCCATATGGTGATTTCTGATTCCAGCAGTTGTTGCTTATTAATAAGGTCCTTGCAACATCTCAAATCATTGCCCACATCTTTGCTCTTCAAGGCGACATCTAACTCTTCTACTTTCTTCTTGGCATCTTCAATGGCTCTGTTATGCTCGCGTTGCAAAGCTGCCTGTTCGAGTTTGCGACCTTTGTCCTCGGACAAGACTAGAAGACTTTTCCATTTCTTGTTTAAATCACTAACCCGTTTTTCAACTTCGGGTTTGCGATTGTTAGCAGCAATCAATTGCTGACTATCCTTATTTATATTTCGCAACTGGCCTTCATTTGCTCTTAGTTCTCGCTCAAAAGCTTTATGTTTTTGTAATTTGCGTGGCAAATTGCTAAGATCGCGATAGTTTTCGTCTCCGGCGATTTTTGTTTTGTCCTTTAGCCAAGTATTCAAGTCATCGGCTTCAGCCGCGAACTTATGGAAGTCTTTAGAGGCTTGCAAGGAGCGTTTGCGTTCAAAAGCTTTATCTTTGATGGCCTTCCGTTTGGCCAGCACGTGATTCCGGCGATCATCAATGCTGAAATATGAATGGGAAAAATTTACTAAAGTTCCCCAATGAAGTATGAATATACGTATGTAGTATGTAAATATATTTATAATAAATAAATAAACATACATATATAAATTTATATACTTACTATTTGTCATCATAATGCTTGTTTGCAATTAGTTTATCGGCATTATCAGAAAAGGCTTTTAAAATTTTATCCTGTGCCATTATGCTCTTTTCAAAATCTAAATGACGTTTCAAAATTGCCTCTACTTCATCTAAAGAAGTCTGTAATAATTAGAAAATTATCTTTTTAGTGGCAAGATGTTTGTATTGCAACCGTTCACTTACTCCTAAATTATTATATTCCAGGAAAGCTTCATGACTTTTAGTAGTGGCATCAATTTTATCAGCTTCGCGATTGAAAATTTGCAATTCCACGCATTGCTGCAGCCATTTTTGTTTTTCCGACCAACCGCGATGAATGGCATCTTGTTCGGCTTTTAGACGTTCGATGATCTTCACAGTTTCATGCATATTTGGTTTACCATCTGATAGTTGCTTTCCCAAATTGATTATTTCGGCAAATTCATTGTCATGTGCTCGTATGTCGTCTCCTAAGTCATTATGTTGTTTCAGCAGTTTGTTTGCAGTTTCAACATCTCTGGCCGGCTCATCAGAGTTTAATTGATCCTTAACCGAATCAATCCACGCTAATAAAGTCTTGGCGCTATTATTGAAAATCTGTTGACCTACAGCGCTTTCTATGCGCGTCCTTAGTTCACTGCTCTTGTTATGGACTTGACCCCACATGTCTTGTACATCTTTTTGACGAGATGTCACATTTTCTCTTTCAGCCGGGTAGGCGTTTTTTACTGAATTACCCAGATAATTGACACGGTTAACTTTTTCTTCGATAGGCGCCAATTCGCGTTGCATATTTTGATGGCGTCTTTGTAAAGCTTGAACAGTTTTTAAATCAGGACTTATCACGGCTGTGTCCAGCTGTAACATTTTCTCACTCATCCATACTTTGGCTTCATCGCAAGTGCGATTAAATAACTCTACGCTCGATGCTCCTTCCAGGCTCTTTTCCTTTTGTACTTTTGCATTATTTAGTCTCTGCCAGATTTGGTGAATTTGTTTTTGCCGTGCTATTATCTTGTCCAGTTGCGAATGACCTTGCCTACGGAACGTGTCTACAGCAAAATCGATTTCTTCAATACGCTTTGAAGCGGCCGACAGATCCGTCAAAAACTTTTCAAATTTACGTTTTGCATTTTCAACACCTTCACCACCCTCATCGGATTTAATCACACGTTCTTTCTCCTTCATCCACTTCTCAAAATCATCGCATTCGCGGTAAAAACCAAAGAGATGTATAGAGTCTTCCAAAAGAGCGTGACGTTTTTGAGCTGTGTCTTGTAGTTCATCATAAGTATCGTTAATACGTTTCTGTCTCTTCTCCACGCTATCGGAATTTTCGTTAATACTGTTCACTGAGGCGCGGCGTTTAACCAAAGCTTTAGGTATTACAACAGCCGGTTTGACACGCTTAACAGGTATTACTTGGCGTACCAAGATGGTTTTCTTCACTTTTTGCAATGCTTTAACTTTCTCAGCTTTGGGTACAATACACGTCACAGGACGGGGTTCTATTTCACGCACATAGTTTGCGGGCACAAACCCTTCATGTCCATTTTCTTTACGCACACACCACCAATCGTCGTTGGTTTTGGACTTCAAAAGCATCACTTCGCCTTTATCCATTTTCATGCCCTGGCCCTCGAAAGGGAACATGGCTCTAACGTGGGGTAACATCTTCGTTTCGGTGACTTTACGATGTTCCAATTTCTCCAACCATTCATCTTCCCAAACGTCTTTGGGAACTAGCCGCGTTTCATTTACCCATTCCTCTTGCTGCTGTTGTTCAATGTCGAGGATTTCAGGTTCGTTGGCGGACAATTCCAAAGTGCAAATACCAGCTTTTAGCAGTTTATCAGCTTGTTGATTTAGATTTAATATATCTCCAGAATAGGCGTTTAACTCTCCCTGAAGATCACGATGCCTTTGCAGCAAGGCTTGGGCTGAAGGTTCGTCATTGCCATAATCTTTAGAATTAACCAACGCCATTTTTTCATTTAGCCAGGATTCGGCTTCATTAGCATCTGTATAGAATTGATAAGCTTCGGCAGCATCTTCTAGCTGCCGCCGACGCGTGTCCACTAATTCCTCTAGCGCCTTCCAATGTTCATCTAGACTATCAATTCTAGATTTGATTTCCAAGGATCGAGGATGCTTGTCACCTATTAGACGTTTACCAGCGTCAGACATTTGTTGTGATTTAGAGTTTCGGGATTTGATTTCATCTTCCAATGCCTTGTGTTTCTGTTGCAGGGACAAAACAGCTCGTAAATCCTTGGCGGTGATACCAGTCTTACATATGCGCTGTTTATCCACTAACCAACTTTCTTCATTATCATAATCTTCCATGAAATGGTGGAAATTACGAGCTTCTTCTAAGCAATCTCTACGTTTGGAACATAGTTCTTGCAAAACCTTATAGGCTTCTTCCAATTCAGCCAATTTCTTAGCCAGTACGGCCGCATCTTTATGTACGGAGTTTCTAAATGGCAGTGCCTGTCTCATGAAACGTTTAATCGTTTCACCATATGTATTAACTTGCAGTTCCTGTAACGAATGAGCTTGCAGCAGCTCCTCAACACCTAGTAAATGTGGTCCCACATCTTCGGATCGAAATTGTATTTGCAATTCTTTTATGGACTCTGTGGTGCTGGAAATTTCTCGCAGCAGATTCATTAAAGTACTCATTTGTGACAAATTCAAACGTTGATTCTCTAAAAGTTCCAATAATTTTCGCCATTTTTCCATGACCTCATTTTCTCTTTTCTTAACTCTTTCCTTGCCATGATAGTTTTCGCGCTCCAATTCAGCAGCCATGGCAGTCAAATCATTAAAACGTTCAACTCTGGCCAATATATCAGCCGAAATGGCTTCATGTTTTTTAAGTGTGGCATCAACTTGTTTCAAATAGCGAGGATCTGAAAGGACTTGAATCATTTCCTTTAAATAACCTTCACGTAATACCGACTTTTTCTCGAATTTATAATTTAACTGTTCTAATTTCTCTTGACGCAATAGCTCTTCTCTTAAGGCCACTTCACGATGATGCTCGGCATATTCGAGTAATTGCCAAGCCTTTTCAATATCATTTACCAATTGGCCATCTTGAGGATTGTACGGAGGTTGATTTAAAGCTTTCAATAAAGTGTTGATGGTAAAGTACAGAGCTTCAATTTCACTACGCTCTTTATATCTGTAAAATAGTTGAGGAAAAAAAAATTCTTTAAATTATTGGCTGTTGCTGCTGCTGCTTAGAGCTAAAGGAAATATCTTTGGAATAATTTGTATTATTCATGGTTATTATTTTCAACATAAATTATCAAGAGATTGTTAACATATCGTTGCATGATTTAATTTCCTTAAAGATACAAATTTCTTGGCATTTTATATATCGTCATATAATACGTAAAACCATGTGACAAAATTTAAAAAATCTATTGAATATTGTGTACCATGTAAAAATGCATGTCCATGTAAAATAAACTATTTTATCAAAATACAAGTGATTCTTTTAATTTTATGCGAGTTTTGAAGAAACTTTTTTCATGTTGGTTACTAAACCCTGTTAGCAAGTTTTTTCACTATCCTTTAAAATCTAAAAAAGTGTAGTTACATGGTTTTACGTTTTATATGACGATATGTTATATGTTAAGTTTTGATTGCAAAAAATAAATTTGGTTCGATTCTGGTATTTCTAACAGTGCGCCGTGATGCAAATTTGAATCATACAATCATACCGAAAATCTCTGCGTAGTTTCAAAATTTGAAAACAGTTTTGTGTAAATGTTCGTTATATGTTGTCTCTATTTAATAGGCGTCGTTTTCTCTGCTTTTGAAGTACCGTTATAGCAGCATTGAATTATTGTGCAATTTTGAAGTGTCTGCTTTGTAAAATTTCATAAAAAACGAACAAAATTAAAATGTTATCTTTTTTTTTTTTAATGTAAAATTTCATAAACAATAAATAAATAATACGTTGGTTTTTAAAAAGAAACAAAAACATTGTCCATTTAAATCACTATTGAAGTATAAAAATTTTAGATTTTTAATTTACAGCTAAATGCGCAATGATGCAAATTTGCATCAAAGGATTTTTCGCCTCATGCGCCCTTATAAACAAAAATTATACGAACTGCTAGAACAAAAGTTTGTTTTTTAACCATTTCCTTTCGTTTAAGTAGTATTTTATTTAATTTGGTTTCCTTGCGCACTAGAGGGTTAAAAAACATTGCACATATGCAGTTTCATGCAGGTAATTAAAAAAAAAGCCAACATTTTTTGAAAGAAAATTTCAAGGGTTAAAAAAATATTTCGATCAGATTTTATAAATTTTTTGGAAAAATCTTTTTAAATATGAAATATCGCAACTAGGAATGTATAAACTAGTATCACATTTAACGAAAGCATATCCAGTGCATCCTGGCAGCTTGCACGTCAGTCGGTTTTTATTCTATTACATCTAACTTGAATACACATATACAGTGAAACCTCTCATAACCGGGCACCCACTGTCACGGTTGTGAGTAAGTTTTTCACAAGCACGTTTAGTATTTTTATTAAACAATAACAAAAAACATTCATTACTATAAAAAAGATCAAGATAAAATGTACAAGGCGGATGTGATAATAATCTATTTTGCAAGCTTTTCGTAAAACCTTAGAAAGTTGTACATCTAGTTGTCTGACCTTAAAAGCCTAAGGTCGAGTTACACGCTCTAATCGAATTGTTTAGAATTACCGAAGTATAGATACATGTATATTTATTAATTTCTAACTTACTTCGGCGGCTTTTCTATAGTTCTGTACTCTTTAAATGCCAACAGTTCCTTCTGAATACCTTCCAAAGAATTGGGAAAATCTCGCTGTTGCAATTCCAGTGTCTTTTGTCTAATCCAGCTTAATAAATTTGTAGTTAAACGCTCATAATAAATCTTTTTACGATCAGCATCCATTAATTGACCCACAATCTGTAATTAAATAAATCATTAAATGATTTTATTGTACGTGTTGTTGTAAATCAAAAGTAATTAAATTTTCCGTTTAGCAAATGGAAAAAAGAAAACAAGAGAAAACCATTGTTACTCGTATTTGCTTTCTTAAATAGACCGGAACTATTTAATGTAAATTATTATGTTTAATTAATTAAAAAAAAAAATTTATGTTATGAAAATTACATACTTATAACGTGTTGAAAATAAAAGTGCTCTGTTTCATGGATTTACGTGGTGCTTACTTTTCGAAAAGTGTTTAGAGAGGATTGAAATTGACTTACATTTGCAATCCGTTTTCCGCTCTTCTGTTCATTTTTCATACGTGCAAAAGTGTGATAATATGAGGCCACGTATGTTAAGATAGACTTTTCATCAGGACGTGCTGAATCAATATCTTCGGCATCCAATAAGCTGGGAATAAAATAATATTTACAACATATAATAAAAAACTAAATATAAAAAAAAAACAACAAAATGAATATACATTTTTATGTTTATTAACCGCATTTGGGTCATTTGGAAATACGAAAATTTGACTAAAAGCTGTAAATAAATTTTTGACACTTACCTTGGAATACCCAAATCAGCGGCAGCCAGATCAAATGCATGATTCAAATTATCAATATTTGTATTTTTCGAATTAACAATTGTGCTGTATTCAAACAAATCGGGACGGTGGGAATGTATTAAGGCATTGAAACCTAAACCAGAACGCCACGATGAAGTAAAATCTTGTATATTAACACCCGAATAACCGTGCGTTTTACGCTGACACCACAACAATAAAGCATCTTTGGCAGAACGTTTTTCGGACGATTCATTTTCTTCATCAACATCAATCTCAATTTCTTGAATTTGAAATCGTAAAATGATTGTCCAAATAAGACCTAATATTAAACGCGGATTACCATCGACTATATCTTCCGCTCCAATGGATTCCAAACGGACCTGCATAAAACAGGAGAAAACAAATTTATAAATAAATTCTACTATATACAATATGTATACATATGTGGATCTATGAGTAATATTGAGGAGTATTTTAGGCCCAATTCAATAGATTCTACTAAAAGAAAAGATCACGATCAAAATATTGATATAAGACACAGTTATGAAAAGGGACTCTTTTTTTTTTTGCCTGGACATCACGTATGTGGAATATTCACCTTGCGCAGCTCTTTCCTGTCACTTTTTACGTGGGAAGATTCAAATAAAATGCCCATAAACAGTACTCCCTCTATCCGCCCTACAATAACCACATTTCGTAGTTCCAGCACAATGCATTGCATATTTAGGGGTCGATCATTCCTTGAGTTAAACAAAAATAATTCGGTGGGATTCTATAAATTTCCGATTTTGCTTTTCTGTTACTCTAAGAAACGTTTTAAGCTTAATTTCTTTACACATGCTTTTGTCTTCAATTAAAATTTTAGTTTATCTACTTTTAGAAAAAAAGAAAACAAGTGCATTATTGCATGTCTTAAAACCATTATAAATTTTATGAATTTCAGTAACACAAGTAAAAGAAACAACAAGTGATCATTAAATATGATCCATCATTATGACATGACATCGACGTTGCAAACATCCAGACCAGATTAGACTGTCTGCTGTTTAGTCGGCTTTTAGTTTATCTAACTTTATAAAAATTTTTGTTACCAGCGACGACATACATAAACACATTCACACCTGCCGAGTCTTCAGCTTCAGCTTCAGCCTCAACTTTCACTTTTCTTTTTTATGAAATTGCAGTGAAAAAACCAGCGCAATTTATTACTTCTGCTCAAACTGTTGTTACTGTTTTCTTTCTTTGAACAACGTTGCTGCAGAGGTGGAGTTTAAAAGATTGTAACAATTAGCAAAAAATATATATGTATATATGTATGTATGTATGCTCATTAGGGTATTTAAATGTTTTTTTTCTTGGACCGGCATTCAGGGTATGACCGCTACACATGCGGTGCATTGTGCCGGAACTATGAAATAAGGTTTTTGGGAGAACGGATAGAGGGAGTATTGTTTATTCATATTCGATTTGAATTTTTCCAGGTCAAAAGTGACGGGAAAGATCTCTGCGGTAGCCCATTCCACATATGTACGTGCGTGCTGTTCGGACAAAAAACGAATTTCCTCTGTAATGCGTAGTGTGAGTCGCTGCCAAATCGGCCACAAATGGATGCGCTGCTAATCTTTATTTCGTCACAAATTGTATAGCAAAACGTAATTAGCTTGAAATTCTAAGAAACATTTCCCAAGAAAAATTGGGTCTGTTATCCAATACTATCCTGAGCAAATCGACCTAAAGGTTTTCTGCTTCCATTATTCTATAAACTGCATAGCTGTATTAAAAAACCACATATCACATCATTAAAAAATCTTTATGTGGATATGCACAGAATGGGGATGCTGATGGCGAGTAGTTAGCGTGTTGGTTCTGCAACCGGCAGGACCCAGATTCGATTCCCAGCCCGGTCAAATCAGAAAAAGTTTTTTTTTGAGTTTTCTGTGCTATAGCATCCTCCTTCGTCGATAATAATAAAACGGCGGTGAAGTAAAATAATCACCCCTATCGCGAATAAGAAGTGAAATTTTCACGTAAAATTTTCATTCTCCTAGAAGTGGAAATTGGTATCATGAATTTCAAGTGGAATTTTTTTATTCACGTTATCATTCTTCGTGAATGTAGAAAAGGGAAGAAGATTTCAAAAAGATAAAAATTAATTCAAAAGCATGCCCAATATAACTTTTAATATAGCAATAAAAATTCATGGGTTTAAATTGTGTTAAATTGTTTTTTAAATATTCAGGGGCCAGTTAATTAGTCGGCCACATAAAAAGTATTACATTTGAATAATAAAAGTACATGAATGCAAGAATTAACAAAAGTGTGAAAATGAAAGAATTTAAAGAATAATAAATAAGAGTGCGCCAAAATTTAAATAAATTGTTTAGATTTGTAACGATGATGTACCAGCAATTTAAGTTAAGCCATAAGAGAACTCCAAAATTGGGCAGCGATATCTTTGTATGCTCTCAACCAAACACACTCAATTGGCCTGTTGGTTTGCATTTTATTTATTATTGATGTATGTTTGCACTATAATAGCTCATCTTGATTAGGGCCTATTTATTAAGTCTATGCAGCTGTACAACAATAAACAACTCACAAAACAACAGGCATTTTATTTGTGTACATTAACTTTGGGATGTCTAAAAAAAAGAGACTAATACTCTTTCAAAACTAAACACACACAAACTACAATAGCAAGAAAAACATTAATTTCAGTTATTTATGCCTTAATTGCTTTCGCAACCCTCTCTCAAAATAAAGAAATGAGTAAATTTGTTAATTTCGCGCTCTCTGAAATTAAACAAATGAGTAAAATGTAAACAAATTTTGACAGTCAAGTATAAAATACTTGTAAAAGACATGGTGAGTTGCACTGACCTAATAAATAGACTGTGATCTTGATATAAAAAATTACATTGGTCAAAATATATAAATAAAGGAAGAACTTACTTTGTATAAGTGAATAAATTAAAGTGAAAAAACTCACGTGTATGCAATACCGAAGCAAAAATCAAGTGAATAAATTAAAGTGAAAAAACGCACGTGAATAAATTATTCACGATAGCGGGAATTTTATTTTCACGGGGAATTTTTCACGATTGCATATTTATAGAAAGGGGAAATATTTCGAGGGAAAAAGTATTCACGATAGTGGTGAATAAATAAAATGGCTTCCCTTAGCTTTAAAACAATGCGCCAAAATTAACATCAGAGGCGCCGCAACTTTGTTTTATAATTAACACGCAATTGCAAAGATGTGAATTAAACTTTCACCTCCTGTCTATTCTCTACACTATCCCTCTCTCTCTATCTAGTTTCAGTGCAATGCAATGCACATGTAGGGCGATATCCCAAGATAAAAAAATATAATAGGATTTTAGGCCTATGGTTTCTTCTAAAAATTTTCTTAGAAATTCCCGTAGATTTTATTTTTGCTATACGACTTTTCAGTTTTTTTTCCATCCATACAATTTGACCCACCCTAATGTACATACTTATGAATATCTAAAAAATAAATTCTTTGTTATATTTTGCCACAGTTTTCATACAATTAATTACGTGGATTTAATGTGAAATTACACTATGAATAAGGTATTTTTTATTAAAAAAATATATATGTACATAAGTATATAATGCAAAAAATATCTTAGGTAAAAGCAGTGTATTTTGTAGTAATTAGATTTTAATATCATGTTGACTGTCTTTTTACACTCATAGAAAAATACATATCAATCCAAAAGAAAAAATTAGATCCACACAGGCATGTTCTGAAAATCGCATTGCGTTAAAGTGAGTTGAAATCACAAAAGGACATTTCTTGTATTTCTTAGACCCGTGATCAGGCGATACCCCCTACGTATGCAATACATTAAACCGGAACTAGTTTAAAAGTAGTAGGGTGAAAAAGAGCCAGGTTATGAAGTGCAAAGACGGATAGATAGAGAGCGTAATACTTGAACAACTCTGCAGGTTTTCGGAATTTGTTAAATAGAGTTGCTGGGGCTCTGGTGTTGAGACGTTAATTTTCTAGCTAAAGGAGAGCAATTTTATTTATTATTTTACTTCGTGGACGTTTTACTCCTCAAATACCAACGAATACACATCACATCAGAGCAATTTTTGGTATGAAGTGAGATTGAACCGACGATCTTCTGTTCGTAGAGCCAACAACAATATTTATAATTGCATATTTTTTTTTTTATATTTTTTATTTTGTAGCAGTGCTCAGTTAAAATCCCCCACATATGCAATACATTGCACTGTAACTAGATAGAGTGGTATATTATAGAGAATAGACAGCTGGTGAGAGTGGTAGGACTATATATGTATGTACATAGCTCTTGCCAAAGTGTATTTATCAAGTAAAATCAACTCATCAGGTGACTTTTCTTCCTCGTTTATGTTTTACGCGCCGTATATGTCAAAATTTGTTTACTTTTATGCGCGCCAATAACATTTTTACTCATTTGTTTAATTTGAGATTGCGCGCCATGAACAGTTTTACTCATTTCTTTATGTAGAGCGAGGGTTGCAAGAGGTATTGTGTGTTTTTGCTTTTGGGAGAGCAGTAAAAAACAAGTTTGACAGATTAGCACACAAAATGCTTGTTGTTTTGTTGTAGAGATGCGGCTACTTGATAAATATACTTTCGCTCTTGGCATGAAACGGCGGAGGTTCTTCGCCTAACATTTCCTGTCATCATTGACAGAACGCCCGCAATAGCGGGATTTATTTTGGAATTGGGGTGGTTTCGTGTGGCGAATTCGAAATTAAGTTGCACAAAATTTCGAGAGTAAAATAAATTTAGCTGAAACTAAAACGAAAACAATGCAAGTAATGAAAGTAGCAGAAATGCACATGAGTTCAAATGCACATACTTAAACACACATACATACAAACAAATATTATTTTAAAGCATCATAAGTAAAAACAATGAAAATTACAAGTAAATGCGAAAAGAGGAAAAGGAAATCAAATAATAGAAAAAACCTGAAAACTATGTCATACGCCAACAAGAAATAAAAATAGAAATAGAAACAAACATCATATGTACATGGTAAATTCAAATGGAAAGCAAGAGGAAAAACTTCTTTTCATTTTGCGACAGTTTTATTATCGTATTTGGATTTTTGCAAGAGAAAAAAAGCTCCTGAATGAAGCCTCTAAAGTGTTATTGTTTGCCTTAATCACTTGAAGATTTATTTTGTCGAATGAATTAAAATAAAATGCTATTGTATTTTATTTTACTGTGTATTCTTGTTGTCTCTGAATTTCAATTATTTAACTATAAATCTTTATATGTATATTCTAAATCTGATAAATAAATTACAACTATTTGTACGGTGACTGAACTCTTAGCAATTAATGCGTTGCATTCAGCTTAAGTCCATTTTGTATTACATTTATTATCTTTTCTAACATTTCCTAATTCTGTGGCATTTTGTTTTATATGGCTATACCCCATACATACATTGTTTTTTTTTTCTTCTTTTCTTTAACGTTTCTGTAACGGTGACAATTAAGAGTATAAGATGTGTATGCAGCATGTACGCATGCGGAATTCATGAAATTGATACTTGTCAGTATGTGCCAGGTCTTCTACATGCCTGTGTCTAGATACATACATACATGCAGATGCATGTCTAATATATGTATGTTGCAACGACACAAAAGTTCATCAACAACTAGATGACCGATTTGTTGAAATACACACATATTTAAATTAAAAATGTTACGGCAACGTAGAATTTGCTGTTAGATGACATTTTTTTATGTCAAAAATTCTCGCTGTAAATTATTCGACGATTAGATTTATTGTATTAGGGAAGGTGTAAATACATATATATACACGGAAATATAATGGTTGTTGTAAGAATACACTTTTTCATGGCGACGTTTTAAGCGGTCTGTTGGTTTGAGCTCCTGAGTAAGCTGCATTTTATACGCATGAAGGTGGATTTCTTTTATCAAAATTCGCTGCGTAGTGCTTCCAGAAATTTGAATGATGCCATATTGATGTCTGCGGGTTTTCTGCGAAACTCTCGTTTACAGCAGAAATGTGTTCAAGATACCGACTGGTCTTCTTTTTCAAATTTTTTTTTTTTAATTTTTTGACCACTCTTCAAATGGTTGACACATTAGGTGCCCTCCCTCGACTGAACAATCCTGGAATTCTTCTCAGCACAACTTTCAAAATTTTTGTAAGAGAAGTATAACGCGTTGTACTTTCGTAAAACGCTCCTTCTTAATAATGGGAATAAACATATGTGACAGCTGTTAAATTTCAGAGTTGCCACTTGCACAAAACAACAAGTGACACTAAATTTAAAAAGAGCATTCTTACTGAGACACCTTATATTTGTTAAAAAAAAACTAAGTGGAAACTAACTACCTGGCCTGTTTAAAACAAAAACAATTTCTAAAATATTGTTTTTGTTTTAAATGTATTTGAACGAATGAATAAACTCTTTCGATATAGTGGGCCTGGTAGTAAGATAAATAACACTCCAGCACAGCAATTTTTTTTTGGCATCAGCAGCCAACAAAGTCATACAGCATACTTTTTATTTATTACTTGATTTTTCTTTTCCTCAACTATTTATTTTTCTCGGACCGGCATTCAGGTGATGAACTCTACACATGCGGTGCATGTTTTATAAATTTCTTGTCATAATGGAAATATTTCATTATTGCAAATAAATATTGTTGAAAATAGCTGGAGGCAATAAAGACATTTATAGCTGTAGAATCTAACCAGTTAGAGATAGAACCATAATCTTTTTTCCTTTAGATAGATATTTCCCCAAAGATCATTTCTGCATACCCAGCTCGAAAAATTCAAATTTTGAGTTACTACGGTATTGCACCAAAGGGTCGATATGTACATATATACATAGAAGACAGTGAACAAAGTCTTCAAATTGTATGAATATATAGCGTAAACAGTTGAAAACTATTTTTTTTTAATGCAAACATTTTTAAAGGCCATGATCTGCTAAATATGACATGTGCGTCAAAAAAGCAAGGTAGTATGTACTAAAAATACACAGGAAAAAAGTAATTTTTAATTATATATACTCTTATGTATTTAATTATTTTTGAATAGTGACCGTCATTTGGAAGCGATTTTTAAAGTCGGTCAGACTTCACTAACATTCCCCTGTGAAAGAATCGTGCAATTCTGTAGGATAGCGAATCGGGGCCCTAAGCCATATAATTCAAGCTGCTCTTAGATTATGGTGACTTCAAGCATGTTTTTTCTTTATGATTCTAAATCGAAAATCATCATTTATACAAAATTTTGGAGACTTCTCTTGTAAACATGTTAGCTTGTGTTAAAATTTGTTTTCAAAATACACTTGCAAATAAATGAAAATAATAGCAGCAACAAAAAACAAATATATTGAATACTTTACATACCTTTGTATGCAAGAATGCCAGACTCTTATTAACATTTTCTATTTTATGTACACGCATCCGTCCATTATTAGGTTTTCCCAGCTTTTCACCCGATATTATTTCAAGCAATTTCAGCAATTTGACACCATCCGCTAAATCTGTGAAAAGGTCTTCGACCTCCATTTTTGCCTAAACAATGACAAAAGTAAGAGAGAAATAATAAAATAAGAAAGAATTGTGTAATTTTATAATAAGATTGTTTGGTTTTTCTGTTGTTTAAATTTGCATTACTGTTAGATTTATTTATTCACGGTTTTGTAATGTGTTTTTTGTTGTTTGTACGTACCTTCACAAGGAATGAATTCATCCATTTTGTAAAGGTTTTCTTTTGGATGTGTAAACGTTCTTCTTGTAGGGTTTTAATTCTTTCATTTTCGAATTTCATTATACCGTCGCGTTGTGTCATGTTGGCAGAATTACGGCTGGTTTGTGTCTGTAATGAATAACCGCCCGGTTCATATTGCGATGCTGCAAAAAAATTAAAAAATTCATGGGTAAGCGAGTGAATATATGCATGTACAATATAAATTTATTAGATATTCAATAGTTTTTTTTAAACAAATATGACTGCGTGATTATCAATTTAATATCAACACCCACAATTTGTAACTAATATAAAGTGGCGATGGCGAAGGTGTTAGCACATTGAAAACAAAACCAAAGGTCCTGGGTTCAAGCCCCACCATAGAAACAATTCGCATTTTTCTGATGTGCATTAGTAAGTGCCGTTATGTCAGTTGTTGTGCGAAGTTTTCAGTGGCGAAAGCGTAGTCAGTGGTCACTGAACATTACCGACTTGAGCTGACATCAATACACAGGCACATCAGAGGGTCCTCCTTTGTCGGTATTGGGTAGCAATACGAAGCGGTACAAAATAATTAATAGCAATGTCTACTGAACACATTTTTAAAATGTGTCTCCTTGATATCAATGACGCTGCAATAATGCTATAAACAAATAACTCACAAAAGCAGTCTTTCCTCTCTCTGTATATCTTTTCACCACCTGTCATCTCTATCGATGGAGAAGGCAACAGGTAGTAGTAGGCAATCAATGCCGACGTGTTACTTCTCTTTACTAATATAAATGAGATAAGGGCTTTGGAGATATTTTAATGAGTGTTTCAGAAACTTAGGTTAGGTTAGGTTGACGGTTCCCATAGAGAATTACACCCATTTACAATGTGGCATGTTGTGCGCTCTACCATTTTAATAATACTTTACTGCGAATACCATTATTTAGAAACTCGCAAACAAAATAATTGCACTAAAAGTAGTAAACAAGTGAGCGAAAATATAAAACAGCTGATTCGAATAACGGTTTCATTTGCATTCGAAAATAACAAAAAACGTACTTGTTTGGTGTCATACCAAATGAAACCAATATTGTAAAAAGCAAAACCGAATTCAATTCGATGACGCCCCCGAATGTTATACGAAACATATATACATACATACATATGTATGTATTCATTTATGTATATGTTTGAATGAATACATAAGTAGTGGGTGTTTTTTTATGCAACGCATACTTTACAACAACTGAAATAGAAAACCAGCCCGACAAAAGACATAGTTAACTCTGGCATTGGCTGCTTAGGAGTACAAAATTATTTGATATTGAAATTTTTTTTTAATAATTAATCGTTTAACATACAAAGACTTTTTAAATAAAAAAAACCACCACATATGTATGTATGTATATTGTATTTTCTTTAAAAATTATAAAAGAAAAATAATTGACGAATAAATAAATTAAATGCATTTGTGTGTATCTTCAGAAAACCTGAACTAGTGCCCACGTTTTTGAGCGGGCGAGAAATAATCGTATTAATTAAAATTTCTTTTAATTAGGCAAACTTTCGTAATACTTTTTATGCAGACAGGAAGGAAACAAGAGATTTTTCTTTTCTAATTAATGAAGCAGTCAAGCAGAAAAGTATATCAGTGTCGAAATAACATATCGCACACTTAGTTCTAAAGTGACTCAATTCAAAATTTAAATTTTTCTGAAATCGAAAAAAAACTGTTTTTTGACCGAAATAAAAATACAGTAGAATATCGAAAAAGTAAACCGAAATCGTCCAAGCGCTATTAGCTTTTCCTAACTTTTAACTTTTCTAAGCGTTTTTTAACTGACAAAAGAAATAAATACAATAATAAACATTGGTTTTGTTGCATATAATAGGTGTGTTAAATTTTTATTTATAAGATATGGTTTTCTTCACTACAAAAAAGAAACTTCGACTTACTAATTTGTACCGACTGGTTGAAAGTACAGTCACCTTTAATATTTTCATGCGCAAAAATATTAATTTGTTTCGTTTAAAGAAGTATTCAAGGCTTGTATGTTGTCCCTTTTTCCTTGGTATAATAGGTCTTGATAATTTTCGTGCGCATATTGATAAGGTGTGCCACCTGATTTACATCTTTATAGTTTTGAAACCATTTAATCACGTTGTTGATAAATTCAACTGCTTTCGAAAAACTCCTTTCCTACTCGGAGTTTATTGGCTATTTAATTTAATAAATTTAGTCAACCTAAATGTAGTCTTCATTATCGAATATGTCATTATGTCACTTTTTTCCACACTTTTTTAAGTACCAGCTCAGAAAAGTAAATTGAAACGTGAACTTTTTAAAGCGGCATGTAATCGTTGAAATTCGTTTAACTTAGCCAAGCGATTAACTTTTTCGAGATTCTAATGTAGTTAAAAACAAAATCTTTCGACAATTTGGTAGAAAATCCATACATATTATGATCTAAAAAGTTATTTTTCTTATAGATAAACAAGTGTATTGTGCATAGTTTAAGTATATAGCCCTGAAAAATTACAATTTAGAGTTGAGTGCAATGTGGTTTAAAAACATGCATATATTTATATGTACATACATATATGTAGTTCCTGCCCCACTGTGTATTGTTAGCGAAATTATGTGACAGACGGTTTGTGGTGTTTAAAAAAACAAACAAAATAGCAAAATTGTATATATGTATGTATGTATGTAAATACTCGTATGTATGTATGTACATATATATGTACACAGTTTTAGTTTATTTATGTTTTGGATTAGTTAAAGATAAAATTTAATAAGCAATACATATTTGATATTGTACCTTGACATTTTTGAAAATATTTTCTTGCTTAAGAAATACTTCAATTGCTCATTAGCTAATGAAACAAATAGTAGAAAAAAACATCTACAGGGGAAGTAAAATTCCTGTTGTGATATTTTTTTTTTTGTTCAAAGCGATAAATACGTATTTGACATAATTACGCACAAATACTTACATACGTATGTACGTACCAGTATTCCCTTCTATATTTAGTCAAAATTGTTGTTCCTATTCGTTTTAAAATTGCCATATACTCGTCGTCAGTTAATTACTAAAGTCCAAATAATAGCATAATATTTCGTAACTTATTTCTTTGTTTCTATTTATTATCGCGTCCACAATTTAAGTAATTTTTTTTTAGGGATTTTCTGCCAGTGATTACAAAATAAGTTACTTTTTAAATTTACTCAAACCAAGGAATGTTGAAACCAGGTACATGCGCGAGTACAACAAATACAACAATTCAATAACAATATGCATTTTTGTTTGTGTAAATTTCACAATGTTTGTCAAAAATTGAGAGAATACAAATATAATACCGGTTAACGAACGCTATAATGTTAGATCCATTTGTAATACTGAAAATATACGCTTTATAAGACATAAGTCACAAACGTACATACATACTTAGGTATTATATATTTACGCCGCAAAGAATTTTTGAAAAAAAAAAAATATTTTCCCAATTGATATCACTTTAGGTTTGAATTAAAAAAGCTCTCTAAAATTATACACAGAAGTTTATTTGCGGTAAAACACTTTTAATGGCAATTATGCAAAATAAATAAATACTGCTGATATAATTTTAATTAGAATTTGTGTTTTATAAGCAAATATTTTTTTGTATTTTATATTTACAAAGAATGCTTAGAAAAATTGCTTATTAATTTTTTATTTCATTTCAAAGCAACTGGAAATTATAACACCTTATTTTTATATTTGAAAATGTTATTACCTTGAGTCGGTAGCAATAATGCTTTGCCAAAAATATTTGTTAAACAAAAAAAAATGAAAAAAATGAAAAAAAGAAAAAAAGTAGGGAACAATTAGGAACACTCAGTAACATTTATTTACAATTGCTGTTATTATTATAACACAATGTAAAATTATGTTAATTAATTTGTATTTAAAAAAATAAAAAAAAACACCTTGTTTGTTGTCTATATATGAAATGTCACAAATCCATAAACGAAGAATAATGTTGTAGATGCTAAAATTAAAATTAAATAAATTTGCATGGATACAGTACGTAAATAGAGGGATTAACTTAAAATTGTGGTAAAAAAATAGGACTGAAGTTGGAGTGTCTTTTTCAGTTCACTTCCTCTTAGTAGTTTCAAACTAGACGAACGGTGTAGAGCCGACGATATTCGTACGGGTATATGTACCGACAGTATGCCCATCATCAACTCTCTATCGGGTATATTGACAATAAATATTTTGGCTTATGAGATGGCGAGATATTCAAATCTACTGTTAATATGGGTACCGTAACACAAGGGTGTACTCAGAAAGCCCGACTGCCAAATTGGCATGCCGATCAATTGGTTAAAGTTCCACTAAATTATTGTAGGGCCCACATGAAGCTAAAGCGCTTCAGTATTGCGCTGACAAGATGGTCCAACGAGGTCACTTGCCCAATCTTCAAATTAACTTGGCCACAGAAGATCCGCCATTTTTGTACTGATTGCGAGGAATCAGCCCCGTATAATAGTCACATTATTAACGGTTCATTAGCACATAGCTTTGCATTCTAGGAGATTAAATCTTGCGTATAACGACTTCTATAGACTTTTTCGGAATAAGGGAGAGTTGAAAACAGTTGAGCATTTGCTCTGCCTCTTTCACTGTTCTGCTGTTGTATTTAAACGGTCACCTTTCCTAGGATTCCCATTACTGCAGAAATTTGAATATCGGAATGTCGACGTAAGTAAACTAATTTTTTATATACGAAACTCAGGCATGTTTAGCACCAATCAATTGGTACGATGATATGGAAATATTATATTTTCTCCTCCTAACCCCTCGAGACAGCACAACGGACCCAAGTGAGCTGATTGCTGTGGAATTGGCAACCTTTAAACCTAACCTAACCGTAATAGCGGTGCAATTTTCGTTTATTCACATTCTCAACAGTTTTTAAATCAAGTTACCTAAACAATGTAGAGATCCTGGAAGAAGAAACTTTATTATTCTCCTTGCCATCAAACGACTAAAATATCTGTAAAAGCTACAGCACCTATTTATATCAGCAAAATAGAAAACAATTGACAAAATATTAGAATTTCTAGAAAACTACAACTTTTATACTAACAGCCATTGCGTTATGTTTGCATATTTTTAGGTTATGTTACGTAGGCAGATTGCTGCTAATAATAAAATAAAAGCCCAGCCCCACTGGGTCCAATTCTGTCATACTGACGTTGTTCAACCTGTATAGAAAAGAAGAAAGAAAGAAGGCGGATACATCACATTAAGGTTAAAAAAAATAATTTACAAAAAGATAGATAGAACAGAGTGGAAAACGTAACGAAGTGAAAAGACAGATTGGTCCGATGAAAGGTGACAGCGCTAACCACTACTGATAAATTCCCTCAACTCACTAAATCTACCACAGACATCCCGGATAAGCTATCGACCGACGCACGCCCATGCGTCTGGCATAAGTCCCAATGGACCAATGACCCGTTATCATGGTGGTGACGTTACACAGCTGCACTCTCGGAAGTTCTAGTAGATGCCAAGATTTCCCCTCAACAAGTCGAGGACACAGTGTCCTCGCAATTACGCAAACTGACTCATTGAGCCAACTGCTACGAACCTCTCCTAGAAAGTACTAATTCGAGAGTTCCAACTTGATGCGAGCGTGAGCCCGCAGAAGTTCTCGATGCTCTCATCTTAAGTGCTCTTCTTTGCTAAAACGTATGATTATTATTCTGACCCATTACTTCTTCATACCAGTTGCTGTTGTGAATACCACTATTGTTGTCTTTCATATTTATTTAAACCTTTTTCTTTTCTCATTGCAGAAAAAAAGCTAAAATATAATACGATGACAGTTTGTTTAAATAATTATCAACATATTAATTTGTTTAAAATTTTATATAAAAAAAAATTAAATATAAAATATTCGCATAACTTAAAATCAATTTTATTTTGGCAACAGTGTAGCGCACATGTGACAATGTTTCATTTAATTTCCATTCCCAGATTTATGAATTAAATTTTTAATTAATTGCTAATTAAATAACCCGTACCCTTATCATTTATATTTATTTGTGTCTTCCTTTTTATTTATTACGCAAGAATTTATTGCATAAAGAAATCAAATACAATTTTAAAGTATTTCAACTTGTTGCCAATTTTTACACACAACAGTTTTGAGGAAAGTTTTAGATAAAATTTATTCTTTATACCGGTGATTTTAAAATGAAGTCATCATTAATTAAAATTGATTAAATCAATACGATTTTCAATGCAACTGCAAAAAATAAATAATAAAAAATATTTATCTCTCGAACCAGATAAGGAACAATTTCACAATTTTTTAAGGTGAAAAATATTCCCCTCTCCCATCAGTAACCACCCTTCTGTTTACACTTGCAAAGCTAAAGAATGCGATAGCAAAATTTGATATTAAAGTTTGAATATTTTTCATATTTTTTCATGGTGAATATTGTATGTTTTTTTAGGGGAAGCAGTTCTGCGGAGAATAAATTTTGTATATAAATACCTACCAAAAAAAAAACAATAGTGAATGCGTTCACTATGAATTGGTATTTTAATGTCTTCTTTATCAGAATTCATTTTTAATGCCAGTGTTAACAAGATTATGA
Source organism: Dexiosoma caninum (assembly GCA_963924685.1). Classification (NCBI taxonomy): domain Eukaryota; kingdom Metazoa; phylum Arthropoda; class Insecta; order Diptera; family Tachinidae; genus Dexiosoma; species Dexiosoma caninum. The sequence continues at coordinate 25,072,070 of OZ004729.1, read as the reverse complement.
CTTGTGAACTTACAGGAACTCATTAACCCACATGCAATACTCATTGGTTCTAAGGAGTCAATTAAATAACGCCCCTGTTTTAACATCATCCGTTCTTCAGCTACGTTGAACCAGTTAATTTTCAATAGAACCAATGCATTAACTATTTCTTTTGCATGCCACTTTTTGCTGGGTAGTTTTATAAATGGACAACAACTTCATGCGGTGGTGTTATTCTGTAATTCGATTCTAAAAAAAATGTTATCGCATAACAATGTAAAGTAAATGGGCCTTATTATGAGTGTCGTTCTCGTGAAGAAAACGGTAAAATGTGGCAACACGTACCATATGTTTTATAGCGGCTTGTCGTAAAAAAAACTACGTCACGACACTCATAATAAGGCCCAATAACATGGAAGTTCAAATAAATTTCTTTTCGTTTCGAATTACAGAGTAACTCCTCAGGTCTGAAAATTGCGTATATAACTTTTTAACAAAATATATGTATGTATATTTTGAAATATGATATTAAAATATGCATAAGTGAAACATGCAAACACATGCCTTTTAGTCAAAATATGCAATAATGCGAATTTTGGAAAAAATATGCTACTATATCTAGGCAAAGTAAGAAAGGGTGGTGCTCAGTTATCGAGGAGGTGGAGACTCACAGAGTTCTTTTGTGAATACCGACAAGAAAAGAAAAATAGTAGAGAGCAGTAAGGAAAACAATAGAAAAGAGAAGTCGAAGTCTTATATCCAGCCTGTCAGTCCTCACAATGAAGCCCCTGATATCAACAACATCCCGACACCCCTCGCTATATCCCCCAGCCCTATAAGAAATTTGCTGCTCAGCTACATTAGCCTGCCGCGTTGCATGTTCCATTGTCTCGTCTCTTTCTGCCTCTTTTTTTCTTCTTTTAATTGTTAATCAATATTTAGTATTAAACTGCCACCAGTATAATTTTTCAAGATAATTTTACCAAAAAATCTCGAATTTTACATTCTTCCAAAATTCTTCTAAAAAAATTCTACACAGCCATCAATATCTTTGGGGGTTACTATGTAATTCGGATTGAAAGAAAATGTTATTCTATATCAATGTAAAAAACATACAAATTCGATTAAATTTCTTTTCGATTCGAACTACGGAGTAACACGCCCTCTTGTGATTTCAATGTTTCTTGTGAAATAGCGAAGTTAATCGCGATGAATTCAAGGTATCAGAGACATGTGAAAGTTTGGCAGATCCTCACAACAAGATGTGGAGTTTTGTACGATGCCCATATCTTGAGGAACATGTGTATATTTGAACTTGAATTTTTTTCTTCGTATATCTTATAGGCTGAAATTTAAAAAAAACTTTTTTTTATCTTTAGTCAGGTGTTCAATAAATTTAATTTATTGAAACTTGTAGTGATTTTCAATTTATTGTTCCATTTTAAAGTGCTATTAAATGGTTTTATATCGGAACAATAAAGTGCAAATATGTTTAAGCCTAAATCGGCCAAGAACTGCAATGTAGTTTCGGCTCAAAAGAAAACACCATTAATAATTTAGTTCTCTGAAATAAAATGCTGTGAAATCGTTTGAAGTAAATAGGGTTTGCGCAAGAACCCTACAAGAAAAGTATTTTGCACATAAAATTGGAGACAAGTATCGGCTGCTTGTTATCTATGTATGTACTATATACAGTATCTTAAAATGACATATTAATACAATTTTTTTTTCTAACTTTTAACGCACCCAATGATCGACGATCATACGATATGTAACGTTTATATTCATATTTGGTGAAATTCGAACGCATTTTATTTAAATTCTATTCAAATATTGTATCACAAAAATAGAATACATTGATAATTTTGTCTTAAAATTTCTGTTTAATTTTTAAAATTTTTTTCTATGTTTTTATTTTTCGTTTTTGAATCGAAGTCGCACAATTTTGTATTAATTTTTTTATTTTATTCGTTCTTAACTGCCCGTACACCGGTTAACCACTGACGAACTTTAGATTTTTATAAAATTTGAACGATTAAAGCTCTTTCCGCAATATTTTAGTGGTATTAGTGAATTAATATGTTTTTTCCCCACCACAGTATTCACACTCACACACTTTTATGAAACAAATGTTGGTAAAAAAAAAAATATTCTAAAAAAAAAATAAAATGTGTAAATAAAAGCCATTATGACAGGAATTAAAATATTGGTACTTTTTCTCTTGGTACTATTTAAGCTTTTATGGTTATTATTATGCCTACTTTATTAGCTTTATAAATGAATTAATAAATCCAATGTTTAAAAAGGATCACTAGGCTATTGGCTCCTTTAAACTTTTAAAAAATTAAAATTTAAAATAAATTTAAAATTAATATTTTTAAACATGTTAAATTAATTCCTTTATAAATAAATTGATCATGTATAGTATGTAATTACTAAACAGTGGACAGCAAGAATTTGCGCTTTATTAAAGAAGCCTAAAAGAGAAGTTACATAACATAAGTGTTGTAAAGGGATGATGCGTTTTGTACATTTCACGCTTTAAAAAGAGCAATTTACACACCCCAAATTTTGACGCATCTACTCAGCTATCAAAATGCAAGCAACGCGCTAAACGTATAAAGTTGCCCAACTTTTACGGGTTAGAAGTGTTGCAAATGAAAAAAATAAAAACGAGTGCAATGCTTGGTCCGGTGATTTCCAGCCCAACTTACTACCTGCCTCCCGATGTCACACAAATCGTTCGGTCGCCAAAGTAAAAACAAAGCTTTGTGACCTACGATGTCGTGTAACAAAGTGGGTCAGGCAGTTAATTTTATAGCAATGTGCACCTGCAAACGAATTAAACTAAAACATGCGTGCACAGTTAATAATGAAAACAAAAATTAAGAAATATCAAAAACATAAATTATAGATGGAAAATTTAGAACTTCATTATGGAAAAAATAGCGGGAAATAATTTCTTTTATTCTATTAATGAAAAATAATAAATATATTAGTATCACTTCTATTTTTATTTGACCTTTATTAAAATTTTTTAATTATATTTATTTTTGAGCGATGGTCTTTTTTATGAAAAGTTTTTTAATTATTATTTATTTCTCAATATTTCGCTACCAAATAGGTAGCATCGTCAGGAAATAATAATTTGTATTAACGAAAATATTTTTTTAAAATAAGGCTAAGAAAATATTTTTGAAAGGAAATGAAAAAAAAAATATTTTCTTTTCCTTATTATAAAAAAATATTTTTGTTAATACAAAATATTATTTCCTGACGATGTTACCTATTTGGTAGCGAAATATTGAGAAATAAATAATAATTAAAAAACTTTTCATAAAAAAGACCATCGCTCAAAAATAAATATAATTAAAAAATAATAAATATACATATAAAGCTAATAATTTACATCTACTAAGAACCACACACGGTGGACAAAACACGAAGAAGGATGCAAATGAAGCAGTAGCAACCTTCGAAAACAGCATGCTGTTTCGTTCTGCTATTGTTTGTCAGTGTGATTTACAATTTTGTCTTTGACTTACTAGTTTGTTCCTTAGTAATTATCATATATAATTTTGACTGGCTGTACGTTATCAATCAATTAACGTTTGTAAAGGTTAAATTAGAAGTGACATTTACTGTTGCCATAGCCATAGGCATTGCTACAACCATAATAGAATTTTTTCTCGTCCGATTACTGCTGCCATAGCCATAAACATCTTTTGTCTCTCTGTTATTATTTCAAAAGTGAAAAATATTTGAGCAGTAATTCAGTTCAGTTCAGCAGTAGTTTATGGTTCTGGCATAAAACCAAAATTCAATTGATTTCTATGGTTTGGTTATGAATGTGGCAAAATTATTAGTCACTTATAAGCGAATACATTAGACGCCGTAAAACTGATTTGCTCAGTTGCTCTCTCTCGTTACGGTTAAGTCACGTCTAATTTAACCTTAACGCGTTTACGAGCGCAATTTTGTTAAGCACTTTTCCCTTAAACGATCAGATATCTCCTTAGGTATGATCCACCAGAGAACTCCTGCTGTCCTATCCTGTGCTTGCTATTGGTAAGCAGTTAAATGCAAGATCCCTTTCGATTTATACAAACCAACTTTTGTGGAGTATTGACACCTCAATGTTCTAGCCTCAAGTGTCATGTACGATATAATGCTGTACCTCTTCAAAAATAGCGTGGAAATCGACACAATCGCTAAAATGATTTGGTGGGCAACACTGTCAAGATTAGTTCGGCACATGAAATCTTTTAGCCTTATGCAAAAACGATCGTTAAAATTAAAGTGTACTTTAAATCAGCATTTCCAATTCCTATTTCAAGCAGACATTAATTTTAGCAAATGTTCTTGCATAAGGTTATTTATGTATCATACAAATTTCTTTGGCTAACTGACACAGTCGTATAAGAAGGAAAACTATTTGAAAAATCGCCAACCAAGCAAAAAATATTAGGCAAAAGAAAGAAAAAATATAGAACATGTCACACCATATATATATATATATATATTTTTGTAGAATAGAAAAACGCCCAGAATCAGTAACAATGTATTTCCATCAAGCCAATGCAATAAAGCAAAAAAAATTTGTTTAGGCCCACAAAAGTACGAAATTACTTTTGTAAAACAAATGTATTTTTGAATTCTTACCCTCCCTATTGCGTTCGCGTATGTGAAATAGCCTTAACTTATCTATAATTAACTTAACTACAATTAAGATAACATTACTATTTATTTTTATTTCATTCCTCTTTGTTATTTAAAATTATTAATTTTATTTGCATTTTCAACAGAAAAAAAAAACTCTAAAACTTAAACAAATATTTTTGTGGCGCATTTTTTCCGCTTTAAATTTAAAATGGAGCAAAAATTCAAGAAATATCAACCAGACTCTGTTGATATTTTTATATTTTTAATTAAAATATTATATTTTCCTCGTCACATCATTGCCAAATATAATAAAATCGCCAAAGTAATTTAATTCTTTTAATTACTTTGGAACAAGGCGTATTGACTGTGATTTTAATAACTGTTTCAGTATTGGATAGATTTGGAAGTTGGCTATACGATGGGTCCACCAGATGAACCCCTTGCTGGACCCCTTGGGACAACAACAATATTATTCAGTAATTGTTGAGATAGAATGGCTGCAGACATAATATTACTTTTCAACTTAGTAAGAGTGAAAGTAGTACGTCCTGTGATCTATTTCCACAACTATCTAATGGTGAAAAATCACCGATTTTACTTCAGGGATTGATGAATTACAGTGTTTTAAAAATATATATGTATAAAAACTAGATCACTGTCCCGCCTTCGCACGGAATCTCTTTACTAATGAGAAAAAAAAACAAGTTTTGCTGTTTTTAGCTGACACGGCAAACGTTGTTTTGCCATGTGTATTATTTCTAGGAAATATTTTTTTAGTTCAATAAAAAATAACTATCTACTATAAGTGTGCGGAAATTTACTTATAATCGAAAGCGTTGTAGACAAGGAAGTATGCTTTAGTTAGGTTAAAAAAATTAATCTTTATCAAAGTAACAAATATATCTTAAAATACAATTCTCGATAGCTATTTAAGCATTAAAAATAATTATTAATATTTTTACTATCAACTGTATAGTGAGTAAGACAGGAGACCGTCTTCGTTCTCATCCCTTTAGGGTCAGTCGCCATATTGGATTTAGGTTGATGAGATAAACTCTTCAAAATCTCCTCATCATACCGTTTCATTTGATACCCATATTGCGAAAAAGGAAAAAGTAAGTAAAGAAGTGGGAGTAATGTGGGCGTGGTTAATTTTAGGGGGATGAAAAACAGATGTTGTCCGATTCTCAGACCTACCCAATATGCACATTTCATGAGAATCGGTCAAGCCGTTTCGGAGGAGTATAACTACAAACACCGCGACACGAGAATTTTATATATTAGATTGTTGCGCGACCGACCTTGATTATTATATCTTAGGGTACAGAATGCACCGCGAACAAGAAGATCTGTTGCGCAGAGTCCATCATATTAGACCTCCCCCTACTAAGGCTAAGGAATCCAAGCACTATTTGGGGTCTGGTGTTCCACCAAGGTGGAGAAACCTCTAACTGCCGAGTGCAGGAAAATTGGCCACTTGAAGTAATTATAACAGTTTATGTACCGAACGCATAAAAATATTTTTTTGTTATTTATAAAATATTTTAAATTAATGTTGTAAATTAGTACTGTGTGTAAATTACACTGCAAACACCAGCAGTACACGTTTAAAAAAAAATAAAAAATAGAATACCAGAATTAATTGGTTCGTCGTACTGCAATATACTGATTATATTGATTGCACGGCAATATAGTGATTTTTATGTAGCCATCCATATTTATAGTCTGAAATGAAGTGAATAAAATCATACATACTTAATTTTAAACACCGTGATAAAATAAAAATCAAACAAAAGGCTCAGTGAACAATTTTATCATTTACATTCAACTACAATATATCTTATCTTTAACTGCAATTTGAACATATTCCATAAAAAAAAACAAATTCATATTACACACATAAATAAATGGTTCCCGTAATATAGAAAGAAGCTAACTACCGTTTCTCTCATTATGCCGAAAAAGCAGAAAAATTAATAAAAATTTGAAATTTTATCGTTGAAATTTTTTTTTAAATCTTGCAATAATTCCATTTTTAATTAAAATTATATAATTGCTCTTTTGGGCACATATAATTATTGAAACAAATAAAATCGAAAACAACTGTTTGCAGTGATATGAGCTGAATAATTTTCTGGACGGCGGTTAGTGGATAACCGTGGCTGCCAGCCAGATGAGTTACACAAACAAAATTTGCTCATTTGATATTGTGGTTGTTTCTTTCTTCTTAAAAAAATTATTTAATATAAAGTTATAAAAATGTATATAAATTTTAAACAATTTTTTATTCTTATATCATGTATAAATAGCGGCGGCTTGTAAATATTAACACCGGCTCGACTGTACTGTTTCATTGTGCGACTCAGATTTCTACTGTTATTTTATAACAAAACAATAAACATACCTCGAAAAGTTTTATTTCATGACTTTCTTGTTTGAAGCACAACAACAATTTGTTTAAAATATTTTAAAATATTAATGCATTATGACAATATGACTTAATAAGAGACATTGTGAATACCCCAATTATATATATTATATTCTTAAAATTTTAATATTTTCAATAGAACTTTTTTTCATTTATTCAACGCGAGTCAAAATTAATTACGATTATTTCTCTATGTTTGTTATATGGTTTAGCTGGTCTATATGTACATTTCATTTGTGGCTAATACCAAAATCGTCAGCAGACCTTTAACCAAATTCGTGAAAAAAAAAATTTTTTGTTTTTGTAACACTAAAGGCCAGGGCACACAGAATCCGTTATCCGTTATACTTTGACTTATTCAAATGACATTAATTACGGATGAGATTGGCACAATTTGTACTTTGTTGACTTTATCACAGCCAGCGTTGCCACAAATTTCTGCAAACTAAATTTGTTTAAAGTTAAAAAATAAAAAAAAAAATACAGAATATGTTTTATTTTATAAAAATAAGTCTTCAATTTCTTTCCCACTTGCCACAAATTTTATAAAAAAAAAATGTAGATAAAAGCATTATGTGTGTACATACACCATTTCAATTTAAAACAAACAAACCCGTGCAAATAATTGCCTATCTATTTCGGATATAAATACTGTGTTATTTTATTTTTTTCTCTGCTGCAGCAGTCTTGAATTTTTTGTTACAACAGAAACGATTTTTATTAAAACAAAACGGGTGTTTAACATTGTTTCGCAATAAACGCCGTATAAAACAGGATTTTGAAACTTTACAAATAACATATTAAAAAATTTACAGAATTAGTAATTAGTATTACTTAGGCTGGAAAACCTAACCAAAATGCAAAAAATATTCACATCTGCACACATAAAAAAAATTTAACCAATTTTGGTTGAAAATAACCTACAACGGCAACGCTGTTAATAACTGTCAAAGTACTCAACGTACGTTAAAAGTTGGCCAACTTTAATACTTTGCTTTGACGGAGACGTAGTGAATGTGACAAAGCTCTTAAGAAAACGTGTATTTCAAATTAGTAGTCAGTTAAAAAAGGCGTAGTATGACGAATGATGATTCTATGGGCCCCGGCCTTTAAATCCACATTAAAAAATATAATTTTCAATGTGTCAATAAACCTGCATTTTTCATATCACGGAGAAGTTAGGAACTCGAAAACGCTAAACTATTCAACTTTTTCGAGAGTCTACTGTGTTTGGATTTGGTACTCTATTTACCTATAGCGATCGTTTGTTGCGGATAGTACGATATATTTTTGGTATCAAAATAAGGGATCATGATGGAGTGTCCGAACATATTTCTATTGTCATTGGTTGTTCCTTTTATAACTATATTAAATTGCATATTTTATTACAGTTTTATAAGATTATGACACTTGGGAAACCTGCTGATCTGGCTGATGGTTTTAGATTTATTGGATCGACTCGAACCATTCAACTTGAAGTACCACTGAACCGTCGATCAATTTTCGAACGCTCATTTATGATACGAATTTGTCGTTGCTGGAATTCTTTTCCTTCCCAATTCAGACTGTTTTCTTAAAAAAGATGATTTGAACCCACTACTCCTCTCCGTCAACGCTCAATTTACTTCACCTTTCTTTCTTATTTCATTTAGAAATTTTTTTTTACTAAACTTTTTTCCATATCTGGTTCTACAGGATAATTTAATTCACTAGTACCTTTTTAATATTCCAACTTATGTTAGAATGTATGTTTTATGGCTGGGGAGCCACTCTCTTTTTTTTTTATTAAAATTATTGAAAATAGTATATACTATAAATTAGAATTCTTTGTTAAATAATTTTATTACTACTCATTTCATTAATGATATTCTTGTGTGTACATTGATATTTTTACACATGTTTATTACTCTAGCAGTACGATTTGAAATTGGTCACGAAGACTTTTGTGTATGGAAACTCCTTAAATAAATAAATAAAATACATGCATCTACCACTGCCATATGCATACGTATCACCTAGGAATATTTGTTATCTGGAGATACAGTAAATAAATTGATTAAAAAATACAAATACAAATTATTTAGTTTATAATACACAGATAAAACGAAGCCTGTGAACTTTAAATTCGGGCAACAAAATTATGACGCAAACTTAGGGACATATGTATTTTTAATTTAATGTACAGTCAACATCCTTACCACATGTTCTTAAATCATTAGAATTGATTATAGTTTAACAAATTTAAAGGAAAGATCTATTTTTATATACAATATTTTCCTAAAAGATATTTTAGTCTTAAAAACTACATCTGTTTCAAATCTGCAATTGCCAACTACCAACTAGAAAACTAAAAAAAAAACAAACAATCAAAGGAACAACAACAAGTGAGCATCTGTAAAAATCTGTGAGATACGAGTACGCTTTGCCGAAATATAAACAAGATGCAACAGGATGCAACAATATGCACGGCTACGCAGTGTTACATGAAGTCAGTCACAATATTTACATACATAAATAGCGCAAGTGCAGCGACCTTTAGGTTTTTCTTATTTTAGTACTTTTGTTGTCTTTGTCTCCTTTATGACTAGATTTTCATGAGCAGAGCATGATGAACTTGATACGTGTGCAACTATTTGCAGGCAATTTTTTGATTCATGCCACATGATTTCTTCCAAGAAGCCAAGAAAAATAAAAATATGTTTTTTTGTTTTTTAAGAAAGAAGAAAACTGTTCCTCACAGTTGCTTTTACTATGAATAACGGTCCGCTTTCGAGATTTTGTGTGAGTAAGTAGTAAAATATTTGTTTCTTTGCATATCAAGAAAACAACAACACAAATAAAGAACCATACTGGGGGGCCGGCTTTAGTCTTTCTTTCAAGTAATAAAAATAAACTCGTACAATCGAAAATGTTGCACGTTCTGTGCAGCATTGCATTTCACACATTTTATGGTCTCAATCGTTAGTAGACTAAAATATTTTATACTGTAAATGGGAGTTTTCTCCGCACTTTTATATACATACATACATATATAGAAATTACAACAAAGAATTAAAAAGCTGCATATATTTTTAGGAATTTTTAAAATGTTTTGGGCAGTGTAGTTTTGTATGGTGGTTCGGTTTGCTAAATGCGAGATTTCCAATGCACAAAAATAAAGCAGTATGATGACGGTTAGGTTATGTTCAGTAGGGTGGTGGTGTAGGCTGATGGTGCCGGTTAGATTTGGTAGTTAAATGTTCAAAAAGGAGAATCATTCGGACGAGAAATTGGTCTTCCAAATCTTCATCGTTGCAATCGTTGAGGGTGGCGATGGCTGAAGCAGTATGCACGTTGACTTCAAAACCAAAACAGACCTGGGTTCAACCCCGGTTTCAACTAAATCATAAAAAAAACATCTTGCATTTTTTCTGATATGCATTAGTGTGTCTTTGTGTCATTTGCTGTCGAAGTGGCGAAGGCATAGTCACTGGTCACTGAACAGTAACGGCTTCAGCTGTATCCAATCGACAATCAGATCAGAATGCCCTTCTTCGTCGGTATTGTGTAGCACATGCAAACGACAAACATGCAAACAAAAACATGCGTGCACAGTTAATAATGAAAACAAAAATTAAGAAATATCAAAAACATAAGTTATAGATAGTAAATTTAGAACTTCATCATGGAAAAAAATAGCGGGAAATAATTCCTCTTATTCTATTAATGAAAAATAATAAATATAAATATTTTTTTTTTTTTTACACAATATATATTATTTATTGTATCTTCAAAATCAATTGAACTAATAATAAGTATTCAAATCCTAAGAACTAATTGCTAATTATTATTAAGTACAGCCTAGCTGTACAAAATTATTTATTGCTCGTATAGTTTTATTTCCGTGTCTACTACGTTCGGGCTAGGGAGAGTATCCCTTCTTTTTAATCGAACGAACCCTCTTTCGCTTAAAATATTTCGGGCTAGTATATTTGGATGATCTTGGAGTTTGGTTAGGTATGACGTTGCGTATGTTGTTATCTCTTGTTTGACTGTCGGAATATTTAAATCCTTGTGTATGTTAGAATTTTTTATATACCACGGCGCATCTGTTATCATTCTCAGTATTTTGTTTAGACACCTTTGAATTTTTTCTATATTGGAAGCTGAGGCAGTGCCCCATAGCTGGATACCATAGCTCCATATTGGTTTTAAAATTGCTTTGTAAAGCAAAAGCTTACAGTCCAGTTTTAGCACAGAATTTCGGCCAATAAGCCAATTCAGTTGAGTTGCTTTTAATTTCATTTGAGTTAATTTTGCATCGATGTACTGTTTCCATGTTAGCCGTCTATCAATGTGCATCCCTAGATACTTGACCTCTAAACGTTGAGGTATTAACTGGTTGTTGATCAGAATAGGAGGACATGTGTCTCTGCGCAGGGTGAAGGTTATATGTACGAACTTATTCTCATTAACTTTGATTCGCCATTTTTTTAGCCAGCTTTCCAGCTGCAAAGTTTGGTGCTGTAGGCGACGAGATACTTCGTCAGCACTTTCGTGAATGCTTAAGAAATCTGTATCATCGGCAAAAGTTGAGGTGTGGATGTTCGCGACTGTTGGCAAATCTGCGTACAGCAATGGACCTAATGTGCTGCCTTGGGGAACTCCAGCTTCAATCGGCTGCGGTGATGACAGCCAATCACCTTGTTTGAAAATAAATTTGCGACAAAGCAGGTAACTTTCCAGTAGCTTACAAATATTTTCAGGAAGGTACTGGGTCAGTTTATATATTAATCCCTTATGCCACACTTTATCAAAAGCTTGGGAAACATCGATAAAGAGGGATGAGCAGTACTTTTTTTCTTCTAGGGTATGCTTTATAACATTCACAAGTCTATGTGTTTGCTCAGTTGTGCTGTGTTTACTTCGAAAGCCAAACTGATGGTCTGGAATGCAGCGCATTTCTCTAATGATTTTATTTAACTTGATAGCTAATAATTTTTCAAAAAGCTTAGATAAATTTGGCGAAAGGCTAATTGGCCTGTAGGACTCAACTCTGGTGTGGTCTTTACCTGGCTTAGGTATCATAGTTATTAGTGATATCTTCCATTTAGATGGAAAGTATTCAATGCACAATATCGCGTTGAAGATGTGGAGAATTCTTTTAACTACTGTAGTTGGGAGCTCTTGGAGCATCTTGTTGCTAAAAATATCGATGCCAGGAGATTTTTTAGGGTTCAAGTTGGCGATAGCTTCTTCGACGTCTTTCAATTTAAACTTTATCGAAACTGCTGCATCCGTAACTATCGATTGAAGTTCTTCAGGGTCGCTTGGTGCATTGGGGGTGAAAACATTTTTTAAGTGCTCAACGAACAACTTGCCTTTTTCTGTGTCGTTTCTTGCCCAATCCCCAGTTGGGCTTCGAAATGGAGGTTTACGAATAACCGGTCTTTTGAGATATCTGGTAGCACGCCATAGTGAATGATCGGATTGCGGTGTTGCATCAAGACCTTTAAGATACTCATTTAAATAATCAGTTTTTTTGTATTGTAACATCTCTCTTAGCTTTTTAGTACACTCTATTAGTTTTCTTTTGAGTTGAGGGGATGTATGAAGCTGCCACTCTCTTCGAGCTCTTCTTTTTTCAGTTAATAATAATTCGATGTCTGTGGAGCAAATTTTGTCTTGCCTAATTTTGCGTGAATTAATAATAGCGTGCTGTGCCGCCAGCTTGAAACTTTCGTCCAGTTGTGTAAGAGATGCATCTACATCGTCTGGTGTACGAAGTAATATGTTTTGACAGCAGTGAGTAGCAAGGTATTTGCGAAATTTCAACCAATTTGTGTATGTTTTTATTTTTTCAGCTATCTTAGTCGCGTGTGTGTTTTGTGAGAGGGATATTGTAATTATAGTTTGTGAATGATCTGATGATAAGTCAACAGAATAGTCAACAATAATGGATTTAGCTGCAATGCCCTTTGTGATTGCGAAATCTATGACATCAGGTCAGGTCATACATATAAAGATAATAATTTACAGCTACTGACAAAACACACACGGTAGACAAAACACGAAGAACGCTGCAAATGAAGCAGTAGCAACCTTCGAAAACAGCATGTTGTTCCGTTCTGCTATTGTTTGTCAGTGTGATTTACAATTTTGTCTTTGACTTAGTTTGTTCCATAGTAATTATCACATATAATTTTGACTCCCTGTACGTTATCAATCAATTGAAAAATTTTAACTAATTGCATAAACTGAGTTTCGAAATAAGGCATATGTATGTATTGACAATTACGAAGTAATTAAATCTTGTTTTTTTATTTTTTTTTTTTACCGATTAAAGTTCGATATGTTACATACACAACATCCATAAAGAATTGTTTTCTTTAGGAAAATTATCTATAGAATGTCTTATCGATTTAACAACTATAAAAATAATTAAAATGATAACAGTTATCCAACCATCCTGAACATATGCTTTAATAATCAAGGGTTAAATAAAATTTACGTATCTTTTTCAGGAGCAAATTAGGGTTAATAAACGAACGAATTAATAATTAATGTTTACGAAGAAGAAAACCGGTAGTCTATAATTTAAAACACACACCAACAACAACATTTTTGCCAAAATAATATCTAATAAAGTGACCTTGGAATAAATATGCATAACTAAATAAATAATGCCACTTACTACCTTTTTTTTTTACAGGTATTTAAAATATTTGACAATAATATTTATCTGACATTAAAAAAAAAATTTATAATGATTTAAATTAGTGCAAGATGAAAAATTTATTTGCCATAAAAATGTGGTATAAAAAAATTCAACAAGAAAAAAATCCATGTCAACTCTTATGTATTAATTTTACTAATACAAGGTCTATCAAGTTCGAATTTCTTTTTCAAATGCAAATTAAACACTTATTTTGAATGGAAATTTATGATGTTAATTATTGTATGTATTAGAGGGTCTACTATTTACGAGTGAAAACTGCGAAATATTCAACACGCGCAAGGTTGTATCAGTCGACTTTTGTCATGAAATTATCAAAGATATTTCGCTATAATTGTGGTTTTACCTTGGCAACTTGGCGGCGAACGTTGTTTTTGAAGGTTTCAATTGTTTTTGGCTTCTTTAAATTGACTATCTTTTAGAAAGCTCCACAGAAAATATGTAGATCACAGGCTTTAAAACTGAATATGTGTTTGAATATATTCTTTCTTTTTATTCTTCGTTATTATTACTCGTAATTTTTATCTTGGTCCAGCACTCAGATGACCCCTATACATGCGATTAATTGTGCTGGAACTATAGAAAAGGGGTAGGAGAGAGATGAGAGGTGGTGAAGTTTTACTATCTTACACTCCGCTTTTGCACGTTTTTTTCCTTTTGTTTTTATAGCAGTGTTGCAGCGCTTCTGCTGTCAAGAAGACCTATTAATTTTTAGAAGCTTTGTTTTTCTTAGCCATTTTTAGTAATTACTTTACTTTGCTGGTATAATACCGACGAAAATGGACGCTCGGTTGTGCCTTTGAATTGGTATCAGCTGAAGCCGGTACTGTTCAGTGACCAATGAAACCTTCCGACAACAACTGACACAAATGCACATCAGAAAAAATGCGAAATGTCGAGCCCAGAAATTTCTGGTTTTATAATCAAAGTGCAGACACTTCAGCCATCGCCACCCTCAATAGACTTTTGGTCTGGCCGGATCTTAACCGAGGATAGGAAATCAAAAATCTATATCTAGTTGAAAAGTTAGTTATTAATTACGAATATATTTTGATTGATTAACCCAAATAACGGCAGGTAAAATGCTTGTTTTCTACTAATGAATGCGCTACGCTGCCCTCAAAAATTCTTTAAGGCAAATTATTTTAATTTCACTATAAATTTTTTTAAGACTTTTATTTTGCACTCCCACATAATACTTAATATAATACGTACATATACATATATTTAAGTATGTGTGTATGGCTTCATTTTTCTATTTATTTATTCTATTTTTTTAAAAAGAGAAAAAACTTTATATTGATTTCAATCAATTGTTAGTTTGTTTTTGTTTCTGCAAAAACACGTACACGTAAAGCAAAGGTATATTTGTTTTTGTTTTTACTTGCATCTAATAAGAAGAGAAGTGTTTTGTTTAATTGTGTGAGTATTAACTTTAAAGTCATATACAAATTATTAAACCAATCGGCATATCTGTGCCGAAAAATCTTTAAAACCATATACTATGTACGGCGCAGTAGTACGGACGTAAAACGTATTACAAAAAACGTGTTTGCCTATTAATATAATAGATTCCTTAGAAGACTTAAAATATTTTTTAATTATCTATAAAAGAAAACCACATAAATTCTGCCAAAACTAAAATCAACATAATTATTCAATACTATTCTGTTCTTAAAAAATTACAATTCATTTTTTTACACGAAAACTCACCAAGTGTTTTTTTAATAATCATTAGTTTAGACGACATTTTTTGTTATTTCTTCCGTTTTGGCAATTTTTTGGGCTTTCAAGGTCTTTAATTCCAATTAATGCAAATAAAAATTAAATTTTTTTTTATTAATTATACAATATAATAAAAAAGCTAATTTTTTTTGTGGATGAAAAGTAAATCCCAGAAGTATTCGTAATATAAACATGATAACTGATTTTGTTTTTGAAAACCCCAGAAAATAGTGTTTTTTACTAAAAGAAATATTAAATTTATCTTAAACAACTTTAGTTGGACATACATACATATGTACTTCGTTTTAGGTAACCCAATTATAACACGGTACTGATGCAACACGGATTCACTCTAATACGTTTTGAAAATTTTATACATACTAGATTAATCCGGCGCGTTTCTCTTCCCCCAACCCACTTATCTAACACGCCCACTTTTGTATAGATATTGTCACGGTAACCAAATTTTGATACTTTTATTGGTATATCACCAGTACTTTTCCCAAAAAAAATATAAAAAAAAGATAACTTTTTTGAAACGTAATTTTTCCGAAAAGTATTCATTTAACTTTATTTTTAGCTTTCTTTTCAAAAATTTCTTTCATTTGCTACCCATACCATGAAAGTGGGTAAAAAATAGATGACGGTCATTTTGCGGCGTGCGCCATTTTGTATTTTCAGAGATTTAATTATATTTTATGCTCCCTTCAAAATTCACTTTAATTTGGTACTCATAACATGGGGTGTATCAAAATAGTAAAAAATGTACATATGTACATCATAAGTTGTATTTACATGGCATAAAAATACAAAGGTACGATTTTACCCCATATGTATACATATGTATGTTCGAATTTCGAAGAAAACACATTCGACATTTTTTTCTAAAAGAAAAGATTAAGGAAAAAACCTTTGTTCTATGTACAATACTTTTGAAGATACATATATGGTTGCAAAGAGAGGTACAAAAATTCAGTTTTTAAACGTTTTACCCTTAAAAGAACATAAATATATGAAAAAAAAATACGAAACACGTGTCCGCTTATTTTCCAGCAGCATTTACAAGCTTTTTTTTATTCTATTTTAGTTTCTATAATTCCATATATTTGAAATCGACTTTTCGATTGATTATGCTGCGCGGTTTTGCAAAATTGCATACGTCTACAATTAAAAATAACGTTCTTATCAAAAAATTCGGAAGTGCCTCAGTGTAAGCGTGTAAGTTAGTTTGACAGTACTACATTGCATCTCCTGTAAAATTTTTTCGATGTAACTTGGTCTTTTTTGAATTCATACGACGATATGTATGTATATACATATTGCTATATATGTACATACATATATCAAATGATATTTTTAACCCGTCTCTTTTGCTTCGTATAACACGGTTTTTTTAACCTAACCCCACTTTTTATACTAGTCCACTATTTCGTATAAGACGGTGGTCTAATTTTTTGAACCAAATCCTTTTTTTTTGTACCAGTTCTTTGATTCATACAATGCGAATTCGCATAGCACGACATTTTTCTGGAACGTATCCAATGTGTTATACGGGGGTTACCTGTAATTAATGGATGTTTTTTCAAACCATTTTTGTTGTTGTATTTGACTTCTGCTAAAAATTATTAATCATTAATAAGTGAATTGTTTTTGTGGCGTTAGTGTTTGGTTTGCGTTCATTATTACTATTTCAAATATTTAAATACTGAGTCATTATTTTTGTGTTAAGTTTTTATTATTTTTTTATATTTTCGAATGGTATTTAACGGAAATTTCAAAATAAAGGAAATTAAACATTCATGTTTCAGCACATGGAACACACGTGTTACAGTGCATTTTTTAATTGTTATTTGTTTGAGAATATTTACTTTCCCACGGTAAAGGTCAATTGCAAACATGTTGATATTGATTATGGATGGATGTGCAGTGTTTGCTGGCTATGTATCGCTTTTCTGAATCAATCAATTCTTGACAATTGTTTGAATCGGAATGAAATTAATTAACGTGTAACAAGCAACAGCTGCTGCTTACACCCAACTCCGAATCTATTATGGGACATCGCTTTGTTAACAAAATGTTCGTTTAGATGGCCGTGGCCGTAAAATAATTTAATTTATAAATATCACAAAAATACATACAATCTTCATATTTATTGCAATATATTTTTCCAAATTATGTACTAAGCTTCTGTCAGCAATATTTCAGTGCTCTGTTTAATCGCAAGGGCTTAGATACGAGTAATAAAATACTTTTTATAAGACAGCACTGAGATCATCATTTCCAAGTAATAAACATTCATTTGAATTGTTAAGAATTAACGAATTCATTTCTTGTTGGGAATAATTTACTGAAGACAAAATAGAAACTATACAAATATTTATTGGTAACTCCCTTAGAACAAAAAAAACCTTTTTTTTTTGTTAAGCAAAATATTTTTACAGTAACGAATGGTAAGAGTATTGAAAAATGTATGACATCATCGCACTTTCCTCACTTTTTTTTTTTTTTTTTTTTATCTAGGACCAGCACTCAGGAGATGACTCCTACACATGCGAAGCATTGTGCTGGAACTATAGGAAAGGGATAGTAGGAGAAACGACAGGAGGTGAAGCTTAATTAATTATTTTGCAGCTCTGCTTTCGCACGTTCTTTTGTTTTTATACTCGTAGCAGTGCTGAAGCTTCGGTTTAGTAGCCATTTTTATTATTATTTTACTTCGCCGGTGCTACACAATACCGACGAAGGAGGGCGTTCTGATGTGATTGTGGATTGCTATCAGCTGAAGCCGGTATTGTTCAGTGACCAGTGACTATGCCTTCGCCACTGAAACCTTCCGACAACAACTAACACACAATGACACACTAAAGCACATCAGAAAAATGCGAGATGTTTATTTTTATTTTAAAATTTTTTTGTCTGAAACTGGGGTTGAACCCAGGTCTGTTTTTTGGTTGTGTAGTCAACGTGCAGACTACCATCCATCGTGCCATCGCCACCCTCTGATTGTAATTGTTTTGAGGGTGGCGATGGTTGTGGTAGTTAGCACGTTGACTACAAAACCAAAAGTCCTGGGTTCAACCCCAGTTTCAGACTGAATTATAAAACCACTTTGCATTTTTCTGGTGTGCAGTAGTGGGGTTTTGTGTTGGTTGTTGTCGAACTGTTTCGGTGGCGAAGGCATAGTCACTGGTCACTGAACAGTACCGGCTTCAGCTGACACTAATCCACAAGTAGCATCAGAGCGCCCTCCTTCGTCGGTATTGTGTAGCATCATCGGCGAAGTAAAATAATTAATAAAATGTCTACCAAATACAGCTTCAAAAATGTAATGCGTTTCCTTAATATCACAGGCTCTGCAACACAGCTATTAAACAAGAAACGTGCAAAAGCAGTATTGTAAAAATAATGAAGCCTTCTTCTATCTATCCCTTCACCACCTGTAATCTCTATCACTATTCGTTTGCACTTACACTGTTAATCACAATGTTGGGAATGAATTGAACTGGCCACAATAAAATTTGGGCTTGTTAATTCTAGAACTATAAAAGAAGTGTTGCTAATAATGTATTAATTCGGTGATTAAATAAAGTAGCGACGTCGAAAAATCGTCAGCCACAATAAGAGTAACTACGTCCTTATATTTATATAAAGTAATAAAATATAAATAAAAAAATTAAATAACTCATATATAAAATTTTATCACTTTGGAAAAAGTGTTTCAATAGAAGTGTTCTCTAGCAAAGACGACTGTGAAGTACAAATTATTTAGATATTTAAATTTGCTTCATGCATATGTAGGGGATTTCCCCTGAGCGCACTGGTCTAACATAAAAAACAGCGTTGAGCCAAAAATCCAAATGAATAGTATCGTCAAACTGGTCAGCACATAAGTGCATTTTAAAGGATAATTTGTATTTGTTTTAACAAAGTTGTTACTGAATTTTTACAAATCCTAAATTTTTTAATAATCAGAGCTGATGGCCTTTAGAGCTAGTGCTCTATTTACTAACTTTATAATTAATTATTTTAAGGTTATTAAAGTATTATTTATAAATAAATACAGTTGCCATACAGTTGCTTTAATTTTTCAAATTTATAATAAGCTTTCAAAATCAATTTAGACGACCAATTTTACATCCGGTAGCCTCTTCACATTGTCACACTTCTGACTTGACAGATGTGCTTAATTTTGTGCACCGTACAATAACACCATTGTCAGAAAAATATTTCTATTGGCAACGCTGCCCATAAATATTAAGAGACAATATTAACCATTGGATCCGGCAACTTTTACCATACAATAATCGGACAAACGTGGGAATTTACAATTTTTGTTGACATATAAATTTATTGTCGACCAATTCTTACAATAGTCTGAACTGACAATTTACCTTTTTGACAATTTTACACTGTCAGTACATTGCCATATCTTACATTATTGTAATATCTGACAATCGGGTGTACATATCTTAATTAAGTATTGGCGCTTAAGGATAACAGTCGTGCTGAAATCAACGCCAGATTTTTTTTTTTTTTTTTTTTTTTTATCTTGGACCAGTGCTCAGGGGCTATCCCCTACATATTTTGCTCAAATGAAATTCAAAGGTGCTTTGGAACGCACAAATATTTCTGATTGTTCTTCTTTTTTCCAGTTATTCAATCTCGAAAGAAGAAATGGTGTGTAAAATTTTATTTAATGAACACATTTAAATTTTTTAAATTAATTCCCTATTTAATCGATAAGGGATCCATTAAGGATTAACATATTGAACGCACTTCGGCACAGGGTATGGATTGGCACAATCATGTGCGCCAATCCAATTTTTCTGAATAAAAAAAAATATGTACACTTTATTGCGCTAAAGTTTTTATCAATTGCATGGCATCACTGTTCTGATATCTTTGAGTATGGGTTTGCTGTTGTTAGTCGTACTGGTACTATTCATTTTTATTGCTCATATTACGAAAAGCCCGATCAAAATCTGTGCGCTACGCATGCGTTGAATTAAATTAAGCTTCATATGTTAATTCTTTTATGTAAAAGAAAGACAGAGAGAGCCACATATCTGTGAGTCTGGTACAGCGTTACCATTTGCGAAGTTTCACTTTTTCCAAATTTTTAAAAATCCCAAAATGTTAGCAAGTTTTTAGCTTTAAAAATAAGTTGTTTTGAAATTCTTGTAAATTTCCAATTTTAGTTCATTAATTTTTCATTTACAGTATATATTAAGACGAATTGATAGATGGTATACTTGCTAGTACAACAACAACCAAAAATCATTGCACGTTGTCAAAATAATTCATACAATTTGACATCAAACAGTGCTAAATAGTCGGCCAGTTTAACTTGGTATATATGATATGAAACCGCCTTGTTATATATGATAAACATATTTTTTGATGTTACCATGTAATGTAAACGATCTTGTAATTTTTCCCTCCTTATTACTGCAACAGTGCTAAATGTGTCTATTCCCTCTGTAATACAACTGTGCCGTATTAATAATATTATAGTTTTTTATGCCTGTGTTTTTTTCCTAAAAAGTTTTCTATTTCCAAAAACCATGGATAAATATTTTAATAGAAACGGTAAGGATAACGAAATGTTTTTAGTTTTATTTTTTTATTATTTTGGTGTTACTAGTTTTAAGTAGCAATGCAAGTGCAGAAAATAGCGCAGAATATGCTACAAACATATCAAAACCTAAAAAAAATGGGGAACTACTCAAAATCGTGGGCAGATTAAGAATGTTATTTGAATTTTTTTTGTTTGTTTTGTGTATCTTATTTTCAATAAAAATGAATTCAAAATATATATTTTTATGCTTTTTTCCTTTTTTGGACACTTTTGTGGGAAAAAGTTTTTTGTTGAAAAATTAAGTTTATTTTTTTTCCTAAAAAATATATGGTAACGTTGGTCTGGTAGCAGTTTTTTTTTTGTTCTAAAATCATTGTTGGTTGTTGAAATTTTTTCTGCTATTTGTGGCCCGTTTTAGCTACTGGATTATTATTCCAACATTTATAAAGTTTTGTTGGTAGGTGCGTTTTATACCTATTTTACACATTATTTTATAGCGTTATTTATTTATAACTTTTTTTTTAATTAATTGGCAAAGCATGATCGTGATGTTTGAAGTGGACACACAACATGTGACCAACTGTATCGAACAGATTTTAGATGACTGTTTTTAACAAATTGAATAATTATCACATATAACATACAAAAATATGTACATACATACATACTACATATGCGTATAAATTGTATACATAAGTAATTTTTTAAGAAATTAGGCGAAGAAATTCAATTTTGTACAGTTACATATTTCGTATAAAATTAGAACATTTTTATAATTTTTTTTTCTTTTTTATTAATTTATTGAAACAGTTTTATTACCACACCTCGGAATATGAAGCGATTTCAGAGCATTACAAAAGGAATAAGAGAGTACGTGCTTCCCAAATACGAACAAATTATTTTTTTTGCATGAATTTTTTGAACTTCAATTTTTTTTTTAAACTTTTATTATAAAGAATGTGTATTTTTTTTAGTACAATATTAGAATTTGCCCTCATATATACCCTTTGGTGGATTTATGTTTAGGATTACCGTGTGTACTTCCGCATAGCGTCTACGCCAGGGCGCTCTCAACAGGGGATGAAAAACAAACGTTCACCCGCCCTTATGGTTACAATAGTAAGCATTTATTGACTTACAAAGTACACATATAATGCAATCTTTATCATATTATTCCTGTCTATGCATCTTGCTCAGGTGTTTTCGGTTGTTTAACCCGTGTCACACCAAAGGTTACGCACCACGATAATGCAAAACTGTAAGTACTTCAAGATCAGCACTTAGACTGATATTGAGTTGTATCAGGGCAAATGTCTTAAATATTTCGTTATGTTGCGAGCAGACCAAATACTATTCTCCGCGAGTGGCTTTAGGTAGTCACCACAGCCAACACGAATCGAAACACATAAACGGTGCACTCCAAAACTCCAATACAGCGTGGTCGAAATGAAGTACTCGCCATATAGAATAAAAAAAAAATTATGAATATGGCCTAACATATTTAGAAATCACGTTTGGCGAGGAAGATTTTTGAATCAAAATGTGACATTCATTACTTGTGAAGTACTTGGCCGCCAAATTAAAAATATGCCTTAATGTACATAAAAAAGTAATTGCGACCAAAATGTAAACATCTTTTGACAGATCTACAATAGGGTGGGGCGATTAGTATGGAAGGAAAAAGATCTTAATGGGAGCTTCGCGTTTCTGATTCTTGGGATTGTACTAAGCAAAAAATCCACTAGACCATACGTCTACGGTGAAAATCGAGCTGGCGCATTTTGACTTGATCAGACTTTTGTCACGTTTTTTGGATATTTTGGCCTATAACAGCCCAACCATTGAGATTTTCGATCCAATACTAAGACAAAAATTGTAGCCAAGACAATAGTTAAGAACTCTCTAGTACATCGCAAAAGCATTGGAACGCTCCTTCAGGCAGTTTTGGCCTTGTGAAAGTGCAAATTTTTCGTGAAAATATTGATAAATTACCATTTTCAGTTGTTCATAGCGCAAGTCAAAATGCGCCAGCTCGATTTTCACCGTACAATCCCAAGAATCAGAAACGCGAAGCGCCCCACTCTAATGTACAAGTTTTACGATGAAAACGCAACCCTGCAAAACATAATTAGTAGAGTCACTCTAGTCACCCATCAATGTGACCAACCCACATCGAAATTTCATAATGGCACAAAGATAAACATTCATTGCGAGTAGTGGTTTTCAATTGCGAAAAACAAAACGCTTTCAATGATTAATAATACACGATTGCTTGATTTAAATAAATTAATGAACAATTTGCAAAAAAAAAGCACTTCACGTACAAAATGAATAGTCTCATTGAACTTGTCGATTAACGTTAAAGCAACCAGTGAATAACAAAATAAATAAATAAATTTTTAGGCACTTTTTCTTAATTATTTTTTTTAATTGTCTTGCTAATTGTTGCTTAAATTTAAATTTATTCACGCCTGCAAAAAAAAACACAATCAATAGAATTTTGAGATAAATCAGATACACCCGCATTAACAGAACACTCATTTCTGTTTAAAGAGCTTTTTTCTTTACTTGCGATCTCTGCAAATCAACATTTAGGCTTAAATTCCTCTTTTTTGAATTTTATGGCATTTGGGGCTTCTTAAACTGACGCATGTGGCTGCTCATGGTTTTCAAGTAGGGTTATATTTTCACTTTTGTTATTTGTTATTTACGCTTATTTTGCTATTTAATTCAACGATGATATCATGCATATGTATTTATCTCTCTTTTGTTCTAGACAAAAAGAAATAATAAATAATATTAGCAGTTAAAAATAAAATTTCCTAAAAAATGCTGTTGCAAAAAAAAAAATAGATTTAAATGATATCTTCTCGCTGAAAGGTCGTTGTGAATATCTAATCACACACACCAGATACGAATGATCATAATGAAGTTCTCAATGATGTTGGCAGATAAAAATTAATTTTTGTTTTTGTAACTGAAAACAAGAGAAAAACATTTTTTTTAAATCCTAAAGAAATAATTTAATATATGTAACTATTTTTTCATTTATTGAACGCGAGTCAAAATTCATTACGATTATTTAACTATGTTTGTAATATCGCTCATTTACTTCAATAACGTCATAATCGAAAAAATACACTTTTGGAGTTAATAATACAGAATAATTCTCCATATCAGCCTTTATCTTGTGCAAAAAATTCATGCAAATAACTTCAGAACTCATATCGTGACAGCAGAATGTTTTTTCATTTCCCCATTAAGAGGCATGTAAATTGAAAACTTTAAGTACGTTTGTTACAAAACTAACACCAAAATTGTTAACCAAATTAATTTAACAAAAAGGTTTAGAAAAATTAAATAGATTTAAATCGAATAATAATATGTTTGTTGTATAAAGAAAATTTTTTTGAGGAAGCTATTTAGTTTATTTTGACGGTCTATTTTGAGCAGAACTTTGGCTAAGCGGAATGTGGGGACATTTCAGGCAAACACTTTTCCGGTTTAAGTAAGATAACGATATACTCTACTGAAATAATTCATTCCTATTCTAATTGTCAACGTCGCAATCGACACCAAAATCCAGCTCCTCTAAAATCAATATTTGAAAGGTTTCAGTTGAAAATTTCATTGAAATTACTAGAAGAGCTGATTTCTGGTAAATACTAATTTAAATTTTAAATGACAGCCGCTACATGTGGACGTAACGAAGGCTAAGTTTTTGGTGTCTACGTCGATAACTGGAATAAGTTTGAATATATACCAAGGCGAATTCATGCCAGATAATTTCGTCCCTACAATAACAGTATTTTTTCTTTACAAATACCGTTGTCAAAAAAATTTACGTATTAACATGTTTTGTGTTTTTGTGCTGAACACAACCTTGGCACTTGAACGCAAATCAGCTGATGATAATTTGAGCTAATGCGACATGGTATGAATTCGCCTTGTGTTGTACATATTAACTCCATTTGTTTACTTTTCCAGTGGAATCCAGTAGTTGAGTAAATTTAGTATAATTAAAAAAAAAAAAAAACCTTCAAAAACACAAAAAAGTAAACGTATGGAAAAATTGCCAAAATTTGCAGATTATTCAAAATACGTGATCACTAAAAATCAGTATCAGTTTACATCATAAATTTTTAGAGAAATGTATTTAAATAGAAGTCCTTTTTTTCTGGGACCAGCACTCAGGAGATGACTCCTACACATGCAAAGCATTGTGCTGGAAGGTGAAGCTTAATTAATTATTTTTGCAGCTTTGCTTTCGCACGTTCTTTGTTTATCCACGTAGCAGTGCTGAAGCTTCGGTTCAGTAGCCATATTTATTATTGTTTTACTTCGCCGGTGCTACGCAATACCGACGAAGGAGGGCGTTCTGATGCGATTGTGGATTGCTATCAACTGAAGCCGGTATTGTTCAGTGACCAGTGACTATGCCTTCGCCACTGAAACCTTCCGACAACAACTGACACACAAAGACACGCTAATGCACATCAGAAAAATGCCAGATGTTTATTTTTGTTTTAAAATTTTAGTCTGAAACTGGGGTTGAACCCAGGTCTGTTTTTGGATTCGTCAACGTGCAGACTACCATCAATCGTGCCATCGCCACCCTGCATACGTTTATAAACTTTTTTTATTTATTATATAATTTTTTTAATTTGTTTATGTATAAACGTCATGCACTTTCAGCTTTTCCTTTTGTTAAATATTTTTAAGAAAAATTTTAAACTTTTTTTTTCATTAATTTTTTTTGTTTATTTTTTAACCAAATGTTTTTCTTTTCCAGTACATTCTACTGGTAAAAGATCGTTCAGTGAAAGTTTGCAGACTCTCAGAAAATAACAGTCATTTTACTCTGGTGTTCTCTTTTGTAAATGTTTGTGTAAACGAATGGTTTTCAGTAGCATCCAGTGCAAATTTGCACAAATTTTGGAATAAACATATACAGCTATTAAAAATTTTGTGACACACATTAATACTGCAGATGTAACAATTAATTGGATTTCGGAAAAAGGAAACGCAATTGAATTAACTATTAAAAGGAAACGTCATGTCAATCATAAACAGAAAAACATTTTTAGAAATCAATTGAAATGTCTCTTTTTTCCGCTCTACTCTCCTCTCCACTCATCTCTGGAACACATTCAACTTTTAATATGATTAACTCATGCAAATAGTGTGTCACATTCGACACATAAATGCATGGAATACTAATTTAATTAACTCAACTCAATAACAAACTACTTTCTAAATAATAAACATTAGAAATATTTTTTTTCATGTTCATACCGCTTCATAATAAATTTTGAACGCATCTTTTTATGATGATATTTACCTGCAATGAAAATAAAAAAAAAAATTTTAAAAATTATTTCGTTTATGAAAATTGTATTTCATCTATTATGAAATAATAAGAAAAATAACATAGTCGACATATCAAAGTTTTAAAATGCATAATAAAATGCATCCTGATTGATGACTGTCGTTAACTTTGAATGATTCTAAACCATTCATTTAGTAATATTTTATTGCTTGATAATTATTTAATGTTTTAAACAACTTACTTTTAATGAATAATAAAGCCGTCTAATTATACCTTTTAATAAATTATTAAATAACCAACCACATTGTTGAATACTCAACGAAAATTGTAACCAAATCTATAAATAATTAAAAAAAAATATGTATGTATGTACATGCGTACATATGTACGTGCCTGCATGAATAGTAAATATTTAAAAAAAAAATCAATACAATATAACTGCGGTTTCGGTAAATATCGGTTTCATAATAAATTTTCAAATAAAACCGACAGCGTAAGGTGCCAGCCGCTTAGTAATTTTGAGTTACAAAAAATACAAAAAAATATTTAAAAAAAAATTACAAAAAAATAGACAAAAAGAGTAAAAAAAAGTAAAATAAACTACAGTCCAGTTTATAAATTAATATTATGGAATGTTGTTAACATGTATTTAAATTTCTAAAAACGTGGATTATATTTGTTTATACACTCGGGGGCATACAATTAATCATGCAATAATTCCTTTACCAAACTCTTAATAATCACGGTACATTATTTGCTAATAAATAAATTGAAATCTTTATGCACATGTGGGCCAATCATGATTTGAAATATAAAGAAATATTTCAGAATTACAATAAAACCTTGATAATGCGGGCATCGCTAATCCGGATTATTCGGTAATCGGTATGTATTGTTATAGAAAGGAGAAGAGAAGTGTTCACATGACATAATTGAATGCACACAGCTGTACACAAGTGCATGAGTTTTTACGAAAAATAAGAAAGCTGAATCTAAGCTATTCATAACCAGATCGAAGATTTTCATGATTAACTTGAAACACTCATGGAAAAATTAACAAAATTATTTTGCATATTTTGGCTTAAATGCATATTTTTGCATATTTTGTTATTAATGCATATTTTTGCAGATATTAATATATATGCATGCATGGGCCATTCATATTTTGCAATATATATATATATAATGAATGTTCTAGGTGTGCTTATTTTGCAATCTATTTTCACATATGTAAATATTCGTACATATTTATTGTCATCTATTGTCTTTTTTTTTTATCTGGGTCCAGCACTCAGGAGATGATTCCTACACATGCGAGGCATTGTGCTGGAACTATAGGAAAGGGATAGTAGAAGAAACGACAGGAGGTGAAGCTTAATTAATTATTTTACAGCTCTGCTTTCGCACGTTCTTTGTTTTTACACTCGTAGCAGTGCTGAAGCTTCGGTTTTAGTAGCCATTTTTATTATTATTTTACTTCGCCGTTGATACACAATACAGACGAAGGGGGCGTTCTGATGCGATTGTGGATTGCTATCAGCTGAAGCCGGTATTGTTCAGTGACCACAGATTTATGATTCCAGAGCTAAAGCTCATCCTATATTGAGTTCTACTTTAAATATTGAACTGTTATTTCAATTTGTGCTCACTTATTTCGCTTTAGTGTGTAGAACAGAACAAAAACAATTTATTTAATTTAAAATAACGCAATTCTCGTTTTATTAATAGACTAAAATTTTGCATTTATTGTCGCTTATGATGCAATTGTAAAATATTCAATAAATTATTGTGTTGTGCTCATTTAAAAAATTAAAAACAAAACGAATTTTGCCTTCAGAATAAATTTTTGGACCAAATGATTTAAAATAATTTATGTTCAATTCAGAATTTTTTTTTAATTTTGTTCAATTAAGAACGTTTTTAGAATGCATCCCGGATTCGGGAATAACACACATTTTCGATGGAAATTCATCATTTTAGTAAATACGTACAGGGCTACATACTAAATGCTAATTATGCGTGATAAAAGATGTGTATGTAGCAAAAGTCCACGGCGTGCACTCTTAGGTAGTTTTTGTTGCTATGAATTAGGTCATTCGGCACAATTGCGGTGACTTAATTTTGTTTTCTTCTTGCACCAGTGCAATGCATTGTACTGGAACTAGTTGGAAAGGGATAATGTAGGGAAGAGACAGGCGATGAAGTGATAGAAGGATACAGAGCTTAATTCCAGCACAACTCTATAGTTGTGAGTTTGCTGAGAATTTGTAAAGCAGATGTAGAGCAGAGCCATTTTATTTATTGTATTATTTCAGCGACGTTTAATTGCTCAAATACCGACGAAGAAGGGCGCTGTTAGCACGAGCAGAATTTACAAAATTTTCGTCTGATCGTGTCTTGCACTCATTACACAGTCGACAGCTGCACACTTTTTTAATTCATGTGTGCACAGTTAATAATGAAAAACAAAATCAAGAAATGCCAAGGACAATTGCAAGTTATAGATAGTAAATTTAGAACTTCATTATGGGAAAAAATAGCGGGAAATAAATTCTCTTATTCTATGAATGAAAAATAATAAATATACATATAAAGCTAATAATTTACATCTACTGAGAACCACCCACAGTGGACAAAACACGACAAACGCTGCAGATGAAGCAGTAGCAGCCTTCGAAAACAGCATGCTTGTCCGTTCTGCTAGTGTTTGTCAGTGTAATTTACAATTTTGTCTTTGCTTAGTAATTATGACATGAAATTTTTTTTTATTATTTTTTTTAACATAAAATGTTAAAAAAAATTTTATATTAATATCAAGAAGAAAAAATTTTATAAATAATAAAAATTTCCTGAAGATGTTAAACGATGGTTAACGAAATATCGAAATATATTAAAAAATAAACATAGAGACGAACCTTTGAGCTTGAAAAATAATATATGTATATATTGTTCTTAAAATAAAAAAGGTTAAAAAATAAATATCAAAAAATATATATTTTTATGAATATGACTGTTAATATTTTTATTTTGAAATTGAAGAATATGTTGAATATTGAAGAATATAAGAATATTGTGAATTTTAAAAAATATTTTTTTTCATTATAAACAAAAACCAATTTTCCTTAAAAAGCTACACAAAGTAGTAGCGAAATATCGAAATAAAAATAAATATTACAGGACCTGCAGCTTAAATAATTAGTGTAATTAATAATGTATTTTATTTAAATTCTTTTTTTTTTTTTTTTTTTTTTTTGATATATATTTATTAAGCCTGAGGTCTTTTTTTATTTTATTTTGTTTTTTATTATTCGATATTTCGTTAACAGCTTGTTAACATCATCAGGAAAGAAAAAGAGAAAATTTATTTAAATTCTTTTAGTTCATGTTTTCTAGGTTAAGAAATCAATTTAAAAAGGTGCCATTTAATCAATTATATGCCGCTAACACATTAAAGATAAAATATTTCAGCTATTCCGTAATATCCAAATGTGTGTAATTCACACTTGTACTATTTTGGATAATATTTTAAAGTTCTTTTTAATGATTTCAATTGTTACATCCATAAATATTAATGGGTGTTTAATGATTTTTTATTAATTTTTTTTCAAAATTGTTCAACCTAATGCCATCGATTTATGTATGTACCTCATTTTAACACCAACCAAAACTATAGTGACAAAATTGGAAATTTATGGCATATATTGCTTAAAAAATAAAACGATAAAATTTTAATTAAAATGTAGCATACAAACAATTATTGACAAAAAAATAACAATAACAACGTTAGTGACAATAAGAATGAAATTACACCAAGGCAATAATAAAAAAAAAAAATTCAAATAAAAGGAATAAATGCAATCACGAACACTGGCAGAAAGAAGTGAAACCAGCACGACAAACCTCAAAACACGTACGAACTGAAATCGACAAATTACAATAGGCCAACATTGAATAATGATGTTTTGTTGGTGTTCTTGTTATTGTTGCTGTTGTTGTTGTAAAATTTAATATGTGTCAGAATGTTTATAAATTTATAGTTGTTTTTTTTTTAATTGAACGGCACAAGAAACTCTTGTTTGCCCATTAAAATATGTACTCGGATGTAGGCATATCTACATACAAACATGTGTATGCGTATGTTCACACAAATGTCTGGTCAATTATGGGAACAAAGTTCTCCCTCTACATTCTTCAACAAGGAATTAATTTCCATTCTTAACTTAAAATAAACAGTAGAGTAGGTTGCTGTCTGTACAAAAGAGCAGTCGCTTATCATATAAAGAAATATATTTTAATAGTGTTTATCAGGGAAATCAAAAATATGATACATAATTTTTTATAGCTTTTAAAGTAGTGTATATTCGAATTCGCATATCGTCCCACAACCGTCAAAATGCCGTAAGCGCCATGGATATCTATAGTTCGCGTTCAATCGCCTCATCTCACAAAATATCATGTGTCGATATAATTTTACGGCGAATGCGATTTAGATGTACATACGAGGTTTGGTCAAAAGAAAAGGTGAATTCGGTTTTCTTCGTGTGCAATGGCGTGGTGCACCATGAGTTCTGGCCAACAGATCGTACGATTAATAAGAAATATTACAAGAAATTTATGCAGCGTTTGCGTGAAGCAGTACGGCTCAAACATTCAGAATTGTTGAAAAAAAAAATCGTGGATTCTGCATCAAGATAATGCACCAGCTCACATATCTATGCTTGTTCGTGATTTTTTTGCCAAAAACAACACCTTAATAATGCCTCAATTCCATCTTTGAGATCTTGAATTCATAGTGGGCCATTATCTTATTCACCAGATTTGGCTCCCTGCGACTTTTTTCTATTACGAAAACTGACGAGACCAATGAAAGGAAAGAGTTTTACCACAATTGATGAGATAAAGGCAAAATCGAAGATCGAGCTGATGGTCATAACGAAAAGCGCATTTCAGAAGTGCTTCGAGGATGGGACGAAGCGCTGGCATAATTGCATTATATCTAAAGGGGATTACTTTGAAGGGGACAAAATGGATATTGATGAATAAATACTTTTCAAAAAACTTGTAAATTCACCATTTCTTTTGAACAGCCCTCGTATATACAGATTGCATGTGTAAAAATTCGGACAAAAAACCTTTTGTAAAATTTGATTTTTGCATTAACGTCGTTATGACTCGATATATGTATATTGTCTTACTTCAAAATATTCGGAATCGTATTCGGCATATGCAGTTTCTATAGAAAAAATAAAATACAGTGCACTCGGGATATTATCAATACTGGGGACAGAAGGCACCGCGACCAAGATCTGTGCAAAACCCACCACATTTGACCCCTACCTTAAGGCTCCTAATGAAGCCACAACTTGTATGGGGGTACAACAATGCCACCCAGATGAAGAAACCGCTGTTTGCCGAGTGCAGAATGCAAATAACATGTTCTGAGCTTTCACTGTCACTTTCACAAAATCGACAAAACATTGGTCTCGGAGAATGAGTGGTACCTCAGGACACAATGGCCTGTGAAGTGCCCCGTCAAAAGGCTTAAGTCCGCCCTATTCAGCGAAAGCAGTCTATTTGGGATTGCCCTATCCGGTATCAGGAAGCGTTTGGGCTGGCTGGAAAAAATTAACGAGTTCATTAGAAGTAGTAGTTCGAATTACAAAGTGTTCACTATATCGCGAGTGCGCTGTATATTGTTTTTTAATCTTTATTTTTTAAAATCCTTTTTTATATAAACATATATTTCTGGATTTTATTTAAAGGTTAAAGGTGTTTCATCTTCTTCTCTCTTTTAGATATTTCGTTAACCATCGTTTCATATCTTCACGAAATTGTACTGTTCAAACATTATATATGCATGTATATATATTACATACACATACAGTCGAAGATCGGTATTCTATTACCCCCTACATTGGGAAAAATTTAGCATATTCTGGTAAGTTGTTTTTCAGTTTTTAATATTTTTTTTATTATGCAAGTTTGTTTGAAAACTTACGAAAGACACTGTATTATTGATAAGCATTTCCATCTTCTTATTTCGTTATACGTGCTACTTAAATGAGCCTAAGAAGTTAGAAATAAGATCACACGCATTCTCATCGAACCCATTTCAATTGAAAAATGTCAATTATTTAATTTTCATTTCTTATAAAAACCAATAACTTTCTGATAATTGCTTTCACAAGATTGAGATAAAAGCAAAAAGACATAAAACAAATTATAAATTCAATATTAATTAAAAAAAATTGTTCAAAATCACGAACTGTTAACAATTTTCACTAAATGAATACAAATCAAAGTGAAATGGTTATTTACGTGTAAAATACTGGGTTCAGTACGATTGTCAGCATGTCAGTAGATACGAAAAGAGGGAGAAGGAAAAAATGTAAGCCATACAGATGCATACACAACTACACACACATACATACATTTGTACATTCATATGAATATACAACATAATGTGAACACTATAAATTAAATTGAAAACAATTGAAAGTTCCTCCATTGAATATTAATTGGATTGTCGCAGTAAGACAACAAAATGCTGTTCGTTGCACTGTTGCAAGTGTTAAGCAAATAACAATTAGACGAGTAGTTTGAACTAAAATTCAAAAAGTGCGTAATGAAAACAAATCACAAACAAGCAAAATGTCATGTAAAAGCAGTGGTGTTAGTTGGGAAATCCTTTAAAAGAAAATGAACTGTTATTTTTAATTAATCAACACTTTTCTTCAAAACCAATTGATCAGTAAACGATTGATTGTTGCATAAGATTGGACTTGTATACTTGTTTAACGAAATTGCACGTGACTGAATTTTACATTTTTTCAGGACTTGAAAATTCATAAAATCTTGTTAAAATTAATATTTTTTTTTTGGTAAATGTGGCGCATTGCAAAATTACTATGTATATTTCATATTATTTCATTATGGTTTGTGCACGTTTATAAGAAATGATTTTTTTGTTTTCAAATGTATAGATACGTTAGTGGTGCCACAAAAACGTACATACATGAATAATCTATCATATGTCCCTGCCACTCGATAGAAAATAATTTTAAAAAAGTATTTAATTCCCAAAAAAGGGTAAATCTGGAAAAATACATTTTGTGAAAACTATTAGGTCAAAACTCAGGGTCAGCAAATCCCATAAAATTTAACTGAGAACACTGGTCAACAAGAATTTATTGGCCTCAGATTTCTTAGACAATTTGAATACATATGGTACTCCGATTCAATGCCTATAAATTGACTCTGGTTCTCGAGATTTACCGTTATATCGAAAAAAGCAGAGGTAGCACCACATAATTTGCAATAACATCTCTTCACCATTTTGGCGAAAGTAAAGTCGTGGCTCTGGATATTTCTAAAGCATTTGATATAGCGTGGTATGGGGCACTTCCGTCCTAACTTATTGCTTTTGCTGTCGGGGATATCTTCTCTCGATTTATATCGAGTTTTCTCAGGGATCGCGCTATAAGAGTTGTTATAGACGGGATCTCATCTATGAGTATAAGATAAATCCAAGGGTACCGCAAGGCTCCACTCTTTCTCCTACCCTATTTCTAGTCTTTCTTAATGACATCCTATGTCAAACTTCCAACCCTACCCATTCTTTCGCAGATGACAGCAGCATTTGTCATTCATATTCATTTAGTCGTAGGCCAACATCGACTACGATCACTTCGCTGAGGCAGAATATGAGTGATTAATTGAATTTTGACCTCACGCAAATATCGCAAAGGGGTCAAGCGAACAGAGTCGATTTTATTTCAAAGTTTAATTTACATTTGGTTAGAATGTTGATTTTTTTCCCATCTGAAATGAAAATCACAGCATATCGACGTAATAGAGTCAAAGTTTTGGTGTCGACTGCTGAAATTATAATGATTGTTTTCATACTATTATTATATTTTCTCATTAGATTTGATATTTTGACAAGTTGTATTACTCAGTATTATAGTGTGAAACTCGCTTTATTGATGTTATTGCACAATAAACGGGCATTTTTAAATTTTAATATGTGACCAGTGTGAACACTCTAATTTATCACTTTAATTAGAAAGGATTGTTAAATAACAATATGGAAGGGCTTTTTAAAGATTTTATTTATAAATTGCTGACTTATTTTATAGTTCCTTGAAGTTTTCATTTGAAGATTACAATCAGCAATTAAGCAGTTTATGAGATTTACTCTCAAAATTTAAGAAATTTTTCTCGTAGTTTTTCACATCCATTTATTGTCAACTGTTTGCAGTTCAGACAAATGAATTGCATCAATAGGGAAACATACATATCGTTGGCGTGTAGAAAAAAACACTGCCAGCAAAAGTTTTCCACTGCATATGGTAAAGTTCAAATGGAATGTTAACAAATACTGCCAAACCCAAGCAATGTATCGTATTGCGGATATCGTTAAGGGGGCCTTCAAAGAGTTTTACTTTTTTTTTTAACATTTATCTTAATTTCTGTGCCACAGTGGAATAGATTTAGTTAAGCTACAGGTGTGCTTACTGCACACTGTATATTTATAATTTTATTGTTGTTTATTTACATTAAAAAAATAAAATAAAAGCATAAAAATATAATTTAGCATAAAGGTGAATGAATAATTGAATATTTCCTTTTAAAAATTGTGTCGCTTTATTGTTATCTACTGCGTCATGTCCAAAGTTAATGGCATTAATGAGTCGTACACAGAAATAATTATTGTGTGTTTTCTCTTAGTTAACCCCCTTAATTAATTTTAATTTTTATTTCAATTAAATAGTTCAATTGATTCAATTAACTTTTTAATCACTTACAAAGCCTCAATAATATAAAACCGATTTTTTGAAAACAGCTCCCTGAGAGCTATGAAGAGAATGGTTTTTCATGTGCTCTATTAAAAAATTAATTAATAAAAGTTTTTAATTTTTTCAGTTCAGTAGTTAATAAATATAATTAAAGAAATACTCAAGAAAAATACAATAAGAACTTATTAAATTTTTTATTGTTGCAATTAACATTTAATCAAATATTATTTCAATTAATTTACAGTCGAACTTCTCTATAGCGAACTTCTCTATAACGAAATCTTCTCTATAACAAATAAAATTCGTGAACACAACATTTTTGTGAGTATTTTCATACATTTTGATTTCCCTATAACGAACTTCCCTATAGCGAAGTTCTCTCTGTAACGTACAATTTCTTAAGACCTAAATAGAATTTTTCACATTAAATAATCTCTCTATTGCGAAGTTTTTTGCAATCGATTTTTAGCATCCATTTAGTCACATACAATTGTATGTATTAATAAAAAAAAAATTAATGTGTTCATGTAAAAACAATTTCCTTTGGCTTAATAAATATATTTTCTACATAAAAAAAATGTAGTAAAAATTTTCTGCAGTTTCTCTATAACGAATTTTCTCTATAACGTAGAAATTTGACGGTCCCCAACTGCTAGAGAAGTTCGACTGTAAATATAAAAATTTAATTGATATTACAAATTTGTTTATCGATAAAATTTTAAACAATTTCTTAATTGATATTAATTTTTTTTCGGTGTACTATTCTAAGAGAAGTATACGAAAAAGTAAAATGTTTATTTAAATTGTAAAGTACGTGATTTACTCAAGTGTTTACTCATTTATTTGCTAATTATTTCAAGAATCACTTTTCACTCAAACTCACGACAATGTCATATCAAAATTCTTTTCTTATTTTCCTTTAAATTATCTAAACAAGTACTTTTAAGCATTCTTGTTTTACAGACATGTCTTGCATATTGATTGAAGTACGTACTGAAAGATAACGAAATTTGTTTTTTCATCAAATTCTTAACCACGTGGTTGCTTTTACTTGTATAGTTCAGGTTTAACCTCTGCTCAAAAGAGTTTCATTTTATAATTTTATGTTTTTTTTTGTCTACTTTACTTTTTAATTAACTCTGATGTCAGCATTATGCAAATATTTACAAATTTTTTTTTATTGCTGTTCACACAACACAAACAGCAAATAGTACAAATTGAAATTTTTTTAATAAAAAAATTATAATAAGATATTGGAGAAATATAAAATTTTAAATTTCGTTTAAAAGAAACATTGCATTGTTTGTTATTGAAGCAAAAAAAAAAAAAACAATTCAAATTCGCACACCCAGATACATTTAACGAGAGAAATTGAAAAAGAAAACGTACTTAAGTAAGTCATTCGTTATAGTGAAGCTCATAGCCGCGGATTTTTATTATCCGTATGCAATTTTGGGACAATATTGTGCAAATGATAGATAAGATCTGTTAACCATGCTCAAACATCAACATCAGATTAAACGCTATTCCGATTTAACCGGAAAAGACTCCGAAAAAGTGCTGTTGCGGTCCTTTAAAAGTGCCATATATGAATCACATACTCGATGGAAAAATATTATTATACCTATAAAATTCCACAATAGTATTTCTCTTATTTTACGGTGTCCTACTGGAACCCCAACTTATAGCAGATTTATGCTGGCTAGAGCATGTACAATTTTTACATTATGAATCGGTTTCAGCAAAAGTAATTTCAGCTTTCTTTCAAATGGATAGTGGTTTTTCACCAATAGAATAGCTGCTAATCGTACTTTCTGCACTCTATCCATTTGATCTCGAAGTAAATAGCAAAAAAAAATTAGTTAACAAAGGAACAGCTGTTCACTAAATGCAAAAATTGTCGTCTGTCAGGCTGAAATGTTAATTCATATTACTGAGCTTTTAATACAGATTAACGCTGTCGTCGGTTTACGCTATAACTGAAGTTCGGTTGCAATCCATAATCGACCCATAAGAAACAAAATTGACACTCATGTAGTGGCACCCACTTCAAATACCAGCTGCAACAGATGGGCCTATCTATATTCCTTGTTGGATTTATTTTAAATAAAAAAATTTTTTGAAATTAAACGATTCAAGAAATCACAAACAATATGTACTCCCTTGTTTATTGGATATACACAGAGTGTTTCAATTGCTTTTTCACACATTTTAAAATTGTATTTTGACCTCCTTTACCGCAACATAAACTTACATTCCAACTCATTTAAAACGTTATGATACGCCTTGAGTGATATGCCGTTGGCATTGGAAAATTTAATTCAAAATTTAATTTAAATTACAAATAATTTTTGTATTGTTTTTTTTTTTTTTTGCAAAATAAACAAACGTAACTTGAATTTGCGAAATACTATGTACGGCAGAATAAGTAGAACCTTAAAAAAGAAACAATTCAAGCGAAGAGATTCATAAATTTCGATAAAAAGTGCATTTAATATTCAATGAAGTGTAAAACGATTGGCAATATTGGGAACAAAAATTTCATTATAAACAAATTGTTGACTGTTCTTCTTGTATTTCACATATTAAAAAAATGCATTTCATCAAAAATAAAAAAGCTGTTTTAATTTGCATGCCATGTTCTGCAAACAAAAGAAGAAGAAAAACCAGATACATTTCAGACTTTGTAGCAACAATTTCTACGAAGTGTTTTGTTTTTATTATACAGTCGTGGCCATAAAATTAAGTAAATAAAGCAACACTTGGTGAGTTATACATTTTCCCGACATAGTGTCCATTTATAATTTGAAAGGTAAACATATATGTTTGCATTATAATTCGTAGTCTTGTGGTTGTTTCGAAATCTCTAAAATGACGTGGACACAGTGATGTTAACCGTATGGTAATTACTATATTATACGGTAGGCAGGTAATTTCTATATTTCTAGAGTAATTTTAAGACTCTTCAACTTTGAAGTGTTATAGCCGAAAAGTACATATACATATTTCTCATAAAACCAAACATGAAAAGTACGGTTTTATTACAACCAAGCAAAATAACGCCAATAGAAGTTTTTTTTTTATATTTTGGACCAGCACTGACCCCTTAATATGCGGTGCATTGTGCTGGAACTAGAGA
The DNA here is from genome assembly GCA_963924685.1 of Dexiosoma caninum. Classification (NCBI taxonomy): domain Eukaryota; kingdom Metazoa; phylum Arthropoda; class Insecta; order Diptera; family Tachinidae; genus Dexiosoma; species Dexiosoma caninum. The sequence continues at coordinate 25,033,717 of OZ004729.1, read as the reverse complement.
AAATGATAGTAGGCGAAGCTTCACTATCTTACAATTAAATCCTATACGTTTCTGCCATAATTGTAAGAATAAGCTTTAAATATAAACCTGCTTTAATAAGAAAATATTATTATTTTTGTAGGGAAGACTTTGCGTACGGTAATTTTACCTAAAAACGGTAATATTTTTCGGCGGTACGGATATCGAAATAAAAAAGTTCACATCACTGCGTTGACATACAATTAAGTTATAATGTGTTCACTACTTTTTTTCTTAGAATACTAGGTTCTGATGGAAATTAATTCCTTAATCGGTCTTCATTGCTTAATCGGCAAAAATAAACAATAAAAACTAAAATTAATAAACTAAAAATGTCAATTTAATCTCTGCCTAAAACTGCAAACAAAAATTCCTATTTTTGTATTTTAAAATTTATGACTAATTTTTTTTTTTAAATAATTAAATAAAATTAAATTGTAGTCTATTCAATTGACTATTTTTGTCTGCGAAACAACATTGGCATTTTTTCACAACAAATAACTGATAAGAAAATAAAACTATTAATTTATTTCTTATAAATTTTACTATTTTTCGTCAATATATTTATGTATGATCATATATGTATATAGTACATACATGGTATACATATGCATGTAATATCACGTCATATAGATTTTTATTTAATTTAATATAAAGAAAAACAGGCATTTATCGATTTTAAGATAATAAGTCCATTGCACGTCTGAATTCAGTGCGTGTTATACTGAGCTAAATATGTACTTGAATAATGACAATTAATTTTTATCAATTTTATACAATGTCAATTGATTATTCACTACTACTACTACTACTACTTGTATTAGAATTTATATTAGAATGTCAGAATGATTTTATTCTTTCTGTTATGAAAAATATTGATGCGCTAAAAAAACAGTAAAGAAAACTAACTTCATTAAAATGATAAGAAAAAATTATTATGTGTGAAACAATATATGCTGTTATATGTGTGTACATATGGATGTGTGTAGCATCGATTTGAAATCTATAAAGTAGACCAGCACTCGACAGTAACCAAAAGTTATTTTCGAATATAAAAATGTCTATAAATAAAAGATGATGTTCCACATTTTTAATATAAATAATAATAATAATAATAATAACATAAAAATAATTAATTAAGCTTCACTTTCTGTAATTTCTCTAATTATCTCTTACCTATAGTTCCAGCACAATGCTTCGCATGTGAAAGGGGGGGAATATATACATAGACTAGATGACCGTCGCGGCTTCACACGGAATCTGTTTACTAATGAGAAAAAAAACAAGTTTTGCTGTTTTTAGCTGAACCGGCAAACGTTGTTTTGCCATGTATATTATTTCTAGGAAACATTTTTTTAGTTCAATAAAAATAACTATCTACTATAAATGTGCTGGGATTTACTTACAATCGAAAGCGTTGTAGACAATGAAAGTATGCTTTATTTAGGTTAAAAAAATTAATCTTTATCAAAGTAACAAATATATCTTAAAATACAATTCTCGATAGCTATTTAAGCATTAAAAATAATTATTAATATTTTTACTATCAACTGTATAGTGAGTAAGACATGAGACCGGCTTCGTTCTCATACCTTTAGGGTCAGTTGCCATATTGGATTTAGGTTGATGATAAACTTTTCAAAATCACCTCATCATACCCTTTCATTTGATACCCATATTGCAAAAAAAAAAAAAAAAAAGTAGGTAAAAAAAAATAGTGGGAGTAAAGTGGGCGTGGTTAATTTTAGGGGAATGAAAAAAAGATTTTATCCGATTCTCAGACCTATCCAACATGCACACAAAATTTCATGAGAATCGGTCAAGCCGTTTCGGAGGAGTTTAACTACAAACACCGCGACACGAGAATTTTATATATTAGATAATTTTTTTAATCCTCATTCTTTAAATTTATTTATTTTAATAATTATTTTTGTGTTCTCTTTTAAGCGTAATGCTGGGAACATAATTGGATCGAACGACGAACTTCATCGAGCACAAAGAATTCGTCGTTAAAAATTCGGTTCGTAAATTCGCAGTGTAACGCACAATTACGACGAAAAAATCTGCAAAGTTGTTTGCTGTCTGTGTTACCATATAAATCAAATTACTTGAAAAAATTAAACATTAACAAAAACAATTAAAAAGCAATTTTATGGTAAATAATTGTGTATATTTAACTTAAATGAAGTATGTTGAATATTAAACAATTATTAAAAGAAAAATTTACTTTATTTGCTAATATATTTGAAAAGAAAAAAGAAAAACGGTAACTCTGCACTAAAGTTTTCGTCGTTCGTCGGTGCATAAAATAAATCTAGCGGAGAGTTCGTCACGTAAGACAAATTTCGTCAGCGGCAGTGTTGTATTAAATTTCATATGCAAAAATGTGTTTTATTTCTGAGGACGAACGTTCACAACGAATAATTCGTTGTTCGTCACAATTGTGCTAATTGTGCTTTTTCCTTGAAAAAGGTTTGTTTATATTTTCTCTTTGTTTTCGCGATATTTCGTTAACCATCGTTTAATATCTTTATCTTTTTTTAATATTTAATATAAAATATTAAAAAAAAAAATTTTATATAAAATATTTAAACAAAACATTTTATATATGTATATTTGAAATATTTATATTACATTATATATTTATTTATATATATTTTAAAAGAAAATTTTCTATAAAATATTAAAAACTTTCCTGAAGATGTTAACGGATGGTTAACGAAGTATCGCGAATAAAAGAGGAAATATAAACAAACCTTTATAATTAAAAGAGAACATAGAAATTAATATATATACATATATGTGACGCACAAAATAGAAAGGGACCTAAGGGTAAAAACCGGTTTTGTTCAGGAGAGCCATTTTAAAGATTTAAATACGTGTATCTTTGGCGTACTTCGCTTTTATAAAACGCGCATATCTCTGGGAGGGAACACTTTTGGGGCATGGGATCGGTCTCATTCGATGCTCAGATGTTGTCCACATCAAAAAAAAAAAGGGAAAATTGCTTTTTTTCACCCTTAGGTCCCTTTCTCTATGCGCTGTCACATATATATATATATATATATATATATATAAACTTATAGATACAATTCTTAATCGAACCACAATTCGACAATTTTTGGTCGTAACCGATACACGTACTCTTATCCCACTTTGTGAAGTACATAGTTGTGTGCAGTATGAAACCATTTTTCCAGAAGCATTTTTTTTTTCTTGGAGCAGCACTATGGAGGTGACCCCACACATGCGATGCATTGTGCTGGAGTTATAGGAAAAGGATAGTTAGAGAAATGACAGGAGGTGAAGCTTCACAATTTTATAGCACTGCTATCGCATGTTTTTTGTTGAAGCTTCGGTTTAGTAGCCATTTTTATTATTATTTTAGTTCGCCGGTGCTACACGATACGGACGAAGGAGGGCGTTCTGATGTGATTGTGGCGTGCTATCAGCTGAAGCCGATATTGTTCAGTAACTATGCCTTCGCCACTGAAACCTTCCGGCAACAACTGACACACAAAGACACACTAATGCACATCAGAAAATATGCGAGATATTTTTTTTTTAGTCTGAAACTGGGGTTGAACCCAGGTCTGTTTTGGTTTTGTAGTCAACGTGCAGAATACTTCAGCTATCGCCACCCTCAAGTGTATGCTTTAGTAAATATGCTTAAGCAGATCTTTAATGTATGCATTGTCAACCAAAAGCATTAACAAAGAATCAATTAATTTGTACAAATTCAAGCAAATAGTAGTTACCAAAACCCACGATGAAGCCATAATAAATATAACAACGAGAGTGGCCGACAAATACTATTCAATATTGCCACCACCCATTTAAAAACAGGATGGTGAGCGGTGCTGGCGGTTATTGTTTGTTTAAAGGCAAAAGCAAGACCACATTCTAGTGGTTAAAAACACTGCACGTTTTTTTGTTTGCAAACCAGTGTGAGGCTTTGCAAAAATTCAAATGTTTATAACGTTATTGTGTCTTCTTTTTCTATTCCCATTCTTATATGGTGTTAAAAGAAGTGACCATCTTTGCCACCAACATTCGGCCATCAACATCACATTCGTAGGTGAACACAGGTCATAAATTCTTGACTTACTGTTGTATGTTTTTTTTCTTTTTAATGCATGAGTGCATTATGCAGAATAAATAAATCACAACCAGAAAACGTTCATTCTTGAAAAGCTTGTAAGAAAGCATTTTAGTATGTATGTATGTATGTACGAGTATGTACTTCAAAGAGGTAAAAATTTAAGAATATTAGGATAAAACAAAGAGCCGAAGGAAAGCATTGACAACTGAAATCAATATAATTATTGTAATATTAAATAATATAAATATAAAATGAATAATATTAAATTCAATGTGCATCAATCGCTTTAAATAACTTAGGATTATTTAAAGGCTCACGATTATTTATAATCTCAGCGCAACTTTATTTTTTACGCGTTCATAAATTTATTTAAAATTATTATTGATCTCTAAGGCGGCAACACAATACACCCTGTAAAGACCGTGACTCATGTTTAAATTATTTCCAACTCGAATTAGACAAGTTAAAAAAAATTAAAACTAGTAAAAAAAGTATAATAAATAAGTTGTAATAACATTGCAAAAGATTTAAATACAATTCAATACAGGTTCAATTATACAGGGTGGCGCAACAGTAATCAACCGGGGCAAAAGCAATCACCCGATGTTCTTTTGTTGTAATTTTTTTAATCAAAAGCTTTGGTTCTGCTTGTATGGTCAACAATAGAACCAAAGTTTTACATTAAGGAAAAAATATTACATCAAAAGAGCATCGGGCGATTACTTTTGTCCCGGATGATTACCTTTGCGCCACCCTGTATAATATTCGAATGTAAATGAAAATAATGGGAGAAGTCTAAAAGAATGACTTTATTTATAAAGTAAAACGTAGAACAAAATATTATTGGGTTTTTCACTTATGTCAACTTTTATTACAGTCGAAAAATTGTGAACTAGAAATTTTTTGTTTAACTGAAGGAAATTATGGTCGTCGTATGGCGTCAAATACATGTTTTGTTACAATTTAAAACAACATTTCCTTCATATTGGGAACAAATTATTTAATATTATAGCTAAAAACCTATATTTTAATAAAATTTTACTGAAAACAAAAAAATTTTATTAAAAAAATGTACTTCTTCTTTTTCCTAAACTAGTTCAAAATTTATCTTAAATCTTTCTTTAAAGCAGTTAATATTTACTTGAATTTAGTTCAGATAATTATCAGATATCTTTAAAGTTTATATAAAATTTCCTGCTTTTGCATATTTTTTATTTATAACAATGTTGCAGCGCCTCTGATGTCAGGACGACATATTAAATTTTGAAGCCATTTTTAGTAATTATTTTACTTCGGTGGTGTCACATTAATATTTTTCTAGGGCGATAGCACTTTACTGCTTTTGCATATTTTTTATTTATAACAATGTTGCAGCGCCTCTGATGTCAGGACGACATATTAAATTTTGAAGCCATTTTTAGTAATTATTTTACTTCGGTGGTGTCACATTAATATTTTTCTAGGGCGATAGCACTTTACTGCCCGAATATATGTATATATAGTAGTTCCTTTCTTAAGGGATGAAGATTCCCTTCTTTTAAGTTTCTGCTAAAAACAAATCGAAATGAAAAATGAATAAATAAAAAATCTCTTAGTTGTTTTTAAAGGTTAATTTTCAATTAAATTAGCATTAAACAATTAAAATTTATTGTGAAAAAAATAAAACAACTGGGAAAAAATTAACAAAAGATTTTTTTTGTCACGGTTGAGTAAAACGATTTCGTTAAAATATACTAAGTACATGGAAATTTTTACTACACTGTTTTTATAAAACATTTTCGTTTCAATTGAATTATAAAAATAAATAATCTTTCAAACATTTTTTAATTTGTCTGTGGCCAGCAGAAGTAAATCATTAAATAAGTTTGACAGCAGTTAAATAGTCTAATTTTCGTAACTGAAATAGTTTCAGATTTGTAAATTTTACTATCTTCTACAGAAATGCTATTAATCCGATATGCTCCTGAATATAAAAATTGATTTCAATAGCCAGCCATTCTAGCAGTTGTCATAAATGAATCTTGAGAGATGATATAGTCTTAACCAACGAATTGAAGTGATTAAAATTCACTACAAAAATGTTCACCAAGTAAGCAATGTAAAGTGTATTTTTGGTTCGTCGTGAAATACCTTCTAGTCGAGCAATAATTACTGATCTTGTATAATCGGAAGACCGCGCTACGTGACACCTTCGCTGTTTTGCGTGAAAAATTTCCTGGCCGTGTTATTTCTCGAAGAGTCGATCAAAACTGGCCAACGAGATCTTGTGATTTAACATCTTTAGACTTTTTCTTGGGTCTACGTGAAAGATAAAGTCTATGATAATGGCCCACTATGAATTCAAGATCTCAAAGATGAAATTGAGGCATTATTAGGGTGTTGTTTTTGGCCTAAAAATCACGAACAAGCATTGATATGTGAGCTGGTGCATTATCGTGATGCAGAATCCATGATTTTTTCCACAATTCGGATCGTTTGAGCCGTATTGCTTCACGTAAACGTTGCATAATTTCCTTATAGTATTCCTTATTAACCGTACGACCAGTTGGCAAGAACTCATGATGGATGCACCACGCCATTGTAATCGAAGAAAAAATGGCCTCGATTATAAAATGGCCTAATAGACAATCAAAAACACCCTACACATGATTCCCAGAAGACGCTTCCAACATTGAAAATGCTAGCTGGGGTCTTATTGGAAGACTTTGTAAATTAATACATAGTTTCAGGTGATTTTTACATTTTTGGTATTATTCTGTAAATCAGATCGGGGTAAATGTTTTCGAATAGCAATGTATTAATAAATAATTAATAATTTTAAATTCGAAAACTTATTTTTTAAGAAGGTCAATATATCTCCCACACAAACATATTCTCTCTCTCTCTCTTTCTTCTTAAAGGTCAAAATATTTATTCACAAAAATTAATAAAAAATGTATTCACACAATTTGAAAATATGCATTAAAATTGTTTAATTAAAATAAAAAAAACTTGTGAAGGTAAGCAAAATAACTGACAGTTGCTTTTGGCCTTGATTTTAACAATTAATTGATCTTTCATATTTTCAAAACAAAAAATATATGATTTCTCTCTTTCTCGCACACATATGTATGTATCTCACTCTTTGAAACCGGCTTGAGAATTTAATATTTTTTCATATGCAAAAAAAAAAGAATGAAAAATTCGGACTTATTGAGATAAATTAGAAACTTGAGTTTGAATCGAAGAAAAAAAAAGTTGGATTTTATTGCAAAGTGTTTAAAAAACATGAACAGAAAATGAAACTAACAACCTGCAACAAAAAAAATCAAAATCTATAATATTAATCGCACTGATGTTTATACCACTATGGGCCAGAAACTTTTATTTTTGAAATAAACGAAAATGATTTGGAAATTAAATATGTACATATGTATATAAAAGAAAACCAAATATAGAAACTGGAAACGTAAATATCCAGGCTAAAGAAAAATAATTATGTACGAGACGAACAAAGGAAAAGCAACAACAAAATTGGAGGGAAATTGGTGTTAAACATTTAACTATGCATCCAATAAATTCTTTTTATAGAAAACCAGATCTCTATGATACATACTTGTAATACTAGAAATAAGCACAATAAACAAATAAAAATACGTATTTATGTACTCGTACCTAATAGGCATTGCCTCTAGTATGTGTGCTTGTGTTGTGCGAGTATGCAGTTTTCTTTTCTAAACAAATGCAACTTGCTTTAAATGACGTTAGATTTATACTTGTCATAATATGCAGTATTTTTTTTTTTTAATTTATTATTTGTAGCGCATTAGACATGAATTTCAAAAGCAAAGTAAAATATGAAAACTGGGTAATTTGATACAAAAAAAAAGCAAAAAAAATATTTTAAAATAAACACAAACAAATATTTGTAGAAAAAAATTTCTGCATGTAGAAAATATGCAAGGCAATAATAATAATAACACCAACAGCAACAACAACGACGGCGAAAACAATGTAGAGGGCTTTGACTGAACCGAGGTCGTGGTGAACACCACCAATTTTTAATAATAGTGAAATAAAAAATAATTTCATCATATTGCACTGGTTCCTCTAAAGGGAGTCAATTAAAAATTTACAAATTTTCAGTAGAGGAAAAAAGCTGATTTTTTTTTTAATATTTACAATAAAAATTAAAAAAAAAATTATGTCATTGTAAATACACGGGAATAAAAAGTATACAACCGCAGCTGTTTTTACAATTTTTTCAGTGATTATCGAAAAATAACAATTTTTTTTGAGTGATTTCCCTTCATGTGAAATTTTTTAATATATTTGTTAATTTAATTTCATAAATGAAGAGCGAAAACGAAGTATAACAGCACAATAAACTTACTTTTAACAACCGTTAAAACATAAATACAGGCACAACTTAAAATACTTCCTTTTAGTTGAAACAAAACTGATATGAAATGAGCTGACATTTGGGGACAACTCGAAATATTTTTCTTTAGTTGACTATAAAAGAGGCATTCTTATGTCACAAAGATGGATACAAATGAATTTTTTTCAGATTAGAGTAAAGGATCAAGGTTTTTGCAGTGGCTAGATGAGAACACTGTATATAGTTTTCTTGTAGAAAGTGAAAATTGAAAAATTTTGAGGATTTTGAGGAAAATTTTAGAGGAACCAGTGCAATATGTACATACATACAAACAGCCTCGATCGAGATTTAAGGTCTAGTTAGTAGTGACGTATCACGTTCGTGGCGATCAGCTGACAAATAGTTTAGGTTATGTTCACAAGGGTGGAGTCCTTTATGGTTCATTGTGAATCCCTTCGAGGCAAAGAAAGATGGGAAATAAGATTTAACATAAATACAGTTCATTGCTTTTTATTAAAAATGTATGGATAATTTGGGCACGCAGAAAATGCACATGATATAGATTTTTACGTTGCAAACGTCAAACTTGGCATTACTTAAAAAAATTAAAAATTAAATGATTTCTTAATTTAATGTAAAATAATAAACACTGAATTGATTAAATTCATTATTTTCACAATGTTAGCTCTTTGTTTCAATTTATAAAATTGTTGAAAACACCAACAGCTGACAGAATTGTTTGCAGTGATTCATTTTCCGTTGAACGATAATGAAAACGAAAATCCTAAAGTTGGACGATGCGTTTTTACTAACTACAGCTTTATAGTTCGAGGACGTAGTTGTTCCCTTGTGAGGGTTGCCAAATCACTTTCATATGTGAAATTTATAATTTTCTACAGAATAGATGGTAGCCTTGCAATTAATTTACTCAGAAAATTGTCCAAAAAAAAAAAAGAAAATCAGAAGGCATTTCATGTACAAACGCAAATGGTAATAAATATTCAGTTTTTGTGTAACTTTAGGCAACTACGATTTATATTCCATTCTTAGAGGCAAAGCATAACGATTCCGTGAGATGGGAACCAATACTGCCGACATTATTTAGATCGCACAAGACTTTTTATGAGACGAGCATTATATTTTGAAAATGTACTTGCAATTGTATTTTTATGTTTCAGTGATAACACCACGAAGGTAAACTTCTTACAATTTGAAACCTTTGGCAGCACCAGGGAGTTCCTCTGTAATTCAAATCAAAATCATTTGGAATTACGAAGTAACCACCCGTTTGTTGATTCACCTGTACGCTAGCAACATATGTACTTGTTTTATATTTAGGATATTTTGGGTAGTCTAGTAAGAAATTGCTAGTGTATCAGTGTGGGGTTTCAAAGTTCGATTCCTAGCGGAGACTCTGGTATGATTCACTACAACATTAAAGGAACACATTGATGATGTTGAAAGTCGAGAATTACCCCTCGACTACCAGCGGTCCACAGAGTTGAGAGAAAGTGCTAGGTTTGACGCAGATCTCAACTTGTTGGACCGGCAATCATTGGGACATGAGGGGGACCGATTTATTGGTGGTCTGCTTTGATTACCCTGATTTATTGATTTATTACCCTTAAGTGGCGGTTAAAAAGACTGTCACACCCGTAATTTTCAAAGAACGTTGCACATGGGGTCCAAACCATCTTTCAAATTGAGAAATACTGCGTCACGCGTAGTAAATGTTTCAATGCAAATATCTAAAATATACATTTTTTAAGCAATACTGATTTTAGAAAATTAAATAAGAACTTTCGCAATGTCATTCCTGACTTAATTTAAATTAAAGTACATACATACTTAATTTTTCTTGTAATTATTAAAAGCGTTAAAATATTTGCGACATTTTTTGGATGCACCCCACAGATGACTCAAATTATTAAATTTCCAGTCACACAACTTTTGCTAGTAAATCAAATCTAAAAAATTTTACATTCCACAATGCTAAAACTTTCACTTGTCTAGTTTGTGCTTCCACTTTTTGGCGTTTCAAATCCCGAAATCACTTCAACCTGTACCCCTGTCTTTATAGATTTGTAAGCGTTTTTTGTTTTTTTTTTGGTAAGCAAAACAAAACGAGAACAACATTAAATCCCATTAAGAATTAAATGGAGAAAAATTAGGGTCAATGAAAAAGATTTTTAAATACGAAATATAAAAAGGAATGCATATACAGAAGCTACATAGTATGTACACATAGAAGCCCATAAAGGCAACAAAAAAAAACCTGGTGCATTGTACACATCTGTACTGCAGAAATACATAAAGACAATATCGGCAACAAGAAGTGGCAGTAGAAAAAATTCTAAATTCAACAACCAGGCAACGAAAAGAAATTAACTAACTCAACTTGTTGCATAATCCATCTGCATGTATAGTTAACCTAGACTACAACAACAGTTTCATTACAGCATTATTAAATAAAAATATAAAGTTGATAATAAAATACAGATATTCTACAAAATATGAAATGAAATAGATTTAAATGGCCACTAAAATTAAATGATTATAACAACTTTTATAAATACCAGAGCATGTTTATGTAAAGGGTGTTCTTTTAGACTTCTACAATTATATTAATTGGCAACACTGTTTTGTTTGACAAGCGATTTGACAACTGGCAGTAGCAGTTTGCAGTTGGCTTGGTTTGCCATTTTATAACAATTCTTGCAAATTGCGCCATCTACAAAAGTACGTCTGCCTTACGGCGGGCATCATATTCAAACATTAATTTCATAATAAAAAAAAAATTTCGCTAACGCAGCCCACATACATATTTGCAATATAATTGCCCAATAAAAGAGTTCTTAGTGAGATTGCAATCCTTTCCCTATCAAAACACTCATGAAACTGTGTTGGGTTAAATTAGACATTGGCTCTTTCACCAAAATAATAGAGAGTAAGAAAAGAAACCGAATGCAACGATTAATACTGGGAACACAATGGGGACGAACGAGGAATTTCGTCTAGCACAACGAATTGGCAGTGAACGCATAATTACAACGAAAAAATTACATCTGTCATAATCAGCAAAGTTGTTTGCTGTCTGTGTTGCCGTATAAAAAAAATTACTTGAAAAAATTAAACATTAACAAAAAAAAATATTAATTTTATGTTAAATAATTGTATATATTTAATTTAAATGATGTATGTTAAAAATTAAACAATTTGTAAAATAATTATTAACTTAATTTAGGCAAATATTTGAAAAATAAAATGAAAAACGGTAACTCTGTAATAATTAGTTTGTCGTTCGTCGGCCCTTGAAATAAATCTATCGCAGGGTTGGTCACGCGCGACGAACTTCGTCGACGGCAGTGTTGTATTAATATTCATAAGCGCAAATGTGTTTTATTTCCGATGACGAAAGTTCGGAACATATTGGCATTGTTCCATTTAGATCCAACCCATAGATTTATACTATTTCCCTTGTATATGATCAGAAGCACTTAGTAGTTATTCGTAGAGGGATTATAATGATTGTTTCAGTATGTATTTGATATGCTCGTATGTAAAAATAAAAATTTAAATAGCAATAGAAACATGTATGTACTAGAATGTGTGCAAAACAAGCTTATGGATTGTTATGGTTTTTGTTTGAATTTGTGTTCAGTATTCAACTAATTAATTCTCGATTAGTTAGTTGAACTATTGACATAAGGGTCTTAAGTTTATAATCAGAAATTAAGAAAAAGCCACTGATTAGCTAACTAAGCATTAGCGAAATAGTATTATATGAATATGTTTCAGCCTTAATAATCCTTTTTATTGAGTTTATTTTTTTTTAATACTTTAAGAGGATATCAAGTAGCCGACTCGAGTAGCATCGTAATTCCCGTTGTGTCACCTCAGCCCTGTACAAGCAAGAGGATATCACAGACACCCTGTGCCGTTCACATACCTCAATAAGCCCGTCAGGTGCAACCGAGAGCACAGCCCCAAGATGTCCAAGAAAGCCGCCCCATAGAATCTCAGCCTAGAGCAAGGCTGAGGGGGTTATGATGGCGAGTAGTCAGCGTGTTGGCTCTGCAACCAGAAAGACCCAGGTTCGATTCCCAGCCGGGTAAAATCTGAAAAAAGTTTTTTTTGAGTTTTCTGTGCTACAGCACCCTCCTTCGTTGGTATTTGAGCAATAAAACGTCGGCGAAGTAAAATAATAAATAAAATGGCTCCATTAGCTTAAAAATAATGCGTCAAAAAAACATCAGAGACGCCGCAACTTTGCTTTATAATTTACACGCAACTGCAGAGTTGTGCAAGAATTAAGCTCTATCTTTCTACCACTTTCACCACCTGTCTGTTTCTTCCCTATCCTTCTCTCTAGTTCCAGTACAATGCATTGCATATGTAGGGGATAGCCCCTGAGCACTGGTCCAAGATAAAAAAAAAAAAAGGCTAGCAAGTTCGCAGAGAAAGTGCACAACAGCTCCTACACCGGGCATCGAACGGAGTGCCCATCCTCTCAGCATGCGTGCCAATGGCCGCTGCAAATGGTCGTCAGTCTACTAATGAACAATAGAGAACAGCCGAGTTCTACAGCCATCATAACGCGGCCATAAAGTTAGGAATAGATTCCCACCTCTCCTGAGACTTCCGTCTGAAAAACTACCCTATCTGCAACAACAAAACTAACCCTTATATCAAAAAATACAGTAGTATATGGCGAATAGGCCAAACCCAGTCCCGTCAGCTCATCAGTCATCTCATTACCCCTAATGTTCCTATGCCCCGGAACACACACAAGGAAAACAGCACAAAAATTCTGAAGGACAGTCAGATAGTACATTCAGCTGTTATAAATTCGCTTTGATCTCAAACAAACATACAAATATCCACTTTTACATACAGATGTCATACAAATAGATAAAAAAAAAAACACCCTTATTCCAGTTGTCGACGTCAACACCAAAATCCAGCTTCTCTCATATCGATATGCCAAAGATTTCAGTTGAAAATTCAATTGAAATTTAGTAGAACATTTGAATTCTGCTACATGCCAATTTAAATTTTAAATGAAAGCCGCTGCATATAGACGCAGCGCAGGCTAAGTTTTGCTGGCTACTACGACGTTGACAACTGGAATAAAGCGGAATATTTTGAATTCATTAGAGAGTGCGTAGGTATTAATTTTTCTGATTAAACTAAATAAATAAAATGTCGTTTACTAAAAGTAATGCAAATTGATGTATTTCTATTCGCAATCCTTCTCTCATTTTAAATAGCGAAACGTGTGTGAACTCGTTTTTATAGCCCCCTTTCTTACCTGAACGTAAAAGGTTTAAAAACAACTATTAACGCGTATTATGTCAAATGACACGAAAAACAAACAGCCAGAAACACAGATAAACGGATAAAAATGTAATAAATGTGTAATAAAAAAAATAAGTGGAATGAAAAACAAAACAATATTGAGAGATGTTAACAAAATTTAAACAAAAAAAAAAAAGGTTTTTTTCCGAAGAAAAACGCAGTTGAAATCCAATAATTGCATTGAGAAAGAGGCCACAGGTGTATTGTTTTTAAGTACAATTCAGCAAAAGCATTAACTATTCAATGGATGTGACCGTTGGGGCAGATGATGGCTGTACATACATATGTGAGCTTCACAGCATAAATAAAGCAAAGAGGAGGAATCATAAAATTCCTGTCAAGTATAAAATGCTTGAGAATTTTTATAAACAGATGCAGGAATATGTTTTAAATACCACTTGCAATATTTTGAGCATAAAATTTTATTTTATTTATTTTGGTTTTGAAGTTACATAGTAGTAGTTGGAAGTTTTATGGGTTCCATTCCGTTTGCAGTGTCAGCCATTCACTCACTATGATGTCTGGCTTTAAATAAACTAAATATGAAATCATAAATTTAAAACAAAACAAAAAATATACATACAGATGTACACATGTCTAGTCACACTATTCATGTGGATGTACATATGTGTGTATAAGTACAAATAAATTTAACTTGTGCAGTTTAAAGCTGTCGCATGTTAAAATTTATTTATTTTAATTTTGTAGTTCTGTGTATTTTATTCGCTTTCGCGCAACGTATACAATGCTTTCGTAACTCCCACACACCCATGCACACATTCACACACACACACACACACACACATTTGAAGTGTCTCTGAATGCAGTTCAAATTGAATTCACTATAGAAAGTTTTAAATTTCGAGCACATGAGGTCATTTTTGAACATTGGGAGTGCTGTTGGCTGCAGTAGTTAGCACGTGCATTCAAACACCACTACAATCATAAAAAAAATATCTCTGAAGCTGGATTCACCCAAAAAATCAAAAAAAAAAAATTGTTTCGGAACAAAATATCGAGGTTAACTTGCATTGCGCTCTCCTTAATTGGTATTTGAGTTACGAAAATGTCTGCGAAGTAAAATGTCTCATAAACAAAATGGCTCTCTTTTCGCTTGCAATGCGACTTTTTACTGTTCCAAACTTCTCAAACAGACCATGAAAGCACGGAGATTTGCAACGATTAGTGAACTAAAAACTGTATCGCTGGATGAGCTCAAGGCTATACCAAAAAGTTCTTATTAGAAGTGTTTTGAGGATTGGAAAAAGCGTTGTATCTAAAAGGGATTACTTTTTTTTATCTTGGACCAGCACTCAGGAGATGATCCCTATACATGCGATGCATTGTGTTCGAACTGTAGGAAAGGGATATTAGGAGAAATGATAGGAGGTGAAGCTTCACTATCTTACAGCACTGCTTTTAACACTTTTTTTTTGTTTATGGCAGTATTGCAGCGGCTCTGATGTCAAGGAGACGTATCAAATTTTGAAGCTTCGTTTTTTAGTAGCCATTTTTAGTAATTATTTTACTTCGCCGGTGCTACACAATAGCGATGAAGGAGGGCGTTCTGATGTGACTGTGGATTGGATACAGCTAAAGCCGTCACCAGTGACTATGCCCTCGCCACTGAAACCTTCCGACAACAACAGACACAAAGCCACACAAATGCACATCAGAAAAAAATGCGAGATGTTTTTATGAGTCTGAAACTGGGTTTGAACTCAGGAAAATTTTTCGTTTTGTAGTCAACGTGCAGACTACTTCGACCATCGCCACCCTCATCTGGTGAATAAGGTGGTTGAGGCTGTTCTTCTTTGGTCAAAAGATCACGAACAATTGATGTGTGAGCTGGTGCATTATCGTGATGCAGAATCCTTGTTTTTTTCCACAATTACGATCGTTTGAGCCGTACTGTAGTACGACCTGTTGACAAGAACTCATGATGGATGCACCACGCCATTGTAATCGAAGAAAACAAAATTCAACTTTCTTCTTAACAAACCTCGTATCATCTGTTATTTACACATTGATAGTGTCGATCATTTACTGGTCCATTTCCTTGCAAATAATACACACCATGAGCACTGTACAATTTGTATCCTTTTGTTGCGGGTTACAACACTTTCTGTCCGAGCGGTATATTGAGCAATAACTCAATATTAATACTCACTCCATAAATGGGTCTAGTACAGTGTACTCTTAGTGTACTCTTGTTCCAGTCTAGTCTTAGTCTAGTGTCAAATATACTGCAACCTATTTTTAATGGGGTTTTCTAGCTTCAGCAGTTCTCATTTAGAGGCTTGTCAATTCAAATACTTTCAAATAAATATTTTTATGTGTGTATGTAAGAGTTTAACATATTGTATGTACATGTACGCATACATACTTATACTAATTTCAAACTCTATTCACGTTAAGGTTTTAATTACAGCCACAGAAATAAGATTACAAACTTGACTGCTGTTTATTTCGCCTATAAAATTGACCACAGGTGGTAGCAGTGGTGGTAGCAGCAGTTCGTGGTCACGGCTTCGATAAGCTTTTTTTTTTCATTTTATTTTATTTATTATTAATTCGTTATTTTGGTCATTTGCTCAACAAGTTTGTTTTAGGTGCTTTTGAGCAGCTACAAGTACGCAAGCTGCCAACTAACTATTCGCCGCCATCAATTTTCTTACAGTTAAAATGAAGTGAAAGGTGCGGCTTTTGCCTCTTTAAGGTGCGTGAACAGTTTTTTTTTTCTTAATTCCCTAAACTGGTGACGTTTTTTTCTTACTACTTACTTCTCTTACTTTTAATGAAATTGGTAAAAAGTATTTTCTATTTTTGATTGATGATGTTTCGAATAAATACATACTTTGGCTTTCTTTTAATTTGTTTGCTTTCATGCATGCAACACAGCAAAAGAAATTCAAAGAAAAGAAATGCTATCAAAATCATTTAATAAAATTTTAAACATTCAATGCATTATTTTCACTTTTCTGTTGCTTTTAAATTAAAAAGTAAATGTTAATTGAAAAAAAAACACAAGTAGAAATTTGTTGTAAAAATTAATAAATAAATAAAAAAAAAGTAAAAAGTAAAAAGGTGTTTTGAACAGTTAAGAGAATTGCAATTAATATTAAATTGCATTTACGAATTGCGCTGCAATTACTGCTTGTAAAAAATTGGTCGGCCAGTTATAAATTTCCTTTTATGTGGGCAACCAACAACAGTTGGTTGATTTGAAATGTTCATTGTCCTTGAACAGAAGAGGGCTTTTGAATTTTTGAAATTATACATTTTATCCTTGACTAAATCTCAATGCTATTGAATTTCAATTTCTTTTTTATGCAGATTTCAAATTCAATGCTTCAACAAGTGATTTTTCAATTTTTCAATTCCACAAACTCTGGTCAATTTGATGCTTCTTCAGCTTCAGTTCATGTAACAAAAGAAGTTTTACAAGGTTGAAAATATAGCAATTTCATGTGGCTGGCTGTCGCACACAAAGAGAATAGAAAACGTAATGAAAGAAAAATTCATTATGTTGAAGTCATCAGTGTTAACACAATCATAATGAAGCATCATTACACTACAGTGGGCAAGCAGTTGCAAATAGTCGCATGATCATAATAAATAAAATACATACATACATACATACATACATAAAATACTGATATTCTGAAATATTCGCAACTGAGTATAGTATCAGCAGATGGGAATACATTTTTTTTTCGAACATCTGGTTCGACATTAAACACTTTTAGGCCCATTATTATAACTTGCCGATAGCTAAAGTTGGGATGCTATCGGACAAATAATTAGTTTTTCGTTATTACAAGTTGAGTTTAACCTAATGTGACCTGTAACTTTTAAAGTGCACTAAAGCATTTGTAGCTGCCATATTTTATGCACTTTAAATATGGCAACATGGAAAGTATAAATGTATACAAATTAATTTTTAAATAAAGAATAAAATAAAACCTTGTCGTTGCCAGTAGCTTTTTTCGTTTGTCAAAAGTAGTCGGTATTTACTCTGGTACTGCCATATTTTTAAAAATATTAATTTTATTTTATCGAACAGTTGTAATAATGAAAACAAGTTAAAGGCCACTTTATTATTCATTTTACCTAAAGTTAATTTTAGCTATCAGTAACTTTATTGCTTAGTTGTAATAATGGCCCTTAAACTAACTTGAAATAATAATCAAGTGTTAAGTCATGTTGTTTACACTGGCAGTAAAGAAGTTTATCTCTGACAGCTACTGTCTTTAAAATAAAAAAAAGAATATGTATGTATGAAAAGTATGTGCATATGTAAATGCAACTCTGCACAAAAAATTTTGAAATGTATTTTGTTTGTGGAATAAAATCTCCGAACTGTCAAAAGCGGCTGCCTAGAAAACCACAGAAATTTTTTTGTATTTTTGAGTGAAACAGAATAAATTTACGTAAATTTATACAAAAAAAAACAAAATAAAATAAAAAATATAAAAATAAATATAAATTTATTCAAATTTTTTTTTCATTCTAAAATTTAAGTAAAACATTTCAGTTAAAAATTTGTATAGTAACAACAAAACATAAAAGAAAATTCTGTACGAAAAATGTAAACAACTTTTGACAATGCACAGAGAAATAATATTCAAATACGTGTAGACCTGCCTATACTTGAATAAATATACTTTGTTGTATGTATATTTGCTTATTTTTCAAAGTTTGTTAAATTGTATTTTTAATTGAATAATTTAAGCAATCTAATTTCGTGTTCACACATATTTAATTTAGTCAATTTAGCTTACAGTTGGAAACCAACCAACGTTTTGAAGTATAATTCGCCGGTCATCGTTTTATCCTTTTTGCTTTTTTTATTGACTGTTTTGACACTTGCCTTGCCATAGTACAGCATTTTTACTTTTCACTGAACAGACTTCCCAGTAAAAATACTTGTGAGAAGGGTTGCATTTCAAGTTTTAATCAATATTTATAACAATTTCGTAGTTATTGCGCAAGAACTTAATTTACATTTTGTATGGAATATTGAACTCAATAATGGCATTTATTGCAAAAATGTCAATAAAGATGCATGTTTGAACACCGTATAACGAGATTTTTTCTTCTACTTCTCTTAATTTTAATTCTGAGGAGTGTCAAATGTATCTGACGTTACCACATACAACCAAGTTATAATATGTTTATAATGCATTCACATTTCCGATTCTTAAACCTGTTTCAAATCATAAGGATATAATATATAAACTATGATCTTTACACTGGCATTTATGTTTATCTCAGCCAATTTATAAAGCAACTACCTTAAAAATTAAACAAAGTTAATGTATTTGATTATTTCTCAAGTTTGTTAAATTTAGAAGAGTTTTATTTTATTTATTTATTTAAAAATATTTATATACATAATGAATTATATAGATAAAAGGGAGGGTACATGGGGCTAACAACTATGGTTTTCGCAATATATAAGTTTTTTTTTTTTAAGTTTATTTTTATATTGAGTTTTAAGAGTTTTATAAAAGTTTTTTTTTCTCTACTAGCGTGACTTTTTCATCTGTTTTTCGCAATTTTTATTCAAAGAAGTGTTAAATGTAACTCGCGTTGCCAAACAAATGTATACAAAACAGAGTTACAATCGTGTTTATGAATTGTATCGTTAAACAAGTTATAACCTGTTTATAGCGCTGATGTAAATGCACTATGGCAGAAAAATGTTTTTTTTTTAATTTTTTAAATCTGGAAAGAACTCTTTGCAAGCATTTAGACGGATAGGCTGTAAGGCATACAATATCTATGGCCGTTACTATTGCCTCAAGTAACTTTTTAGATCATAATAAAAGTGCAATTACAAAAGTTTTAACGCAATTTACGCATCACGATTTTTAATGCGTCTACGCAGCAGTAGTAGTGTCATCATTTTGCGCTTTAGAAGTGTTGCAAACGTATCTTTATGGAGATACTGTTTGAACTTTTTGGCACAAGTCTGTAACGCGTTGGCCTTCACCTTTATAAAGTATTTGGCCTCAGCGTGTCCTATTTATGTAATGGAGTTCGTATTTTACATTCTATTCCACTGTGCAACATCAACATCACCGTGATGTTTTCATGCTTATTGAAACTTTTCTTTCAACAACCAAAAGTGAAACATAAATAAACATACAATGTAAATAACAAAAGCAATCCGAAGAATTGAATTAAATTTAACCCGCCATTATTAAAGGCAGCAAAACAACAATGAAAAAAAAAATTAAATTGTATACAACAGCAAAAAGAAAACTTTACAAATTAAAACAAAAGATCACAAGGCCAAGCAAGAAGCAATAACTAAAACAACTCCAGTCCACGAAGAAAAAAAGCAGCATCCATGAGTCGTCTTAAAATAATAATAAACAATCTTTACGCCGCCTAAAAATGCCTTCCTACATTTTTGTCCGTCTGTGTAGGTTGTTGGCGGCTGGCTGCATACCGGCCTGGGTTTATTATTGAGACTGCGTCTGACTGACTGCCTGCCTGTTTGACTGAAATGTCAATTGTTTGTTTGTTTCTTGCCTACACGCACACATTATATGGGGGCTCTTGACTTCAGTAAACTGAACAATTTATTTATTTAGTATTTGTTATTTCAACAGGAAAATATTCAGGAAGCAATTTAAGTGAAAATTGCGATTTATAGCTTTTGAAAATCTTGTTTCCAGAAATTTTTTTTTAGTATGGTTAAATGATTGGTTTGTTAAAGTCAAAAAAAAATAATACTTTTAAGCCCTCCATAGAGCTGGAAAAAGAGCTCTGCTCTACTAAGCAAATTTTATAAACATAATTATTGTCACTCTGTCACGCAAATATTATGTATAAAACCATGAACCCCCGCTGAGGGGTACGGAGCTGCCCAATCTCCGATACTGATCAACTTCAATATCAAGTTCTGCTTTATGTTGATCAATATTCCGTTCTGTTGATTGCGAACAGTACCCAGATCAGAATCGTTTCGCTGCAAAGCAATATCACTCGACATATATTTATTACTGCACTTCAAAATCATAGTTTTTATATAAATCTTCCAACCAAATATGCCATAAGGCCTCGAAATAAACATAAGTTAAATATCGCAGCGACTTTGGGTGTTAAACGTTCAGCCACTAACAGTTCTTCCTCAATCGTTTGGGCACTAGTGAAAACCGTTATTGTTTAATGATTTTTTTTTTGTTTTACAAGAGCAGAAAATCGGAACTATAAGTGTAAAAATCTGTTACACCATATGCACTCTTAATGCACACTATCATACTTTTTCAACACACATATAATTATTAACAGATGTAAAAACTACCTGCCTGTTCATAGAAGCCGACTGAAAATAATCGTTCGGCCATTTACGAGGTCTGTTCCAAAGAAAAGGTGAATTTTGAATTTTTTTGAAAAGTATTTATTTATTCATCAATTTCCATTTTCTCCCCTTCAAAATAATCTCCCTCAGATTAAATGCACTTATGCCAGCGCTTGTGGCAAAATGCTTTCCTGTCATTAGTCGCTTCAGTTTTGGGAATAGGAAAATTCGCACGGAGCCAAATCCGGTAATTAAGGTGGTTGAGGCATGATTAGGTTCTTGTTTTTGGCCAAAAAATCACGAACAAGCATTGATGTGTGAACTGGTGCATTATCGTGATGCAGAATCCATGATTTTTTTCCACAATTTCGATGGTTTGAGCCGTATTGCTTCACGTAAACGTTGCATTACTTCATTTTAGTATTCCTTATGAACTGTACGACCTGTTGGGAAGAACTCATGATGCACCACGCCATTGTAATCGTAGAAAACGAAATTGAGCTCTTCTTTTGAACAAACCTCGTATATTAACAACAAAAACAATTTGATTTTTTTATTGTTTTTTTCAATATGAATGACCGAACGAGTATTTCCACTCGTGTTCTATGAACAGGCAGTATATCTGTCCCTGATATGATATTAAGAGTTTGTTGTCCAATGCAACAATTAATACAAATAGTTTTTCTTTTCAAATTTACATTTTTTCATTCTTTAAATTGGCAAATAGAAACAGTAGTTACGTATTTGAATAAAAATGTTGCCAGAAACATTTGCGTGTTGCAAGAATAAGCTGCCCGAGCTATTACGTACCGAGTACGTATTATGAATTTTCACGAAACGAACAGAGTACAAATTCAGTAACATTATTTCGCATAAAATGCTTAAATGCTAAATAAATTGAAAATTGTAATACAATTTTATGCAGACACTTACCTTTAACAGCTTCGTAGTATCCCAAATCCAGCGTGAATTATTTCTGATTTACCAACCACCAAAAAACAAAAAAAAAATAAAAACGCTCGCAAAACTTCAAAAACCGATGTTGTTAATTCACTTTGTGTTTTGCTCTGTCGCGTTTTTTTATGGGAATTATTTATGCCAAAACTTATCTTTTTTTTTTTTTAAATTTTAATTATTGAAATTTTGCAAACTGATCTAGAAGAACTCGTTAAACACTTCAAAATAATTAAAACGAACAGAAAATAATACGCTTTCTTTCGTGTGCTTCCCGCAGAGTTCAAATATGAATTCTTGGCTCCAAAAATGGACTTTGAATTTTTTGTTGTTGTATTTTGTTTTTTAATCCAGGTGCTGAGGATGATGGCATTCGTTGTTTACAAGGAAAAGCTGCACAAGAACCGGAAAATAAAGAGTTTAAGAAGAGAAAGAAAGAAAATGAGAATTTTAATGAGTTTGAAGAAATAATCAAAACAAAACTGGCAACAAATTAAGACTAGAAAATTAAAAATTATTTTTGTTTTTCTAAATATCTCGTTTTAAATACATATTTTATTTTTTTTTTGGTAAAATATGAGCAGTTAAACTTGTTGTGGTTGAAAAAGAATTTTAACTGAGACTAGTTTTTGTTGCATGTAGTATTTTGTTTTCACAAAATCACACACTTACATACGTTCCAATATCATATTTTTTAAATTAAATTGTAGAAATATATTTTCATCTGTATTGCACAAAAGAACTCGCTTAAAAACTGATTTATAGCAAAATTATTGAATATATAAACTTTGCTGAACAGCCCGCAATGTGTATTTTGCAATACAAAAAACACATCTACGATATTTGCGAATCTGCGTCAATAGTCACCGAAAATTAATACGAATATTCAATCTGAAATTTAGCGCCACTCGATATTTATAATTTTATTGAAAATATGTCTCCTTTGCACCAATAATAATGACATTCTGATGGTTGAATTTGAGATTATTCACTTCGCATCTGAATACCACTGCTGAACATTTCTCAGCTTAGTTTCCAATTTCCTTCCTACTCATCTTTTAATTCAAAAAACTATCGCGAAATATTTAGCGATAATAAGGGTGGCAAATGACGTCGACCCGCTGACATGGTGCAAAATAAATAAGGAAAAATTCGAACATCTTTCACATCAAAATTCTCTCATTTTTTACTAATACGTACTCGTATACTCACACTTTTAAAATTTTGTGACTTTTGTTTCAAATTTTGGGCAAGAAAACAGCTGGTAGCTATTCTTATGAACAGCGAGCCATCTTGATAAATGAATTTGCTTTTAAATTGCGCAAAACTTGCGTGCAGCCTACATCACAGCTATGAATACACATAAATTTTAAAAAGCTGTGTGTGTAAAAAAGTTTAAAGCCAACGTTGAACGTGTTACTTATAGCCAGGCAATATTTAGTGGCACAACCATATTATTATATTTAGTGTTGCGGGGCTTATTTATACACCACATTCCAAATGGCTTGAGAGAGAAAAGGTTTCAAAATTACTATTTTTACCATTTTAATTCTAACTGTGAAATATATTTTATATTTAAATATATTTTATATTGTCCGATATCTAACAGCAGTGATGAAAACGGCAACACCATGTTCATTTTCAAAAAAAAATATGGACCAATTATCCTTTCCCACGAAACACCGCACCAAACGGTACACTACAATGGATGTAATTCTCGCTGTTGAACTACTCTTGGATTATTCGTAGCCGTTTTTGCCTATTAGGGAACTCATTCAATTGCAAATGGTCTTCGTCGCTCATAATTAAATTATGAATAAAATCATAATTTTCTTCTGAAATAAACTTCAACAATTTTGGCACGTTGTTCCATTATATATCGCAACATTTTAAATTCCCATGTCTTCTTTACAAAATACTGAAAACAAAATTTATAATAAAAAAGTTATAATGCTCCTTTTGGGACAACACCCTGTATACCCCTTTCGGTACGGATTTTTTTACCGCAACATATATAAATGAAAAATCTTTTTGCATATATTAGAAAGGGATATTTTTTGATAATGTTCTGCATTATTAGTTTTTCCATACGTCCTTGAATTATCCTGGGATATATTATCCCAATAGTATATTTGGGTCACTTATCCCAACCGTATTTTTGATGCAAATGGGAAAATTTGTCCCATTAGTAATGAAAACACACAAATTCGTCAAAAATATTTTTCAATTAATGGCAAAATAAAATTAAATTTGATTTATAATTCATTTTATTTTTATCATTACAGGTACTGTACATAAAAAAAAATAATAATACCAAATTTCATTCATATGAATGTATTTAATTTCAAAATTTCATATAATACTTTTATATATGTATATTAATTATGATAGGGAGTAAAACAATCAATACATAGTGCTACTTGGCAGTTTGAACATATAAGTTTTAATTCTTTTCTCTTTTTTCATGGTGCTGCATCGTACGCAGCGTGATCTTTTTTTTGATGGAATGGGTAATGATCTCCTATCTTAATAAGGGTTCGTTGACGTTTTGACGGACGTCCGTAAGAAACTCTTTTTGAAATTTTACAATGCCATCAGCCTGTTTCTATCATGTCTGCTAGTGGAACTAAAAAACTTATCAATTCTGTTTTTCTATGACTTACTACCAGATAAACTATCCAAACATTTATGACTGTCATCATTAATATTTTGATATCATCAATAGCTTGAAATGTCGATTCTGTTCTGACACTAGGGAATGTTTCCTTTACACAGGATACTAACTCTTCAACGAAGTACACTTTTGAACATTGATCTGGCTTTCTAGAATTATTGAAATACATTTTGGACATTATAAGCTGAAATCGATCGCTAGAAATTTTAATTGTTGAATTTCAAAGAGATGCATTTATGCTCCAGTAACTTTGAATCCTCGGAACTTTGTTATAGCTCATGATAGGGAAACAACTTAGCACAATTAATATTTCATACTCATCAGTTTTTGTGATTTTAATTTTTTTTCACCATTTCTAATATTTCAAGTCTTCTATTAGTATTTTCAGCAATAAATATTAATAAAGATTTTGGGAAAACTTTTTTGAAAATGTCTAGTTCTTTGGAAGAACGATTAATATCAGTCAAAATTGTGTTGGAAATATAATTTGAGCATTAACACTTTGCTTATTCAACATGTATATTCACATAGTTGGCTTTGAAATATTTTTTATGTTGTGTCACTTTGTAGAAAAATTTTATATATAGTTTAAAAGAATTTGTCATCAATAAAAGTCATACATGTACATTGTGTTTTGTACATTGCTTTTTATATAAGAACTTTGTGGAATTACTAGAAAGGGTTTGCATCACCACAACTACATTTCAATAGGTTATGGGCCCAGACATACGATTTGGAAGTTGTTGAATTTTTATTGCAAGATTTAAAAAGAAAAAATGGCATCGTCGTCATTATATCAGATAGAAAAGCTAGATGAAAGGAATTACGAAACATGGAGTATTCATATGAGAAGTATCCTTATTCATTCTGGTTTTTGGAAGTATGCAAGTGGCGAAGAAGAAGCAGATTCAACCTGGAGTCGTGATAAAATTTTGGAGTGGAAGAGTAATGATGAAAAAACGCTCGCAACAATTTTATTAAGTGTTAAGTCTAACCAGTTGAACCATATTAAAAACATTAACAAATCTAAAGATGCCTGGATTAAACTTAAGGAAGTTTACAAGCCGAGTGGTCCGATGAAAAAGGTTAGCTTATATAAAAAGATGTTAAGTTTGAACATGAAAGACAGCAAAGATATGGCCGAATATTTAAACAGTTTTTGTGAAATTACGGAGAAATTAGCCGATGTTGGAATTAGTATTCAAGAAGAATTATTGGTAGTCATTTTATTGTCAAGTCTTCCGAGAGAGTTTGAAAACTTCGTTATTGCCATAGAAACGAGGGATTCTCTACCAGCGTTAGGAATGCTAAAGGTTAAACTTCTTGAAGAGTATGAACGTCGAAATCAACAAAACAAATCATCTACGATTGAACAAGCTTTTGGTGCAGCCAAAAGAGAAACAGGTTACAAGAAAGGTAATAATAATTTGAATGTTAAAAAGGGAAATTGCTTCATATGTGGTAAGAAAGGGCATTATGCAAATAGGTGCAACGAAAAACGTAATCAAGAAAAAACTTACTCTTTGATTGCAATGGCGAATTCTGAAAAAAGAGATACACAAACATCGACATGGTACATTGATAGCGGTGCTACAAGTCACATGTGTGCAAATCGAAATTTATTTTGTAAATTAGACAGATGCAGTGATAATATAATGTTGGCAAATAGAAAATCAATTGCTGCTGAAGGAATAGGAACAGTCAATCTGTTTATAAATAATAATAAAATTGTACTAAAAGATGTTTTATATTCCTCAGATCTGAATGGAAATTTTTTATCTGTCAATAAGGTCGTACAGTATGGTGGCAAAATCAAATTTAATAATAAGGGTGCAATATTTACTGATGCTTACGGTGAAATAGTTTTAAAAGCCCGTAAAGAAGAAAATTTGTTCCAATTTAAAATAAAAATACCGAACGAGAAATTATGTGTTTTACAATCCATTAATGAAACTTGGCATCGTCGATATGGACATTTGAACTATGAAAGCCTGTTTGAGTTGTCGAAGAAAAATATGGTGAATGGTATAAATTTGACGCAGAAACATCAAGATCCGTGCGAAATATGTATGGTTAGCAAAATTCATGCTATAAAATTCCCGAAGAAATCTGAAAGTAAATCTGGTGAGTTGTTAGATTTAATACACTCGGATGTTTGTGGTCCTATGAAAATAGATTCAGTTGGAGGTTCAAAGTATTTCCTCACATTCATAGATGACAAGTCAAGAAAAGTTTTTGTTTATTTTTTAAAATACAAAAGCGAGGTATTTGAAAAATTTAAAAATTTCAAAGAATTAGTAGAACGTCATACAAATCGTAAAATAAAATGTATTCGTAGTGATAATGGAGGAGAATATATTAATAAAGATTTTAATAATTATTTGGAGCAATGCGGAATTCAACGTCAGTTAACGGTACCTTATACGCCGCAACAGAATGGGGTAGCGGAAAGGTTTAATAGAACAATAGTAGAAATGGCTCGTTGTATGTTAGTCGATGCTGGTTTAAAACAAAATTTATGGGCTGAAGCCCAACAGCAGTTTATTTACGTAATAGATCTCCATCAAAAAGTCTCGATGGAAAAACGCCTTATGAAATATGGACGGGTCGTAAGCCATGTGTAAATCATTTTAAAATTTTTGGTACAAATGCAGTAGTTTTGAATAAAAGAAGAGGAAAATTTGAATCAAAAGGTGCAAATATGATGATGGTTGGTTATTCTAGAGTATCAAAAGCATATCGCTTATATGATAAGAAAACACGAGAAGTTATTGAAAGACGCAATGTTTTATTTAATGAATATAAATTACCCTGTAAAGAAATTAATGATAACATTCAAAATTTTATGGATTTCGAAGCAATTGTAAATAAGAAAGATGTCGATGAACAATTTGAGACAAATAATACCTCAAATCAAGAAGATTTAGAGTATAGCATTGTAAGATCAGTAAATAGCGATATTTCACTTGATGAGGTTGTAGAAACAAATGAAAAAGGTAAACGTGGGCCAGGTAGACCTAAAATTTTTAGTAATGGTAGGCCAGGTCGTCCAAGAAAAATATATCAACAACTGAATAATGCAGTGAAGGAGCAAGTTCCAAAAACTTTAGAAGAGGCATTATCCAGTCGTGAAAGTGAAAAATGGAGAGAAGCTATGAAAAAAGAAATGTCTTTGTTGGAACAAAAAGAGACATGGTCATTAGTTGATTTACCAGCAGGTCATAAAACTATTAAAAGTAAGTGGGTATACACTTTAAAGAAAAATAGTGAAGGTGAAATTGAAAGGTTTAAGGCAAGGTTGGTCGCCAAAGGCTGTAGTCAAAAATACGGCATAAATTACGAAGAAACTTTTTCCCCTGTTATAAGATACGAAACGATAAGAATGATTTTGGCATTAGCAGTTGAGCACAAAATGCATTTGCACCAAATAGATGTAACTTCAGCATACCTGAATGGAGATTTATATGATGAAATTTACATGCAACAGCCTCAAGGTTTTGAAAACAAAAGGTATCCAAATAAAGTGTTACGTCTGCACAAATCTCTTTATGGTCTTAAGCAATCCGGGAGAGCATGGAATTTTAAATTAAATGAAGTTTTATGTAAGATGGGATTTGAAAGTTGCAAAAATGAACCGTGTTTATATAAAAAAATACAAGACAAAGAATTGATTGTAGTCGCAGTTTACGTCGACGATATAATAGTTGGATGTAAAAATAAAGCAGAAATATTAAAATTCAAGTCTCAAATTAGTAAGAAATTTGAAGTATCAGATAAAGGTTTATTGGAACATTTTTTGGGGATGAAAGTTGAACGTAACGGTGAAACTGGAGATATAAATATCTGTCAGGAAAATTATATTAAAGATTTGTTACAACAATACAATATGGAAAATTGTAAAACATCATCAGTTCCACTAGAACCAAATTTTCAAACAAAATGCAATGAAAAATGTGAAGAGGTTGATAGCACATTATATCAATCACTTATTGGCTCTTTATTATATTTATCTTTAACGACAAGGCCAGATATATTATATTCTGTAAATAAATTAGCACAAAGAAATACTAATCCACATGTAGAACATTTTAAAGCGGCAAAACAAGTTCTTAGATATTTGAAAGGAACTCAAAATCTTAAATTAAAATTTTGCAAAAGTAATCAAGAGTTAATCGGTTATGCTGATGCAGACTGGGGTGGATGTAAAACTGACAGAAAGTCACATAATGGATACATATTTTATCTTGGAAATTGTGCAATATCTTGGGAGTCGAAAAAACAATCCACAACAGCATTAAGCAGTACAGAAGCTGAATATATGTCTATATCAAATGCAGCAAAGGAAGCAGTATACTTAAGAAGATTACTACAAGAACTTGGTTTCATAAATGAAGAAAGTATTAAATTGAACGTCGATAATCAAGGAGCTTTAAAATTAGCAACAAATCCAGTATTTCATAATCGCAGCAAACATATAGATATAAAGTATCATCACATTAGAGAAGTAGTAAATAATAAGGAAATCTATTTGGAATACTGTCCTACGGAAGATATGATTGCGGATATATTTACTAAAAATTTGTCTAAATTAAAACATAATAAATTTGTTACTTTGTTAAATTTAAAAACATAAAATCAGTTTGTAAAATATATATGTTGAGGAGGAGTGTTGGAAATATAATTTGAGCATTAACACTTTGCTTATTCAACATGTATATTCACATAGTTGGCTTTGAAATATTTTTTATGTTGTGTCACTTTGTAGAAAAATTTTATATATAGTTTAAAAGAATTTGTCATCAATAAAAGTCATACATGTACATTGTGTTTTGTACATTGCTTTATATATAAGAACTTTGTGGAATTACTAGAAAGGGTTTGCATCACCACAACTACATTTCAATAATTAAAGACAGCTCAATAAATGCATTCAATTCGTTCTGCTAAGAACCAGCCGAATGACGCCTTAAGCGAATGCTACACGATGTTCATATAAAGATTAGTGTGACTATTCTTTATAAATTAAAGCACGTGTAGCATTCGCTTAAGGCGTCATTCGGGTGCTTAAAGGAAAAAAAGGCACAGCAAAAGACTAGCAGAACGAATTGAGAGAATAATTATATACATAGAGAGAATAAATATACAGTTATAATTCGTTATTAAAACAGCGTTACCATATATTTTTTTTAACAAAATTCTTTATGTAAAAAAAAAACTTCATTTTTCAACAAAAGTGGGCAAATAATGAAAAAAAAAACACAAAAATATATATTTTGAATTCATTTTTATTCAAAAAAAGACAAACAAGAAAAGTTGAACAACAACAACTTATATATTAACTGAATTTATTTTGGGAATATTTATTCTCGATTGATTAGCTGAATTTTAAACATTTAAGTCTTGGGTTTGTATTCAGAAATTAGGAAAAATACACTGATGAGATTTGTAAAATATGTATAGATATGCTTTCCTCCTCAGTTATTGAGTTTGCTTTTGTAAAAAAAATACTTTATGAGAATATCATATTAGAATCAAAATTAGAATCATAACAACAACTTATTCTTCCCACGATTTTGAGCAGATCCCCATTTTTTTTTATATTTTGTGGGACCCTCCGATGTGCTTGTAGCGTATTCTACGCTATTTTCTCCACTTGCATTGCTGCTTAAAAATAATAACACCAAAAACTAAAAATTTTCCATTATCCATTATTATTGAAGCTCATTTTTCTAAACTCCCAAAATTATTTGGGTAATACGACCTTTTCTGCACGTTACAGGACCCACTGATGCACCATTTGTATATAGTGGGATATGTGTAGTATTGTCCATTTTTCCACAATGGCCACTAATCCCCTAAAGAAATTCAGTTCAAAAAATTACTTTATTCAAGCTCATTTTTCTAAACTCTCAAAATTATTTGGGTAATACGACCTTTTCTGCACGTTACAGGACCCACTGATGCACCATTTGTATATAGTGGGATATGTGTAGTATTGTCCATTTTTCCACAATGGCCACTAATCCCCTGAAGAAATTCAGTTCAAAAATTCACTTTTTTCAAGCTCATTTTTCTAAACTCCCAAAATTATTTGGGTAATACGACCTTTTCTGCACGTTACAGGACCCACTGATGCACCATTTGTATATAGTGGGATATGTGTAGTATTGTCCATTTTTCCACAATGGCCACTAATCCCCTGAAGAAATTCAGTTCAAAAAATTACTTTTTTCAAGCTCATTTTTCTAAACTCCCAAAATTATTTGGGTAATACGACCTTTTCTGCACGTTACAGGACCCACTGATGCACCATTTGTATATAGTGGGATATGTGTAGTATTGTCCATTTTTCCACACTGGCCACTAATCCCCTGAAGAAATTCAGTTAAAAAAATTACTTTATTCAAGCTCATTTTTCTAAACTCTCAAAATTATTTGGGTAATACGACCTTTTCTGCACGTTACAGGACCCACTGATGCACCATTTGTATATAGTGGGATTTGTGTAGTATTGTCCATTTTTCCACAATGGCCACTAATCCCCTGAAGAAATTCAGTTCAAAAATTCACTTTTTTCAAGCTCATTTTTCTAAACTCCCAAAATTATTTGGGTAATACGACCTTTTCTGCACGTTACAGGACCCACTGATGCACCATTTGTATATAGTGGGATATGTGTAGTATTGTCCATTTTTCCACAATGGCCACTAATCCCCTGAAGAAATTCAGTTCAAAAAATCACTTTTTTCAAGCTCATTTTTCTAAACTCCCAAAATTATTTGGGTAATACGACCTTTTCTGCACGTTACAGGACCCACTGATGCACCATTTGTATATAGTGGGATATGTGTAGTATTGTCCATTTTTCCACACTGGCCACTAATCCCCTGAAGAAATTCAGTTCAAAAAATTACTTTATTCAAGCTCATTTTTCTAAACTCTCAAAATTATTTGGGTAATACGACCTTTTCTGTACGTTACAGGACCCACTGATGCACCATTTGTATATAGTGGGATATGTGTAGTATTGTCCATTTTTCCACAATGGCCACTAATCCCCTGAAGAAATTCAGTTCAAAAATTCACTTTTTTCAAGCTCATTTTTCTAAACTCCCAAAATTATTTGGATAATACGACCTTTTCTGCACGTTACAGGACCCACTGATGCACCATTTGTATATAGTGGGATATGTGTAGTATTGTCCATTTTTCCACACTGGCCACTAATCCCCTGAAGAAATTCAGTTCAAAAAATTACTTTATTCAAGCTCATTTTTCTAAACTCCCAAAATTATTTGGGTAATACGACCTTTTCTGCACGTTACAGGACCCACTGATGCACCATTTGTATATAGTGGGATATGTGTAGTATTGTCCATTTTTCCACACTGGCCACTAATCCCCTGAAGAAATTCAGTTCAAAAAATTACTTTATTCAAGCTCATTTTTCTAAACTCTCAAAATTATTTGGGTAATACGACCTTTTCTGTACGTTACAGGACCCACTGATGCACCATTTGTATATAGTGGGATATGTGTAGTATTGTCCATTTTTCCACAATGGCCACTAATCCCCTGAAGAAATTCAGTTCAAAAATTCACTTTTTTCAAGCTCATTTTTCTAAACTCCCAAAATTATTTGGATAATACGACCTTTTCTGCACGTTACAGGACCCACTGATGCACCATTTGTATATAGTGGGATATGTGTAGTATTGTCCATTTTTCTACAATGGCCACTAATCCCCTGAAGAAATTCAGTTCAAAAAATCACTTTTTTCAAGCTCATTTTTCTAAACTCCCAAAATTATTTGGGTAATACGACCTTTTCTGCACGTTACAGGACCCACTGATGCACCATTTGTATATAGTGGGATACATCTGGATGTCACCACATTTCCGGAATAAACAATTATTATCACACTTTCATCGAATGTAGTACCGCTGTTAAGTGCTTAACAGTGTTCTGCTAAGTAGAAAAAGAGCTCCGCTAAAAAAAATGGTGTGTGTCTTGGGTTTTAAATTTAAATTTATCTTCACACACATTCTTTTTCTTTAGAAATCTGCATTCTAGGTTGAAACTCAGAATCTGATAGTGAACATAAGAATAAGTTGGGAATAGTTTCGTTACAACAAATTTTGCTCTCTTGTTTCATCGAGTTCTTCGCCACTTGAATCTGATGATTCGTTTTCTGATTCGGTGCCACTAGATTCATTAAAATCAGAATTATCTGCTTCTAAAAGCTCTTGAAGCTCCTTCAGAAGTTGTGACATTTTACCTGAAAATAATACAAATGGGACACATAAGCCCAGTGAAAAACACGAATGGGACTATATATCCCCAGCGAACAAAAACGTCAAAAAATTTTGTTTCTTACTAAGAAATATTGTTTTTCCACAATCAAACGGTAAAGCTCATTGCAAAAAACAAAAAACACAAAGTTTTATTTCAAAACAGCTAAAATTATTATCTTTATTTCAATTATAAGCAGTAAATGATGTTGTATTTATAAGAAGTTCACATTAACTAATGATAATATCTCGCAAGTAACTCGTGCAAAATTGGGTACCGTAATTTATTTTATACGTTAAAACTCAAAAGTGCGACTGGGCCATTTTAAAACACAATTTAAATGCAATATAAAAAAAATAGGACTCTTCAAAGTTTTAATAAATGAATTGATTCACCAATCCAATTATAAATTGAATGCAATCTTTATAAAATATATATTTTTTTGTTTTTTAATTTACTGAAAGTTTTTTTATTAAAAATCAATATTTTTGTTTCATTTATGTATTTTTTTTACACTAAGGGTCCTCATGAAAACGCTTCAAATTGCCATTTGTGACTTTGTATCATGAAAAAAATGCAGGGTTAATCTGCATAAAAATTTTTAGCTGATAGTGTTGCCAAATTGTGATAAATAATTTAAAGTTTCACAATAACCCAGACAAAAATTTGTGTCTTTTTTTGTTCGTTATAACCGTATAAATATTCATGCATTTCATGGGGCTTAAGAAACAGTTCGTTATATACGATAATTCGCTATAACAGGATATCTCTAAACCCGCACTAATTTTTAAGAATGAAAAATTGTTGGAACCGGACAAATGAAAGGTTTGTTATGACCGGTGTTCGTTATACCCAAACTCCACTGTACTACATAATTGCAAATTTTTTATTTTAAATTAAAAACCTCTTGGAAAACTTAGTTCTGGAAAGCGTTTTTATACTAAAAAAGACCGAATACCAGAATATATTGAGCTGCTAATAAAAATGTAAATATTATTGTTTCTCATTCATTTGTTTTTGTTTATTTATTGTTGATCGCCTATATTTAAAACTGTTTATAAAAAGCGTTTTCTTACGAAAAGTACTCTTTTAAAAAAAGTTTCAAAATTCAACTCTTTGTTTTAATTTTTGCTTTTGTAAGTGTTTTATGAATGTAAACTTGAGATGTTAAAAGAATTGCTACACCCAACATTTTTTTTCACTTTATTTCTTAGCTGAACCGAGTTTTTATCTGTAAAATGTTGCAAGTACTTGCAAACCAAAATACAATTTGGCTTTTGTGACTTTGTTGGCCTTAATTTACTAAAGTAATACTTTTTTTCAACCAGTAAAAATGAAAAAATAAAAATAACCCAAAAACTTGTTTAATTTTTAAAATTTTGCAGCAAAAGTTTTCGTAACACAGTGACGTCGTGGTACTTGCCTGTTTTCTTTTCACATTTACTTTTTTTTTTTTTAGAGAATTACAACTTTATACTTTTTATAACTTTCACATTATTCTTAAAGAAATTTTTCCGCCATCAATTAGTGTAAATTTTTGTAAACAGAGTACAAATGAAATAATTTTGTTAAGAAAATAAAATGCAATTAATGATTATTAATATATTACTGATTCATTAGTTTTTTATAAGTACTGTATTTCTGACTACATTTTTTTTTATTAGACATTGATAACGTTTTTTGTATTGTTCTTGTTTTTGTGTGTGATAAGAGCAATTTATAAGATCATCAGCTGATCATCAGCTGAAATCACGTTATCTGACCAGAAATAAAAATTATATATTGAGCTGTTCTATCAAATTCTATATACATATGGACAAAAAAATAATGGTAGAAAATAGTTTATGTTTAAGCTGTAATAACGCCAACGCGTGGATAATGGAAATTCAGGAAAAAATTTAACGACAATTTAAAAAAACGAAAGATTATTGATAACACTCTTCCAAAACTGCTTTTCCGACAGCAAAAAAAAACAAACAATTTCCAACTAAATGGAACGTCAAGATTACTGAGCTTTATTTGATGGATGACGCTCAACGATGCCAACTTAGCGCGTTTCACGCTATATTGAATAGAAATAAATAAATAAATTAAATAAATAAAAATCGATGCAAAAGATAACCAGATATGTCATGGAAATCAATTTTCAAAATGAATAGAATTCTTTTTAAAAAAGAAATATTATTTTTAATTATATTATTAATTGACCTTTTTTTATTATATTTTTTGAAATATATTTATTAAGCTTGAGGTCTTTTTTTATTTTATTTTGTTGTATTATTCGATATTTCGTTAACAGCTTGTTAATATCATCAGGAATAATAGGAAATTATTAAAAATTAATAAATATATTAAAAAAAAACGAAATATTATTTAAAAAAAGGCATTTTGAAAAATTTTGAGATAAAGGTTCAGTATGACCGCGTTAATAGGATTGGAAAAAAAAGTCATGTACATAATTGCATATTCATATGTACATGTTGTATGCTGCAAATAATGATTAATCATTTAGTTAATTTTTTTTTAATTTCTTGTGAAAATGTTTTGAAACAAAGCAGGCAAAAAAATAACGTGAAACAATTTCTTTTATCGGACCGCTAAATTTATTTATATTTTTTTTTTATAACACAAAATAGTAATAATATTTCACTTTAAGTTAAAATTCATTTTATTTACAATGTGATTTAAAGAAACAAATTAAATCTTTTCGAACAATTGTGTCGTTCACTTTTTCCACCATATTTTCATTTTGATATGCATAGAGTCAAAAATAATATTTTCTTTAATAATTTCAATAAAAATATTTAGAAATTTAAATTTTTATTATTATTGGTTAGAAATTTTTTTTTTATTTAATTAGCTTTTTATTAAACTCATAGATAGTTTTTTAAACACTTTTTTCTTTATACCTGTAGCATTTAATTTAAAAAGTTAACAATTTAATTTTTTTTTTTGTTTATTTAGGAATGTAAAAATTCTCCATTTCAACTACCTTTTCATTCTTCAGGTTTGTATTTAACGTGTACTTTTTCGTACACTCGAATAATTCACTTCTTTATTTTTGTTTTGTCAATTATTCAAATTTCTCTCCATTTGGCATTAATTTTGTAACTTTTTTTTTTGGTTTATTTCGAAACGCGTTCTTTTTTTTCTTTCCGTTTCGTTTCTCTTGTCTGTATTTCAAATCGAATTGAATATTCAGCAAAACAAGATTTTGTTGTAGCACCGAGTGCTGTTTATGGTTAACTGATTTGTTGTGAATTGTCAGTCAGTCAGCCAGACTTTTGCCACGATTTGAATTCAATTGCCCAACACTAACACTAGCGCACGCACAAACTACATTCACAATAAACTTCAGTATTACGAGTATTAGTCTTGTTTGTTTTATTTTATGGCTTTTTCTTTATTTTATAAATATTGTGGATTTATTTGCGGTCTTCTCTTGCTGCTTTAAAAAGTAACATCAGTTTTTGCTCCCCGGTCAAGAAGATAATAATGTTACCGGATGTTTTTATTATAAATTTACACAAGTGTTGAACAAAATTAAACAAAAAATCTCTTCATTTATAATTAGGCCATAGTTTTTTTTTCAAACGCTGTACTACCACATGCTTAATACAGAAACTTGATAATCTGTCTTTCATTTTATTGCACAGGTTACAGTTTTAAATTTAAGAAAATATAGACAACTTTTTTAAAAAATTACAGACGAGTTGCTATAACAATATGCACGATCCAAATCAAATTATATAGTTTTATCAAAGACGCTGGATATTTTGGAAAATATTAATTCTAGGGGTGCCTCCGTAGCCTAGTGCATGAACATGAGTAGAATAATGGGACCGATTATGGCCTATTAGGCTAGGTCGTTTTGAAAAGAATTAATAAATGAAATGAAACATTAGTTTTATTATTTCTATAGTTGTGGGTTCGATTACCGCCTTTACCCTGGGTGTTTCTTGTGGTATCCCAATGGCCATTATTAGGACGTTCTCCATTTCAATAGTACTAAAATCTTTTATTTATAATTTGCTTTTGTTATTATCATAATTTTTTTTAAAGGTACATATTAATTAAACAAGTGCAATACTTATGCAGCAAGGTAGTTCCTATTCTAGAAGAAACAAATTCCCAGGAAAAATGGAAGTTATTCTTACTGGCAACAGCTGTTTTCGTTTATATTTATTTAGATAATTTTGTGTGCCAAAAGAATATTTTTATTAATTTATATAAAAATGCACTCATTACAATTTTCAGGAAAGTTTGTATATTTACTATATTAAAAAGCCAATTATTTTTTCACGTATTTTGAACATTTTGACATCAAATATTTATAAGTGTTTTTTGCTTATCAGCTGATTGAATTTTTTTAAATTATAGCGGGTTGTTCACTGTAGCCATATTTGTTCTGTTATTATTTTAAAACATGGCAACCCTTTGAATATCTCAAATGCAAAATCTATTGGTCTTAAAAAGCAAGTGTTTGTAATACGGTAATAAAGTTTAGAAATTTTTTAATGTATTTATAAGTACAGCTGACTTCCAAAACGTATCTATAGAACGTTAGACCCAGATATATTAATGGTTTAAATTTCAAGGAAATCGGTTTGCTAGTTTCGGACCAGCATATATTGCCCCCAACGCCCCTCCTGGTCTTGTTTTTTTTTTAAATTACGCCTGTTTCCTGCTGTAATCATATCTATCTATGCTTTAAATTTTCAGCAAATCGATTTGACAGTTTCGGCGAGCCATATATTGCGCCCTACGCCCCTCCTGGCCCTGTGTCTTTTGAGACTCAAATATGCGTTAAATTTCATGCAAATTGTTTATATAATTTTGGAGAGGCTTATATTTCCCCTATACCCCCGCTGGTCTTATTTTTCACACCGTTTAAACCTTCAAAATTTATACAAATATAAACATTAACTCCCGTATTCATAAATTTTATTTTATTTATCAAATCTTTAATATGAAAAATTCCATTCAAAAACATTAAAAATTCTATTACTATACCGTTTATAAATTCAAAAAAAATTTATGAATACGGCAGAAAGTTTCAAAAATGCTGTCACGTAACAACGAAGATTACCATCTGGCAGCTCTACGAGTGATATTTTAGCTCTCGCTCAATTGATATGTCTCTCAGTTACATCAACCACTTACTAACAAAGCACTAACTTTAACATTTCTAAAGATTCAGCTTAGATTTATTTTTTTTTTAATATTTAGTTTTTACTCTTAAACCTTTTAAAATGTTGCTATTTGAAACTTCATTGGATGACTTCGACTTATAGCTTTGTTGTTTCTGTTGTTATTGTTGTATGCGTCTTTTGTGTTCTCTTATTGCGGCGTTGCTTATTTCATTTATTTCAAATTTAAGCCAGCTACATATATACAACAACAAACTGGTTTACAAAATGTACAACAGTAACAGCAGCAGAACGTACAACAACAAAATCTACAACATTCCAAAAGTTTTTTATGCATGCAAGTACAGGCATATGTACGTACATACATATGTATGTATGTAGGCAAGTTGCTGCTGCTTTCTTTAGCAAGTCAAGGAAAAAAATGGTACTTGTAAGATCAATTTCTAGTTGAAAGACGCATTAATTCAGATGAAAGTCCCAAATTTGGTTACTTTTTTCGTTTTGACAGTTTTAATTCAACAATTAACACTTGCAAATACTTTTTCCATATTCATATTGCATTTACACACACTCACTTCATTTAAATTGTTGTTGCGTTTGTAAAACAGCAAAAACAAAACAAATTGCAATAATAGTTCGTTTTTTGTGGTAATTAAATCAAGCGTATTTTCTTTTATTTAATAATATATTGCCCACTTTTGGTTAATAATAATTTTAATAGGTTAATAAACACTAGTCTTTCTTTTTTGTTTTCTTTTAATTCTTATTTATATGCAATTGCACTTCCGCTCGCACGACCACTCGTTTTAAAACACAATTCTCAACTGAATCGCTAAAACGGTTTTAAAATTATTCTTCTAATTCGGCTTGTTTGCCTTTTTTGCTTTTGGTTTTACTTGTTGCGCACTTGCCGGATGGAAATCATGGTACAAGTGTACTTTTTGGTACTCTTTCAGCCTTATTTAGTACAATTTAAAAATCCCCACGTTTCACAATAATGGAACACTAATTTCGTACATATCGTCTTGAAATAAGTCTACACTTATATGAACTTGCTCTTTGTTGTAATGTTTGCTTGTTTTGCATAAGGATACTCTGATGGATTCCACCTTGTGACGCCTGTTTTCTTAGCTGCATTAGAAATATCGATAACTATTTGACAGCTGAGAATGTCAAACTATGTTAACATTTCTGTTCAGTAATGTTTAACTCTAGAACAACACTTCCAATATAATCGGCATAGGGAACAATTCAACTCGCGCAGTTATTGATCGTTTTCGCACTAATTGTACTCTTCTCGTTTCAAAACCGCCAACAAGACAAAGAAATGTGCTGGCTGCGGCATCGGTCCTTATTTTTTTTTTTTTTTCAAAATGTGGTAGGAGCTACTGTTACGGTGAATGGCGAACGCCTTCAAGCCATGCTGACTGAATTGTTGTTTCCAAAAATTAATCAGCGAAACGTCAACGATATTTTGTTGCAACAAAACGGCGCAAATTACCATACAATGCAACGCAAAATAAAGTTGGTGACAACTTTATTTCTAGAAATGGGTTCTGTATGCTTGTCGCGTGTAATACTGAAGCAATTTCCATGGTTAGAAAGGGTCATGTTTACTATTTAGAAAACATCAACAACGCAAGATAGACTACACGTTTTTACTGTTGCCAATTTGAAGCAAACAAAAGCATTACGAGTATTAAAGTCAACAAATTTGTGTTGCTCCAATTAAAAAAAATCTTTATAAATAAAATTTGTTTAATAACTGATCTCTAGGATGGACGTTTCTGTTGTTAATAAACATGTATAAAGAATGGCACCGTCATGGATTAAAAAGTACATTTTGTTTTCATATTTGGTACAAAAACACAAAACCATTTCCCATCCCTGGCGCGCTTACTGCCTCTCAGAGTTTATCTCTCCCATATGTTTAGCTTACGCACACACGCTCAACACTTTACAAAAATGTTCCCAAAATTTTTTTTAGCTATTTGTTTAGATCAGCAATATAATAAATTATCATACACTCCTATCACATCAGCAGCATTAGCAAAAATGGGTGACGTTTTATAACAATAGTGCTTTTCATGGGTATTTCTTTGCAAATTTACTTTTATGTGTCCACATAAGGAATTTTATAAAAAATAATAAAGTTATAAATTTAAACCAAAATTAAAAAAATGGAAGAAAATAAAATAGAATACATATAATTAAAATTAAAATAAAATAATATAGAGGGTGTTTTTAAAGGTATAGAACGTCGGATGGGGAGAACTTTCAAACTATCTGTCATACTAATGAAGTTTGTTTGATCTTTTTTTCTTACAGCACAACAACGTGTTCAAATCGTGGAAATTTATTTCCAAAACTCGCGATCTGGTCGCAAAATTATACACCATTTCGTCAAGTTTACGATGCGTATGAGCAACTAATATGCATAATCGTCCAGCTGAGAACAAATGGTTCCATCAAGACGGCACAACATGACATACAGCTCTTGAAACCATCACTTTGTTGACCCAACCGTTTGGTAATCCAATTATCGCAAAAAATTAATCTATGAATTTACCACCTCGTTCGTGAATGAGTCAATTCAGACGAGAACACTTTTTAAGCCGCAGAATTATTGTTCTTTCAAAAACACACGATTCTAATTCATCTGGCGCAAAATGTATACGTTTGCATAGCTTTGGTTGGGTTAGTATTTGCGACTTCTTGTTTTTGTATTATACTTCAACTACATCTGTTTGAACTTTTCGTTTTTTTAATTTTCTTTGACTTCGACTCCCTGTATTTTAAGTAGCAGTAGCAAAAGTAGTAGACAAAGCAACTCCACATATCAGAAGTTTTTAAACGCTGAGAAATACACCAAAATGGCAACGCATAATCAATTGTTAGAACACTGTCATATCGACATACATTTTAATAAATTAGTTGGAGTCTTACCAGCAGCGTTTGCATTTTTTATGACATTAGGCAATGTCCCTTTACATTTTGATATTGCCAGTAGCATGTAATTAATTAATTGCATGTGAATAGTTTACAAATGTTATGCGCAAGGTATTTTTTCCACAGGCCTGCTGTTAGTGTTTTAAGTAAATTAATTTTTTACAAGAGTTTATGGACATAGCACCACCAAAGATAGAATTGCTAATTTATATATAATAATTTTTGTTTTTGCAAATATTTAAATGGAAAAAGTACTTTTTTCTCCAACTATGTGTTTTTACGCGAAATTTTATGCTGGCAACAATGACGAAATGACTAAGAATTAAGTGTTGGTAAAATGTATAAATTTTTCACATACACAATCAGTTGAGCTCGCGATGTGGAAAAGAAAAAGTCGGGCGTGGAAGTCAAGTTAAAATAAATTTTGATAGAAAAATTCAACTTGTATTTTTAGTTTTCTTTTACACAAAAATTGAGAAAAACAAAAGCAATTTTTATCAAAAATATATGTAGATAAATTTTACCCTAATAGTAAAATGTGTGTTTTAAGAAGTGCAAAATAGTATTAACAACAAAAAGGTGATACTAAGTTGTGGAGTTTTTTTCTTTAGTCTAGTCTTCCTAAGTGACGTGACGGAAAAAAAAAATAAAATCACGGAAAGAAGACTTTTTTCATATTAAGTTTTTACTTCATCTCTATTACTCCTCTGCTGTTCTCTTTAGTAATTTTCAGTTATCTACCAATTGAAAAAACAAAAAACGAAAAACAAGAAATGGAAGAAAAATTGTGGAAAAGGGCCGGTTTTA
The DNA here is from genome assembly GCA_963924685.1 of Dexiosoma caninum. Classification (NCBI taxonomy): domain Eukaryota; kingdom Metazoa; phylum Arthropoda; class Insecta; order Diptera; family Tachinidae; genus Dexiosoma; species Dexiosoma caninum. The sequence continues at coordinate 24,991,737 of OZ004729.1, read as the reverse complement.
AAGTGAAATAAAATGTATTTTATGTTCAAAAAATAATAAAATTATTAAAGAATTTGCGAGAGTGCAACCCTTTCATAATGTTGCATATCCAATAATAGTTGTGGTTTGAAAAGAAATACAGTAAAGAAAAGAGAAATAAAGCTCGAGGAGTTGCAATAATATTATTAGCAGTGCAGAATTGCCATTGAAGTGCAAAATCTGCAGTGCATAAAAATTAAAATAAATAAATAAATAATTTTGTTTAATAGTTTTATCATATTAATGTAATTAATTCTCTATTTTATGCAGGAAAGAGCATATGTGTGTATGTAGGTAAATTTGTGTAAATGAATATTAAACGAACAAATTTTACAGCATCCAATTTCTGCTAATAATAAAATATATCTACACATACGCAAAATATATACCTATAAAAGTGTTAATAAATTTAAAGAAAAGAAGTTGTTTAGCAAAGTAGTAACGTTTTCCACATATATTTTTGAATTTTATTTAAAAAGCAAAAAATAAAATAACAAAAAATAGCAAATCAAAATGGCGCACCAGCAGCAACTTGCCTCGGTGAATTGTTCATTGGATGATATCGATTTAGCTGCTTTAAGGGTAATTCATTATTTTTAAAGACACAAAATATATTTATCTTTTCCGTTTTTCTTTATCGTGTTTTTTATTCATTAAACTGTGTAATTCTGTTGTAAGTAACAGGAAAAAGCAAAACATGTAATTAAAAATCAAAATTATGAAGGAAAATTGACATGACTTCCATTCATTAAAATTTTCTTTGTTAACTTGTCTTTCTTTGCCGTTCTTCTCGCGGTGTGTTGTTGTTTTTTTTGTTTCTATGTGTGAGAGTAGTTTGCCGTATATGCATGTGTGTGCAATTGTTTTGTTGTTTTTAATATTTTCTCTGCTTCTTTTTCTTTTGATTGTGTGTGTGTGTGTGTGTGTATGGTATTTTTGTATATTTTATGCAATGATGTTGGGGTTCTACGCCCTCTTTGTGCTTCTTTGTGATGTTTAGAGTTGCCAAATCTATGAAAATGTTATTAACATGCACTTAAAATGCAACATATGAGCCCATTAGCTTGAAAGTGAGGCAAGTCCATTTGTTAATTAAAATAATGGATAAAAGTTCTAGTATTTTTTTATATTCACATACACACTGGCATATGTATACTAGTCTATAATTTTATTATTGTATGTATTTATTTAAATATCGGTATTTGGGCAACTTAGATCAGTTTACAGATTTGAATATAATTCGCTAGTGAGAATGAATTACGATTATTTAAAAAAACCTTAAGTAAAAAAAAAAATTAAAAACCTGAATTCTCAAGTGTTTTTAAAGGCGATATGCCCTTTATTTTGTTATTGTTGTATTTGTTGTAGGTATGCGATTACCTGGTGTGAGTTTGCTGTGGTTAAATCATTCTGCATTTCTTTTTAATATATATATACTTTTTAAGACATAAAAACAGAGTTGATGGTGTCGATGGCACGATGGATGGTAGTCCGCACGTTGACTACGAATCCATAAACAGACAGTTTCAGACTAAAATTTTAAAATAAAAATAAACATCTCGCAATTTTCTGATGTGCATTAGTGTGTCTTTGTGTGTCAGTTGTTGTCTGAATGTTTCAGTGCTGAAGGCATACCGGATTCAGCTGATAGCAATCCACAATCGCATCAGAACGCCCTCCTTCGTCGGTATTGTGTAGCACCGCGAAGTAAAACAATAGTAAAAAATGGCTACTGAACCGAAGCTTCAGCACTGCTACGAGTATAAACAAAGAACGTGCGAAAGCAGAGCTACAAAAATAAATAATTAAGCTTCACCTCCTGTCATTTCTCTTACTATCCCTTTCCTATAGTTCCAGAATAATGCTTCGCATTTGTAGGAGTCATCTCCTGAGTGCTGGTGCCAGATAAAAAAAAAAAGACATAAAAACAGAGTAATATTATGCTGACCAGAAACATTTTCCTAAATTGTACCCAGGGGCATAGAAAATTTTATTTCTCGCTGGTGGCGGCAATAAAAAAGCATCTATTTTATGTTTTATTTGTTTTCTAATATGTGCAACACTGCTATGTTCTTATGATTTTTTTTACTCTTTAAAATTACTAATATAGTTATTTTTGACATAAACTTCTTCCGTAATCCATTAAAATTTTTTAAAAATTACGATGGGATGCATATCCCAGGAGGTGATGTGCTTACACGATACGTATTGAAATATTATACGATACGATAGTTTACTCGCTATAGAATGCGGTGATAAAACCCAAGGCTACGGCAAGATATTAAGAAGATTTTTTTCGGACCGAACAACTCTAACAAAAATTTTTGATAAAAATGAAGAATTCATCAGGTGCCTGAATATAGGTTATGTTACGTAAGTTTCGCAGGGCGCCAACGCCAAAAAGAATCATCTAACTTATGTCCTCCTGGGTTCCATTGTGTCCGGATAAATAAACTAATTCCCTTACGTCACATCTCAATACCTCCGCAAAGTCTCGCAGGAAGGGGAACTCCATCGCCGAAGCCCCCCAACAGCGAGAGCGGGACAGTGAAATAGAAAGTGTTCAAAAAACGCAAGACTATAATATTGGAAGCAATGATGATTGACAAATTTAAGGAATACGCACATACATATAACTGGCGAAATGTAGTAAGTTCAAATCTACAATTGGTACTTCAAGAGTCCAACGATGCCCAAAGTCCATATTCGTGGCGGTACTGTATACTCGTCGCAAATACTCCTCTGTGCATCGACTTCAAAACTTATAGTGTTTTTCCATCAACCATAAGTGCACTGCATTTCTTGCCCAATTTTGCTTTATTAATTTTCATCTTATTGATTCACTTTTTACGGCATTTTAATAGGCAACAATAAAGTGTACTTTTTTTTTTAAATAAGAAAAGTGAAAAGTGCAATACACTTTTCCAGAATGACAATCACTATTAAACACTGTTACGTCAATATAATGCAGCTTTCATGTCAAATGTGGGATCTACAAGTTCCGTTTTTTTTTAAATAAATATAAAATAAAGATTTGCAGTGAACACTATAAGAAAAGGTCACCTAACATCCATTTAATATTTTACTGTTTCGTCAAACAGTAATTGATAACTGTTCAACATTTCAGTTGTATGGAATATTTAATATAACAATAACATTCGTGATTCCGTTAGAAAAGAGCCTTTGAATTCTTTAAAAAAAGAAGACTTTAAGTTGTCCAAGTATCACATTTAAATAAATAGTCGTTCCGCATCACTATAAAAGTCTACTTGAAAATTATATGTCCTTATGTATAAACGGGCCTATTTTCGTTGGCGTTGCAGTTTTAAATCGAAATAAAAAGGATGATTTGACATTGCCGTTGGCGTTATGGGCGTTTATCGTATATGTATCGGTATTCTCAAAAATTTGTTCCTTGTCCTTCATATTAGGAAGACGGAATTTTAAAAGACTTTTGGAAAATAAAAAATTAAAAAGATTGCAAATTTTAAACACGTATTTTTTCACATATTCCACATGTGCTAAAGTCTTGAAAAAGGGCATAAAAGCTCTAAATTGAATTTGAGTCTGAAAGTGTTCAGAAATTTTAAGAAAAATATAATAATTACTAAATAAATAAATTAAACTAATAAATTAATGTATGTATAATATAAAAACAACATTTCTTACATTGTATCGTGAATGGCAAATATATTAGCGTGCTGTCGCAACATCTTCCGATGAATATTTATCTTCTTTACTGCATCTTCTTCACTTGAACTTGTGAAATAAAATCCAGTACTTGCAGAAATTTGCAACATTGTCAAAAATAAATAAGTAAAATATTGCAGAGATACCACACTTTCATAATTTTTCTTTTTCTTTTCTATAATCTCCCGTCCTCGTTTCAAGAGATATCAGGAATAGCAAGTTAAGAACAAAGCGACAATAAAACCGAGAACAACATTAAAACATTGCATTTGTGTGCCTTTGTGTCATTTGTGGGAAGGTTTAAGTAGCGAAGGCATAGTCACTGGTCACGGAACAGTAACGGCTTCAGCTGTAACCAATCCACAGGCACATCAGAACGCCCTCCTTCGTCGATATTGTGTGGCACCGGCGAAGTAAAATAGTTACTAAAAATGGCTACTAAAAACGAAGCTTCAAAATTTAATGCGTCTCCTTGACATCAGAGGCGCTACAACACTGCTATAAAAAAATAACGTGCCAAAAGCAGCGTTGTCAGATAGTGAAGCTTCACTTCTTCTTTATTCTCCTACTATTACTTTCCTCTAGTTTCTGCACAATACACCGAATGCGTAGGGGTCATATGCTCAGTGCTTGTCCAAGATAAAAAAACAACAATTATAACGAACCAACAACGGGAATGCGAATATATTGGTATAATAATCACCCTTATCGTATTTGGCGTAGACGTATTTCGACTACTAGCGTATTTGTAGTCACATGTGTTGAAATACGCAGTGTTTTCGAGACGAATGCGCCAAACAAATGATAAGGGGAAATGTATTGTCGGTAGTGAAAGCCAAAAAAAAACCCATTCCGCTTGATCACAATACACTTCTCTATAATAGTTTATTTTTTTTTATAAAATTTATTTCATTTTAAACAGTTACAAGCAAATCGATTAGCAGTGTTTTTCATCTAACAAATATTGCCATTGGTTCAACAACAGTGGCACAACAGTGGTGTTCTGTTTCGATATCCCCTCTACATAAGAAAATGACAATTTATAACTTTAATCTTTAAAATGTCACACAATTATTGCAACACAAACAAACATTAAATACTTGCACTGGCTGAACATTTGCACATTCATGTACTCTCATAATTTATTTGGAGTTGTTGTTGTTGTTCTTGTTGTCTCTAAAAGTATAGAGTTATTGAGTGGGTGGACGAGTGGGCATAATATAATAAGTTGAGATGGGTCCTGTTAATGGGGTTTAAATAAAAATAACAGAATATTTCTTCCACTGTCATGTGAGCTTAACAGAATATTTGTATGTACGTACATATGTACAATATATGTATATGTTATGTGTGTATGTGTTTGTGAAATAAAGGGTGGAGTATTAACATGGGGTGTTTACAGGTCATTGAGAAAACAGAATCGTTTTAATGAAATATGAGAAAATTCTTTTTTGCCATCCTTGTTCTTGCTTTTTGTGTTATTTTATTTCTTTAATTCCAAAATCAAAAGTAAACAGGGAGAGAATAAAAACAACAAAACAATAACCGCAACAATAAGCTTAAATAGAAGGAAAAAAAGACAGCAAAAATGAAGAAGAATTACAGTAACAGGAGTAAAAGAAGTCTGACAAATTTATTTCGCCGGCCGGTGGGGAAGAATTCAAAATTGAACTGAGAAGAGAATGCGAAAGGTACATACATAAATACATACATACATACATACATATGTATATCATATTGAAGCAAATTTTCTTCTCTAATGGCCATTGTTATAGCGTGGCATTAGTTAAAAGCTTTATTAGTTAACATACTGTTTATGTATACGTCTTTTTTAACAACGGTTTCTTAGTCCTGAAATCTTTGTTAATCAATTTACTGAATTTTGTTTTTTTATGCATATGGCTGTGATGGTAAAGGTAAAAACCACACGCGTTAAAGCGGTAACGTGCTGATACGTTTTGTACTTTTTGCTACTCTGCTGGCAAAATGTAAGCAACATTTTTAAAAGTTGAAAGTTGCCCAACTTTTTCGCGTGAGTAGTGTTGCAAACTTTATTTGTAACTTGCCCTTTTTTTGGTCTTTTAGGAATTGAAGAAACTACTTTTTTTGTTATTTCTGTGGAAATAATTCACATTCTACTTTTAAAATCATTTCTAAACGGGAAGTGGATAAAGTCCTTCTAGCTCTAAGTTTCTTTGTTAAATGTGTTCACTACTTACAAGCGAACTTATTTTCTTATTTTTTGTTAATTTTTTTCCAGCAGAGTATATACATACATACATACATATATGTATCTAATTGTCCAACTTCTTTTCTCATGTCCAATATTCCATTTCTGCTTTCAAACACCAAAAAAAAAATATTCAAAAAGATCAATGATACTGACGCATTATGTGTAACGAAAGTGAATTTATCTGTAACGTATTATTCGATACATAATTAGATGTACGTACATATGTATGAAGCACACATATTACGTACATAGATACGCACATAAATATACCCTGAAGGAAGCCTGGTGCAAGGTATCTTTGTCGCATAAATTGGTGACATTGTCGACAAACTTTTTACACATTTAACTTTGCCGTTTGTGTGTAGAGAAACTTTTGATAGCTGAAAACCTATACTTCTTCTGTTTTAATTGTTTTTTAATTGTTTCGTTCTGTTGGATTTAAATGTGGTACGCGGAAAATTTATGTTTTTTTATTATAAAATGACATTTTGTATAAAAATAGAGATGGATGGAAATAAATTGCAGTGATAGTTAAAACTTTAGAATTCGAAATTCAAACAACAAAATTGACATTGAGGCAGAAATTAATAAATGATACATTGCAACATCAGCTTTCTTCGAAGAAGCCGCTTTTAGCAACAGTCTTTTTTGACAAAAAGTAACAAGTATCAACCAGAAAAGGTTTCTTCGGGAACTATTGCCACATAAGTATAAAAACTCAGCTAAGGAAGGTAGAAGAAATTAAAAAAAATATGCCGAAATTAAATTGAATTGCTTATACATCGACAGAATCCTATTATTTCAAAGTTGGCGAATCTAGAAACTCTGAAAATGTTTTCCGAAGGATTTTTAAATATTAAATAGTACCAGTGAATTTTTATTTTCGATGTCTACATACATATGTACCCAAAAGAAGTACCTAGTCAGTAGTCTCAGTGTCTATAGTAAATCTCTGGTTTCATTATCTGCATACGTACCCAAGTGGAACACCAAGTCAGTAGTTCTTATAGAACTAGTGCTTTCTCAATGACACGCACATGTTAAATGCCTGTGGTATAGTAACTCAGTAGTACTGGCAGTAATTTCAGTAGTGAATCAGTACTGTTTTACTATTGACAATTCCTACAGGGTACTCGTATGTACATACAAAATTGTATGTATTATTGAAAATTGTATTTATTATTTATTATTTCTTTAAAGGAAATAGGCATAACTTAGAATGTGTGTGTACACGCCAATAAAGGGACACACCTTTTATAATTTTAAAGCAAAAATCATTATGATATGGGGGTCATAAAAGAGAGTGAAAATAATATAAGGTATGTGATCATTTAAAGGATTGTTTACTTAATTACTTTTTGTTTAACTTGAAGTAATTCAAACACATATACATATACATAACTATGTACATAATTATGTTTTTTTTTTTTTAAATCGAAACAAAACGGTCGAAAATGCTGTCTTTCCGGATATTCATGAAATAAGTCAATTAAATATGGAATATAAAATTATGCACAGAGTCATTTCCATATAAAATGAAAATGTTATTGGAATTCATTTGTTAGTTCTTAAAATACAGGGTGAGCCAAAAGTCACTTATAAATATTTAATTTTTTTTTGTTTGTTTTTTTTTTCAATACAATTTTAAGTTTGTATGATAAAAATATTAATTGGAAAAAATAATATCAGAAACATGACCGCCATATTCATTGATGTACAATTGGGCTTATAAACTAAAAAGTTGCTACACGCAGGGACGACTTTTGAACCACCCTGTACAATGACGTGCACTGTGACAAATACTTACTGAAGCACATCGTATAAAAGAAAATACAATGAAAAATATACAGTTCAGTTTATAAAATCGTAACCACAATAAATATTCTCATTTATATTATTTGAACTGCTAGTCAAATAATAGAGATACAGTGAAACCGCGCTAATACAAACTAATTAAAACCAAGCCAGTTCACTTTTCCAGGATTGTTTTTTATATATGTGTATAAATAAACGGGTATGTTCTGTAAACCAAATCCGCAAAAATTTTTCGTTTTTAAAACGAATACACATCTTAGGTGTTCTGTAAACCGAATTCGCATAACTTTACTCGGTTTAATATCGAGTAGATAAGTCCAACCGAAATTAAATCGAATGTACTATCTTCCTAATAAATAACTGATGAAATATAAAAAAACAGTTACCAATTTTTACTTGAAGTCTTTTATTAATTTTATTATTAGCCTGTAATAGATTTTAATACAAAATAATCAATTTAAGAAACACTCCAATATTTCTCCATGTTCTTGTTAAAGTGTGCAGATAAAGTAGATGGATGAATAAGAGCACATTTTCACTAAATTAATTAGATATATTTATCATTAAAAAATCACTTTTAAATAAGAATAAACTGTATTTTGAAAAAATTTTCAGTAGCTTTATTGACGTATTGACGTTTAAAAAAATCTTATTCGAAAGCAAGTTCGAATGTTGGAAATCGCGTGATTTTTAAAACACTAAATTAGCTTTTATTCGGTTTTGAGAAATCTCTCGTTTTTAAATCGACTCTGTTTACAGTATAGGGGGGATTATGTAATTATTCTTTCAATTATTCAACGCTAATCAAAATACGTCATTAAAAATATTTAAAAAAATTAAATAGATTTAAAATCTAATAATAAAATTTTTGTTGTATAAGGAAAAAGTAGCTATTTGGTTTTGTGTATTTCGCAATTCTCAAATATTTTTCTGGAGTTCTTTTATAAACATGTGGAATTTCTTAGCTTCTTTGAAGAATTTGGTTAAAGGTCAACTGAAGATTTTGATATTAGCACCAAATAATATGCTGCTGAACCATATTACAAACATAGATAAATATGTATATATACTAACTGTACAAAGTTATTATCTTGTCTGCAGAAATACCCAGGGTTTACGCGAAAATGGAACCTGCTCCTCCAGATTGATAGTGAAATGATTAAGCACTATGCTATGGAGGCATGCATGTGTATTTGCGAATGGCATATAAGTTGCGTTTAAGGTTTTTTCCTTTAAAAATAAAAGTTTCTTATATTGCATATTTAATTTCGTGTTGATTGGTTTTTAGAAAATAACAATTTATTAAAAAGAAAGTAAAAAAAATCTTCAAGTGATTATGCGTACAATGCTGTGATTTTCTTTTCTGCGTATGTACAACATTTTGATTCAGAATTTAAGACAATTTGAAAATAAACATGTAACGAATTTCCAAAACCAAAGTATTATGCAGTTAAGCCAGAATTTAAAAACTATCCAACAATAAAATTGTCGAAATTTAGAAGCTTTTAGTGCTGTCGGAAGCAATACCTTACATATGTAGGAACAAATGCTGAAGCACACTAAAGTAAGCGAATACACTGTTTATAGCAGTATAAATATTAAAAAAAAAAATGCGTTCTTGTGCTTTTGTCTTTTTGGATATCTAAAGTAATGCTTCTAAGCGGCTCATCGCGAACAAAATTCATGCATTATAAAAACGCAATTGCAAGTGATTCCATTTATGTTGTCGCCGTTACAAAAATACTTGCAGGCAAGCACTAATTTTTGCTGGGTACCCTGTGATTGCAGATTTAAACACTGTGTGGATAAAATCCGTTAAAAAAAAGCAAAACCTGTTCATATTTTATGGCTTTGCACGAAGTTTATATTTTAGATTAGTGAATGAAGGAAAAAAAAAACTTTCCTATTTTGGGGTGTTTATGTTTTAGGGTGTTCATATTATCGCGAGAGCCTTGTATAAATACAATTTCTAGATTTTACATTTGTATATAAAATATGTAAAGAACATTGTCCGTGGTTTTGCGGTAATTTTTTAAAATAATATATTCTTTATTAAAAATCAATTTTACTAAACACACACATACATATTTGCCATTATTAACTTTTGGCATTTGGCATGGAAATATTTGTGGTTTATTAGTGGAAAAGTTCTTCAATTGTATTACAGCGGCTTCACGTCTGGCCGGAGCAGAATTTTCCAGACACCGAAAAAAGTATAGAGGATACGAGGGGTACATCAAAACCTCCCACTCCAGAAGTGTAGTAAATTTTTTTTTTGTCTTAAAGAAAAATTAGCTTCCTGTAAAAAATTGACATGCATTAAAAATTCAATAGTAATTAATTGTGCAGTGCAGATGGTTCTGAACATGTACATATATATGTTGTCATTGAAAAAACATTCTATTCTTAAAGAGTGGCAAATTTACCAATACTAATTGCTATTTGTTTTTTTTTTAATATGATAATTTATTTATTATTAAGTTATTTGTAGTATGAAATATTTTATATTTATTTAAGAAATTGCTGCATTTGCATTTTTAATAACAACATTTTGTGCAATATAATTTGTACTGTCAGTACTGTCTACTGTAACTACAAATATTTATATTTCTTTTACGTCAAGCAAACAAAGGAATAATGCACATCATGAAAAACTAATGGACAAAATACTTTTATAAACATATTTAATATATTAATACCATATACAAATGTATGTGCTGCCCACATGTATGTGCATTTAGACGGAGAAACTGAAGGACAGACGAACTGACGAACTCCAATAATAATACAGATGGGAAAAACAAATTGAAACGTACATATTTGTTTGAAGTGGTTTGCATATTAAAAATTATTCATTTGTATTAGGTAGTTGATGTTGTATGTTGATTACAAAAACATGTTTCAAAGCTGGCAAGCAACCAGTTTACAATGTAGCAACTGGGCAGCCTTTCGATCAATTTATCAATTTCCCAAATAATAAATTTGGTATAAGAAAAAATTATGACAGTTTGGTAACAATTTATTACACATAAATTGTTATTGTTGTAAACAAATAAATGCCAGCAAATGTTAAAAATTAATGCTTCAAGATAACACCAGAGACGCAGCAACTCTATAGTGGCCATCTCCTAAGCACTGGTAAAATAAAAATTTAAGGCAACACTTAATAGGTACTCAGCGAAAAAAGTGAATGCTTTCAAAGTGAATTGGTATTTTAATGATTTCTTAGGCACTTATTTATCTGAATTTTTTTTTAAGAGAAGAAGCAGTCAGGCCTACTAGTAGGTGTTAACTTCCATAAGTAAGGGATAGTGATAGAGATGATAGGTGAGGAAAGAACAGATAGAAGAAAGCTTAATTATTATTACAACTCTGTTTTTGCAGGTTTTTTTCTCTTTTTTTTAGCAATATTGCAGTGCCTCTGATTTCAAGGAGACGCATTTGATTTATTCAAGCTGTATTTGTTAGCCATTTTATTAATTAACCAGCTTAAACCCGGCTTTCTTCGCTACTCCTATTTAAATTAAAAAAAGATTTTGAAAGAAATGTTGAACTTCTGAGATTATGAGTTAATTAGCCAAAATACATCATAATCAATCAAAAAGTCGATTTCAAATTTTTTGTTTGTATTAGAGGTGCCACGCCCACGTGTGCATCCCTCCCAGTTTTTGAGTGGTGATTTTTTTTAATTACCCAATAATTTCTACCGAATTTAGAAGATTTTGATGATTTCTACTGACAATTAAGTTAGTCAGAAAACTTTTAAAGGACCTCTAAAATGTTCATATAAAAGTGTAAATCTGCATTGAGTTACTAAACAATTTAGGGCAAGTTTCTTCAATATAATGTATATATTTATCGAAAAATTTACAGTTCATCATTTAGTTGGCGCTTTTTTTACGTTTGTTTAGCTCAAACATTAAACACCTGTTCATATTTTTCAATTGTTTCTTTACTGTTTTGTTTTATTTTTGCTTTTCAATAGTACAAATATATTTATTTGCAGCAAAATGAATGAAGTTTTAATTGAAAAATTAAATTGTGTGTGATATGGGACACCCAGAGTACAAGAATTTCTGTACTCTTATGGTGCAGTTACCGATTACAAGGCAACGAATGCAGCCAACTACATTAGTAGTCTCTGTAGCTCGTAGCCTGCTGTGGCCAATGTGTACTACAGCCAGTTCTCGCCACAGCACTTTAATCCACAAGTACACAGCTATATTGCGTTGCACTTGCATTTACACTTATCATTCTGCAATGTTAAGTTGTGTTGCAAATCTGCATAAGTGTAGAAATTCTGAAATTCACGTATTTTGTTATTCTGGTATTGGAAAATGTAACATATTTGCTAGATTTGCTTCATCCGCAAGGTTTGCACCGGCATTTTGCCATAAGGAGTGAGTTTCTCTATTAATCCTCTGAGTTAACATGTGAGTTCGTAACTTTTGCTTTCGCGGTTGCTACCCTCCTCTTCTTAAAACAAGAAGCACAAAATTTTTAAATTAACCTTTAACAAACGACGTGGAAATTTTAAACATATCTGAATAGGTGGAAGTAAATTTTATACCGTTTTTTTAATATTACGATTAACGTTTATATGTGATAATGGTTTCGTACTGACATTAGTCAATGGGAATTACTTCTGAATATAGATTTGCAAAGAAAAAAGTAGTTTCGGATTTTTTGAAAAACTTTTTATTTATTCCACAATTGATGTATTCTTTACTCGTACAGTAGAATAAATTTAACAAAAAATTAAATGACATTTTTCCATAGAAAAATAGTATGTATATAATTTTAATAAAAAAGGACAATTTCAATATCTTTTATATGTATATCATAAAATAACAATCAGTCTTTTGTGATGAATTACAAGGTAAAAAGTTGTAACGTATACGAAGAGGTGATGGTATATCTTACATCTTTTCTTTCTAAGTATTGCTACGTTTTTGCGACAGCTATCAAAGTTGATTATTTTAAAAGGGTGCTTTATATAAACGTTAAGATGATAAATATATATATATATATATGTATCTACTATACTTGCAATAAGTGTCGTATGTATTTCTTCTTCGTTATCCGTTTCTGATATTTTGCAGCTACTATCACTATAAATTTCAATGCAGAAGTTAGGATCAACGACTTCGTTATCACCTTCACTTCCTTCATCACAAGCTTCGTCATCGTAAAAATCCTCATTCTCCTCTAATATCTAGAATAACTTTCTGGGTTTAACTATTTAATGATATATAGTAGTTTCAAAATATTAAAAAACTCAAAAAGAAACTCTACATATTTTTCTACAAAAAAATTACGCGTACTATGTATTTCATACATTAAATCAGATGTGGTAGTAAATTATTTCCTATAAAAAAATAACACAATTGACAATGTGTAGTAAACTTTACACCCCTACTCAAATATCTCCGAGTTTCTGCAGCCTTAGACAATGCAAACAACACTTTCAATAATAGCACAATTAACATGAAGGTACTGAGAATATTAAATTAATTGCGTGCAAGGGAGTAAAGATTTTGAAGAAATAAAAAATGCACTGTAAAATTTACTACCACGTCATTAGTTAAAAGTTAAAATTTTCTTTTCTAAGTACAATATATTTAATACTAAATCGAAGGAATCATTGCCAAAATCATCATCTGATCAATTTTATGCGTATTTGAATATTGTCTTTTTTTTGTACTCATGCAGGAGCAATGGCTAGGAACGGCTAAATATGAAAAGAAATAATGTAATTGCTAACAGTGTTATTATTTTCGCCAGCACTGTATGTAAATATGAATGGTCAAATATTACTAGAATTTATTTTACTCCTGGTTATGTTATAACCATCTAAAAGAATATATTTTTACGATGTGTGCTAATTTTATGACCATTTATGTACTCGTACATCTATGTACATGTTCGTGCATGCATAAAAGTAAAAGTATATACTAATGTTTCGTGTGTTTTCATTTCTTTTTTTACACTTTGTACCTTTAAACATGCGGATCTGAAATAAGTCACATTTTTTTTTTCCAAATAAGGAAATACTTTTCGTATGTGTTGTTATTTATTATGTCGTCAGTAAGTAGTTTGAAAACATAACTTCCACATAAACCCAGCAAATGCCTTTAATTCATGGCGTATTACACACACAATAATGCTGGCAAAAAAAATAACAATCATGAACTGCTGTGAGTTTTTACTAACGTTGGAAACCGACCACAAACGGAAAACATTTCCATTATTAAATCGACAAAAATAGTAATCAAAAACGAAAACTTAGAACACATGTTTACCTTCTGTTCCTTAATCTTGTATATATTTGTTGTTGTTGTTTCTCCTGCTTTTGCTTTCTCCACAATTATGCATGTATGTATGTATACATCGGTATGGCCAAACATGCATACATGTATGTATGTTGTGCAGGTATACTCACGCCTAAAGTGCATAATAATTTGTAGATATGTTCCAATGCATGAATGTACGTCTGATATTTGTATTGTTGTGACACATATAGCGGTAACAGAAATAATAAAAACTATCAAAGAAAATAAAAACAATACGTCAATTGTCAAACTCAACGGTTTTATAAAACCATTAACAATGACAGCACTTTTACTCTTTTTTTTTTCTCCATTAAATATTTTATTAATTCTATTTCAATGAATTTCCTCATTTATTAATTCTACCTATGCCGGCAGTGTAAATCTTTATGTTTCGAAAGTTCAATATTTCAATTATTCAATTTATTTCTCATTGCAATGTGGTATTAGGAATTGTTATGCTGCACAATTTTTCACCTCAATGGTATTTGCTCTGCAGAGTATGAAGGTGTAGTGTTACGCTATAAGGACTGCAGTAGAAACTTTATTCCTGTACAGCTGTTTTCTTGCGACACGAAAATGTTTCCCAGTCTGTACTCAGTACAAAGAAAAAATTATATTTTCTTAATTTAGTTAATATCTTTAATTATAATGATATATTTTTCAATTAATAATGCATTTAATGCATTCAATTAAATTTTTAATTAATTTTTGGGCTCAATACTTGAATAATTAAGTAATTAATGAATCTTTTCTGTCATAAAAAGAAGAAAGCTGGTAACCTTTTTTAATAGTATGTGTTTTTTTTTAATAAATGATATTAATAACTTTGCAACTACCTCCCTGTTGACACAAAGAGTACTGATGAGGTGTGTAGTGGCATAGAAAATACGTATTATACTCAACTGGTGTTGCAGATTAGTTGTTCTTTTTCCCTTTATCCTTTTCAAAAATGCAATTTCTTCACAATATTGTGATAAATTAACTCTGAACTTAAGACGACAGAAAAGTATCAATAATTTGTAATAACTGGAGTTTGATTAAAGTCCTAATATTGTAAATAAATAATTTATTTTTGGTGCTATGAAATACACCATATTACGGCTTATTTTTATTTAAATGGTTATTTTGTTTTGTTTCATACATGCAACACTTTTTATAGGAACAGAAATGCTCAATAAGCATTCGAATTGAATTCAAATACAGTGTAACCTGCGTTAAAGCAACCCTCGATAAGCGCAACTCATTGATAATCGCAACACCCAAATTCTTAACATTGGTTAATCTGTCAACGCAACTTTTCATAAAACTAAACCTCAATAAACCCAACTTTGCAAAGAAAGTTAAATTTTATTTTTAAATTTAGTTTTTTATAAATAAAAATTATG
This sequence comes from Dexiosoma caninum, assembly GCA_963924685.1. NCBI lineage: Eukaryota > Metazoa > Arthropoda > Insecta > Diptera > Tachinidae > Dexiosoma > Dexiosoma caninum. Next base: position 24,976,264 of record OZ004729.1, on the reverse strand, counting down.
TCATCTCAAAAATATGCACTGTTTTTTCCTTTAAAAAACATGAATCTTCAACTTGATAACAACCATCAGTACAAATATGCATAGAATGTATATTTTTTGTTTTTATTCTTTATGTTCATTAAATAAATGCATTTGTTTTAAAAGTTAAACTGTTGTTTTTTACATAAACCTTTTATTTGGTTTAAAATAATATTTTTAATCGAAAAACAGGCAAAGCAATTTTTGACTCAGTTTTCGCAACAGGCCAAAATGTTTTTTGGTTTCGTTACCCGAGGTTGCAATTCACTATTTTGCTCGGTAAAGTCCGATGAGTGCGAATGTTAGTTAAACAATACTGTGAATATGAAGTATTCATTAAACAATAGTTTTCATTTTAGTTTACTAATAGTTAACTAATGACTGTGAATTTGGGCCTAACTGTTTTGTTTATGTTAATATCCGAATAAGCGTAATTTACCAAGTTTGATGGGTCCGAAATATGAAAGAAAAAAAAATGTGTTATGCCGTTCTTTAAAAACATGTCAAGTCTGTCGTGCACGTGCCAATAGCTGCGGCCTCCAGTTCGAAATCATATTTCAACATGAAAACGTTTTACATATTTAAATGTAATATTTTTCCTCCCTAAAGAGAAATATGTATCTAATATTAATCACGCTTACGTAGTCATGCATATTTAATTTAATTACATTTACGCGTGTAAAGCCGGGCAAACAACTCTTGTCAAAATCAATTTAGTTTGTGTAGCGAGTGTATTTAAACTCATCGGATGTTTGGCGGCGACAGAAAGAAATAATTTTGCTCATTTTTCTTACTACACCTTTTGATAAATATTTATCTCACAGTGTTGTAAGTATGTACATATTTATGTATGGATGTGTACATATGGATGTGTGTATGGATTAATGTACGGATACTTATGAAATATTTTCGGCGTAAATTTGTATGTAACGTGCTCGTTTGTACGACATACAACATTTGTACGTACATTTTATTCACAGTTCTTTTATTTGTTTTTGTTTGGGTTTAGTAGGTATTTTTATTTCTGAAATGGATTTTCCTTTTGATGTTGATTGTTTATATAGTAGTTGCATGTATGTTTGTATGTTTGTGTGGATGTGCACATAGTTGCTGTTCATTTTTTAATATGCATGTGCGTATGTATGTACCTATGCATATGCATACATATTTCTCTTTAGTTGTTGTTATTTGCATTTTCTATTTAATGCCTTTTGCTTTAGTAAGAGCGTGCACTTGTTGAAATACATAAACGATTTTTTTTCTCTCATCTATTTCTTCTTCTTTTTTGCATAGTTTTTCCAAAATAATGTCATTGCACTCATTCACTTGCTCATTTACTCACTTCAGTTCTTGGATGTGTGTGTGTGTTGTGTTGTGTATGAGTGCTTGTTCTATCGTTTGGTTTTTATTTTGAAGATGAAAAAAAAAAAAACAATAGACGACACTTGTGTGTCTGCTTTGTTTAACAAATATTTTTGTTTATGTTGTTGTTGTTGTTGTATTTTATTCGTCAGGATGTTTATTGTATTGTCGTCTTCGCCATCTCCATTTCCATCCATTGTCGTTTGCGTGCATATAGTGTGTATGTGTGTGTTTGTATAGCGTGTTCTTTTAATATTTTTAGCTGTATTTCTACATTTTTGATAATGATGTCAGGGCGTAGCCCTTTTTTGTTTATTAGTTTAGTTTTTTGTTGTTATCTTTTTGTTAATTGTAGTTCTTATTTTGTAGCCTATTAATAGATATTCCTTTTTTTCTACTTTCGTTAATAGTTTTCATTTCTAATTAAGTTCTATTTTGTGACGTTGAATACTTAATTATTTGATAATTGATGTCTTTTACTGTAACTATATATTATGTATATATATATACTTATTTATATGTTTATCTACGTAATCGTAGATACTACATGAACTTACATGCAATAACTCTTTTTCTTTTCTAGGATCCCGCTGGTATTTTTGAATTAATTGAAGTTGTTGGAAATGGCACTTATGGACAGGTTTATAAGGTAAGCATATTGTCTTATTTTCAAAAATCAAATTTTAACTGCGTACCTATTCATAAAATTTTCATTTTATTTATAAAAGGTTTATTACACAAATTTTCATACAAAATTCAATCAATATACATACCTCCTATAAATCCAGAAAAATATTTTACGAATACGGCAGTTAATCTTTAAGTTATAAATTATAAAGCAAAAAAAAATCTTCACTTTCTTATACTTCAATGCGATATTGTCATAAAAATTTAAGATATCAAGTTGTGAAGTTTCTGAACCCATTTTAGATACACATTTCCATTCACTTTGCGTAACGGTTCGTACTAGTAATGTAAAAGTATAATTGCCTGGTCATAGAAGCCGAAGTGAAAATAATCGTTCGCCATTTATAGTAAAAACGAAAACAATTTGAGTTTTTTATTGTTATTGTAATATCAGTAAGTTTTTTGAGTACTGGTCTTTTTTGAGTTCCTGGACCCTAACGAACTGAATACTCAATAGTAAACAGAGCATAGTTTACAGAGTTGCATTTTTGAATAGATGCTATTTTGTGTGTAACTTAGAAATGCTATACGGTATCTGTCATTTTGAAGGAAACAAATCTGTCATTTATTTCCACTTGTTATTGTAGTTGTTGTTATTGAACGTTATAGTGCAGAGAAAAAAGTTTTCTTCTGTGTCATATTTGACAAACAGTGCGGCTGAAGCGCACCGATTGCTCATGGTGAATGTGTTCCATCAGTTTCAACGTACGAGATTGATTTTCATATGAAAGGCAACGATCGCCTAAGGTAGCCAAAAATCCATTAAGAGCTGCTGAAATCTTGCCAGACTCACACGGGTAACTTGTACCGAACTCAACTGATCCGTTGAAAACGAACATAAGCGGATAAGAGCCCAGAATATGCGTAATATTCCATCATGACAACGTTTGGCCGCATGTTGCAATACCTATTAAAAATATTTAGAAAGGCGTGGTCGGTATTGTGTAGCAGTGGCGAAGTAAAATAATTACTAAAAACAAAGCTAGAAAATGTAATACGTCTCCGTGACATCAGAGGCACTGCAACACTGCTATAAGCAAAAAACCTGCAAAACCAGAGTTGTAAGACAGTGAAGGTTCATCGCAAGTAATTTTTTTAACTATGCCTTTCCTCGAGTTCCAGCGCAATGCATCGCATATGTAGGGGTCATCCCCTGAGTGCTGGTACACAATGTAGAAAAAAATAAGAAGTGATTTTGCAAATTTATTAAAATTATTGTTGTTTATTTAACTTCCTGATTAATAAGTTTAAGAAATTTTCAATAATGAATAAGATTGCATTTGACAATAAAAAAAGCAATAGAAATAATCTTTTATAAATAAATAATAGCAAATCGTTACTCATTAACAGAAGAAGGGCGTTTCTAATCAGTTATCAATAGCAGTATGTATGTATCTATGGATGTATGTATGTGTGTGCATCTTCTATGAAAAAGAAACATGAAGGAAAATTTTAACTTAATCCATAAATATTATTTTGAATCACATTTCATTCTAAGCATTTGATAAATACATTTTAATCTTTTAGTAGTTCTCTTTATATCATAAATACAATTCTGCAATTGAAAAATAATGTTAAAAATAAGTGTCTAAGTTTTTCTTTTTGAAACTTATTGTTGTCCGCGAACCATTTTTTATCGCTTAAGTTATTTTCTATACTTTTTTCTAATTTTAACAGCGAGTGAACAATCTTTTACGTAAAAAATTTGAATATTGAATGATTGCAGAAACATCCAATTCCAATATTTACTCTCTTACAATTAATATCCACCATATTTTGAACATAAAATAAATCAGTCGCCTCTGTTGGCACCGGTAAATGTACATAGTCGTTCGAGCTTTATGATAGAAATGTTGCGTTGAGGTTAAGTAAATGGTCTCATGTTCTTTAGCGTACAGTTTGCTTTTCAAATAACTCTATGAGCAGTAGTCCGCCTCTTTAAAAACATGTACATACATGCATACATGCATGTATATACATAAATATGTCAGCATAAAGATGGCACACCCTGTATAAAGATCAATAATAATCACATGCCAAATGCAAAAAAAATAAATAAATTGATGAATGAATGGGGTTTATTTATTTGCTAAACAAATCGATATATTGCTTACATATCGTCATATGAATTTATTAAAGCCCTAAGTTACATTGAAGAAATTTTACAGGAGTAACACAAAGCACTTTCAAACTAATTTTTATGCTTGCACTCAAAAAGTAGATTTTGCATTTTTTGTAACTGCTGGGCTTTGTGAAATCATATGTATGATATGTACTCGCTAAGACATTCTCACGCATATGGCAGTGAACATCCGATTGTAATTAAAACAAATTGCATATTGGAAAGGTTTTTATGCATTCGCAGCATGTCTAGTGAATTGTCAAAGATTAATAAGAAACATTTTATGAAAATACGAGCATCATAACACATTTAGTTGTTTAAGAATCAAACCTAGTATTGTCAGCATCCAGGCCAGAGGTGAAACTTTTTTTTTATGAGATACAAAATTAGTTAGATTTTAATTAATAATAATTAAATAATATAAAAATCATAGAAATTAGAATTTTTTTTGTGTCCACCTAACAGATTTATGTTTGCTGGGTTACTTATGTTCTAAATAATATTTTGTTCCAGTTCTTTATACCGCTTTGAATATAGCACTTTAAATATAGATGTTGCCTTTACTGTTTCTTTGTTTGTTTAAGATAAAAACTTCACGATTAAACATTATTTTGAGTAGCAGTTAGAGTTTTTTCTTTCAATTTCGCGGGAGTTCCTGCCAAATACGAAACGATAAAAATACTATTTAATTTGATCTATTTAAACGAAAAACAAATAACAATCAATGAGGTCTATTAAATCTCCCTGCTATCTACGTGTATATAAAAATAAGTTGTATTGTGTTTGTCATTGAAGGGTATTTCCTAAGTCAATAGCTAGGTTTTCGTGTATATATTATATGTGTATTGGTTCCAGCGTTAAAGGCGTTTCAGAGAACATGTCTGCTCCCAAAAAAAAAAACATTTCTTTATTCTTTGAAAGTGACCTGTAATTTTTTAATTTGAATAGAAAGAGACTTGAAATTTGCAAATAGTATACAGTCTAACAGTCTAATGAGCCACCGCTGGCGTTAATTTGCACTTGACTTCGATCCCAGGTAGTGTTGATTCTTCAATAACCACAATGTTACAAACACCACAACTGACTTTCTTTATCTAAACAAATAAATTGTATTTTGATATTTTTGTCTCCAATTATGCTAAAAAGTAGATCAAGTGTGGTGTAATAATCACCTGATAAATTCACTTTGAATGCACTCATAAAATTAATAACAACATACAACAAGTAATGTGTTCATACAAAGTAAAGTAAAGCAAAAATACCACATATTTTCCGGGGGTGTTTTTTTTTATCGAAAAATGTGCAGAATGCGGGAAATTTTTTAACCGGGAAATCGCGAATGAGAAACACTACTAGCAGTGTATGAGACGAAATATGTATGTACAAAGGATTTTAAAAAATGTATGTTTTCTATACAAACATATGTACATACATAACTATGTGCATAGGAATGACAGGAGTCGCCCAATTAGTCATTAACAAAATTTTTATAAACAACTGTCAAGAGAAGAACGTTAAACAAGCAACGCAAATACACACTTTTAATCAAATTTAATTTAAAATCTTGTGTTTTCATTCATTGAAAAAATAAATTTTTGAATGTCTGCGAAAATTAACAGATCACCAAATGTTCAACGCATATGTACGTATCTATGTGTATGCATACAGTAGTGTACAGAGCAAAAGCGAAAACAAATCTTAAAAAAGTTGATGAACTTGTACATTTTACATATCAGAAATTCCTGATTTTGAAATTGCAAATTATAAATTAATCCAGCACAAATTAATTAAATAAATAATAAAATAAAGCTTGGAATACAATATTGAATATTTATCAAAAATCAAAGTAATATCGCAATATCAACACAATTTGATCCCGAGTACGGAAGCAACTGAGAAGAACTAATAAAATACGAACTCTACTGAACATATAATATACATAAGTCATTCGTGCACTGAACACTCACTCGAAAATTCGTACTCTGCGAATAACTAATAATCAGTATGTGTAGGGAAGGAAGCCGAGGGTAAATTGCGGCTGGCGGCGGCTCAAGAGAAATATCTTCTGAAAAGGAAGATTTTTTTGTATGCAGATAAAAAATATGCCTATCGGTGGCGTCTTACTATTTGAACAATAAATCGGCGTCTGCCTGTTAGCCGTCTATGAGCTGATCGGCTTCGCTGTCTGGCTATGTGATGATAATCAATTTCGATACAAAAACGGTGCAAAATTGAAAAGAGTTGTGATTTTATCATCACTTACTTCTGTTTACTTATTTTTGGTTGTTTGTTATATCGAATTCGATTTCATTTTCCAATTTCTTCGATAAAAATATGAAGAAAAAGAGTGCGATGGAAAACGAAAATTTGCTTTTTTAAACGTAATCGAGCACACTTCTGTCCACTATTTAATAAAAGAATAAATAAATTAGGTTAGGTGAGGTTAGAAGGCAGCCGACCAAGACAGATCGGCGAGCACCGTAAGGGCCGCTTTTTTACTTTAGCCCCGTAGAAACCGTAGGACGTCACATCCATCCTGTGCCATTCACGTTCTGTGAGATCCAACCGAGAGCATAGCACAAGTTGTCCAAGAAAAACGCCCCAAGGAATCTCAGCCTCGACCTAGCCAGACGCGGGCACTCACAGAGGAATAGCACGCAACACAATACATAGATAAATTTTTGTTGTTCAAATAGTTAAGTGAAAATATAAACATTTATGAGCTACATAATGTTTATAGTTTAAAATTAATAGATTAATTTTTAGGACACCCCACACAAATAGTGCTAAAGACGAATACATGCTGCATAACACTTTTTCTAAAACAATTACAATCTTAGAAAATGATTTGGAAAATGTAGTTCTGTGAAGTGCTGCAACAAAGGCTTTGCTAACCCACCTTTTAAAGTTACCTTCGTGTAGAGAAATCAATGGGGCTGCTAACTCGATTACTAATAGAATTGATTTGATTAAATTTTTGTAATATCCAAGCAAAGCCTTCCTTATTTAAACGAAAATAATTATTTAAATTAAAAATATTTGTAAAAGAACAGCTCAAGTTATTCAAGCTCCTACGCTGTGGTCTTACCTATTTTCCGGCATATTTCCTCAAACTTTTTCGTTAAATATTTTATATTATAGCAAAGCGTTCGTTGTCAGCATTTGATTTTACTTAAAAACGAATCGATTTTCATCACATACCTGAATATGTTTCCAGCAAAATAAAAGTGAATGCGTTCACTATGAATTGCTATTTTCATGATTTCTTCAGCACTTCTTTATCTGAATTCATTTTTAATGCCATCTGAAATTTTAACAAGATTATCACTTTTGGACTCATGAAAAACACCAACTCCGCCGCTTAATTCATATGAGCAAATAATTTAAATAAATTATTAAATATGTTACAGGAACTCATTAACCCATGAAAAAATGTTCTGCTCTAAGCACTCATTTAAGTGACGAGTTATTTTGTTACATATGAACACATGCTTGCCAATGTCACCCCTGAGTTAAAGTCATGCGTTCTTCAGCTAAGTTGAACCAGTTCATTTGCAATAGTACCAATGTATTAACTATTGCTTTTGCATGTCTTTTTTTACTGAGTTATATTTCCTGCAAATGATATGTGTGTGTTGCTTGTGTTTTGCACTTTAGTGTAACGCTATAAGAAGACATGTCTGTACGTAATATAATTTTTTTAAGTTTAGACGCGGCATCGATTATTATGAAATGAGTAATAATGTTTGTCTCAAAAGCGTCTGAATTGATTTTGATAGAATTCAAGGCGAAATTACGGCATTGAATGTCGATCAATATCAATAGAATTTTGTTTGTTTTTTCCCCGTTCTACCCAGCAAAAAATTTAAAAAAAAATATTCGATTTTGGAATTAAGCATTTTTGGTGGAATCACTTCCCAACTGGATTGGCAACTTAATGATTTTAACAAGGCAATAGACTATAATAATCGATTCCTGAGAAGTTATCAAATTTTTGTTGTGTGAAATGGTTATTTTTTTTACAAAGGAAGTTCTGAAAACTAAATTTAGTTTTTCCTTCTTTGAGTTGGAAAAGTTCCGCTATTTCAGTATTCGGATTCAAATTCGTATTGCAGACATAATGTTCAAGCTGTAATCGAGTTTAATAGTAGTAGTTTAATTCTATGCTTATAAATGAAATTTTTGATATAAATATTTATATATTTTTAAATACTAGTAAATATTTTATTTAATTCAAGAAAATGATTAAATTAAAATTATATTAATATGTGTTTTTGGAACTGGTTATATACAGGATAGGCCAAAAGTCACGCCTGCGTGTAAAAATATGATGTTCGATGATAAAAATCTAAAAAAAAAATAACACAAAATAATAATAAACAAAAGTTATTCACACGCAGGCATTTTTTTTTATCTGGGACCAGCACTCTGGAGATGCCTCCTACACATGCGAAGCATTGTTTTGGAACTATAGGAAAGGGATAGTAGGAGAAAGGACAGGAGGTGAAGCTTAATTAATTAAATTTTGGCCCACCATATATTTATTTTATTTCTCCAAAGAATTTACAATGTGGTTGTTTTTCGGTTTAAAATAACTAAGAATGTAATTTAGAAATTTATATATTTTTTTCTAAATAATTATAATAATAATTATAATTAATAATTAAATTCCCACGTGAAAATTATTTTAAAAGAGGAAACGGAAATATTTCCCCCGAAAAAACAAAAAATCAATTTCCTTCTATGCCTTCGTTAGGCTTAACGAAGCTTTCGATGCAAAGCGAGGCAATGCAGTTTATTTATTTATTTATTTCATTTCAATACATAAGAAGCCCATATGGCCAGTGATACATGTATTGATAGTTTAAAATGTATATTTAAATTCAATATATAAAAATTCATTCGTGAGTTAATAGCTTTCACAAAATTAACTGTCTCATTTTATAGTAATAAATAGTTGTTATCAAAATATAATATGATTGTAATGTAATTGTAATAGTTTTGGTTATGGTTAAGTTTATTAAATATTTTCTAAATTACCCCAAAATTTCAACAAGGTATTGTATGTAGACTTTTGTTTTTTTATTTTTTTATTTATTATTTATTATTTTATTCGTTCAATAATTTTATTTAAATCTTGAATTTTTATTTTTTTATTTTCTGTAAAAATGGTTGATCCTAGTTTAAAAACTTTTTTGTATTTCTTTTAAAAATTTAAATTTATTGAGGAAATTAAATCGTATGTAGAGTTTTGAGACTAATGCCCAAATTCACAGTCCTAGCAATAGTTTAACCAATAATATATGATTTACAGCTTTTTATTTACTATTAGTTAAACCGCCAAATGTCATTGGTTAACCAATAGTTAGACAATAGCTGATTAGTAAATTATTATTAGTATTTTTGTTTTGATATCATCTACCATAATATAATATATATTTTTTTTTTTTTTCGTTGATATTTTGGTTTGCGCGAACCAATTCACTATCTTGCGCGGTAAAGTTCGACGAGGGCGCGCTTGTTTTATCCATTTTTAAGAAATAATACAACAAATGTTTGTTTGTAGTTATCAATTGCCATATGGCAGATGGCAGAAGTAAGTACGCAAATTGCCAGGGTATCCAACGACCTATGCCTTCACATAGGAAGTTTAATTATCTATAAAATTCTTGAGTATGATGGTCTCCACCAGTAACAGCCACGTGATTAATAACGAAAAGCCACAACAACCGCAAATGATACAGTTAGCAAGGCAAATTCATTAACCAGTGCGAGTAGAAGGCAATACTCGCGAAGGCCAAACAACAAAAACAGGCCTGACCGCACTTAAATAATAATTACGATGACGCGTGAGTTGTTCTTCAACCCAGAGCTGCTTTACGACTGATACAACAAATCTAGACAAAAAACATATGCTATAACAGTGCTAACAATATTGAAAATTTTTTGATATATATTTATTAAGCCTGAGGTCTTTTTTTATTTTATTTTGTTTTTTATTATTCGATATTTCGTTAACAGCTTGTTAACATCATCAGGAATAATAGGAAATTATAATTATAACATTATAATTATAACATTATAATTATAACATTATAATTATAACATTATAATTATAACATTATAATTTGGAAAATGTTGGATAATTATAACATTATAATTGCCTATTATTCCTGATGATGTTAACAAGCTGTTAACGAAATATCGAATAATAAAAAACAAAATAAAATAAAAAAAGACCTCAGGCTTAATAAATATATATGAAAAAATATAATAAAAAAGGTCAATTAATAATATAATTAAAATATTGAAAATTAAAAGATTGTTAGGATTACCATTCTTTGTAAATACTGAGAAGGTTAGTTAAACAATACACTGTGAATATGAAGTATTAGTTAAACAGCAGTTATCATTTTAGTTTACTAATAGTTAACTAATGACTGTGAATTTGGGCCTTAGTGTATATACTGTATAAAATGTTTTTAAACATTCTAATTTAAATAAAAGAAACAGTTCAATTAATACTTATGATTATTATAATTTTGTGTAATGTATTTAGTAATCGGCTAGTTCAATTTGGCAATCACAAAAGTAAGTCATTATGTGGCAAGTACTTCTTTTGGTGGTGTTTAATTTTTTTGCTGGGTTGCTGTGCATTTAAAATTCTATTTATCTTGATGAAATATCCCTTGACGAAGTAAAAATTTAAAATTTAGCACGAGTCCTTAAGTTAAACTCAATGTATAAAAATACATATTTTTCGTGTGCCGGAAGTGTAAATCGAACTTTGAATTTAAAACAAGCAAAATCAACTATGTGCTGCTGGGAGAGGCCACTAACTTAACTTTTGGTACAGATTGAATGAATGTAACCATTTGTTGTTGTCTTTTTATTGTAACCCAGCTAAAGTCGTTGTAACTAAACACATACTTAATGTTTGAGTAATTTAAAAATATTTTGAAAATGAACCGCCATTAGTGTGTGACTATGAATAGGGGTCAATGATAACACTCATTGATTTTGCAACAATGCATTTTTTTCCGAAACAGTGAACTATTTGACCAAAGAGAAAGAGCTTTTCAACAAAGCAACTTAATAACGGGGCCACAACTATAACTACATTTGTGGTGTTTCATAAAATATAGAAACTTATTTGGAAATGTGTATGGAACATTGCAAAACCCCCAAATTATCTATCAGCAGTTTATCGTCCAAAAGACTTTCTATCTTCTAAAACTTTTCTCTTCTTTTTTTTCTCAGCAGTCGTTTATAGTTTATTGTTAGTTTTTCCTTAAAGAATAAAAGAAAAAGTATGCTGATACTGTGAGCCAATCTTGTGTTGAAATTTCCTAAAATGCACGCCTCCACTTTTTGGGGCCGGGATGAATGTGCGACACAACACTTTGTCTGTTATTATTTTTTTTGTGTTGCATTTTTGACTTGTTCTTCTGACCTCCTTTGCCGCGTTATTTCATTTTTTCTTTTTTCTATTTGACTTACACATTAAATATAAGAATGAAATAATTATAGTTGATGAGCAGCAGCACAAAACAGTTGATGATGACGACGTTGCTGCTTCACTGAAATTATTTGAAATGTCAAGTTTATGTAAGTAAGTTTAGTATGCAGAGTGAAGTTTAATTGAAGTGGCGGTTTTATTTAATAGATGGTGTTTTAATAAGAACTCTAAGAATTCCATGATCTTTTTACCCAACAAATGACTTCCTGAATATTACAATTGAAAATTATTTGTACGCAGCAATATACAGTGAAACCTCCATTATCCGTAATATTTGTGATCGCTATCATTCTAAATAATCAGTTTGCACGATTAATTTTTTTATCTTGCACCAGTGCTGCGGCGAGATCCCCTACATAGAGAATGCATTGCACTGGAACTAGATAGAGGGAGGGATAGTCTAGATAATAAACAGGTGGGAAAACTGGTAGGAACATATAACAACTCTGCAGTTGCCTGCAGTGACGTTGCCTACAAAACCAAAAAGTATTTTTTTTATTTCTTTTTAGCATTTTTCTGATGTGCATTAGTGTGTCTTTGTGTCAGTTGTTGTCGGAAGGTTTTAGTGGCGGGTGCATAGCCACTGGTTACTGAACAGTACCGCCTTGAACTGTAACAAATCCACAGGCACATTAGAGCACTTTTCTTTGTCGGTGAAATAATTACACTAAAAATTGCTACTAAAACAAATACTCAAAATTTAATACGTCTCCTTGACATCAGACGCGCCGCAACACTGCTATTAACAAAATACCTGCACCCGCTGTCATAACTCTCATTATCCCTTTCCTCTAGTTGCAGTACACTAAATGCATAAAATAATAAAACTTGTTGAGTTGTGTTTATTGTTTTGTCATAAAACAACAGTAGAAATCTAAGTCGTACGCTGAAACTCTTTAGTCGAGCCGGCGATAATATTTACAAGCCGCCGCTACTCATAAATGATATAAGAATAAAAAATTGTTTAAAAATCGTTATCATTTTTATACCTTTACATTAAATTATATCAATATAATTTTTTTAAATTAATTAAAAGTAATTAAGAAAGAAAAAAATCATATCTAAAAATTTACAAGTGAAAAAAATTTTGTTTGTGTAACTTATCTGGATGGCAGCCACTTAACGTTTATCCAGTAGTTGCCGTCCAAAAAATTATTCAGCACATATCACACATGTTGGAGTGAAATTGCGTTTAAAAAAGCGGGTTGTGGGGGAGTTACCTGTACTGACTGTGCGCTTAATTTACAATTCTAAGTACATTGGCATTACGGCAGAAAATTACGCTAACAAATGTGCTTTTCGAAAGGGTTCGACAATGTTAAGCACACCGGTTTAAGCTGGTATTTTGTACAAGTAATAAAACATTCTGGAGTTATTTTATCAGGCCAATGTTCTCTTGCTTCTTTATGAATTAATTGCTACGCACATTAGCCTTATTAAATATTTCTGGCTTTAAATCAATTATATACAGTTTGCTAATTATTGAAAAATATGAATTGTAAATAAAATACATTTTATTAATACATACCAGTAACAAAGTCGTTTAGAAACCACTTAAAATGCTCGTTGACACTTTTTTTCATCGAAACAATTTAAGCATTTCAAAACAAAAGACCTTCTAAGTTTTTTCGTCTTGTTTATCTTAAACATTTTATGTATTCATAAGCCGGTTTTCTTATTTTCATTTTATGTATGGGCTTAAATTGAGGTGCGAATTCATTGGCTTTTGTTTCGGCCATAAAAGCAACAAGGAAAGAAAATATCCATTGACATGTGTAGTCAAAATCAGCAGAAACAACATACGTAACGTAATTAATTTTTTTCCTGTTGTTTATTTTTAATTCTTACCACTTCACTCGAAGGTTTTTTGTTTTAATAAATTTAAATAATTTAAATGTTTATTAAAATTAGTATGTAAATTGCACAATCAACGTTTTACACAATCAACGTGATACAAGAGCAGGTAAAGGAGGAAAGATGCGCTTTTCAATACCAAATTAGAAATTGGATTAATCACGTACGAGCATGAGTTTGATAAAATATTTAAAACTATTAGATGCAGCCTAATTGTTTTCTTAACTTGTTTTTTTTTATCAATAAATTCGTGACACACGAATACTGGATACTGCAATTAATTTCTAATAAAATTTCATTTAATCGCATTCAAGCATGCAATTATTTTTGAAATATCTTCCGCATTAGATTTTCATTATAATAATTCTAAATAATAGTTTGACGCTTATTGTGTATACATATAAATTTTTATAACGTTGCAAAACTAAAATAAACTTAAAATAAATTTTGACCTTTGAAACGCTTTGTTTTTTCTTGGTAAAACACTTGAAGTTCTGAAACACGCAATTTTATCTAATCTTAAAAACTATGAAGTACTAAAGTTTGGCCATCTCTGTTTTAAAAGCCAAGTTATGACAATTTTAGCTGACTATACTCATAGTCATACGGATGACTAAACATAAACGCGTTACGTACTCGTACTACCACCATTAAATTGTTTACTAAAATGGGAAACAGTGCTGGAAAAAATAATAGCACCGCTAGCATATTGTTCAGATATTTTCTAAAAAAAATCTGAGACCACAAAAAGGAAAAGAAAAGGGGAAAAGGACATTTTTATAAAAGAGTGATTTTGAAAGGCACATCTTTTATCTTTTTAATCTTGGACCAGCACTCAGGCGATGACTCCTACCCATGCGACGCATTGTGTTGGAACTAGAGGAAAGGGATAGTGAGAGAGAATATAACTGGTGAAGTTTCACTATCTTACAACTCTGTTTTAACACATTTCTGATGTCGAGGAGACGTATTAAATTTTGAAGCTTTGTTTAGTATGCAGTTTTAGTAATTATTTTACTTTGTTGGTACTACAGAATACTGACGAAGGAGGGCTCTCTTATTGCTACAGCTGAAGCCGAAACTGTTTTGTGAGCAGTGTCCACGCCTTCGCCACTGAAACCTTCCGACAAAAACAGGCACAAAAGCACATTAGAAAAAATGCAACATGTTTTTATAACTTAGTCCGAAACTGGGCTCGAACCCAGGGCTTTTTTATTTTATAGTCAACGTGCAGACCACTTCAAGCATCACCACTGATGCAGTGTAAATAAAGATATACGTAACGTAATAACCGTAACCCCTGCTCAAGAAGTTGTATGACGCAAAGTGAAGCGACCAGTGTGTGCTGCTTTACTATTTAAACAAATTTTTCGGGATAATTTTGAGGCGGTTGCAGTGCGTATTAGATTTGTGGAAGGTTCCACTGCTGATTGCATGTCAACAAACATATGTAATTCGTACAGGACACTTAAACTGCGTCGTTAAAAATGACAGTTCTTATTTTGAAAAAAAAAATTCTATTTCGTATTGCTCCAATGCACAATACAATTGACGATTTACGTCGAAGAGAACACAACACAAATAGTGGATTTTTTTCCGTGGTTGGGGATACAAATTTCATGTAAATTCCCTGGCGATCTATGAGCTATTGTTCCAAGTTTTGCTATTTTTTGATTATTAATAAATGTTTCTTCAATAAGACACATTGTATATCAGGAAGAGTTCAATTTTTTTGCTGTCCAAACTGTTGGTCGTATTTTGGGAATCATTTCGATAAAAAGCAACGCAATATATGTAAATAACCTTTACGTAAAATACATACCCTTATTCGTCTTCTTTTCTATACCAGTGCCTCGTTTCTGTAACTTGTGAGAAGTTTTCGCACCGACATAAATAAAACAATCATAATGGTTCTCATCCCCTGTTTCACAGGTCAATTCATATAAAAACTGTAATAAACATGAAAAGTTAAGTTCTTGTTGTTTTCCTACTTATTCTGTGTTACACTGGATGATTATAATTTTTTCGATTCGAAAATTTCTCTCATACGTTGCACAACGCAGGCACAGGTAGTAGTAAAGGGAGTGCTACTTTTGTTACCGCAGCTGTGCATTCGTTTATACTATACGTATGGGTACATACATACATACATATTTTCTTCTTATAATTTTGTGTAACTCAAATATGGTCAAAAGGAATTATGGGTGTAAATTCCAGTTAAATACTGAACAATCCAAAACCAAAAAAAAAATGCAAAACTTCTTAAAAACAAACAAATGAATTCTCTTGGTTTCTTTTTCGAGATAATAAAACCTGATTTCTATTAACAACATTCATATCCACTTACTCATTTATTCATAACGAAAACTTCTTAAAGTTAATAAAAGATGAGACAATTCACTTTTTAGCCTGAGAATAGTTACCAGCAACTTAACGAACGCATCGAACTGGTGTCGCCAGCCAGAAATTATATGCTACTCGTAGCTGTCACGATGAGAATTGGCATATTTATTACAGAATTGAACATAATTTATCATCTTTATGAGTTGATGACTAAACTTGGTCAGAAGATGAAAAATTATTATTTATTTATTGACAAGAAAAGCTTTTAATTTCTCGTTGCACATGGAGCGCTAATCGCTATTGGATGAACTAAGAAATGGTATAGCAATAAATCGAATATGATCGGTGGTGGGGGTGTGGGAGTACTGAGGGGCGGAAGACACAGATCACTGGCTCTCAAGAAGGATATTTCAGGTGGAACATTTCTTAAGAGTACTCTCTGACATTAAGTCTGTTCTGAAGAGTTTGAACGGCAATAAGCTGTCATCGAGAAAGAGTGTTACACTGATGTAGATACCGGGACGTAACGGTTAAGAAGGGAGTGAAAACTTGGACTTGCAAGTGAAGAGGAAGTGGAACAGCGATTCACTGTTTGGCTTCAACGGAAAAGGCCTGAAACGGGAGGTGAGATACTGACCAAGCATCCATATAGATAGATATATACACAACATGGTCGGTTTAAAACATTCCAGGAAATTTCTGAATTTTGATGCAAATAGAGCAGAAATGGCTCTAATGCTGGATATAAGTAGCATTCGTCTACTCACAGGAGCTCTTCCGGGTCATTGTGCTTGTAACGAGCATCTTTATAGACTAGGCATCACTAATACGACCATCTGCAGGTGAGGATGATGAATCTTCCCATCACAAATTGTCCGGGAATAATGAACAGGAGAAGAAGGATCTTGGACGTATTCACGCTCATGGATGGGGACCTGCGGTCTCTCCCCCTGAAGAAGATGGTTTGATCCATGAGCGTACTCGACGGTCTATAGACAGTATGGGGTGCACAATAAATTGGGAATGGTGAAGGCCTCCGCCTCAAAATTTAAATTTTATTTTTTTTCAATCTATTCACTATTTTTTTTTAGAACTTTTGACCTGGATTATCTAAACAACAATGAGAAGAACAATCTCTTTAAAGTATTACAAAATGTTCTTATTAATTTATTTCTTAATAACACAAGTACCCATAAATGTTTTCCTCACTTAATCAAACAGAAGAAACCCTTCTCCAGAGCATTGTGTTCGCGTATAATTTTTTTTACTTTTGTGCACATACTTTCTGCATATCAAATTTTATAATATTTCGTAAATAACACTTTAAAGCTCTTCATATTACACTCCAATAAGAATTTCATTGTGAAATTCTCTCAACTTGCCAAATAAACCTTTGAAATTTATTTATAAAAGGAAATGAATCATACTAGTTTTATTGCAAAATTTTTTCTTAGCTTTTCTTTACCACTACGAATCTATAAAATTTTGTTGTCTATATCATTATCTTTTTTTGTATTTGATAAGTCTGGAAAAAAGATATTTAATAAATATTAATTTTTGATTTCAACGTGTTGAA
Source organism: Dexiosoma caninum (assembly GCA_963924685.1). NCBI lineage: Eukaryota > Metazoa > Arthropoda > Insecta > Diptera > Tachinidae > Dexiosoma > Dexiosoma caninum. The sequence goes on along the minus strand of OZ004729.1, from coordinate 24,958,783 downwards.
TTGAAAGTTGCTTTATCAGCGAAATTAGATAAACATCTGCTTGAAATAATTTTTATTTTTTTGTAAAACAAACTCGAAACAGTCAGCGATATTTTACCTTTACGGATAATGTATACATGCGAGAGTTGTCTTTCTAGATTTAGTTTTATGGTAATTCTCACAAGTTCCATAAAATTATTGTTATTCTTTGTTTTTGATATGGGAGTAAAATTGTAGCTCAGAAGTGACATAAAAAAAAAATATATATAAAAACAGTTGAGGTTGTGGGCGTGTCACTTCTCGCGCTCTCATTGTCGACAGAACTCTCTCGAAGCATTTGAGGAATTTATGGCTCGATTATGAATGGCAACTGAAGTTCAGTTTAGTTGCCACCTGGTAACCACAAATTTGTAGTTGCCAAAAAAGTACTAACATGCTGTTGAAATTTATTTAGGGTGGCGATGGCACGATGGATGGTAGTCTGCACGTTGACTACACAACCAAAAAACAGACCTGGGTTCAACCCCAGTTTCAGCCAAATTTTTTAAAATAAAAATAAACATCTCGCATTTTTCTGATGTGCATTAGTGTGTCTTTGTGTGTCAGTTGTTGTCGGAAGGTTTCAGTGGCGAAGGCATAGTCACTGGTCACTGAACAATACCGGCTTCAGCTGATAGCAATCCAAAATCGAATCAGAACGCCCGCCTTCGTCGGTATTGTGTAGCACCGCCGAAGTAAAATAATTATAAAAATGGCTACTAAACCGAAGCTTCAGCACTGCTACTAGTATAAAAACAAATGAACGTGCGAAATCAGAGCTGCAAAATAATTAATTAAGCTTCACCTCCTGTCGTTTCTTCTACTATCCCTTTCCTATAGTTCGCAGCACAATGCTTCGCATGTGTAGGTCCTAGATAAAAAAAAAAAAAAAATTATCAGTTGTCTGTTGCCATCTGTAATACCATATACGGCAACTGCGAACACAACTGAAGTTCGCTTGCCAACCGTAATCGAGCCATTATACTTATTTTGTTTTATTCAACATTTATTTTATTTTATTATTTGGAGTTATTAAAATAAAACGCTCTTTTTGAAAGAGTCATCGGCGATCGACAATGTTTTTCGTGCGAAAGAGTCGATTCAATTTTGAATTAGAACGCTATTAGTATTTTTAAATTTATTTCAGAGAAACCGCAGAGATCATTAATTAAGCTCTGATTTAACCCAAATCTCCTGTTATCTATATTTTGAACTATCATGGACACATTTGTTTAAAAAAGGGTTAGTCCAGCGCTAATCTTCCATGCAAGAATCACGAATTATTAAAAATATTTATAATGGTACTAAAAATAAAAATACAGTGAGACGTCGATTGTCCGTGAATCGATTAACCGGCAATATCAAATATCCGGGGACGAAAAATAATTTTTTGCGTCGATTTAATTTTTTTTTTGGATCGACTACCTCTGACAACCTGTATTATTCGGAATTACAAGCAAAGCTTTTTCCGATTACTTTTGAATAGTCAGAACACAATGTCAATAAAACGAAAAAAAAAATTAATCTCTCGTTTGCTTGTGGTGAGTCTTAAGCATATGCACGTATTTTATTTAGAAATTTGAGATGTCTGAATTGTTAAGTCGCCCATCCATTATAAAATATTATTATTATTCGTCATATTATTTCCGTTTTGCGCGATATTGTGCAATAGAAGTGGCACAATATTTTCAAATATTTATAAAATGGCGCAACTTTCTTAAAATAAAAAGTAAACATACCCTTTTTGTGCAATATTGCCAAGACATGTCCAATAAAAATCAACAGTATTTAGATTTTTGTAAATATATTTTGCCACGTTCGAATATGACGTATAAAGTGAGAAAATGACATACAAAACACAATAAAAATCCAAAGTATTTAAAATTTTTCCAATATATTGTGCCACCTTCGAATATGACATACACATTGGCGATATTATTGTACAATAACATGATTAATCGAGGTCTATTCTAATCCTTAAAACTTAATATTCGTACATAGGAAGGTGGTGGGGGTTAAATTAAAAAATTTGTTTGACGTTTGACGAAGTGAATAATAATATTGGAAATACGATTAAGAGAATTTATTAAGCGACAGAAAAACTGTATTATGTTGGCTTCACTTTCAGCCTCAGAAAGAAGCAGTTACTGTGTTTAAAGTCAAAGTTTGAGAAATGTCTCCAGCGGAAGGAAAAACACTCTTGAAAATTGACTTAAAATGTTTGGAAATTATATTACTGATAATTGTGGAGAGATATTTCAGATTTCCAGTAATGCATATTTTATACTGTGGTAATATAATTTTTATAAAATTGAAAAAGTCAACCTTCGTATAATTTGCATTACGAATTTTAATTATTTTTTTTTTCTTTACTTTACGTACATACTTGTTTTGTAGACGACCTAAATTTTCGTTTCGCTAAAATTTATTAAACTATTTGTTTGATTTTCTTGTTTCTTTAGTTATACAGGGGTTTTTTTATTCCAGTTCTTATATTTTTATTATAAACACCTACATTGTTTACATAAATGATAAATCAAATCAAATTACAATATAATTTTATGAAACTTGTTCTTGATTAAAAAAAAAGTAGACGGTTATGTACTCGTACCAGACAACAGCGGGAACATGATTTATAAAAATATCAACACTGTACAAACAAGCGATATGTCGAACGTAATAATGTCGCAGAAACATAAAGGGGCTCTTGATGTCACCAATCTAAAATTTTAAGCGAATACATTTTCACATGGCGCACATCGTGCTTTTTGATGCTAAATCCTCGTCCACATTATGCAACTTTTGTTGTAAAATTATTGTGTTTTTTGGATGAAAGCGGAGAGGCCAATGAATTGGAAAACGCGATTGACCCGTTTAGGTTAGGTTAGGTCGGCAGGTTGCTGGATGTGAAGCCAGCCCCCTTGGATTCAATTTTATTATGGTGTTATAGTGATACAGACCAGAGTCTCTGCTGGTAATCGAACACAGACCCTACAACTGATAAATTAGTGCACTATTCACTAGACTACCGCTGCACCCGTGTACGGTATGAAGTAAAAATAACGTATTTTTTTTTATTGTTTGGCATACAGCCATAAAGCAATAAAAAATTAAACGGGAATTGGTCTAACATTCTACAAATTTTCTAAGTAAAAGCAACTTTTCAATAGATGAAGTTTTATTTAACATGAACCTAAAGGTCATTATTTTATATCTATTTTTAGAGGCGTACAAAAAGAAATTAATTTCCCATTCAACTGTCAATTAGAATTTTTAATTAGCCCTCATTTCATCGTGCCTAACATTCATTTTCAAAAATAAATAACACATCAAATGTTTATTTGTTTTACGAAAAAAATAAAGATTTGGATAAAATATTGCTTCTTATTTTTATACAATTAACTTTAAAATGACTTCGTTATTGATGTAAATGTTACATAATTCAAAATCCAATGTCGATTTCTTGTAAATAATTGTGTTTTATGGTTACACATACTCTTTTAAATACAATTATGATGGCGCAGAAAACAATCTGTCAACTATTTCCTGTCGGTCTTTATTATGAACGGAATGAACCCTCCTCTTTTAAGTCACTGATAGCATAAGTGTACCATTGAGAACATAACGTACTCATTTCTAAATGAATTGCAGAGTCTTTCCCAATGAACACTAAATAAAATTTTTTTTCTTCGAAAGGGCTAAAAGTTAGAAAGCTAAAATTCACAGTAAAGTAAAATAAAAAAAATATCATATCTTAAATCAACAAGAAATTATTTAAATTAACTTGGAGAAAAAAAAAATAAAAATATAAGCAAGAAGTGTCGGGTCGAGTCAGTCATTAAAATGTGAGTGCAAGTTTTTTAAATGCAAACGAAATCAATTCAATTCCATTGACGTTTCTATGCATTATTTATGTACGTATGTATGTCTTTGCATTTAAAATATTCAAATATTTATACAAACAAAAGAAATTTAACTGATTATGCAGTTTTCTTTTATTTCCTCTTTTTTTCAATGAGTTACATTTTTTCCTGAGTGATTTTGTTGAAGCAACAAAATATACATATTTGCTCCACATTGTTATACTGCAGTTATTAAATATTAAATATTTAAAAATTTTAAAAATATAAAGCACAATCAGTAAATAAATTTAATGAAGAAGAAGAAGAAATTCATGACCAGTAGGAAATTTTTACGAAAAGCAACAAAAAGTTTCCTTCCTACAAAAGCCTCGGCCAATAATGCTACGTTTATACAGATAAGCAGGCTGATTGTACATGAAATTTAAGCTGGTTTATTGTGTTGCCTGATGGTTACTTGGTAACACTATGTACTACATTAGACTGGCTCAAAATTGGGAAAACATTAGGTTGATGTTTTTGTAAGTAAAATAAAAATGTTCGTTTGGGTTTTTACATTGAAACAACAGTAAAAAAAACTCAATTTTGTTTTGTTTTATCTTGGACCAGCACTCAGGAGGTGACCACTACACATGTGCTGGAACTAGAAGAAAGGGATAGTGAGAGAGATGAAAGGTGGAGAAGCTTCACTATCATACAACTTCGCGTTTTTTATTTATAATAGTGCTGCAGCGCCTCTAATGTCAAGGAGACTTATTACATTTTCAAGCTTTGTTTTTAGTAATTATTTTATTCGCTTGTCACACACATTATCGACGAGAGAGGGCCTTCTGATGTGCCTGTGGATTGCTATCAGCTGCAACCGGCACTGTTCAGTGACCATTAACTATGCCTTCACCACTCAAACCTTCCACCAGCAACTGACATAATGTACATCAGAACAAATGCAAAATATTTTTACGACTTAGTCCGAAACTGGGCTCGAACGCAGGACTTTTGATTTTGTAGTCCAGTTGCTAACTACTTCAGCCATCGCCACGCTCATTAAAGTTTGCTTTGCTCTAAATATACCAGTTGACTTCAGTATACTCTTGCGAATTGAACTCGCCAAGATTCTTGCAATTGCGATTTATCTCAAATATTATGCGAGTGTTAGTGTTGTCCAAGTAAATTGCAAATAACAAGTTATTTTGAATTATGACCAAGATGATGTATCAATTATACCGTCAAGCTCATATACTACGATTGTCGAAATATGTTTACATTTTAAGCGCGCCATTGTTTGTTTTACACATTGTTTAATTTCAAAAGTGCAGCTCAAAAACAATTAAAGGAATTTACTTTTTTTTTTTTTTTGCTATTGTAGTCAGCTGTTTTTGACTCGTTAGGATTTTACACAAACAAAGTGAATGTTCTTATTTCTGTTGTTGTAGAATCGAATTGACCTTACGATTGATACATCTTGGTTATGACGTTGTTTGATTAAATGAACGACTTTTATCAAATTGTTCGTCTTCTTAACTTTTGCCGTTTGTATGCTCGTAATGAATAAAAAAGAAACATTTCAAAATTTCTCTTTGAAAGGTAAAAATTGCGAAACTGAAAGTAACATGCAAAGCAATTCTTTACGTGAAGAGCTTCATCTTAAGAAATGGATACATACATGAATTTTTTAACGGTTTCAGCACATGTTTTTCCAATTGGGTAAATTTTGCATTGATTGCCATGACCAAAAATTGCTGCTCGATTTGAAGTTAGCGATTTTCAGAAAAAAAAACTTAACCTAGACCCACTTTCATATTAAATACAAAACGATCGAATTGAATATAAATTTTTTTTAAATAGTTCGATGGCAGATAGTTAAATAAATAACACTTTGGCGAGGTTCGTGTCAAAAGTTTATATAACATCAACAAAATTTCCTGAAATTAATCTATTGACAGTTCTCAATTTTAAAATTTGTTTAAAAGTTTTCAAATAAACAGAAAACAATACAAAATATTTTATATGAATTTATGTTGTTTGTTGGTACCCAGGAAGCGTGTAAACCAAATTCGCTTAAAATAGGTTTAAAAATTGGTTCAAAATTCTCTTGTGGAAACAAGAATGTTAAGATGTCATGTAAGTTAAAGAAAAATTTTATTTTAGTTTGCATTTATTGAGGCTTTTTTTCAATATTCTTATAAAATATTTCAAGCTGCAGTGCAACTTTTGTGTACTTTTTAATATTCTTAAAAATAAAGCAACATAACATTTTTGTTAATTAAAAGAACTTAAAGACAAAAAAAAAAATAATATTAAGAAAAAGAACAATAAAACGGTTTTATTAAAACCTCATTTCTAGCTTCAACGTTGCTATTACTGTTCGCTCAGTATTTTTCGTTTTTTAAAAGACTGAAATATTTTAATAGACCTACAAGACGGTACGTTGAATTAAATAACACAATATTTTGTTTAAAATATTCCGTAGTAAATATGATTTGTCCAAAGCTCGATACACAACAAAATTCTGCATGAAATTGTGAATTATCAAAAGTTTAAGATGCAATTTTTAGTTAAGCAACACTGCTAAATTTAGGAAAGTGAAGAAAATTACTTTTGTTTTTAATGCTGAATTCGGTTTTAGAATGTCGATACGATATGTTTTTTTGTAGCTTAACGAATAGATTTTTGCGGTAAAGACCTGGGGCCAAATCGTTATATTCGTGAACGTAACGACAATCGTACGAATGATAATTACGTGACACGTCAATCGTATGAACGGAGTGGGATTATGACATACGATTGTAAACGTATCGTAATTTTACTTACAATTCGCAATAGGTTTAAACTTCCACAACACTGTGAATGGTATATTACAGTACATCAGTTATAGTGATTCAAATTTTAAATGTAATAAGTAAGTTGTTATTGCATAAAAGGGTAAAATCATAAATTTTTAAATTAAAAATTTAATTCAGTTTGTGGTTTTCTACATTTGATTTACCTAATATCTACATAATTATTTACACATTATTTTGGAGGTTTTTATATTGCAGATTTTTTATTTGTAAATCTAGGTCCGCTATTGCCATATATTTCGCATATTTTTCTATTTTCATTTGAAGCAGGCGTTCTTGGCATTTACATTTGCTTGGAAATCTGTTGCAACTTTTATATTATTTTCCAGCAGCAGCAATTTTTGGTCGGCACCGTTTTTACTTTTTTACTTTTGGTTTTTGAACTTTTTTATAGACGGCATTTTTACTTCAGCTCGGTTCATCACTGTCCAAATTGATATCACTGGAAAGATTAATATTTAATATGTCCACATTGCCAAGTGTTGGCACCGAGTTGTTGCCTTCAACAGCAGCTTCCAGCCCAGCTGCACCAATTAACAGTTCTTCGTATAGCGTTATAAATTTTTCCTCAAAAGGACCGCCACCGGTCCGCTTTTTTGAAAATTTATTAAAAGACAGTTTCTTCTTTGCCTGATATTTCTGGTCAGCGTAAGCCTAAATCACAGAGTCATCAACTACTAATTCTTTTTTTTTTCAATATTTTTACCCTCTTCCACATCTTCACATCTTTAACTGGTGGTCCTACTGCATTGAGACGCTTCGACAACTCATCCCATAGCCCATTGGTTAGCAAATTTTTTTTTGCTAACTGTTGGTGTTCATTCATGAACTCTGCCATTATTTCATTTTGTTGTGGATTCAATTTGTTATAATTAGTCCTAAAAATACAGAAAATACATTAAAAATATAATTTATTCAAAGAAATTTTAGTTTACTTACATTTTTAACGAAATTTAAACAAAACTTTGTATGTATAAGAATTCAATTTTATTAACGGATGGCATTTCGTAAATATCGTACGTTCATTTATACGTTCACGTATGTTATAATACCAAAAATGTGTTTTTACGTGACGAGTTGTACGTTCACGTATGTAACGTAAAAATAAAGAAGTCGTCTAAAAGTTGCTCGAATAGAGGACTGATTTCTTAAGTAAATCTGGATAATTTGGTAGCGCTTTCAAGCATCAATCTATTCGAGACGATTTGCCAGTATAATAGACTGATCATAAATATCGAAAAGCGAGTATGTTAGGTGTTTGACAGTTAACCGTTTCGAAAGTTCTATCGGGGCTAAGAAAAACAACCCAGTGAAAAATATTAGAAGTCAATACTTACGAACTACTTTTGATCTACTTACGAAATAATAATCACTGTTTATTTTCGACTTCTCAGGAAGTTATTAAGAACAACATACAAAAAATTAGTATTAAAATGATTTTATTCCACAAAAATCGTTTATGTTTATTTATTTATATATTTGTACATATATTATATATGTATGTATTTATAAACATTTGACTTTATTATTTAGTAATAAAAACTACAATTCAATTGCATTTCCATCAAATATATTAAATCAGATTACAATTTTCATAGAATTATAATATACTAAAGGGTATCTGGTAGCAGATTTATATTTTCAAACATAAATAAAAAACGTAATAATTGACACAAAGTTTTATTAAGAGCATTGAACGATAAAATGGAAATGACGATTGTATTTTTTAAAGAGTATGTCATCCAGATCCTTTTTTAAAATTTCATGAATAATCGCTCTTGGAAGTCTCAGTGGAACTGCTCTTTTACGTTTTGAAAGTCGCGGATTTTCACGTAAACTCCTTTCAACCAGTTCAATGTTTTCGTATCGACTGGGCCCTGCCCGTGGGGCATTCATAGCCGAAGCAGTTGCGCGGAATCTCTGCACCCACGAACGAATTAAATTTACACTCGGACCATAACTTATTCGCCGAATACCGAACTTTGAACAAAATTGTCGACGAGCAATTACGTAAGAATCTTTACTCTTAAAAAAATGTCTTCACAGCGAACGCGCGATGCTCACTCGACCACTGCGACATCGTGACTGACAAATCCGCACAATCGATAATTCCAACGGCGCCACACTCTCTCTACACCGTTTATTACTTTTTGAAATAATCGTATTTAAAAATATAAATTTCCCACCAGACCCGCTGAACTTCTGCATTAAACCAAAGCAATAAGCAACTTTTTAAGACTCCGTAGGAGTAATAAAAAAGTAGTTGCAATGCTATGATTAACGTCAATTTCTTTTCAACCAAAAGTGCATTGCGGTTTTTGCCGGATTTTGCTCTTTTCATTCAAAACAGTTGCACTCTATTGTTTCCTTGTAGAGCCATTTTGAAGAACTTTAAAAGAAAACTAAAGAACAAGTATTTCTAGGAAATAAAGTGGAAAGTGCTATGCACTTTTTGAGAATCGAAATCCCTGTAAGAAACATTTAAAAAGTTGATTTACTTAACATCGCGAGCATTACTTCGAATTCAATGAATCGGCATCAAACACCAGAACTCCTATGTAAAATGAAGTAGAACGAATTAGATTTTGCACTACGTCCGGATCACAAGTTCAGAATCTTATTGACTTCTATACTCACCTGACCTATACTCTCTCAGATTTTTTATTTAATTAATTTATTTAATTTCATATCAATTTATGGGTGAGCTGCAGAAAATGTATTTTAAGAATGATAGAAATTGCAGTTGCATAAATAAATGCAAAAACCTCTTTCTCGTTCACTAAATATTTATTTAATAATGATGCAATTGGTTAAGTGTTATTTAGTTCTCTGAAGTGCATGATAAATATCATTTGAAAGAATTTCATTAAACTTTTTCTAAATTTCGTGTGGAAAAGTAATTGAAATATAGATGTACATACATATTTACACAAAAAAAATCTTGCAAAAAAAATCGCCCGGTTTTCATATTGGTGGAACATACCAAAACCAGTGGGTTTTCGACTTTTAAACTGCATGCAATAGAAGTAGCAAAAAACTAATTTATTTAAAAAGAAAAGAAAAAAAAAATGCAGACATTCACACACACACACACACACACACACACACACACACACACACACACACACACACACACACACCCCGTGTGGGGTTTGCTGGATCCCCCATCGGGACCCTCCCATCTGGCGAATTGGGGACGCTCACTACGGCCTTCTAGGACGTGGAGGGCACCAGGGAAATAAAATACCTGGGGGTGACCAAAATCTAGCACGGACTGGAGATGATATGGATAATGGCAAGTGAACATGGGTATGACTAGGATGAACCCTGGGCTGGCAGGTGTGGCAGGCTGTTACCTTAGTATACCGGGGTGAAACTTTGTAGAAACGGCTCTCAGGTTAATGTCACATTTGTCTCCCGTCCCGTTAAAACCCTGGCAAGGACTTGGAAGACGCTCTATTCTTCGTGACCATTAAGTTGGTCTTGTAGGCTTAGTTGAGGAGATCCTAATTAGCGCCTGACCTGGCTCTGAACACAGGTGCTCATGAGGCCCTGTGTCAACCCTCGCGAGGACCTCACTGCTTGCAAAGGGACCCTCGGGGTCATCACGGGCGACTGCATTTTCGAGTGTGGATAACGATTCCAAGTGGGGACCCAAACAGGAAAAAATGACGACAACATCGACAACATCGACAACATTGAAAACATTGAAAAACATTGAAAACACCAAAAAAACACCAAAACAACACACACAGGGAAACGATGCTGATTCTATTTTTAGAATCAGTTCAAAAGTCTCTCGGTCGCCGGTGGATACCATGTCACCCATCGGACAGGTAGAACCTAACATGGAAGAGACAACTCCCAACACATTGAGGGAGAGGAGCGCACATACCTACAACAGAGAGGAGGGTGGGACACGGACGTCCCCGCCCACCTTAGTCGCAACCACGCATATAAATACGGCGAACACCGAGAGAAGGACCGATGTTTTCCCCATACTTGGGGAGAAAATTTCGGAACTGCAAGAAATGATTGGAGGGGGAAGGAGGTCGATACATCAGCCACGGCGAAGAGACCAAGGGACGAGAAGGGAAATGGTCGAAAAACACCGCCAAAGAAGACCAAGCCTACCAGCCTGGAAAAACAGGGCAAGGCTGTAATGACAGAGCCTAAAAGAGCACCCAGAGTAGGCGATGCTAAGGAGGTCGCGTTGAAAAACGCTGGCGGTCCCCCCAATAATAGGGATGGGACTAGAGACTGGACAGTGCAGAAGAATCGCAGGAAACCTCCCAGACCGGATGCAATGATCATCAAACCCACGGAGAAACTTTCCTTTGCGGATATCTTACGTAAGGTAAGGGGTGCACCGGAGCTTAAGGCCGTAGGGAATGATGTGCACCTAGTGAGGAAGACACAGCAAGGTGAAATCCTCCTAGAGTTTAGGCGATCAACTGTGGGGACAGCAGAGCAGCACCGGTCCGTGATTAAAAGTGTGCTGGCGGAGGACATTGAGATAAAAACACTCACGCAGGAGGTGGTTTTCGAGCTAAGATATCTCGATGAAGTAGCAACGGAGGAGGAGATACTAGTCGCATGGAGGGAGCAGATAGGTGAGATACACCCCTCTGCGATTAAGGCAATCAGGAGTGTCTCTGGTGGTACCCGAACGGCGATCCTCTCCATCCCCATTGGGCACGCTGGCAGGGTAGAGGAAGTAGGCAAACTGCGTGTTGGATGGACAGTTTGCCGCCTCCTCAGGAAAGTCGTCCCACGAAGATGTTTCCGGTGCCTGGACTTTGGGCATGTGGGAAGAAATTGCCACAGTGAGAGAGACTGGTCCAAGAACTGTTTCAGGTGCGGGAGTCCGGACCACTTGGCTAAAGCATGCCAATGCAACCCACACTGCCTACTCTGCCGAGATCGGCCGAACACCGACGCCAAGCACGTCACGGGAGGACCAAAGTGTCCCAACTACCAAACAGCCCGACGGAAGTTATTGAGTCGGCGAAAATGAGAGTCCTGCAGCTGAACTTAAACCACTGCCAAACCGCGCAAGATTTGCTAGGCCAGACTGTGCGGGACCTAAATGTGGACCTAGCACTATTGAGCGAGCACTATGCGATACCGGGGAACCCCCGCTGGGCTACCAGCAAGTGCAGCAAAGCGTCGATATGGACTTGTGGCAAATTTCCCCTGGAAGGGATAGACGGTGAAAGCGAGTGTTACGTCGGGAGCAGGGTAGACGGAATACACTTCTTCAGCTGCTACTTCCCTCCAAGCCTAACAATGGATGAATATGGGCGTGGACTGGATGACCTCGTCGCTAAGGCGAAGGATCTAGGCCCGGTGGTGATTGCAGGAGATTTCAATGCATGGGCAGTGGAATGGGGCTCTACCTACACGAACCAGAGGGGAGAATGCCTGTTAGAAGCATTTGCAGCACTAGATGTAGTATTGCTAAACTGCGCGCAGAAGGATACCTTTTCTAGAAACGGACGAAGCTCCAAGATAGACCTAACGTTCGTTAGCGATGTGCTTGCCCCCTCAACGGACTGGAGGGTGACCGATGTGTACACGCATAGCGACCACCATGCTATCATCTTTGATGTGGGCGAACGCTCCGGAGGACCAGCTCCACCGATGATTCCGGCAGGTCCCCGGTGGAAGGATTCCACCTTTGATAAGGAAACCTTTGTTTTGGAAATGGCAAACCTTCAATTGGCCGGTACGGCGAATGACAGGGCAACAATGCTCATGAGGCGCGTCGCAGAGGCCTGCAGCGCTTCCATGGCGCGAACGCGGCAACCATCTCGCAGAAGGCAGGTTTACTGGTGGAACGCGGAGATAGCGGGGCTGAGGCAGGATTGCAACCATGCGCGACGTGTATGCCAGAGGGCGAGGAGTCGTTGCAACAACTTCACGCGGCTGCAAGATGGGTATAGGGAAGCAAGATCCCGCTTGAAAAAGGCCATCGCGAGGAGCAAGGCAAGATGTTACAGGGAGATGTGTTCCGATGTGGAGGATAACCCGTGGGGTACGGGTTACAAGGTTGTGATGAGGAAATTGCATAGCTTCCGCCCACCAGGCACAACATGTGCTACTGGGTTAAGGGCAATTGTTGAGGGACTGTTCCCGCTGAGACCCGAAATAACCTATGCTGTACAGGACAGGAACCTCAACGACATGGTCCCAGAAGTCAGCAGCCGCGAAGTCGAGGCAGCGTGCAGGGGAATGAAGCTGAAAAAGGCTCCGGGTGTAGACGGAGTTCCAAACATTGCACTTAAAGCGGCTGTGGAAAGTAATGCGGAGCTGTTTAGGGAGGTTTTTAACTCCTGCGTCCAGGAAAGGACCTTTCCTGCGATATGGAAGAAACAACGGCTAGTCTTGGTACCGAAGGGAAATAATGCACAGGACGCAGCAGGATATCGCCCACTCTGCATGCTTGACACTGCCGGTAAGTTACTGGAGAAGATAATCTGCAGAAGGCTGGAGAAGGCCCTCGATGGGGAAGGTTTATCGGATAGCCAGTTTGGTTTCCGGAAAGCCCGCTCTACAGTTGATGCCATGGAAAAGGTCATAGGCATAGCAAAGGATGCCATCAAGGGTGACCGCTGGCTGGAAGGTGATAAGGAATATTGCGCTATCATCACCTTGGACGTGAAAAATGCCTTCAACTCGGCAGATTGGGACGCTGTGCTGGTTGCTCTGGATGAGAAAAACGTACCGAAATACTTAATAGAGCTGGTTGCGGACTATTTTAAAAATAGAGTTCTCCTGTACGACACAGCTTCCGGCAGGAAGTCCTATGTGGTCTCTGCGGGAGTGCCTCAGGGCTCGGTTTTAGGCCCAATTCTTTGGAACGCTATGTACGATGGTGTACTGAGGGTCGCACTTCCTAACGGTGCCCAGATTGTTGGATTTGCAGACGACATTGCGCTGGTAATACAGGGTAAGCATCTAGACCGACTAGAAGGAGTTTGCAATGATGCAGTCGCAGCCGTGAGAAGCTGGATTGTGAGCGCAGGCCTCAGGCTTGCTGACCACAAAACTGAGGCAATATTGATAAGCAGCAGGAAGAAAATGGAGTACATTACCATAACTGTTGGAGACCAGCGAATACCCTCGAAGCCAGCAATCAAGTACCTGGGCGTAATGATTGACAACAGGCTCACATTTAAGGAACATCTTAAATATGCTGGCAGGAAATGTGCCGTGGCGTCGTGTGCCCTGTCGCGAATAATGCCTAATATGGGGGGTCCACGCCAGGAGAGGAGGCAGCTGTTGGCCAGTGTGGTGAGGTCGATTGCCCTCTATGCAGCCCCCATCTGGGCCGAGGCCATGCTCAGGCCAACCTATAGGGCAGGGATGTATGCTGCCTACAGAAGATGCGCGCTCAGGGTCGCCTCGGCCTTCCGCACAGTGTCCGCGGACGCAGCATTCGTCGTTGCGGGACTGGTGCCACTACAGTACGCTGCGGATATGCAAAAGATGAAGCATGTTGCGAGGAGAGCTGGGGTAGAGAACCCCGACAATCTGGAGGACACCTACTTGGAAGGATGGCAAACTGAGTGGAATACCTCCGCCAGAGGGAGATGGACCCATAGGCTCATACCAAGAGTAGCTGAGTGGGTACAAAGGAAACATGGGCAGGTAAATTTCTACCTGACCCAAATGTTAACCGGCCATGGATGCTTCAGGCAATACCTCCGTAAGTACGGCCATGATGGGGATGATAAATGCGCAGAATGCCCTAACACGGTTGAAACAGTTGAGCATGTGTTCTTTTACTGTCCGCGATATGAGGATCGGAGATGCTCCCTGGGAATTGCAATGGGAGCTCGGATCACCCCGGACAACCTTGTTGGCCAGATGCTGGACAAGGCGGAGAACTGGGACCTTGTGTGCGATTACGCAAGGGAGATCTTAGTGCGCCAGAGATTGGCCGAGAGAGCAAGACATGCAGTAGCAGAAGGCAGCAATCGCTGAACGACCTCTTCCCTGAGGTAATACTTGATGGTGGTTCCGGGGGAGATGGGATGGAGAGAGTACGCTCGAGGCTAGGGTTTAGTACGTAGGCGCAGGGCAGGCCGGAAGGAAAGCCTGGTGAATTGTGAATCGTGCATATTGGTTGGCTCGGGCCGCCAATATCTTTTGAAGATTCCCTAGCCGTAGCTCGTACAGCTAAAAAAAAAAAAAAAAAAAAAAAAAAACACACACACACACACACACGCGCAGTCACAGTCACATACTGTCTATGGCAATGGGCTATTTTTTAATGTAAACACAATTTGCTTGATAGATTTTGTTAATTAATCTAAAAGAATTATAAAATAAGAAAAAAAAGATAAAATTGCTTGCTTAAGAACATGTTTCTTAATAAAAAAATTTCTTTAAAAAGTTAATACTAAATTTCAAATTGCTTAAATTTTTAAAAATAGGCACATGAAAATTAGAAGCATAAAAGCTGCCCTAAAAAAAAAAATAAAAATTAATATTTGTACCTGCCGACAACGTTGTTGATGATGTTCACAAAAATAGAAAAAAAATGCTTAAATATGCCACAGCTAAAGTTTTGGTCGAAACATTTGGTCTTTACAGCTGGCTTTTTATTCAGCACATAAATGCTTTTAAATGTTACAATTTCCCAATTTCTTCTTCCAATATAGAAAAATAATCGATCATTTAAAAGCAGCATAGTGCATGTGTATTAGTCTATCTATCTATGGAAGTTGTGGGTTCGATTCCCGCCCAAATAAGTTTCGCAGTTTGTGTTGTTTAAAAAGAAAATTCGTTTGTTTTTCAAAACCATTCTTAAAATTAATGTATGTTTAGTTTAAGCTCTGTAAGCTCCGAATTATTTATATGAAAATTAAAATAAAAACGCTATATTTCTCCATAACTAAATCCTTTAAGGGAGAGAGTTGAAGTTAGTTTTTTACCTAGATTAGTAGAAGTCGTATCAGGGCACATGTTATAAAAATGACGATACGTCATGAACTATTCTCCCCGCGAGACTTTAGGTACTAACCACAGCCACCACGAATCCAAACCGCAGTAACAGTATCACGAACTCCAACCTTTCTGGGTTAACACGAATTACCCTCTGACCTGGAGCTTCGACGACCTTGTTTCATCAGGCGTTAAATACCGTACTGTAGCCGCGAAACCCTGATCCACTAGGGTCAAGTCGAGATGGAGTAGACAAGGGCTGTTCTTAAACAGCCACAGACTGTAAAGCAGGCCAAATCAAATATCTGCTGGGATCTTGAAGAGTCGCCTATTCTGTCATCTTCAAACCCAGGGAGGTTGGTGCATCACCTTCCCAGTTCATCTTTTGTTGGCCATAAGGTTCATTTATATGTCGACTGCCAAAGACAGGAGTATATATTTTTTTTCAAGTCATGAGAATGTTAGAGAAATACTTTAACTTCTAGAGCAGCGTATTCCTTGTAAAATATACTCGCTTCCTGTTACACTGATACCAGAGATAGGAACGTTCCGTAAGAGATTTACTCAACAAATTATTTGATACGCTTAGCTTACTCACCGCGCGGTCGCTACTGTTCCGTAGATTCATAGGTCCTAAGTGCTATAAAAGCGCCTGCGGTGGTGGCCACATACAACTTGTGTTTTTGTCTTACATCAGCACCAGCCCGTGGCGCTTAATCTGACGGTATTTCAAAAACACGGTTGTGCAAAAGCAACGTCAGACCACCGCCCTCATGACCCAAGAATGATAACAAACAGGTGAGCTCATAAACCAAATACATTTAAATTTCTGGTAAAAAGCATTTAATAGAAAATAAGAAACTTCCAGAAATAAAAAAAAAATCCTCTTTTTTGCCAGCTGTCTTAGAACGCACATGCTCGTATAATTTCTATAAAATTAATTGAAGTATGGCCAAGTTTATTGCATTAAATTGAAACGAAGAGTTTCCTGCCCGAAAAATTGCACAGCCATCTTGAAATAATCTTTTTCAATTAAGCAGTTACAAACTCTCTAACGAATCCCATTAAACAAAAAATAAAAATAAAAAATGTACTCTGCGTGCACTCCATCACCTCTAACAACGAGGTGGAGGTTATAAAACAAAATTGCCTCTAAGTAATGAAAATGAAAGCTTAACTGGGTCATTGGGCAGGCAGAAAAATATGTATAAAAAATAATAAAAAAAAACTTACGTGCAGAGATAAATATTTTATACATACATATTTACATGTAGTATGTATGTATGTATGTATGTATATTTTAAATGGGCTAATGGCTCGTGCACAGAGTCTTCCTTGCTTGCACTCAATCGTTAGTCGTTAGTTTATTCATTTATCATCCATTTATTTCATTCCATTCAGAAGTAGTTTTATCGTTTAGTTTTAACTGCTGCAGTCGCTATTTTCTGTATATATTTTTCTTTTCCTTTTTTTTTTTGTTGCTTATATTTGTATTTATGTTTGGTTTAGTTTTGTTTACTAAATCTAACATTTCATTTCATTTAAGATAAATAATTTAATTTATTTTATTTTTCTCTCATTTCGCTTACATCATAATGCAACATAAAATACGCAGAGCTGCAGCTGATAGTGGGGCAAAAAAAAATAAACATCATTTTACCCGACCGCGCGTATCAATAGAAATTACAAAAAATTTAGTTTTGAAATTTAAAAGTTTCAAATCAGTTCCAATAAATATAAAAGTCCAAACTGATTTTTTAGGGCAAAAAAAGTATGTCAAATATTTTATTAACAATCCAGCACCTGAGTGTGGAAATTTTTTAATTAAGATGCAAATTTAAAATAATTATGCCAATTAGCTAATATGAAGATATTAAATTTTCAAATGTATTTGCAATAACAAATTAATTAGACGGTACTTATCGATATAAAAAAAATA
Organism: Dexiosoma caninum; assembly: GCA_963924685.1. Classification (NCBI taxonomy): domain Eukaryota; kingdom Metazoa; phylum Arthropoda; class Insecta; order Diptera; family Tachinidae; genus Dexiosoma; species Dexiosoma caninum. The sequence continues at coordinate 24,941,174 of OZ004729.1, read as the reverse complement.
TATAAAATATAAAACTTTCCGCTAACCTTAACCCAAATGTGTATCAAAAATGTAAACAATTAAAAATAAACACTTTTCTCGCAAGTTTTCGGCATCGATAACTCTCGAGCCATGTTACAAATTCGATCGAAGTTTGTTAACAATTAAAATTGAGATTTCGATAGATGCGATTATATGAAACTGCTGAACATATCCTATCCTATATACTAAATTTTTAAAACCTGATTTTAACGTTAAAACCACAAACAGCTGATTTTGCGTTCTCACAAAAAGTTTAATTAAATCAGATTTTAACGCACAGTTTGTGTAATAAATTTATTAATTTATTTTCTCCTCCCACAACTCCATGAAATAATTTCCATTATGCTCTACCCAATAGATTCTTTATCTTTTGCAGTTATCATTGTTGTTGTTTTAAATTATTGTAGTGACTGTATTTACTAAAAGTTCTTTTATTGTTTTTATTTCATTGAGCGCCATTTAAATTGCTGTTTTAAATTCTTTAACTTGGTAGCACTGCCTTTAGTACATGAAAATCAGGATTGTATTTTATTAAGTCAACTTAAAACCAATTTAAAAAAAGGTTTGCAGATGATTTTAAGAAAATATTTTTTAAGATAAAACCAGGTTTCAATAGTTGGTTTTAACGCAAAGCCAACTTTTATTTAAATTATTATAAATAAGATTAATTAGATAAAATTAATAAAAATTGAGAAAGAAAAATAAAATAAATAATAAAAAAGATTTAAATTGTTCGCACAACTGACGCCTGCATAAAAATGAAATTAAATATAATTAAAATTTTGTTGTTGTATGTTTTTATATATTCTGTTATAAAACACTGCTTTTAATAAATAAATTTCAAAGACATGTTGACACAATTTTTTTTAACAAAACTTGTATAACAAAAACTCAACTTGTCAATGGATTTTTAATTTTATACACCAGGCCTGAGCCGTAAACAGACAAAAACTTGTTCTGTGATTTGAACTTATATATACAAAATATAAATATAATTATAGTTTTAATAAATATAAAAGAAGTTGTCCCTCCTACATGCCAGTTATTTGCATAGTAAAAATCTGTAACAGAAAACTTAATTGTGAGAAAATAAAAAAAAACTAAGTTTTAAAATGAATTAAATTTGCTCATGGCTGCAGCCAACAATAAAACATAAAAATATCGACATTTTTTTAAATAAATAAATAGCAAAAGAAAACTTCATGTTATATTATTATTATATTCGTACTATACAAAAGTCGTGGAAAAAAATGCAATTATTTGTTACTGGCCAGAATGTTTGCAATCTCTTTATGGCCATTCACGTGGTTTCCTTTTAACCTTTTTCATCTTATTCTATAGAGCTAATATATATTTTATAAGAGTTAAGCCATTAAAAGAACTACTTACTAAATGCAATTAAAATACTGATTTCATTATGAAAAATTTGTTTGTATTATGTTTTTTTTCCTGGACCGGCATTCAGGAGATGACCCCTACACATGCGGTGCATTGTGCCTGAACTAAGAAATAAGGTTTTGGGAGAGTGTGTAGATGAAGTAGTGTTTATGGAAATTCGATTTGCGGGTAGTCGATTCCACATACGTCCAGTTATGCCAAACAAGAAATTTTCTCTGCGCGTTATGCGCATGAATTACTGGGTTTCGGGAACAAGTTCGTTGGTTTCATTAGAACACATCCCATTATAGTAACGATATAACAACGAAAGAACAACGTTTTCTGAACGAGATGGTGAGATATTGGTATCTGGAGTTGTTATTGGTACCGGGAAAGGAGTTAAAGACGTGCATTGCCGGATTGCCATACTTATCGATTGGTCGGTTGGGATATTTTTTTTATTTTATTTTTGTAAGACTACGTAGGCAATAGCTGCAAAAAAAACATACAAAATAAATATTTAATGCAGGGGTTTCATTGCAAATGAACTATTTCAACTTAGCTGAGAAACGCATGATTTTAACACAGCGTGTTCGCGATTGACGAAACAGCACGTCGAATGAATGAGTGCTTATATCGAATGAATGTTCAATGATTTGGTTACATTTTTAGCAAGGGTTCACGGGATTCATTTATTTACGATGATTTGAATGTATTATTAAATTGTTCCCGAAACACGTTTAAAAAATTATTTAAATTAAAATTACAAGTGCGCAGTTTTTTATTTGAATTAAACGGCAGTGTTGAATGCATGAATGAACGTATTCACTTTTTGTTTTGCTGGGTAGGTGTTACCTTTTATAGGAAAGGGATAGAAAAAAGGCTACATTGGTAACCTTGCTGATATGTAACAGCTTACAGCGTTGCCAGATCGACGGGTTTGAAACTACTAAATACATAAATACAAGGTATATATGAACATACGAGTATGAGTATCACTTGCTTTGTCCTTTAGGCAGGTTAGTTTTTGTACCTGTCTTCGTAAACATATTGTCGTAGATTTATTAAATATAAATTAAGAAAAAGACCAACATTAAAATATACATATACATATATATATATATATAAATAAAACGTTTTTAATGAATTTTTTATTATTACAATATTAAATTTATCAATGTCAAAATATTTACAATTTTTTCCATTATTTTTGTTGTATGTATTTATGATTTATAAATAACAACCTTTGGAACAGAATAACAATTATTACGCAAATTGTACAGCGAATAAAAAATATTTTAACAATAAAGTTACAAAACTAAAATCACATCATTGCAGTAGCAGGAAAAAAATTAAAAACAGAAAATAAATAAAAAAAAAGACAGAAATTTTAAAGCTTGTGTACTCGTAACGAAGTCATTGACATGACATGATCATAAAGTTAAATAATAAATGGAAATATCATCTAGAAAATGAAAAGAAGATGGGCAAACAAATGTTTACAATACGAGTTTAAAAAGTTTATAACAAACAGCTGAAAAACAATACAAAAATAGTTTTATATAATAAAATTTTTTATTTTTCTCTGACATTTAAACTGTTTATAAGACGTTTAATGCTGGCAGTTTAAATTAAAACAAGAAAAGAAAAAATTAGATTTTGATTTAATTTGCAGAATTTTACATATGAAGACAAGTAGTTCTGAAAACCACATTTTTTTCATGGTTCCTGATACGTTCTCCGTATGCAGAGAAGAAATATAAGAAAATAGATGCGGAAATTATGGACGTGCAATAGTTAAATCGCAATAAAGGCCCACAAAAAAATGTTTTGCTGACGACAGGATTTTGTTATACAAACAAAACACATAGACCGCAGCAGGCTACCGACGCATATCTGAAAATGATTACTTCGAAGACAACGCAGCTACAATGCTAAACGGTGTAAATTTTTAGATGTCGCCCAAGTAGCTGAAAATATTTTTTTTTTATCTTGGACCAGTGCTCAGCGGAAATACCCTACATATGTCGTACATTGGACTGGAACTAGATTCGATAGAAAGAGAGGGATAGTGTGGAGACTAGACGGTTGGTAAAAAGTGGTAGTAAGATAGAGCTTACTTCACAACTCTGCAGTTGCGTGTTAATTATAAAGCAAAGTTGCGGCGTCTCTGATGTTGTTTTTGACGCATTATTTTTAAGATTAAGGGGGCCATTTTATTTATTATTTTTCTCCGCCGACGTTTTATTGCTCAAATGACGACGAATGAGGGTGCCGTAGCACAGAAAACTCAAAAAAAACTTTTTCTGATTTGACCGGGCTGAGAATCGAACTTTGCAGAGGCAACACGCTGCTTACTCGTAATATTGTAATGTCTGATTAAGTCTTCCTATATCTTTGTGAGCGACGCAAATAGATTAAGTGCTGACAATAAAATACGGTGTTCTGCATTCTTATTGAGATTTTTGCAATAAATAAACTGAATATTCCATACAAAATGTAAATAAAGTTATTGAGTAATAAATACAAAATTCCTATAAATATTGAGTTAAACTTTAAATGCAACCCTTCTAATGACAATTTTTACATGAAAGTCTGTTCAATAAAAAGAAAAAATTCTATAGAATGGAAACGAAATGTCAAAACATTAAATAAAAGACAGAAAAAAATTAAAAAGGGAAGACCAGGGAATTATACCTCAAAACGTTGTTTTTTTAAGCTGAGAAATACTAATTGAGTGAACTAAATTGACTAAAGTAAATATGTGTGAACAATAAATTAAATTGCATAATAAAAATTAAATTCTCTCAATGAAGAATACATGTCTGAACATAGTTTAATTAGCAATGTAAAATAAATGAGAGCCTTAAAACAGACAGACGGAAAAAATTGTAAATAAATTAACAATCAAGAAGTTTTAAATAAATGCATTGATATTTTTTTTAATTTTACGTGATGTAAATATATTTAGAATATGTAATTGTAGCTGCGGTCTTCAATATAAGTAAGTAGCCGACTACAAGGCGACACATGCAGTCAACATTATTAATAGTGTTGTAGTTCAGTAGCCAGCTGCTGCTGTCTATGGCTTTTCATGCTTTAAGCCCAAAGGTCAAATTACGGCATTCAATTTCGATAGAAATTTCTAGACATTTTAAAAGAATTTTGTTTGAAATTTCGATTCCATAATTTGGCTCCAGTACACACTTGGCATTTCTTTTGTTGTCATTCTGGGAGGCCATTATTAAAATTTGTGCAATGCGTCCAATACCTATCGGCAATGACACACACTATAATGTTTGCTTGCAACGTCACAAAATGCCATTGTGTATACCCAGCATTATTAGTCTTTACTAATACACATTCATCATGCAAATTAAATTTTGTGCAATAATTAAATGTGCTTGTGATGATCAGTATGTAATCTACCATATTATTTTTGTATTTTATTATAATAAATAAAAATAATAATGAAGTCGTTAACAATGCAATAAGAAAATATCACTCTAACTGTGGAATGCAATCATAATGTTTTTCTAAATTTGAGGTGTGTTTCTATGCTTGCTTTTATGCTTTTATCTATAATATAACGACAATTGTGTCGTTTATTTCAAGAAATATAAAATAATTATACAGAAATTAAAATGAATATCTTATTTCATCAACTCATCTGAGGGCACGTGCAGTATTGCTAGGCTCTGCTGGACCAACCTCAATATGAGGAAAACTAATTTTCATCTATCCTTGAATCGCATGGCCATTCATTGCACTATCTCGGTTCTCATGGGTCAGTGTCTCATTGGTGGACTTGCCCATGGACTGGATCTTCCGTCGCCTGATTTCTGCAGGAGCTTGTGGGTCTGTGTAGGAGTAGGAGAAGGAGACTATTGCGTACCTCATGTGTGCTCTTGCCATGAAAAGGCGAATGTTATCGAGCTCTCATTTTCTGGGATCGTTGACTGAACTCTTTCAGATGATGTTTTGCGCAATGGCGGTATTTATTTTGGAGTCGGTGTAGTTTCATGACGCCCAAATTCGAGCTTCTCCTTCGCGGATGGTCCGCCGCCTTACATAACCTAACCTAACTTAACTCATGTGCTAAGTCCGAATCAAACCAAGCCAATTCATTTAATATTTTAAGTATATTTACAACCCGTCTAATACTTAATACCTCTTGCAGCAATCACGTCATCATTACGAATATTATTTGGTAACGTAAATAATATTTGTTATAGTTGTACAAATAAATCTTTTTGTAAAGTTAACATTGGTTTTGCCTGCCTGACAATCGAATCATTCAACCAGCCACTCAGTCAACCACGACCACAGCCGACATTGTTTCTTCTCTGTTTGTTTTTATTTTTGTTTTTCATTTAAATTTCTTTTTTTTTTCTCTTTTCCAAATAAATTTAAGTATTCTCCATATGTTCACATTTTAAATTTATTTAATAGTTTTTTCTTTGCTTGAAGTTCAATCGCTATTAAAAAATTATTTAATTATATGTACGAATATATGTATGTATGTATGTATGCACATATATATTTCAGTAATAAATAATAAATAAATAAATTGTATATTTTTAAATTATTAGTGAATAATTTGTTATTTGCACGTTATTTTTGTTTGCGTTCCAAAAATATTAAAAAAATCATTTATTTTTTAGATACAGGAGGACTCAAGTTCAAAGACATTTTATTTATACTCGTATGTGTATTTAGTTTTTTTCTCAGCACAGACCTTAAAAACAATAAGTAATATTTTGATTTTCTTATTGTATAGCTTAGTTTCATACGGTTAAGCTATGTACACACGATTGTTAGATATTACAATATGGTCAGAAAAATTGTCATAAAATGTTTAACAATTTTTATTTAACAACATTGTCATAACGAAGATTGTCAATATATTGTACTACAATAATATTGTCAGGCATATCTAACAATCGTGAGAACTCCCATCATTTCCATTAACAGGTAATTGCCAGATATTGTACGGTCATTTGTTATTGTCAGACGTGCTTAATTTAGTGCACCGTACAATAACACCATTGTCAGATAAATATTTCTATTACCAACGCTGCCCATAAAGACAAGAGACAATAATTTACATCGAATCAGGCAACTTTTGCCATACAATAATCTGACAATTTTTGCTGGTAGATAAATTTGTTGTCGGACAACTCTGTGACAATGACAATTTACCTGTTGGTGCCAATTTTTCATTGTCAGTATCATTGCCATATCTTACAGTTTCGTAACATCTGAAATTCGTCTGTACATAGCTTTCGCTTCAAAATAAATCGACAATTTTTAATAGTTTTTTTTTTGAAATTGCACAGGTGATGTGAATGTGAAGAGTGTATAGAAGAGGCAGGTGGTGATGTGAAGAAAAACACGAAGAGCTTAATTTTGCAGAGCTCTGCAGTTGTATGTTTTTGAGAAAAAATGTAAAGCAAAGTTGCTTCGTCTCTGTCGTTATGTTGACGCATTAATTTTTATTGTAAAAGAGAGCCATTTTGTTTAATATTTCACTTAGACGACGTTTTACTGTGAAATGCCGATGGGCGAAAGAGGGCGCTACTTTTTTTTACTAATACTTCAGAAATATTAAAAAATATTAAAAAGCGGATTTGAACCGCAAATGTTCTGGTTGCAGAGCCAACATGGTAACTATTCAGTCAACAGCACTGATGGCGGTGCATTGAATTATTGATATTAAACATTGAGACGTTTTTCACGGGGTACGACGTTTTTCAGTTGGGCAACCATTTTTTTTTTCATCTTGGTTAAGCATTGTACTGCAACTAGAGGAAACGGATAATTGAGAGAGTTGACGGGTGGTGAAGTTTCACTTTTTTTATGTTTATAGCAGTGTTGCAGCGCCTCTGATGTCAAGGAGACGAATTAAATTTGAAGCTTTGTTTTTTAGTAGCCATTTTTAGCAATTATTTTGCTTCGTTAGTGCTACACAATATCGATGAGAGAGGCCGCTCTGATGTATCTGTGGATTGGTTACAGCTGAAGCCGGTACTGCTGAGTGACCGTGTCTTCGCCACTGAAACCTTCCAAAACCAGCTGACACAAAAGCACATCAGCAAAAATGCGAAATGTTTTCTTGATTTAGCCTAAAACTTAGCTCGAATCCAGAACTTTATAGTTTTGTAGTCAACGTGCAGACTTCTTCAGCCATCGCCAACCTCTGATAGTTATTTTGTGTTTGTTTTAGTCATTCCGTAATTAACGCTTACAAATCCGTTAAATATTTTTGTCAAAACATTCCATACGCCAACAACTCTCACTGTGTACTTTGTTATTAGGGTCGTTATAATCGTCTGTCAGACCAGCAAATTCGACTAACTATGGATTGTTTTCATACTATGTATAATTAGTATCAATTAAGAAGCATTGCAAAGCCCAAGGCCATTGTGTAATTTAACCTTGAAGATGGCTAAGAAATTAAAGATGATAATGGCTTAAAATTATCTCTTCAATAACGTCTCGTTGGCAATGAAAATATTATATTGCGATTTACTTCAATTATTTATTTATTTTTGTTTATAAATAAATACTTTGAATTAAGTTTCAGTCACGTAAAATAAATTAATTGCAATTTAAATAATAATTGAAATGTTTTATTTAAATTTAAATTAGTGCACACTGTATGTATTGTATTTGTGAGCGATATTTTCATCCAAAACTATGCGTGATACGGATAAAATTAAGTGTGCAAGTGAATATGGAGGTAATTAAATATCTCCCGTGGCAGATAATTATTTTTTAGAATTAAACAAAATAGCAGATGTGTAGTTTTTGTAAGACGTATATGTATGTACGTACAAATGTACAAATTTACGTCCACAATAAATCCATCCAGCTGCTATCGTTAACAGACTAAGCTGTTTTAATTTGTTAATACTTTCTGCTTGCCAACTTGCAAATTAAATTCTAAACAATCTTGAGCTTTTAAATCGCTTTTATTTCTCATAACAATTTAAATTAAAAAAAAAAAAAAAATACAAAATTCTCCGAATTCGACTACAAAAATTTATATGAAAATATATAAATGTTTTGAAACTCTCTGAATTAATTAATTTCGAAATAAATAATAAAATTATAATTAATTATTAATAAAAATATTTTGTTTCTTTTCTTTACAGGTATGCATTTTAATGTGAGATAGAATTTCATTGAATATCAAATTTGGTATGTAATAAACGGTGTTTAATTTTACTATTTCCAACAAAGCAATATTTGTTATCTTTATCTTTGTTTCCTGTTTGACTAATCTTTTCAACGTACAGCGGTCAGTTATGACTATGGTGAACAACTTTCAGCATTTGCTGAATTTTGCTCAATATTGACATATTTCACGTTTTCAAGCGATTTTGCTGATTTTATTTTTTTTAAGTTTCTTGATCTTAACCCGCCGACAAGACGAGCAATTTCTTGAATGTTAATATGAGCAATAACTATATAAAACTGCTAGCATTCAACAATGTATTTAGAGGCGGCGAACACGTGCATATCTTACAACATACCAAAAATACGAATAAACTGCAAGAATTTAGCACTATTCTTATTAATAAATTTAGTTTTTATTTAAAAAAATTTTTTAATTCAACTTTGTTAGAAATATGTTGGTTCTTGCAAAAAAAAATATAGTTTGATTTCAATTTCACAGCTTGTGTAAGAGATTATTGCTCAGCAATATCTTCTAGCAATTATTGCAGAATATATTTATTCTAAAACATAGTTGTGCGGTCGACACGTTAATATCTTGCGTTGGTAATAAAATTTGAGAGTTGCCACGGCAATGGTTGTCAAACTTATTGCTCGTGTGGTTGGGGTGTAAGACTTGGTAGCTATGTGGCTATGCTTTTTCATATATCTCTTATTTTTGGCTCCACTTTTTGCATTTTCTGGCTCCACTAGACAAAACTTAAAACACTTTAAATGAATATGTGCTTTCTTTTGTCCCAAGACTTGCTTATGGAGTTTTGTCTAAACGGTCAATTATCACGAGCGCCAAAGAGTTTTATACATTTTTTTATAACACTGTAATTCATCAAGCCGTGAAGAAATTTGAGTGATTGTTTCACCATTCAATAGATCTGGAAATCAAGCACAAGCTTTCATCGTTCTACTTTCACTCCTACTAAATTATATTTATATTTGCAACCGTTCTGTCTCAACACTTATGGTGATTGCTTTAATTCCGTAAAAATTACATCTTCTTCAAATGTACATATATAAAATGTCTTATAGTGTTTTCACACCAAAAGTTAAAACCACAAACAGCTGATTATGCGTTCTCACTATAAGTTTAATTAATTCATGTTTTAACTCACAGTTTGTGTTATAAAATTTCATTATTTTCTTCTTACACAACCCGATGAAAGAATTTTAATTAACTTCCTTTCCTTTTGCACTATTTTATTGTTGTTGCTGCTGCGTCCATTGTTTTACATTATTGTAGTGACTTTATTTACCAAATTTTTCTTTATTTTTTTTGTTTGTTACATTGGGCGTCATTTAAATTGCCAGCTGTTTTAAATTTTTTAACTTGGTAGCACTGCCATGAAAATCAAGGTTGTATTTCATTAAATCAATTTAAAACCAATTCAAAAAAGGTTTCCAAATGGTTTTAAGAAAATATTTTTATATGGTAAAACCATAGTTGGTTGCTTTTAACGTAAAAACACTTTTTACATGGCATTCTCAACACTCTATATGTACATATATTGGTTATAAAGTGTGTTTGATTTCACCATTACTACGGGTGATTTTGAATAAAAAATTTTACCCTTTCCGAGAGTAAAACATTTTGCAGTAAACTGCACGTTTTTAAAAACAATGATGCTTGTTTTTTGGTTGGAAAGAAAACAAAATTAATAAATAATATTGTTGTCCCAATTGCACCTAGGAGTTCATAAGTGGAATAACTAGTTTAGCCAAGTTCCAAGGCTGAAATAGTTCCAATAGTGAAATAATCATTAAAATCGCTCTCGCCGTTAACATGTTAAAGAGTTTTTGTATAGTTTAGTGACTACAAGCGCTTCTTATCACATACAAGGAAAACCGTCCGATAATTCATGCGTCGCTATGTCTAAGGTGAACAATTTCCAGTATTTGCTAAATTTTTCTAAAGCTGCATATTTTTTTTTTTTTTTTTTTTTTTTTTTATCTAGGACCAGCACTCAGGAGATGACTCCTACACATGCGAAGCATTGTGCTGGGAACTATAGGAAAGGGATAGTAGAAGAAACGACAGGAGGTGAAGCTTAATTAAGTATTATGCACCTCTGCTTTCGCACGTTCTTTTGTTTTTTTTATACTCGTAGCAGTGCTGAAGCTTCGCTTTAGTAGCTATTTTTATTATTATTTTACTTCGCTGGTGCTACACAATACCGACGAAGGAGGGCGTTCTGATGTGATTGTGGATTGCTATCAGCTGAAGCCGGTATTGTTCAGTGACCAGTGACTATGCCTTCGCCACTGAAACCTTCCGACAACAACTGACACACAAAAACACACTAATGCACATCAGAAAAATGCGAGATGTTTATTTTTATTTAAAAATTTTTTTGTCTGAAACTGGGGTTGAACCAGTTGGTTGTGTAGTCAACGTGCAGACTACCATCCATCGTGCCATCGCCACCCTCAGGCGTGGCGATGGTTGTGGTAGTTAGCACGTTGACTACAAAACCAAAAGCCCTGGGTTCAACCCCAGTTTCAGACTGAATTATAAAACCACTTCGCATTTTTCTGGTGTGCAGTAGTGGGGTTTTGTGTTGGTTGTTGTCAAACTGTTTCGGTGGCGAAGGCATAGTCACTGGTCACTGAACGAACAGTACCGGCTTCAGCTGACACTAATCCACAAGTAGCATCAGAGCGCCCTCCTTCGTCGGTATTGTGTAGCATCATCGGCGAAGTAAAATAATTAATAAAATGTCTACCAAATACAGCTTCAAAAATGTAATGCGTTTCCTTAATATCACAGGCTCTGCAACACAGCTATTAAACAAGAAACGTGCAAAAGCAGTATTGTAAAAATAATGAAGCCTTCTTCTATCTATCCCTTCACCACCTGTAATCTCTATCACTATTCGTTTTTTAATGTTTTCAAGGGATTTTGCTGATTTTATAAGTTTGTGTTTTTTACCTTTTTTTTTTGCCATTATTTCAACTTTTTATACTTTTTTTTATATACATATATATTTACTTTACTTTTTAAGTTTCCCGTATTAATAAATATATCCATAGTTCCAATGCAAGAAGTTTTCTACCGGTACATTATCGCCTGGTGAACAATGGTTAAATACGCTTCCGTTTGTTTCATCGTGTGATTTGGAACGTATTTTTTTCTGCATATTTAGCAAACCAAAGGAGAACTTTTAAAGTGGAAAATTTGAAAAGACTCACGTCCAATTATATGATACATTTTTTTGGCTTTAAAATTACATTTTTGAAATTAAATTTATAGAATTTCTCTTATTTTTCCAATTAATAAAAAAGTAAATGTTGAATTTAAAAACTTATCGTGCGTTTTCAAGGGGTTTTCATGCTTATTTAAGTGCTTAAAACAGTTTGTTCGTGCTGAAAACTGTTCGCTCTAGTTGTGGCCCATGACAGTGACCAAACACACACATTACATTGTTGAAAGAAAAACTAATAATGCAATGGTGGAATTTATAGGTTTTAGAGTTTAATTTAAAAATAAAAAGAGAGAGAGAGAGAGCGAAAAGGAACCCAACAAAAAGCCAATTAAATCAAACTTCTTTTTTGTGTTTCAAAGAAAAATAAAAACTGAATGTCTCTTTACTTGGGAATAATGTCACAAAAAGGGTCAATGGATCATAAAATATGTACAACCGCTGCTGCAATCTGCAAATACTATAAAGAAATTATAAAAAAAGAATATATGACATTAAGGGCAGAGATGAATAGAATGAATGAGCATTGAAGTTGAAATAAGTCTGAGTACTTAATTAATTAATTGCTGCTCCTCAACTGCAGTTTCTTTTCTTCGGAATGTTTTAACTTATTTCTTTGGTTTACTATTTATATAGGAAGAGGGACGCCATCCCCTCCTTTCGATGCAAATTCCTGATCTTTATCTTCAAGAAAAAGTGCCAATGCACTTTCCCAATATTTCTTAAAAACAGTACCGGCTTCCGCTGATACTGATCCACTCATAACATCAGAGCGTCCTCCTTCGACGGTATTGTGTAGCATCATTAGCGAAGTAAAATAATTAATGAAATGGCTACTAAAACAAAGTTGATGAAGTCTCCTTGACATCAGCGGCGCTGCAGTACTGCTATAAACAAAAAGAAAATAAAACATGTAAAAGCAGAGTGGACCTTCACCGCCTATCATCTTTCTCACTATTCCTTTCCCCTAATTCCAGAACAATGCGTGACATGTGTAGGGGTCATCTCCTAAGTGCCGGTCCAAGATAAAAATAAAAAAGTATACATATACAGGCTGGTCCAAAATGAGCTAAGGTGTTTGAATTCTTTACAACATTTTTATTTTATTTGTTTTGTTTTCAGTAGTTTGTAATGAAGACTTGGGGAATTTAAAATTGGACAGTACACAACGACTTGATTAAGCAATTTATTTTCGTCAAAAAGCAGAAGAAAATCATGATTTTATTCATAATTTAATTATGAGCGACGAAGCTAATAAGCAAAACTGCAGGTGCTACGGAAAATCGAAGAGTAGTTCAACAGCGAAAATTACACTCCTAAATGTACCGGTTGGTGCGGTGTTTCGTCGGAAGGGATAACTGGCCCATATTTGTATGAAAATGAACACGGTGTCGCCGTTTCCATCACTGGTGTTAGATATCAAACAATGTTGGCAAATTTTTTAAGGCCAGCCCCGTGTAAAACTATCCACAGGTATGGTCCCAAAAGGATGGAGTCACAGCGCACACTTCGAGGGACACAATGGCTCTTTTACGCGATATCTTTGGTGAACGAATTATTTCCCGTACAAGCGATTTTAATTGGCCTCCGCGTTCACCGGATTTAACCGCTCCAGACTGTTTCCTTTGGGGTTATTTGAAAGGAAACGTCTATATTAATACGCGACGAAATCAACAATATAACACCTGACGTTTTGCAAAAGGTTATGGAAAATATTTTGGAAAGAGCACGAATATGCGAATCAGAAAATTACCACCACTTGCGAAATATAATTTTTCATAATTAAATTAAAAATATTCTCCATTGATATACTGTATTTAAAATAAAAAAAAATGTAATAATAATGTCTTAAATAAGAAATTATAATGAAGTCAAACCCCTTCGGTCATTTTGGCCGACCCTGTATAAATAATCATAATTCCTTCTGACTCGCGTTGAATAAATATGAAAAAGAATATATTTAACCTGAATGGAAGTGAAGAAATTATGTTAAATGAAATTTTTTTTTATTTTCTTTGTATATTCATTATTAATATATTCTTTAATTTTTATTGATGAAGAATTTAAAATGTGTTTAAGCTGAACTAATTACACCTTCACGCTCATGCATGTCAATGTGATTAAAGAATAAACAGAAAAATTTAAAATCAAGTTTCAATTAAAAAATAGAAAATTGAATCCAAATAATAATTAGATTTGAACCTATCACGAAAATAACAGCACCAATTAACAGGTTTAATTAAAAAAATTGAAATTTTTTTTCTGATTGACCATTTTATGGTAGGCTAATTGAAATAAACGTGAATTCATTTAAAATGCAAATACTCGATTGGGAAAAATTCAACTACATATTATTTTATATTAATTGTTAAATATGTACATACATAAATATGTGTGCAGTGCAATATTTCGAAACTTTTTGTTTGTTTTTCTTTTTTATGCCGATCACGGTTGTTGATCAAGCTCATCATCAATTCAAGTGGGTGGTATGTCCTTAATAGAAAATGTAATTACATATCTTCTTATATACTGCAAAATAGTTTTCCGTTCCCCAGGAATACGTGTACTATTCTCAAATCTTTTTTACTGTTAAACTAGTCGAACTGATCGCTATCCTTCTATTAAACTTTCGCCTACACAGGCAACCTCGCAAACACAAAGGAAAAAAATACACAGAATTTAATAAAAGGAAAAAATTATTTATTGCAGGCATTTAAGCAAACATTGAATTAATCAGACATTAAAAAAAAAAATTAAAATTATTCAAGCAACCACCACCATGAGCTACTAGCAGTAGTTGACCGCACCAGCATCTCATTGGAGGTTTTTATTTCTATTTCATACTCTTATACATACGTTTTTTTCTTTAATGTTTAAGGGTACTTGAGGAAGTCTTGAGAGTAGAAACTCTCAACAGCAAATAAATTTTTATTAAATTCATCGTCATAATGAACAAGATCATCAGTAACAGCATTAAAACTTACGTTAACTAAGTATGTCGTGATCATTATTTTTTCAACATCAGCCAATAAGAAATACTGCTGAAAGTTAAATTTTTTAATTTTCTTCTATATTTTTTTCCATAAATTTTATTTAAATTTGTTACACTCCTTTACTTAAAACGAGAAAAAAGTAAATAACTAAATCAATAAAAGTTAAACAATCGACATTCAAAATAAAACAAATCAAAATGAAACGAAATTACTTTCACCATTAACATTTGTTAACTTCGTTTGCATTAATTATTCATAAATATTTGAAAAAATTTCATTTTTCATTCTATTACAGCGGGAAAAATTCAAATATGTGAATGGTATGGATTTTGCTTCTCTAATTCTTTTGATAAAAAATAGAAAACCGAATTTTTTTTCAGTAAATTTGCAAGTGTTATTGGTTTTGGTTTTGGCAAGGGGTAGAGGCAGTAGTGTTTATGAACATTCGATTTGAATGTCCTCACGTCAGAAGTGACAGGAAATATAGAACAACGGAATGTAATGACGGAATGGCATCATTGGAATTTCCGTCACACGGATGGAAACCTACGATGGGTATATTTTCCGCCGTGACTTTGTACAAATTAGAAATGTCAACGTTTCACGATATGGCGATGGCTGAAGTAGTCTGCACGTTGACTACAAAACATAGGGGGTTCTGGGTTCGACCCCAGTATCAGACTAAGTCCTAAAAATATTTCGCATTTTTTCTGATTTGCATCTTCGTGTCAGTTGTAGTCGGAAGGTTTCAGTGACGAAGGCATAGCCACTGGTCACTGAACAGTACCGGCTTCAGCTGTAACCAATCCACAGGCACATCAGAGCGCCCGTGGTTCGTCGGTATTGTGTAGCACCAGCGAAGTAAAATAATTACTAAAAATGGCTACTAAAAGAAAGCTTCAAAATTGAATACGTCTCCTTGACATCACAAATACAAACAAACTTTCACTCACCAACGTATAGTGTCTTTAACATGAAAAGGTGCAATGACTAAGTGTTTCCGTTCCAATATGAAAAAAATATATGGGGAATGCTGCAAATTAGCAGGAACTTGGCTGTCTTGGCCTAAATTTTTTTTAAAAGAACTTGTCATTATTTTCACATTTACGTTTTTGTGCGGATAGTTATTTCACCATTGTACATAAGTTAACGAATTCTTGAGCTTATGTGTTTTGTTGCTATTACTTTTTCGGAAAACGTTTTTGTAACGCTGAACGGGGAATCGGGAAAGGACTAATAGTTTTTATATAAATTATTTTAAAATATTTTAGAACAAGTAAGCCAGCGAGGCCGTTTGTAATACAATTTAGTGAAAAGTGGATGATGCGTAGAAAGAGAAAGAATAGTGAAAGCAACATGCAAAATTACGAGTACAATAATGCAAAATAGCCTACATTTTTGTTAATAAATATTTTTTAAACAATGGTCCCTGTCATGGCATTTAATCCATCACGTTATATTTTTGTTTTCATAGTTGGTACAAAAACATAAAAGGCATCTTCCATGCCTGGTCCGCCAAGTTTTTTCATAGAGCTGCGAATCGGAGAAATTATTTACAGACTACACGGGCATACCTCGAGGCAATTAATTTTTCTCCAACACCGCCCTATACATCAGGAAGAATTTCAACGATGGCTTGTATTATATGAACAGTTCTTAGCTGCTTGGCATCTGTAGTGACGTGGAGATGGTTACACTTCGAGCACCATTTGATATAATTTTTTGCGTATATTTCAACATGAAATTTTATATATTTTTTTATTGGAAAATAGAATAAAATTTTAACTTCTGTTGCCATTAGTGACAAATAACAATGTCAAGTAGAAAGCGCGAAAGGATTAGAAGAAAACTAAAGCTTTTAGATTTTTACTTAATAAAATCGTAAAGTCAACTTTGTCCTCTATTTAAAAATATATTCCACATGCCAATACATTAGTTGCTTTAAACAAGGTGGCGCAAAAGTAATGCCATAATTTCAACTGGCTGCCATTTTGTTATGAATGAAAAATAAGAAGTTTATTTGAATGTGTACAAAGTTTATTTGAATCTGTCAGCAATTTGGCGATTTTTTTTTCAATGTTATCTTTCAAGACTTGCAGGCTCCTGGTTTCATGTAGTTGACAAAATACATTTAGATCTGGCTTTTTGGATAGTTAATTGAAATTGTCAGAAGGGAAGATAGTGTCTCAAAATCTCCATCGTTGTCTCCTGTTGAAACTCAATGCAACATCTTGCTGGAAAAAACTCGTTCAGCATCTTGTTGTACCGCCCACCAGTCATGCTCTAAAAAAAATTATGCCAATCACTTTTTCAATGCAAATGCATGTTGATTTTCTGTGCTTCATCACCAGCCGCATAAAAAGGCGGCCGCTGAACAGGACCACTTCTAGAAATAAAGTTGTCACCAAATTGATTTTGCAAGAAATCGATTGTTAAGCGCACTGTACAGTAAGTTACGCCGTCTTGTTGGAATGGAAACAAATGTCATTGATGTTTAACTGATTAATTTTTGGAAACAAAAAAAAGGACAACAAATTAAGGACGACGACAAATCGGCATTTTGGGGTCTTCTTTAATATTTGCCCCTACAGCGGCAATATTCTATTGGACACGTACATTTCTTTGTCTTGCTGATGGTTTTCCATAGAGAAGAGTACAATTAGTTCGCAAACGATGGATTATATTGACTGTAAAATGGGCGAAGTGTCTATGAACTTCGCGAGCAGATTTATTTTTTCCAAA
Organism: Dexiosoma caninum; assembly: GCA_963924685.1. Lineage (NCBI taxonomy): Eukaryota > Metazoa > Arthropoda > Insecta > Diptera > Tachinidae > Dexiosoma > Dexiosoma caninum. The sequence goes on along the minus strand of OZ004729.1, from coordinate 24,923,608 downwards.
ATAAATTCCATAATTCCAAGGCGTTCTTCAGGCGTTAAATGATTTATGTTGATGTATTGCCAAACCTCACTGAACAGAAATGTCAACATAGTTTGACACTCTCAGCTGTCCAACCATATCGATATTGTAGTTCTAAAAAAACAGCCGATATTTACATCATTAATGTCAAACTGCAGTAACATGTAATACTTACTGTAAAAATGGCAAGCATAAACCATTTTGAATATAATATTTTCTTCCAAGGTGGTCATACTGTTATTTGACCTTGTCACCTTCACCTGTGTTGTTCACAAGATGATAATTTCAAAAAAAAACATTAAAATTTCTGGCTAATGTATTTTAGTAACATTTTGTTTTTGCAGAATATTTTTGAAAACGGCAAAAGCAGTTACAGCCGTAAAAATATTATTTACAACATAAAATTGCATTTTAGTTGTTGGAATTTTCTTGTTTTAAATTTAAACTAAACGTTTTGAATACTATTAGAGTGAGTCACACGCTAACATTCCTGCGAATTGCTGCAGAAAAAAAATTTTCCCAGAAAACTGTTAAAGTTAAAATAATGCCTATTCATTTATCGATATGAAAGTCTGTTGCTCAAGTGTGTCTAGTCCCAACAGCAAGATCAAGTCAACAGGCCACCAATTATACGGACAACCAACAAGCAACCCAAAAGCGGCAACTGACACCCAGCTGTTGTTTAATTTCAAATGAAAAAAAAAAAATAACCGGTTATGTTTTTTCTGTTAAATAAGTAGTTAACATTTTTTTCAAATAAATTTTTTGAGTATTGATTTCTTTCAATTGAATTAAACCTTCGAAAGAATGGAAATTAGACACGCATATAAAGTGCACGACAAAATGATAAGGTACATTACTACCTACCCAACAAAAAAATACGTACAAAAGAAATAGTGAATTCAGGGGTTCTATTGCAAATGAACTGGTTTCATTTATCATTGGCAGCACGCGTTCACATTTAGCAAACCAGCTTGTGATTTAAATGAGTGCTTAGAACTCATTAATGTTCCATACTTTGATTACGTTGGAGCAAGTGTGCACATTTAACAAAACAGTTCGTCATGAATACAAGACAAACTACAAAAATTAATTTGCAACTCCGCAGTTGTTCATATGAATTAATCGGCAGACTTGAATGTAGTTTTTATGAGTTCAATAATTACTTTTGAACTCTTATGTTAACATGTTAAGATGGCATTAAAAATTAATTCATATAAAGAAGTCAGCTTTAGAAGTCATGAAAATACCAATTCATAGTGTACGCATTCACTTTTTTTTGCTGGCTACTTAAAAATATTATACTATTAAGAATTACCTTAAAAGTTTTCTAAAACTATGGGAACATTTTATGTCAAATAGACAACCAACAAAGTTGTTCAGATATTTTTTCATATTTAGCCAAACGATACTTCCATCAGGTATGCGATATCGAACGAAATTCCAATAAATAAAACGTCATATTGCGTATAATTGATTACATACCCTAATCCGGATTATCGAATAAAAATGTAAAAACATTGTTCTTGTAAAAAATGCTTTTAAAACACATTCGATGATGTATTAGCGCATTCACAGTTCGTAGTAAAGATATTTTAGAAAAATAACAAAATGTATTGATTTGCTAAATCTACATGAGCTAAACATTCCGTTATGGACATTTTATAAAAAAGTAACAACATACATACTTAATTTTTGCAAGTCCTGAAAATAGCAATAAAAATCTTAAAGCTATAGCATTCTAAATTTAAATTAAACCTTTTTCAAATTAAACGAAACTTTATTTAATATAAACAAAATTTTTTTCAAAATAAATTTACTTTTTCCAAAGTAAATCAACCTTTTTTTTAAATTAAGAAGAACTTTATTCAAATACAATTAAACATTTTTCAAATTCAATAAAACTAAAAAAAAAACAGTAAAAATAAGTAAAGTCGATTAAGTCACACTTAATGGAGAGGGTGCCCACTCGCCGCTTTATTAATTTGGATGATCATGTCAATGACATACTCTCACAATCATTTTGATTAATCTGTGCGATACTTTCCTCAATTACACTTCCAATACTACGTTCCCGGCGGAGGCCGTGAGGATAGCTGGGGGGCTGTCGGATAGACAGCATTGCTTCAGACCTGGCAGGTCAACGCTCGGGGCGATTGCTGATGTGGTTGAGTGCTTCGAGCGCGCTCAGAGCGAGAGGCGCTATTATCCGAAGCGCATAGTTGTCCTGGCAACACTCGACGTTCGGAATGCCTTCAACAGCCTACGATGGGCTGATGTTCTAGAGGCGCTACGGGGGAGGTTTCGTATTCCCGGATACTTGTATAGAATTCTCCGTAGTTATCTGGACGATCGGGTACTGTTGTACGATACGCCGACGGGGCGGAGGAGCAGGACGATCACGTCCGGCGCGGCCCAGGGATCTGTGCTGGGCCCGGACCTATGGAATCTGACCTACGATGGTATCTTTGGGGTGGAAATGCTCGTGGGATACGCGGATCATATAGCGGCGGTGATCTTGGCGCGGGATATGGATGACGCCAGGGGGAAGCTGAACCGGGTCATGATTAGGACCCGGAAGTGGCTTGAGGACCACGGCTTGGAATTGGCCGGGGAGAAGACCGAGGTGATGTTGATGACGCGGGCACACATACCACTCGATGTCGGCATGCAGATAGGGGATGTGTCTCTGGTTACCCAGAGTGCCATAAGGTATTTGGGCGTCAGACTCGACTGTAGGCTGACTTACTGGGCCCAAATACGGCATGTGGCGACTAAGGCGGCGAAGATGACTGGCATGTTGAGCAGACTCATGGCGAATGTCGGAGGCCCAACACAGAGCAAGAGGAGGCTGATTATGGCGGTCACGAAGTCGATCTTGCTGCATGGGAGCGAGATTTGGGGAAATGTACTGGGTGAGAGAACCAAACGCAGGGTACTCGAGGCGGTACAGCGGACGGCGGCCCTTAGGGTTGCTTCGGCTTACCGCAAGGTCTCGGGCGCTGCGGTTCTGGTGATATGTGGGGAAATACCCATAGACCTCTTGGCGCGCGAGCGGTGGGTGGCTTGGAACTCGAGGGGGGAGGGCGCTGGTGTTGGTGCTATTGGTCTGAGACCCCAAACTGTCCGGCGATGGATTCGGAGGAAATTTGGGGAAGTTAACTACTTCCTGACACAATTCCTCTCGGGCCACGGATACTTCCGAAAGTACCTGTATCGGAAGGGCAGAGCAGATGGTCCCGACTGCATTTACTGTGGTATTACGGATGATGATGCAGAACACACTTTCCTCGACTGCACCAGGTGGCATACTGAGAGAGGTGCAATGGCGCAGCGGGTTGGCGGGTTCGCTCCTGCCACCGTGATAGGGAGGATGCTCGATTGTGAAGACGATAGGGACGCTGTGGCACAGTACGTGGGATACGTTCTGCGGAGGAAGAAGAGGGACCTCGATGCGCTGCTGCATAGCGTGGCCCCCTCTGACGTGGACCAGGCGATACGGGCCGGGGCCATGGCGCCGGCTGCAAACTTGGCGGACCCAGACGTGGGTGAGTGAGAGTGGTCCTGATTGGGACGTGGCTCTGGGCCTTCCCGAAGTAATGCGGAAAGCGGTCCCGGGGAGGAATCTACCCAGAGGAGGAGGAGGGAATTTTTTAGTGGCAACACCACTCGACGCAGAAGACGACGGTCTCTGTAAGTGCGAAGGCATTTTCAACCCTACCTCACACGCAAAAAAAAAAAAAAAAAAAAAACTACGTTCAATGGTAACATGACTTAATAATGATCGGGCATGGAATTTTAACTTAGAAACTGCCTTCTCTATCGGGTTCAGCATAAAAGAATAGGGCGGTAAAAATTTCAAGGTACAACTACTATTGTCAATCATATTTCGAATTTCTTGTGATTTATGGATTCTGGCATTATCCATAATTAAAAATGAATTTTGCAACTCTGGGATGCTTAAAATCTTGTCCAAGAGTTCCCAAAGAAATTTTTGGAGACGGACCGAATTCACGGTGGAAAGAGCAAAAATTTTTTTGTAAGCATGCATGCCGCAATTAGAGGTACGTTCCTTCCCCTCACGCTTGGCACCATAACATGAGCTCTGACACCTACTTTGGCTCGTGCTTGTAAACGCGCTAAATGTAATTTGAAGCCGCACTCATCTACAAAAACCATTTTTTCCTTTTGTTGCGAAGAAGCAAAATCCCTGAAAAATTAAATGGTTTATTTTAATTTGAAAAATGTTTAATTGTATTTGAATAAAGTTCTTCTTAATTTAAAAAAAATTTTATTTACTTTGAAAAAGTTTCGTGGAACTTTCTATATGACACAGTAACAAAAAAAAATATTTTATGAAATATTAACGGATAATATTTCATATCTATTTGCCAATATATAGTTATTTATATATAAATTTAAGTTTTTAGTAATTATTTTACTTCGCTGGTGCTGCAGAATAAAAGATGTAATAGGGCGCTCTGGCGTGCCTGTGCAATGCTTACAGGTGAAGCCGGTACTGTTCAGTGACCAGTGACTTTGCCTTCGCCACTGAAACCTTCCGACAACACCTGACACAAGCTTCACTAATGCACATCAGAAAAAATGCGATCTGTTGTTATGACTTAGTTTGAAACTGGTGTCGAACCCAGGACTTTTTGATTTTGTAATCAACGTGCTAACTACTTCAGCCATCGTCACCACTGACATTTTCCCTCAGTTCAACCACCGTTCTATTTATCCTCAGCGTAGGGAATTTCACCTTCCTCTTTCTCGTGAAGGGTAGAATTATGTTCTTATTGGGGTTGATTGACAGCCCTTCCTTTCTGCACCACTCCCAGGTAGTCTGCAAGACATTCTGCATCAAGTCCGTTAAAGTGGTGTTACACCAAATATATATTTTATGTCTTTTCTTTTTGCCATGTATCGCTTTACATTAATACAACTCGTCAAAAAAGCAATGCCATTCCGTTGTATTAAGTCAACGTGAAAATTATCGAATATATTGCGATCGAATTTTTCTAAGCACGTGACTGTGGTCGTAAAAGAGAGTATATATAAAGTTCGATTAAGTCAATAAATTTTTTACCACATTAATAATGGCACATCCTGTAATTAATTGTGCTAAAATTGTATTGGTGCCAAAAAAGGATTTTAATATCGCTGAACGTATATGCATACATACATGTTCTACGTACAGGCGAGTATGAATAAATATTTTATGAATGAATTATAGAAACGCAATTTGTATATTATAAATAAATAAAAAAAAATATATATCACAAATAAATATTTAACAATAGGAAATAATTCAACAAGAAAAAAAAGAAACGATTAACAAATTGTTTATTGCATTTATTTAATAATTCTAAATTTATAAATGCGATTGACGTAGAAGTAGATATTTGTGTTGAGAGAATGTCAGAGTATTTGAATTTTTTTTTTTTTTTTAATTCAGCAATAAATTGCAAAATAATTAACTTGAATTATTAGCAACGACCATCAACTGGAATAGATGTCTGATTATTACTTGTATAAAGACTTAAATGAAAGGCTGTGGTCGACGAATGCTGCATGCTTTCCTTAGCGTTTACACATGCAAGTAACAGTTCGAAAAACTCAACACATTCACAATTGTCTTTTTACTAATCCACAGACATTTTTCGCTATGGCAGTTCCAGTGGCAGCAAAATTTGAAACGTTATACAAATGTTAGGGTCCGGAATTATTTTTTATGTCCGGAATTATTTTTTTATGTCCGGAATTATTTATTTATGTCCGGAATTATTTTGTTATGTCCGGAATTATTTTTTTATCTCCGGAATTATTTATTTATGTCCCGGATTATTTATTTATTTATTATTTATTTATTTAATTATTTATTTATTTATTTATTTATTTATTACGGAATTATTATTTATTTATGTCCGGAATTATTTTTTTATGTCCGGAATTATTTATTTATGTTCGGAATTATTTTTTTATGTCCGGAACTATTTATTTATGTCCGGAATTATTTTGTTATGTCCGGAATTATTTTTTTATGTCCGGAATTATTTATTTATTTATTATTTATTTATTTAATTATTTATTTATTTATTTATTACGGAATTATTATTTATTTATTGAAATGTAGTTGTGGTGATGCAAACCCTTTCTAGTAATTCCACAAAGTTCTTATATAAAAAGCAATGTACAAAACACAATGTACATGTATGACTTTTATTGATGACAAATTTTTTTAAACTATATATAAAATTTTTCTACAAAGTGACACAACATAAAAAATATTTCAAAGCCAACTATGTGAATATACATGTTGAATAAGCAAAGTGTTAATGCTCAAATTATATTTCCAACACTCCTCCTCAACATATATATTTTACAAACTGATTTTATGTTTTTAAATTTAACAAAGTAACAAATTTATTATGTTTTAATTTAGACAAATTTTTAGTAAATATATCCGCAATCATATCTTCCGTAGGACAGTATTCCAAATAGATTTCCTTATTATTTACTACTTCTCTAATGTGATGATACTTTATATCTATATGTTTGCTGCGATTATGAAATACTGGATTTGTTGCTAATTTTAAAGCTCCTTGATTATCGACGTTCAATTTAATACTTTCTTCATTTATGAAACCAAGTTCTTGTAGTAATCTTCTTAAGTATACTGCTTCCTTTGCTGCATTTGATATAGACATATATTCAGCTTCTGTACTGCTTAATGCTGTTGTGGATTGTTTTTCGACTCCCAAGATATTGCACAATTTCCAAGATAAAATATGTATCCATTATGTGACTTTCTGTCAGTTTTACATCCACCCCAGTCTGCATCAGCATAACCGATTAACTCTTGATTACTTTTGCAAAATTTAAATTTAAGATTTTGAGTTCCTTTCAAATATCTAAGAACTTGTTTTGCCGCTTTAAAATGTTCTACATGTGGATTAGTATTTCTTTGTGCTAATTTATTTACAGAATATAATATATCTGGCCTTGTCGTTAAAGATAAATATAATAAAGAGCCAATAAGTGATTGATATAATGTGCTATCAACCTCTTCACATTTTTCATTGCATTTTGTTTGAAAATTTGGTTCTAGTGGAACTGATGATGTTTTACAATTTTCCATATTGTATTGTTGTAACAAATCTTTAATATAATTTTCCTGACAGATATTTATATCTCCAGTTTCACCGTTACGTTCAACTTTCATCCCCAAAAAATGTTCCAATAAACCTTTATCTGATACTTCAAATTTCTTACTAATTTGAGACTTGAATTTTAATATTTCTGCTTTATTTTTACATCCAACTATTATATCGTCGACGTAAACTGCGACTACAATCAATTCTTTGTCTTGTATTTTTTTATATAAACACGGTTCATTTTTGCAACTTTCAAATCCCATCTTACATAAAACTTCATTTAATTTAAAATTCCATGCTCTCCCGGATTGCTTAAGACCATAAAGAGATTTGTGCAGACGTAACACTTTATTTGGATACCTTTTGTTTTCAAAACCTTGAGGCTGTTGCATGTAAATTTCATCATATAAATCTCCATTCAGGTATGCTGAAGTTACATCTATTTGGTGCAAATGCATTTTGTGCTCAACTGCTAATGCCAAAATCATTCTTATCGTTTCGTATCTTATAACAGGGGAAAAAGTTTCTTCGTAATTTATGCCGTATTTTTGACTACAGCCTTTGGCGACCAACCTTGCCTTAAACCTTTCAATTTCACCTTCACTATTTTTCTTTAAAGTGTATACCCACTTACTTTTAATAGTTTTATGACCTGCTGGTAAATCAACTAATGACCATGTCTCTTTTTGTTCCAACAAAGACATTTCTTTTTTCATAGCTTCTCTCCATTTTTCACTTTCACGACTGGATAATGCCTCTTCTAAAGTTTTTGGAACTTGCTCCTTCACTGCATTATTCAGTTGTTGATATATTTTTCTTGGACGACCTGGCCTACCATTACTAAAAATTTTAGGTCTACCTGGCCCACGTTTACCTTTTTCATTTGTTTCTACAACCTCATCAAGTGAAATATCGCTATTTACTGATCTTACAATGCTATACTCTAAATCTTCTTGATTTGAGGTATTATTTGTCTCAAATTGTTCATCGACATCTTTCTTATTTACAATTGCTTCGAAATCCATAAAATTTTGAATGTTATCATTAATTTCTTTACAGGGTAATTTATATTCATTAAATAAAACATTGCGTCTTTCAATAACTTCTCGTGTTTTCTTATCATATAAGCGATATGCTTTTGATACTCTAGAATAACCAACCATCATCATATTTGCACCTTTTGATTCAAATTTTCCTCTTCTTTTATTCAAAACTACTGCATTTGTACCAAAAATTTTAAAATGATTTACACATGGCTTACGACCCGTCCATATTTCATAAGGCGTTTTTCCATCGAGACTTTTTGATGGAGATCTATTACGTAAATAAACTGCTGTTGGGCTTCAGCCCATAAATTTTGTTTTAAACCAGCATCGACTAACATACAACGAGCCATTTCTACTATTGTTCTATTAAACCTTTCCGCTACCCCATTCTGTTGCGGCGTATAAGGTACCGTTAACTGACGTTGAATTCCGCATTGCTCCAAATAATTATTAAAATCTTTATTAATATATTCTCCTCCATTATCACTACGAATACATTTTATTTTACGATTTGTATGACGTTCTACTAATTCTTTGAAATTTTTAAATTTTTCAAATACCTCGCTTTTGTATTTTAAAAAATAAACAAAAACTTTTCTCGACTTGTCATCTATGAATGTGAGGAAATACTTTGAACCTCCAACTGAATCTATTTTCATAGGACCACAAACATCCGAGTGTATTAAATCTAACAACTCACCAGATTTACTTTCAGATTTCTTCGGGAATTTTATAGCATGAATTTTGCTAACCATACATATTTCGCACGGATCTTGATGTTTCTGCGTCAAATTTATACCATTCACCATATTTTTCTTCGACAACTCAAACAGGCTTTCATAGTTCAAATGTCCATATCGACGATGCCAAGTTTCATTAATGGATTGTAAAACACATAATTTCTCGTTCGGTATTTTTATTTTAAATTGGAACAAATTTTCTTCTTTACGGGCTTTTAAAACTATTTCACCGTAAGCATCAGTAAATATTGCACCCTTATTATTAAATTTGATTTTGCCACCATACTGTACGACCTTATTGACAGATAAAAAATTTCCATTCAGATCTGAGGAATATAAAACATCTTTTAGTACAATTTTATTATTATTTATAAACAGATTGACTGTTCCTATTCCTTCAGCAGCAATTGATTTTCTATTTGCCAACATTATATTATCACTGCATCTGTCTAATTTACAAAATAAATTTCGATTTGCACACATGTGACTTGTAGCACCGCTATCAATGTACCATGTCGATGTTTGTGTATCTCTTTTTTCAGAATTCGCCATTGCAATCAAAGAGTAAGTTTTTTCTTGATTACGTTTTTCGTTGCACCTATTTGCATAATGCCCTTTCTTACCACATATGAAGCAATTTCCCTTTTTAACATTCAAATTATTATTACCTTTCTTGTAACCTGTTTCTCTTTTGGCTGCACCAAAAGCTTGTTCAATCGTAGATGATTTGTTTTGTTGATTTCGACGTTCATACTCTTCAAGAAGTTTAACCTTTAGCATTCCTAACGCTGGTAGAGAATCCCTCGTTTCTATGGCAATAACGAAGTTTTCAAACTCTCTCGGAAGACTTGACAATAAAATGACTACCAATAATTCTTCTTGAATACTAATTCCAACATCGGCTAATTTCTCCGTAATTTCACAAAAACTGTTTAAATATTCGGCCATATCTTTGCTGTCTTTCATGTTCAAACTTAACATCTTTTTATATAAGCTAACCTTTTGCATCGGACCACTCGGCTTGTAAACTTCCTTAAGTTTAATCCAGGCATCTTTAGATTTGTTAATGTTTTTAATATGGTTCAACTGGTTAGACTTAACACTTAATAAAATTGTTGCGAGCGTTTTTTCATCATTACTCTTCCACTCCAAAATTTTATCACGACTACAGGTTGAATCTGCTTCTTCTTCGCCACTTGCATACTTCCAAAAACCAGAATGAATAAGGATACTTCTCATATGAATACTCCATGTTTCGTAATTCCTTTCATCTAGCTTTTCTATCTGATATAATGACGACGATGCCATTTTTTCTTTTTTAAATCTTGCAATAAAAATTCAACAACTTCCAAATCGTATGTCTGGGCCCATAACCTATTGAAATGTAGTTGTGGTGATGCAAACCCTTTCTAGTAATTCCACAAAGTTCTTATATAAAAAGCAATGTACAAAACACAATGTACATGTATGACTTTTATTGATGACAAATTCTTTTAAACTATATATAAAATTTTTCTACAAAGTGACACAACATAAAAAATATTTCAAAGCCAACTATGTGAATATACATGTTGAATAAGCAAAGTGTTAATGCTCAAATTATATTTCCAACATTATTTATGTCCGGAATTATTTATTTATTTCCAGAATTATTTTTTTATGTCCGGAATTATTTTTTTATGTCCGGAATTATTTATTTATTTCCGGAATTATTTTTTTATGTCCGGAATTATTTTTTTATGTCCGGAATTATTTTTTCATGTCCGGAATTATTTATTTATGTCCGGAATTATTTTTTTATGTCCGGACATATTCATTTATGTCCGGGAATATTTATTTATGTCCGGACATATTTATTTATTTCCGGAAATATTTATTTATGTCCGGAAATATTTATTTATGTCCGGACATATTTATTTATTTCCGGAAATATTTATTTATGTCCGGACATATTTATTTATTTCCGGAAATATTTATTTATGTCCGGACATATTTATTTATTTCCGGAAATATTTATTTATGTCCGGACGTATTTATTTATTTCCTGAAATATTTATTTATGTCCGGACATATTTATTTATTTCCTGAAATATTTATTTATGTCCGGACATATTTATTTATGTCCGGAAATATTTATTTATGTCCGGAATTATTTATTTATGTCCGGAAATATTTATTTATGTCCGGACATATTTATTTATTTCCGGAAATATTTATTTATGTCCGGACATATTTATTTATTTCCGGAAATATTTATTTATGTCCGGACATATTTATTTATTTCCTGAAATATTTATTTATGTCCGGACATATTTATTTATTTCCTGAAATATTTATTTATGTCCGGACATATTTATTTATGTCCGGAAATATTTATTTATGTCCGGAATTATTTATTTATGTCCGGAAATATTTATTTATGTCCGGACATATTTATTTATTTCCGGAAATTTTTATTTATGTCCGGACATATTTATTTATTTCCGGAAATATTTATATATGTCCGGACATATTTATTTATGTCCGGACATATTTATTTATTTCCGGAAATATTTATTTATGGCCGGACATTTTTATTTATTTCCGGAAATATTTATGTCCGGACATATTTATTTATTTCCGGAAATATTTATTTATGTCCGGACATATTTATTTATTTCCGGAATTATTTTTTTATGTCCGGAATTATTTATTAATTTCCGGAATTATTTTTTTATGTCCGGAATAATTTTTTCATGTCCGGAATTATTTATTTATGTCCGGAAATATTTATTTATGTTCGGAATTATTTATTTATGTCCGGAATTATTTATTTATGTCCGGAATTATTTATTTATTTCCTGAATATAAACGTGGTAAATAGTAAAGAGTATAAAAATATTTAATCACAATATTAAATAGTGAATGATGTCATACAAAGTTATCTTGAAATAAATTAAATTATTTATAAAATATAAATTTTTCTATTGAAGTGGCCTAAAAATTTTCTCGTGTTCACTCTTTCTTTCCATACAACTCACAATGCATGTGACTCAAAGCTACGTTTTATTAATTAGATGTAATACAACAACAATTTTTTCATTGTCGCATTAAAAATTTTAAAGAAATGTTTAAAGGCATTTCCGGGAATGACTAATTCCACTTGTATGTGGGTTTATACAAAAAGAAAAAGCATACAAGAATAAAATATGTATATCCTTTGAAATCTCTTAATTGCATTCTTGTGTAAGTTGCTGTTAAGCTTAAAAAGCCAGAAAAAATTAACACAAACATGTTTTATTTTAATATGTATTAGAAATGCAATTTGTGAGACTGCGACTTATGCAACAGCATGCCTGCAGGGTTTAAAAATTAAAATTATTTTTTGGAAAACTGTGAAACTATAGAAAATGAAAAGGAAATATGTATCACAACTGCAGGTAAAGAATTTCATTAGCCAAAACAAAAAAAACAGGTGAACGAAAAATTGTAAACGACTGCTAACTGCTCACCATTTCTGGAATAATGTGGACGATTGCAGGTTTTCGAGGGCCGTATGGCTTGAGTTGAATATTGCAAAATTCACACAGTTACTGGGAATAAGCACGAGGGACTTAAAAGTTTTGATAGGGGCTTTATCTGGGCACTGCTCGATCGTGGTGATGATCAGCAGGCGGCAAAGGGAGGCCTCCGATCTTTGCAGGCGTTGGGAGTAACAGGAGGAGACGAGGGAACACGTTGTCTGTCACTGCCCCGGTTTGCAACGGTTTTAAAGTGACATGTGTTAAATAAATTTTTTAATAAAATATTTCAAATAGAATCTTCGGAATCTTCTTTCTGATCGAAGGAACATTCTTGAACTTTTTTTTATTAAAGCTTTAATTTTAGTATCGCTCGCAGCACAATACGAGCTCCTCACTGAGTACTGGTAAAAAAAAATGGAAGATCGTTAGTTCAATACTACGTGCAGGCAAAAATTTTTCTGATTTGTCTATGCTAACAGCGCCCTCCTTCGTTCATATTTGAACAATAAAACGTCGACGAAGGAAAATCATAATAATTAAAATGACTCTTCCTTGGTTTATAACACCAGAGACGTTGCCTAATTTATGAGAAGCTTTGCCATCGGCTGTCGTCTTGCTGATTTAAGGACCCATTTGCCGTTGCAAGGGGCAAATAGCGGATTTTTTCAGAGCGAATGATCAGAAGAGGTGGGGTTCTATTCGAAACTGGGCCATAGCAAGAGGTCTGTGTTCGTGGTATGATGGGGTTAGAACTCGACAACTCTTGAGTTTTTCCCGATCATTTATCACTGCCGTCTGCATGTGCTGCCGAGAGGTTGGGCATCCCGTTCAATGCCCGGTGTAGAAGCTTCGGAGGGGGAGATTGTTGCGCAATTTCTAAGTGAATTCCCGGGTCTGACCAATTCGAGCTTGAGGTTTTTGGGAACTTTTTTTGGACAAATTGGGACTGTGGTCTAAGTTGGACCTGTCAGATTTATGAAGGTACGTGAACGGTACAGGGTGACTATGACTTTCTTTAGTTTCTACGGCGCTTTTTTGGTTTCCTTTTTTTAAAAAATCTTCAGTTTTTTGATTTTCAAATTGAAAACTATGTAACAAAATCGTGAAGGAAAGTTACATATGTTTATTAATTTCGCAAATAGAAAATATCCATATAATAGCCTTCGCTCTAATAAATTTAAAATAATTCATATGAGTTTCTATCTGTAGTATATAACTTTCACAATTCATTTTGTAGCGAAGGCAAAAAGAAATTTCCATACAAATATTAATTAACATGACCGACCACATCAAGACTAGAGCTCGTACTCCAGCTTATATTTATTTATTATGATGACAAAAGTGTTATTATATATAAAAAAATTTCACATGTTTTTCTTCTACAATTTAAACTCAAACTGATTCAAGCATCATCGATTTACGTGCACTGCTTCAACCGTTTGTGGCAGGCGGTAGGCGCAAGGCGGAAAACAGTAGTATTGAGATGTGAAGCTGTTAACAAGAGCAACAATGTTGCATTATTTTCCTTAAACATTTTTTTTGGATTATTGCAGTTGTCGCTTTAAAAGTTTATGACTTTTCAAATACCTGTTGTATACTTGAGATTATTTAAAAAAAAGTTGTGTTTGAATGTGTGTCGAATATATTTAGCTGTCGCACCTGACTGACTGCCAGAATGGACGTTACAAAAATGCAATAACAGAATTACTTTTTAAAAATTAACAAACAATTTTGAGGGGATTTTTCTTTATATGTATTCGTAAATAGCCATAATAAAAAGAAAAGAATGTTTCAATAACGACTGGTAATAAAGTAGTTTGAAATAAAGATGAATTATTCAAAAATGTAGTATAAAAGCATTTACTCGTTCTTTTTATAGATTTAATATTTTATTGTGCAAATTTAGAAGAAGAGAAGGTAAATCATTAAAAAATTAAATAAGTAACTAAAGACATCTTAGTAAAAGTTAATTTTTTTAAAGCTACAAAGCACGTTAATGCAACAATTACTTTTATTCCCAATAGCATTTCTATCAGCTGAAAAAACACATACCGTTTTTTTTTTTTTTTTTTTTTTTTAAGATAATACAAACTCTACGAAGCTCTTACAGCTTGTCTGTAGAAACACCCAGGGTCTAAACGGGAATCGAACCCGCACCTCCATATTGATAAGACTAATGCTCATGCACTAGACTACGGAGGCACCCTCACTCATGTGATTTTGAGCTCTTCACGCCAGCTGATTTCTTAACTGGCCCAAAAGTCACACGATAACGTTCGTTCGCTAAGAAATTTTAAATGTTTTTGTTTTGAATGTAAAAGGCTCGTAGCCTGCTGTGGCGAATGTGTTTCATGCTTTATTGACATTAGCTCCGTTCATTTACTAAAAATTTTTACAAATTTGTAATAATTGTTTCAAGAAAGCGTTCCTTAACCCAAAAAATTTGCAACGAGAGAGCGTAAAAAATTGAGAGGCAGAAAAATTCTTTCAAGTTTTTACAAGTAAAATTTTTACTTGCAATAATTATTCAAACAGCTGTTTTGCGTTTGTGTTTACAAAACAATATTTCTAAATTTAGTTAAAAATAAAAATATTTTGGAAAATTTAAGAAATTGTAAGTAAATGTAAACTTTTAAAACGATAAAAAGTATTTAAAAGGTAACTAATTTCTTTTTGTGTTATTTAGGAACAACAGAAGCAAAATAAGATTTCTAATGGAATTGAACTAAGCAACACAGCATAGGCTAATTTTAGGATTCTTTTAGGATGTTCCGGCAACAGACCAGCTGTTATTTTTAGTATTGTTAATATTATGGGTACCTATCTACTCGGTACTTTACACTAAGCAGGCAAATAATTCAATTAGTTCAGATATATATTTGCAAATAAATTTAAATTAACACATAATTTATTAAATTACTTTTTCTACTGCTTTTGGGGTTTAATGCTGGCAGCAACAGGATATTTTATTTGGATAAATCTTTTTATTACAATGAATATGAAAATTGCTGAAATTTGTTTCCTTGTTTTCCGTTTTTCGGCGGCTATTTATTATTTTATTTATTAAATAAATTAATAGGAGGCTTTTACTTATTGAATATTCGCTTTAAATACTTTAGGAGCAGATTGCTATAAATTTGTGAATATGCTACAAAAAGTAATAGAGCAATTTTATTTGCAAAAACTGAAATATCTTACAAATTATTGTGTAAAAATCATTTATATTATTTGTCTATAAATGTAAACCCTTTTGAAAATATTTCATTTATGGTTAGAAAGACTTATTTTATTTATTTATTTTCTCTTATTGTGAAAAAGCAATCGAAGTCAAAATTTGGAACTTGTAAATTTGCATCAAATTAGGTAAATTCGCAAAAGTTATTGGTGTACATATGAAATAAAACATAGTTCATAGTATGTACCTAAGTCCCAAAATTTAGTCATACAAAACGCTCAAACCCCCATGAACTTCAGTTTGTATGAGGAATCAACACATTATGAAAGTCGTTTGGAAAATAAAACACAAAGTTAGAAATAAACATTTTTGCGACCTCATTCTGCCGATATTTCCCTTGTTTGAAATAAAAATGCTATGTGTAGGCAGGCTGTTACTTTTTCACATTTTTGAGAGTAACTTTGGAAAATTTCTTGTTACTCTCTCGTTGCTAATTTTTACTAGTAAAGTAAATGAACAGAGCTATTGCTGCCATAAAAATAAAATTCATATAAATTATTGTTCGAACCAAAAAAAAAAAATATAATTAATTAAACATGAAAAAAATCAAACAATGCTTGTTTGAATTCGCGTTGGTTTTGAAAATATTTAAGTAAAAATATTTTCTGTGTATCGTTTTAACCAGAGTATGTAGAGACATTATGCCACCAGATAATGTTGATGTTTGAATGTAAATGCATCAGTACGCTGCATAATATGATTATTTTGTACTGCTTTTGCTAATCAGCTGTTCATGATGCTCAGACTTGATCATTTGATTATTCGCATTTACTTTGTGATGATGTAAAATTGTGTAATTTACATAGAAAAAACATAAAAGAAAACAAAAAACTACATATATTGGTTAAAGGACGTATTCTAAAAAAATGTTGAAATAATTTTATATTATATCCAGAAGATATTTTTCAAGACATTATAATTTAATTAGAAATAAAATAATTAAAAAATTCAATATTTACAAATTCAACGCATCATACATTTTTATGACTATTATTTGGTGTTAAATATTTGGCAATGTTACATTTAAGAACGTTTGGTAGTTGCAGAGCTGCCACAGTTTATATTTAAGAACATGTTGCGTATATGATGCAGCGTAGTGGTGCATTTAAGAACAGGCCGTATATTAGATACAAGATTATACTTAGTAAATTTCCGTTCGAAAATAATGTCAATTAAGAACACAATGACATTAGTGCTTGAATTTCTTTTTTGAAAGTTGCATTCAAAATTTTTTAAATTTTCGAACATAAAATCTACTTTTGCCGGTTAGTATGACACATACGCGGGCCAGCATACGAGATATACCATATTTAAATCAACGCTAAAATTTAACAAACATTTATGTAATCTATACTTCTGACCTAGTAGGATTATCATCGTCTCCATAAAATACTTTTTCAAATTGAACTTTGTTTTCAATATGAATTTATTGTCATAGTTTCATTGAAAACATGTTCCAAATAACAGTATTCCTTCTTCTTTTTTTATTGCAAGTTTTTCTTTGCACTAATTAGGCTGTCTGTGTTATTGGCTGTTTATTGGCCAAACGCTTTCCATGTTTTACTGGTTTTGGAAAATAAAAATTGACTAAAAGAATGATCAAAAAAACCTGCTTTTTGTAGTTGGATGCGAGCATTAATGTGGTGATGATATGTTGCGATGTATTTTATTAAAAATCAATTTATTTTAGAGACTGAAATATTTTGTAATAGAAATAAACTGTTAATATTGACTCTTGTTAAATGTGATTAATGGGAACAATTCCAAGAAATTATAAATATAAGCTGATGAGTGAAACAGGATTAGTTAGTCGGACCATCAGGTGAAGAAAATGTGTGTGCGTTTTTTGTTTGTTTGCTTAATAAAGATACCTTATTTGATATTTAATATTTAATTGAAAATGTGACGTTTTTAAATTAAAGCTGTATTGGATATTGATTTTCCTTATAAACTGCAAATATCGTTACTGATTGGTACATACCAATTTTATTGTTGATAAAAAATTCATTTTCTAAATAGATTAATTTGTAGTATATTTTTTTCAGGGCCGTCACACAAAAACTGGTCAATTGGCTGCCATAAAGGTGATGGATGTCACCGAAGATGAGGAGGAAGAAATCAAATTAGAAATAAACGTTCTTAAGAAATACTCAAATCATCGCAATATAGCCACATATTATGGTGCTTTCATTAAGAAATCGCCGCCCGGCAAAGATGATCAACTGTGGTTGGTGATGGAGTACTGTGGTGCCGGTTCGGTAACCGATTTAGTTAAATCTACAAAAGGACAAAGTCTCAAAGAAGAATGGATTGCATATATTTGCCGTGAAATATTGCGCGGTCTCTCTTATTTGCATACGAATAAAGTTATACATCGTGATATCAAAGGACAAAATGTTTTACTCACCGATAATGCCGAAGTTAAGCTAGTAGATTTCGGTGTTTCTGCTCAATTAGATCGTACAATAGGACGAAGGAATACCTTCATTGGCACACCGTATTGGATGGCACCGGAGGTTATTGCATGCGATGAAAATCCCGAAGCCACCTACGATAACCGTTCAGATTTATGGTCATTAGGTATTACGGCATTGGAAATGGCCGAATCACAGCCACCGCTGTGTGATTTACATCCCATGAGAGCCCTGTTCTTGATACCACGAAATTCACCGCCCCGCTTGAAATCGAATCGGAAGTGGTCGAAGAAATTTCAAAGTTTTATAGACACGGTACTTGGTAGGTTACACAAAATTTATTGTACGACTTAATTTACTTAAAAACTCAATAAATGTTTCATTATATTTAGTGAAAGATTATCATCAGAGGCCTTATACAGAACAGTTGCTAAAGCATGCGTTTATTAAAGATCAGCCCACAGATCGTCAAGTTCGCATACAATTGAAAGATCACATCGATCGTTGTAAAAAACGTAAGCAAGAAAAAGAGCGTGAAGACTATCGTTATTCGGGTTCGGACAATGATGATGATGAGCCACAAATTGCTGGCGAACCAAGTTCAATTATACAAGCACCCGGTGATACATTACGTCGTAATTTCCAACAAATTCAAGAAGGTCGCATAGCTGCCGAACAACAGCAGCAGCAACAGCAAATGGCAGCTGTTGCGGCTGCCCAAGCAGCAGCTCAGCAACAACAACAACAGCAGCAAGCGGCACAAGCACAACAACCGCAAGCCAATCGGAATCAGAAACCGCCATCGGTAAGTCTATTATAAGATATACAAACGATAAATTGTTTACAGTGAGACCTCGATTATCCGTAATTCGATCAATCAACAACATCAGTTATTCTGGAAAAAAAAACAAAAATTTTTTTTGATCGATTGAAATTTTTTTCATCGATTAAATATGATTACTTCTATTATTACGGATTGTAACCAAAAGTGTTATTTTCGATTACTTTTGAATAATCATAACACAATGTGATTAAAACGAAGAAGGGGAATCCCTCGCTTGTATATGATGAATCGTAAGCATACATATTTCCATCTACATTTTATTTAGAAATTTGACAACTGAGGATTGTTAGTGTTTGGTTTGACACTGTTATTCTCATCCTTCTGTACTATTCACTGCATTCTTCCAAAATTATTTTTCCCCTTGCGTACGTATATGTACGTAAATAACATCAATGAATAAGTTTGTTGTTATGTAATGCGTATGGTACGCAACAATATTAATTTTTTAATTAATAAAAATACACTACTAAAACTGTTGCTCAATTATCCGCTCACCATTACGGATAATCGAAGTTCCACTGTATTACGTTTCACAGTTGAAAATGTTGAAAAGTTGAAATGACTTCAATAAAATGAAACAGTTTTTATAGAAAGTTTTAAAACTTTTTTTTTTTTTTTTGTTTATGCAGCGTGATCAACGTCAACAAATAGAAGAACCAGGACCACCATCGCGTCCTGCTTTGCCACAACGTTTAATTGTTGTACCAGATCCTCCCCATGCCAACCGACCATTGCCTCCCACACCCAAAGCGTCCGAACCTAATGCCCAAACCCCGCAACAACAGCAACGGAATTCGCAAAATAATTTCAAACCATCGGTATGTATTAAACGTTTAAAAACAGCTTTTAGAAAAAACCATATAAATTATAAAAATTATTGTTTTGCTAACTTATGTTTGCGTGGAAATCCCTTTTAACCCCTCGCCATAGTTACCCCCCGCTCAGCCCCATTAAAATTCATTTGCATTTTATTGTACAGAAATAGATATTATTATAGAAAACAAACTGAAGAAAAAAAAAGTAATATAAACTTTCTGTAAACATGGAAATGTTACTAATAGAAACAACAAACTGTGAGTGATAGAAACAAAGGAGTTTGAAAATAATGAAATTGGAATGAAATTGTAAAGTAAACAAATAGAATAGCGTGGAAAATAAGTAAACCACACGTTTTCAAGGTATCGCTGCATACCAGGGAGATGTCGACAAACTTGTGTACATATTCAAATTCCTAAATATATATATATATATATATGTACATATGTAAGTATGTATACATAGGAGGGTATATAGACCGGTAATAGAAATTAATTATTATTTATATATAAAAAGACAAGGGACCTTAAGGTTAAATAATTAGTAAAATTAAAAATTTTTCTTAGCCATATCTTTATTAATAATAAATATTTTCCAATGTGTTTATCTATACAAAATTTAACGTTATGGATAATATAGGGATAAATAGAATTATGTGTCGACATTTCATCAACTACAAAAATTTATCCAGAGATTTTATATGGAAAAATTATCGATATTAAATATTTCTCACTAATAAAACAAACTAAACAGTAGTTGTAAACGTGATAGATTTCGAAGAACATTAAAAATTTCTTTATAGAACATTTATTGGTAGTAAATAATCTAGTAGGAGATTTATCGATAAATAATAGTAATTTTGATCGGTAAGCAGTAGAGAAAGATAAGATTTTATAAATAAATGTTTTCATATAAAAATCAACAACTCCTTTAGCTTTACCACTCATTGTTTATAACTCTGTAATAATTCGTAATTGTATATATTTATATCTAAATCATTCATAAAAGTACATTCGTCTCCGTCTATCGCAGTAATTATATCATATACGACTACATATATATTTTAAAACATGTGATAATTTTTTGTTTAATTGTAAAATGATTTCCTTAATCAATATTTATTAAACTCTTATTTGTTCCACTTGAGTTTAAAATTTATTTATTTTTTCCATTCATTTTATTTTCATGTTAAAACCAATTAAATTATGATGTGTTGTTGTGGCCCTCCCCCGTAACTCCAAAAAAATATTTATCTATATTTAAAAATCATTATCGTCATCATTATATGAAAAATAAAACATCACATTGACCAATAAATTGCAAATATTTTAAAAATAAATATAAAAAAATTAAAACAACACTATATCAACATCACCACCACCACCGACTGACCAATCCTCCCACACGTTATAACAACTGAAATAAAAAAACTTTAATACGACCATTGTATGATAAAAAATATATACACAGTTACCACCAAGGAGACCTGAGGTATGTCATTTTGTTTTTATTTTTAATTTTTACATATTTCTTTTGGAATTTGTTCGGAAAAAGTTTTTTATTTTCCTTTCTTATATATTTTTCTATATCGTATGATTTAACTCCCTTACGTACTATTTTCCGTTTCTCTTAAGTTATTTCGCCTTTATTCGATTGTAAACAGGGTGATAAATTCTAAAAAATGTAATGGAGCAAAAGCGTAGATTTTAAAATGACATATTTCTCGTTGTGCATTTTTAAACTGGAAATTCAATAATGTATTTGAATTGATCTAAAGTTGCCATTGCCAAAGTTAATCATATTTTTCATATTTTTTTTTTTTAACAAAAACGTGTGACTTTCTAAACAGTTTATGTTTTTTTGAATACGTTACAATCATATTACTCACGATTACGTAATAATTTACGTTTTTTGAACGAATTCCTGCATCTAAAGTCGTGAGGCATACACATCGATATATCTGAATTTGTATGTTACTTTTCTTAATATAAAGTTTTTTCGTTTTGATAAGAAATTACGGAAACCGAAAAATAAAACTTTATTTCCCAAATTTTGACTTCGACAGCAGTATCTCTTGAAAAATGCTATATGAATATATACATATATGTACAAACATACTCATACATACATACGTACATCGGAACTGACATCATCGTGACAATCCTCAGATCCTTAATCCTAAGAGACCTCAAAATCTTGAAATAACTCGATTTTCAAAAATTTGGGTAAAATAAGTAACTTATATGTACTTATATAGCGAGAAGTTAAAAAGTATATAAATAGTACATATGTATGTACATATTGTATGTATAAAATATATAATTTTACCAATCGGCCTACAATTGGAAAGAAAGAAATATGATTGAATTTGAATGTTAAATTATTTTCGAAAACGTCTAGAATTCATTATATACTTCACGAAATTCGTTTTCAATTCATCAATTTTCACTACATACCCATGTATATTTTTTGCATTGCAGACATTGAACTTTTCTTGCCGATAAAAGTCTAAAAATTTCTTTTTACCTTTTTAATTAAATTTTTTTCGGACACCTACTATTTATACAGCCTTCTGAAATATTTTTCTTCAATGTTTTTGTCCAATTACAGAATAGTGTACTAGACTAGACTAGTTAGTGTTTTTCTTTTGCAGCATAATTTGAAAGCGCTTCGCCCTTTTAAAAATGGTACATTTCAGAATGTTAGGAATTATTCACCCTGTTTTGTATATACTTTCCTGTTGTACATACAAAATATCACTTGTGCTTTCTTTAACACTATCCAGATAACACAAATCATTCACACTTCAATACTCTCTACTATAATTTACTTTACACTTCGAAATTAATAAATAGAAAACTTTATCCTATTACCGCCACTTACCTGATTTAATTTGGAGGTTATTTTATTAAACGTACACCTGACATTGCATAATATATACATTAATATGGAAGAAAGAAAAGTAGGTGGGTTGTTTGATAAATGCAATAATTATTTGTTTATTTAATTGAGGGTGGCGATTTTTTTTTTTTTTTTTTTTTTTTTGGCGTGTGAGGTAGGGTTGAAAATGCCTTCGCACTTACAGAGACCGTCGTCTTCTGCGTCGAGTGGTGTTGCCACTAAAAAATTCCCTCCTCCTCCTCCTCTGGGTAGATTCCTCCCCGGGACCGCTTTCCGCATTACTTCGGGAAGGCCCAGAGCCACGTCCCAATCAGGACCACTCTCACTCACCCACGTCTGGGTCCGCCAAGTTCGCAGCCGCCGCCATGGCCCCGACCCGTATCGCCTGGTCTCCGTCAGAGGGGGCCCCGCTATGCAGGAGCGCATCGAGGTCCCTCTTCTTCCTCCGCAGAACGTATCCCACGTACTGTGCCACAGCGTCCCAATTGTCCTCACAATCGAGCATCCTCCCTATCACGGTGGCAGGAGCGAACCCGCCAACCCGCTGCGCCATTGCACCTCTCTCAGTATGCCACCTGGTGCAGTCGAAGAAAGTGTGTTCTGCATCATCATCCGTAATACCACAGTAAATGCAGTCGGGACCATCTGCCCTGCCCATCCGGCACAGATACTTTCGGAAGTATCCGTGGCCCGAGAGGAATTGTGTCAGGAAGTAGTTAACTTCCCCAAATTTCCTCCGAATCCATACTTCCACGCAGGGAATGAGCCTCGCCGTCCACCTGCCGACCGTGGCCGCGGTCCACCTGTCCTGCCATCGCCGGACAGTTTGGGGTCTCAGACCAACACCAGGGCCCTCCCCCCTCGAGTTTCAAGCCTCCCACCGCTCGCGCGCCAAGAGGTCTATGGGTATTTCCCCACATATCACCAGGACCGCAGCGCCCGAGACCGTGCGGTAAGCCGAAGCAACCCTAAGGGCCGCCGTCCGCTGTACCGCTTCGAGTACCCAGCGTTTGGTTCTCTCACCCAGTACATTTCCCCAAATCTCGCTCCCATGCAGCAAGATGGACTTCGTGACCGCCATAATCAGCCTCCTCTTGCTCTGTGTCGGGCCTCCGACATTCGCCATGAGTCTGCTCAACATGCCAGTCATCTTCGCCGCCCTAGTCGCCACATGCCGTATTTGGGCCCAGTAAGTCAGCCTACAGTCGAGTCTGACGCCCAAATACCTTATGGCACTCTGGGTAACCAGAGACACATCCCCTATCTGCATGCCGACGCCGAGTGGTATGTGTGCCCGCGTCATCAACATCACATCGGTCTTCTCCCCGGCCAATTCCAAGCCGTGGTCCTCAAGCCACATCCGGGTCCTAATCATGACCCGGTTCAGCTTCCCCCTGGCGTCATCCATATCCCGCGCCAAGATCACCGCCGCTATATCATCCGCGTATCCCACGAGCTGAGCATCCTCGGGCATTTCCACACCAAAGATCCCATCGTAGGTCAGATTCCATAGGTCCGGGCCCAGCACAGATCCCTGGGCCGCGCCGGACGTGATCGTCCTGCTTCTCCGCCCCGTCGGCGTATCGTACAACAGTACCCGATCGTCCAGATAACTACGGAGAATTCTATACAAGTATCCGGGAATACGGAACCTCCCCCGTAGCGCCTCTAGAACATCAGCCCATCGTAGGCTGTTGAAGGCATTCCGAACGTCGAGTGTTGCCAGGACAACTATGCGCTTCGGATAATAGCGCCTCTCGCTCTCTCATGTATGGGCCGGTGCTTCAAAGACTATTTTGAAGTTACTCGACCGACTCTATTAACTCTTTTGAGCATCGTCGCAACGTGGGGTGCGTTTCGTTGTTCTATCGTTACTAAAGGGTGGTTAAATTTCAAGGGCCGATGTTGATTTTGAATAAAACACAAACTATTTAGGAAATTATTGTAATTTTATTTTATTATGATATATTGGTATTACTCAATTATGTATGGAAGAAAATATCGGCCAAATGGGCGCCGCGACCACGGCGGCACACCTCCATCCGATGGTCCAAATTTTCGATGACCCTGAGGCATAATGGAGGTTCTATGCCGTTAATGTGCCGAATTATCTCATCCTTTAGCTCTTGAATTGTTACTGGCTTATCGACGTACACCTTTTCTTTCAAATAACCCCAAAGAAAAAAGTCCAACGGTGTCAAATCACATGATCTTGGCGGGCAATTGACATCGCCATTACGTGAGATAACACGGCCATTGAATTTGTTGCGCAAAAGAGCCATTGTTTCGTTAGCTGTGTGGCAAGTGGCACCGTCCTGCTGAAACCACATATCGTCCACATCCATATCTTCCAATTCGGGCCATAAAAAGTTCGTTATCATCTCACGATAGCGAACACCATTCACAGTAACTGCCTGACCGGCCTCATTTTGGAAAAAATACGGCCCGATGATGCCGCCAGCCCATAAACCGCACCAAACAGTCACTCTTTGTGGGTGCATTGGTTTTTCGACAATCACTCTTGGATTCTCATTCGCCCAAATGCGGCAATTCTGTTTATTGACGAATCCACTGAGGTGAAAATGTGCCTCATCACTGAAGATGATTTTCTTCGAAAATTGATCATCCACTGTTCCGTGGTCGCGGCGCCCATTTGGCCGATATTTTGTTCCATACATAATTGAGTAATACCAATATATCATAATAAAATAAAATTACAATAATTTCCTAAATAGTTTGTGTTTTATTCAAAATCAACATCGGCCCTTGAAATTTAACCACCCTTTATAATGGGATGTGTTCTGATGAAATCAGGGAACTTGTTCCCGAAACCCGATCATTCACACGCACGACGCGTTCATCATTAAGAGCACATCCATTTGTGGTCAACTTGGCAGCGAACCGCACTACGCATTACAGGGAGAACTAATTTTTCGGCCGAACATCGCGTATGTGGAACAAACTCCCTGCCGAAGTCTTTCCTGTCATTTATGACGTGGGAAAATTCAAGTCAAATGTCCATTCACACTACTCCCTCTATCCTCCTTCCCATGACCTGATTTCCTAGTTCCAGCACAATGCATCGCATGTGTAGGGGTCATCCCATGAGTGCTGGTCCAAGATAGAAAAAAAAAATAAGTGAAGTCGCGAGTTTGGAATAAGATTGAGTTTATAATGGACAAAATTGTAAAAAATAGTTATTAAAAGTTTCTGCTTTCCTTTTTGAGAAAGTTTTCCTTTTACAGTCAAGTATGTATTTATCAAACAATCCACGTGTGGGTGTTGCTGTCTATTTGGCCAAACATGAAAAAAAAACTTTTTTAAAATTAAATCAATAAACTCAGAAAAGAATTGTCAAAACACGAAACAACACGAAGAAAATTTGAAAAAAGTTATGGTTGCATTTGTTATGTATGCACATCTCTATTTTCCCCTTTTAAGTTTTATTTCCGGTAAACATTTACCTGCTACAAACTATTTAATGCTTTTTTCATATGTTTATGTGTGCGTTGCGTTTTTATTAATATAACTAGTTGTATTCGAGTGAAAAACCAACCCTTGCTGTTCTCCTAAAACTATAACATTTTATTGTAGTTACTGTTAAAACAAAAACATATAAATATTTAAATATAAAATTAGTAAATATAATAACAAATTATAAACAATCATATTTTAATATTATAATTATATTTAAAATTTACACAAAAATTATACAATAAATTTTGTTTAACATTATTTTCCTATGAAATGTATACGGAATGGCGTAATTTTAGTTTAAACAGTATAACTGGAAACTGGATGTGATTTCATTTCTGTAATGTTTAATGTTTTGTGTTTCTAAATCAATGTTTGGCATTGAGGTTCTAAAAATATTTTTATAGAAATGTCGACTACAGCAGTTGTACACGTGAAAAGCGTAATTTCGAAGAAAAATTAAGCATAAAAGATGGTATGTTAGGTTGGTGAAATACATACACACATAAGTATATGTATGTATGTACATATGTACGAGTATATATACATATGTATATAAAAAAACAACAAATCTTAACCATTATTTGTTTTTTTTTTTTTTTTGGCAAATACCCAAACTACAATTAAGTGAAACAGTCGTAATGATGATTGTATGTTTGAAGTAAAAATTTGTGTCAATTATGTTCATATTTACAGTCTTTAGTTAACTAATGAAACAAATATTTTTTTTAAACCATTATCATTAGTTATCCAACGACTGTGAATGTGGACATTAAAGAATACATATAAATAGAAGTGGTTACGATTAGTTCGAGCTTGAGTTCCTTATAACTTTTTTATTATAATTTTTTGTTTTCAGTAGTTTGTAAAAAGGAATTTAAACGGGAAACGGTACACAACGACTCGATTAGGCAATTTATTTTCATCAAAAAGCAGAAGAAAATCATGATATTATTCATAATTTACACTTAAGTGTACCGTTTGGTGCGGTGTTTCGTCGGAAAGGATAATTGGGCCATTTCAATTACTGGTGTTAGATATCGGACAATGTTGGCCAGCCCCGTTGAAAACTATCCACAGCTATGATTCCAACAAGATGAAGCCACAGTGCACACTGCGAGGGACACAATGGCATTATCACATGACATCTTTGGTGAACGAATTATTTCCCGTACAAGCGATTTTAATTGGCCTCCGTGTTCACCGGATTTAATCGCTCTTGACTGTTTCCTTTGGGGTTATTTGAAAGGAAAAGTCTATATTCATAAGCCTAGGACCATACAGCACTTAAAAGATAATATCCGCGACGAAATCAACAACATAACACCTGAAGTTTTGCAAAAGATGGAAAATGCTTTGGAGAGAGCAGGAATATGCGAAGCAGAAAATGGCCACCACTAGCGAGCTATAATTTTTCATAATTAAATTAAAAATATTCTCCGTTAATATACTGTATTTGAAATAAAAAAAATTTAATAATAATGTTTTAAATAAGAAGTTATAATGAACTCAAATTCCTTCGATCATTTTGGGCCACCCTGTGTTTTCCATATCGAACTTCATCATCAACCTTTTATCAGTCGATAAGGCTACAATTGAAGTTAGCTATAAAAAATCTAAGCACACGTACTATTGACCCCAAATTATGGCATTCGATATCGAACGAAATTCCAATACAAGTTAATAGAATTTTGTTTGAAATTTTGATTCCCATTGAATGCAGTAATTTGCTCCATGGTCAATAAAGTCGTATATAACTTAAGGGGTTTCTTTTCTACTAAAAGTGCATTGCATTTCTTGCCCAATTTTGCTCTATTCATTTGAAATATTTGAACTTTATTTTTCCGCTATATAACCTCATAATCATCATAATTAAGTGTCAGTAACTTAAATTAACTTTGTTTTGGGTAGATGTGTTAAAATAACCTGCTATGATAGCCATAAGAATTATATTTTCCTGCAGTTTTTTCGAATTTCACTTGAAGAAAATTACACTGTGTTATTGACAATTCCACTATTTAATAACAAGAGATCTTAGCCCACAATTTGATTTTGAACGAAAAGACCACCATGTGCAAATCGTTCCTTTTACCCAATTTTATGCTCTAAAGTTTATCTAACCTTTTTCTATGTTTATCAATCATCTCCTAGCGCGATACTTTCATTTCTGAACAAGAGAAATTGGCTCCAGGAAACTATTTAGACTTCGTTATGCCATTAATCTGTATTTTTTGTTTAACTAATTACAAAAAAATTATAAAAATATAATATTTTATTAATAACTAATTTTATTACAAATATTCTATTCCTACATGTTGCTTTTGTTTATGAGAAGAAAATAAAAATATTTACTAACCCATTTCAAAAGAAATTATTAAGCAAATTAACTTGCTGCTTGCTTCCAGCTAATATTCAATGTTGATAATGCAAAATTCAGATTCTACTAAATTAAAATTTAAAAATTTTTATACATAATTTTTAATTGACAACACTCTAATGCTACTTTTACTATTTTTTACATTTTAATGTAAACTTTTTTTTTTTAACAAAAACAACACGTTGCAATTGAAATTGGCGATCAATCTAATGTAAATCAAACTACAAAAATAAATAAAAACACAACTTTAAACTCTACCACTTTCCTCCCAAAAATAAACGTAACCACCAACGACAATGAACCACCACCACCAACAATCAATTCAAATTAAATCCTTCAACAAAAATTTAATTTTGTTTTATTTACACGCCACTTTTATGTATCTTTTAAACACACTTGTTGAACACGACAAAAATTCTCCATGGCCACACATTTGTAATGTTTCTGAATCACTACCATCATCACCACAACCCACCACAATTCCAATGAACAAAACCAATCACCTCCCATCATATACATAATACAAAAAAATATATGTAAAAAAACATTAGGATTTGGATATGATAGCAGCACAATTAAATGAATTGGGCGTCTCTCAACAGCCACAACCACAGACAGCAGCACCTTCAGCAGCTGGTGGAGGAGGCGGCGGTATATCATCATTTGGCCAACAACAAGCTCAGCCGGAAGCACCACCTCGCAGTAATCGGCAATCAGGACCACCGCTAGCTGCCTCAGGATCCGGCAAACCAGCTGCCCCACTACCAACTTCAGCGGCCAATAATCATCATGTTGCAGTGTCAAATCCCCTGGATCCGCTGGACAGTAGTGATTCGGATAGTGAGCCCGATGAACCAAATGATCACAGACGCAATGATGGCACACTTTTAGCCAGTGATCCACCAAAACCGCTGTAAGTAGTTGATATTATTTTATACATTTTTTAAAATACGACTATATAATGATATTTGACAAAGTAAGTGCTAGTAGCAGTTTCTGTGGGTTGTATGAATAGAAAATATTTGCAATAATTTCTTTAGGATTCCAGGAAACATTTGGCCTATTACTTTGTTTTCCTAATTTAAAAAAAAAAAACTCGTCTTGTAAAAAAAAATTAATGAGCTCGATTTACTGTTAACCACTGTTAACCACTGTTCATTAATGTTTCTTTTACCAATTATTTACAGGCTATTTAATATTTATTAATTAAAAGAAGAAGTAAATCGTTGGCTATTTGTTTATTGGATATAAGTATAATCCAATTTGCACCGCATTTGAATTATATTATATTATTTTCTTCTGTGGTCTCAAACGATAACTGCCTAAGTCGTATTAAAAATGAATTGACATAGGCTGTCATTGCTTATGATCACAGATATTTGCTCAATTCTTAAGCTCAGTCGCATGGTTTGTCGTTTAAAAAGAAACGAATACGTCTTTATGTGCTTGTGAACAGGCACATATTTTTATTAGCATTTTTGTTATTGTTTTTATTTACATTTTCTTTAAAAAAAATGTACATCAATTTCATTCTATTCCACGAAATTAAACCAGGGATGGAAATTTAAATTTGATAAGAATTAGTTTTTATGTTTTTCACGATAAGCAATTTTGATTCAAATAATTTGAAATTTTAATTGGAATTATTTAAATACATACATATACATATATTTATCATTAAGAAGAATTTAATTATTATTAATAACTCATCACATATTTGAAAGACTTAAACCTACTATATATAAACGATTACACAATTCATACAACGTTAATACGAACTTGTGAATTGAACAATTATCTCCGAAATATAAATTTCTAATTATGTAATTTCTTTCCTTTCTTCTTTCCTTTTTAAAATTTTATGAAATTTTTGATTCCCTTTGAAATGTGTTTATTTTCCAATTTAACGTTTTTAATAATTTGCAATAAATTTATTTTGATTAACGTTTTATGTTTTTCGTTTATCATAATTTGTTATTGCTTTTGATTTTGTTAAACAATAGTCCTGAATTTTCATACAGGCCTGGCTTAGTGCCAGTTTCAGAGGATACTACCACACCCATGACACATGGCAGCGGTGGACCACCCAATCGTCCTTTGCCACCCACACCAGATGATGATGATCAGGCTGGCGATCGAACTTTGATAATGAAGAGGGTAAGTACGTCTATATAGTACACAAAGAAAAATTTTCTCTAGAACAATTATCGAACAAAAAGAAAAATTCTTAGTTATTGATTGAGTCCTAAATATTTGACAACCATTTAGAACAGAAAAAACAAAATTCGTCAATGGCATAGAAGAGTTAAGAAGAAGGATTATGTGGTTTAGCAAAAGTCGAAAAAGAAATTGGTGATTTTTTATTTTTTTAGCGTTAGAAAATTGTTGAAACAAAATTGTAGTGAACAAGGTGTGGTTTGACGAATATGACTTGATTTCCTTATAACAATTTTAAAAATTTTCTGTTAATTACATTTTCAAAATTTTAACCAAAGAAAGCATTAAACATTATGTTTTAAACAAATAACATTTTATTTAAAGTAAAAAAAAAACTGTAATTTTTTTGTAAAAATTAAACTTAAATATAAATTTTTCAACCGGTGTAAAATTTGTTTATGTAAAGTAAACAAAACAGGTTTAGGGTCTAATTACAAATTTTATTGTATCAAATGCAACGACAATTGCAAATAATAAGTGGTTGCGGTTCTTTTAAATTTATTAAATTTTGTTTTCCTTATCTGAATATAGAACATTTTTTTTTGACAATTGTTAGATTTTAGTTTATAATTTTCTTAAATTTAACATTTTATTTTTTTATAACATTTTGCAATAATTTTTCGTGAATTTTCTTGAAATTTTCTTTTGATTTTTAATTTTATTTCATAAATGTCTACAGCAAGTTAATTTCTTCAAAAAAAATTTAATGTATATTCTTAACATTTTGCACTTTCTTATTACATACATAGTATATTGATATTGCATTTATATATAATGCACTTATGATACGAATTACGTCATATTTTATTTATTTTTTCTGTATATATTCATTAAAATATACATAAACTTATTTTAAATATTGAAAGTTTATTTGTCAACATAATAAAAAAAAAACATCGTTATCATCATTAAAAATACAACAACAATTTATCCATTTCGCAGTGAATGAAATTCATGAAAAATTTGCAAAATATTAGCGTTTCAAAAATTACTAGAACTTAACTTTTCTTCTTTAGAGGTCCGACCATATTTCATTATTCTACAAAGTAGAACCCGGAGAGAAAATTATAAACAGTTATGGTTGTTTGTGGATTTTACTTAATGAATAGTAAAAGTATTTAAAAAAAAAAACAAGTAATATTAGTTATTCCCGACAACGGTCACTGGACTCTTGGTAATTTGATCCATTCTTTAAATGCGTTAAAGAATGCAGTAGTGGCCTTAGCCACAGTTATACCTATCGCACTTAAATTACGATTTTTAATTCATCTTTTGTCCGGACAGATTGCATTATAGTGTCTATGAGTCTTTTCCTGGTCTGCTCCATTACAACTAGTCAACTGCTCTGTGGCTCATTAAACGACCTTGCAATATAATTTTAACAAAAGTTAATGACCACAACTAACTGTAAATTTCGACGAAATTTCCAATGAATTCGTAAACTTTTTCATATTGTATATCTCGTGCGTTGTTCATTCAAAAATAATGTTTAAGAATTCGGCAGCTTGTCTACATATAAAATACTTAACATACTTAATAGTATCTTCAATGTGATCGTTTTAACGTAAACGAATGTTTTTCATGTGCTCACACAACCATAACTTCTTATAAAATCTCTTTAGAATCTTTTTATCGCTTTATCAATCATTTTCTCTTCAAAAAATTTCTTATCTTGTCTTGCTGTATTTTTTTAACAAAAATATTCATACAATTAATATTCCTTCCTTCCTTGTTGAATATAAAAATAAAAATCCTCAAAAAATTAAAAAAAAACATATAGAAAATTGAAAACCAAAATCGATTACAAAAATCTGCCTCAAGTTCGTGTGCCAATCGACCCAAAGATAAATTACGCGATGAAGCATTATTGCGTGAATGGGATATCGAGAAATTCTTTCCGAAAAAAGTGAGTGTTGGTGGTGGGGATGGTTTGCCAACTGGTGTGGCCAGTCTATCAAGAGGTTTGAGCAGTTCGAATAGTAGTACTCTGAAAGCAGATTCCAAATTGCAAAGATGCAGTATAGCAGAAATGTCGACACGACAACATCAACCACAGACACCAAAAGGTTTTCAACCATTGAAAACAACAAATCAACAAACCAAAGAACAGCAACCACAGTGTACTTCTGTTATTGGATGTAATTCAAATAGCAAGTCAACAAACGGAGCGACCAACAACAACAGTAATAATAGCAATAAATCTTCCTCGTCAACCGCATCATCCTCGTCATCTTCCTCCTCGCCGTCAACAACTACTAACATTTCAAACACTAGCAATAGTAGTGCCTTAACAAAAAGTGCCACAAATGCCACACACAAACGGCAAGAGTCTGACTCGAAATTGCCACAAAACTTTATACGCGGTTTCCGTCGCGAAAATTCGGATTTCTTTCCCCTTACAAAGAGACATTCTGCCGTGTTGGTAAATACAAACCTGTTGCAGCAGCAACAGCAGCAATTACACTCTTCCACAACAGCAGCACAAAAGCAAACGTTTGGTTCAGCCTCACAGAGATCTAGTGCCATGATACAACGTAATAGTATTTTCAAAAATGATCTAAATAAAACAAAAGATTCTGCCAGCAATAAATCCTCAACGAAAACCTCCACCAGCAACACTTCCATAACGACCACTGCTGCAGCACCCCATAAAACTAGCTGGACTAGTAATTTGACGGGTAAAAATTTAGATTTCTTACGTCCACGTCGAGAAAAGACTGAATCCGTTATAGTTTTACGCAATTCTGCCATTAGACAACAATTATTTGCCCAACAATTGGTACAACAGCAACAGTCGCAGCTTCAACAGCAGCAGGTAAACAATGCTTCTTCTTCTTGTACTTCTACTACTTCAATATTACAAAACTAAAAAAACCTACAAGAAATTTCCATTCAAACAATATATTTTTGAATTTTTTTTTTTTGTAACACATATCCATCCATGCAACACATGATTAGTTCCTCTCTCTCTCTCTCTTTCTCTCTCTCTCTCTCTGTCTGTGTCTTTTAATGTAACCACCTGTCCTTTCTTTTCTTCATTTCCACTTTTTAACAAATGCAAACTCCTCGTATATGAACTCATACATCCAAATAATAACAGCCTGCAATTTTTTTTAAATCTTCAATTCAAAAAATTCCCATTAATTCATAATTTTTTTTGATTTGAGCATATCATATGTGCAGAAAAAGTTTGTAAAAACACCAAACCACCATAAATTGTTGGGTAAAACGAGTATTTTGTTTTCGGCCTCCTTCATACTATCAGCTGCCAAATACGAGAGTATTCATACCATATTCAGTTTATAATCCCATCATAATTTAGCAAAAACCAATAATTTAACAAACTTGACACCACATATTGTATAAGACCATATATTGTATAAGTATACTGCTTCCAGAAAATAGTTCATGCATAACCGTAGAATGAAATTTGCTTAAAACCACAATAGAAAATCAAACTTACAATAACTGAACTAAAATGGTATACCTTGCCGGCTTGAATTAACTTAAATAGTCAATATTAATATAAATGTACCCAAGAGGGCGTGTTTGTCAAATGTCAGTGTCAGTGTATACTTAGGGTCATATTCATAAAAAACAAAATGTATTTTAAGAAAACTTTAAATGAAATACATTTGAAACTCAATTGTAATTTTATGAATATGGGGGTTAATGTGTAATATTTTTTTTTTTATTCTTACAATTTATAAAGCATTTATAGTTTTAAAACTACAAACAACATTTCTCATCCAAGCACATTCTAAAAAATGTTGATGAATATAACTTCTTTTAGCTGATATTGTAAATCAAATATACCATATATGCAGATCCTTACTGCCATATTCATATAAATATTTTGGATTTATAAATGTTTAAAACATTAAACTTTGTGTATTGGTTATATTCACAAAAATATATTTCCCATTTATAAAAAATTTACAATACAAATTTCCATATAATATTTAATTTATAACGTCTTAATAAAACAAAAATAGTTTAATGGCCGTTATTACATACATATGTTCCTTTTTTTTACAAAATTTATAATTGTCGAATTGACAGCAATGTGTATCGCGTATTAAATACATTTTTGTTTATTGGTTGTCAACACCTAGTGTATCAAGAAGAATGATATAAATGAAGGTTATGCCTTGTGCATGATTGCTATCTATATGATGCAGTACTTCCTTCCGAAGGCTGGAAATGCATTTTATAATATTCTTTTCATAAAAAATTAAATTTAATTAAAAGAAAAATAATAATGCAATATAACAATTTTTCCCAAAAACCTAATATAGAATTGAACTCAATGCCCTAATATCATTTCTGAATTGGAATAAAACCTTTCTAAAAATTTTGAATAGTTATTTTCGTACAATCTTAAAATTGAAACACACTCTGCCCTGCATCTCATCAAGAAATTTCATTGTAAATCGGTAGAAGTTTTTTGATACCGCCTTTCGTTTCAACGCCAATGTTATTTAGATACCAGCTTCTTCACAACTGTAACCAAAAAAAGACACATCTTTTTGTGTACAAAAACATTCTTGATAGAGTTCAAGTAATTTTGTGATAAAATTGTTCTTGTTACCGACGAAAATAAAGAAAAACCCTAAAAATTAAAAATTGAGCACTGACTTAAAAGCAGTAAAAACGGTGCGAAAAGCACAGAGTTGACAACGCTGATTATATAATTTTTCTATAAACATTTCGGAATAAAAATAATTAAATGATTACAAAAAAATGTTGCTTGAAAGCACTTCAGGCGATCCGTTTTTAAAAAAGTCTGACAATATTTATTACACTGGCACTGATTTATAATACAAACTCTATTCCTAATTTAGTTTTTTTTTTAATGTATGCATGTGCAAAGTAGGAAAAAGTTTAAATAAATAAACGTAATTAAGGCTTAGCCTAGTAATTTTAAAAGTGCTTTAATACAGAGTAAATTATAATAATAATTACACTTAATTGCTTTCTAACTACAATTAGTTGATGACAGCTCATTCGAAACTCATTTCATTAACATGTATTTAAAACATAATATTATTTAGCTGCTGTATAACACTCGTTCACCGGCACCAACCGTCATTTGTGATCTTTGTTTTATAATAAAATTTTGTTAATAATATATTAATTTAATATTGCAAACAAAAAATCACCAATTATTTTTTAGTTACAATATGTTTCGTTGCACCTTGCATTTTTGTCAATAATTTATAAATGTTAGCGACGTTGATGTATGTTTGTATGTCAAATTTTATTTCTTTACATGTGATAAAATTTAATAATATTTATTGATTTATTATTTATGTACATACTATGTATAATTCTTATATATAAAATATATACATGTACATATATATTTATTTTTGTGTATTTAATTTAATTTACGACATTTTTAAAAGCATGCTTTTGTCACCACTTTTATTTTAATTTTTGTTTTAAATAATTTTATTTTAAAATTACTAATTCCCATACTTAGCTGATGCTATCTTTCTCACACTTATGTATGTAGTATGTATGTATATATCTCTTTGGTTGTTAACTTTGTTTTTTCGGTTTGTTTACATTTTTTCTACGCCAACAACAAACGAAAAAAAGAACCTCTGCCATTTTGTAAACTTTTATGAAATTCCTATTTTTAATAACAGTCAGTACGGCCATTTTTATTTTTAATTCAACTAATTGCACTTTAGCTTAAACGTACTGCTAAAAAATAAATTTAATAATTTTTGTTTCCCCAGTCTCTTAAAAGAACTGAAAGTTGGTAGAATTTTTCTTATTAGATTTAAGCTTTTAGGTTAAAAGAGAATAACAAAAGTAGAACTGAGGGATTTTGAAGTGCTCCTAGAACAAAAAAAGAATGAATGCTAATGAGAAGTTGTGTTAGGCTATTTATGAAAAGGATACTTTCTTTAGTTTTTACTTATGTACATATACTATGCAATTTCAATTATAAATTGTGTTCTATTTATAATTACATTGTAAGTTTACGTTCCATTATCTGGGGATTACGAGTACTACGTAATCCGAATGGGGTGCAAATGTTTTCGAATTGGAATGTAACAGCCTGCTTATTGAACACAATATCCCGATAACACGCCTATAAATATGATCTTCAATCCAGCTTGCGGCCATACATAACGAATGTTATTTTATTTTTTTCACAAAAAAACGTAATAACTTGTACGTTGTTTGCGTTCGTGTAGTGCGTTTTTCTTGTAAAAAAAAATACAAAAAGCAGCGTGTAAAAAAAATTTCATTTGTCGGTTCATCAAGAAAAGGCGAACAGCAAATTTATTGAATTTATTTTTTTTTTACTGTAACTGATGTTGAATTCTTCGCAGTCACTACACTAGAATCACCAGAAATTTCATCTTCCACTGATTCAAACATTTTGATATTTTATTTCCAAATAATTAAAAGTCGTTTTAACAAACAAATTTTATAATTGTTACAAAACACAAAAATTTTACCATTTTTTGTGCTAAAATGATTAATTTTATTTATATGAGAAAAAGTATACAGATTTTTAGATATTAGAATTTTTTTAAAACAACACAAACTCTAGGAAGCTCTTAACTTGTCTGCAGAAACAGGCTCGGAAAGGTCTAGGCGGGAATCGATCTTACAACTTCCAGATTGATAGGCTGGTGCTCATGCAGTATGGTACGGAGAAATCCTATTTGTACAATGCCAATATTTTGTTTTGACATCATACCGATAGGTGCGCTACACGATGTAAAACGAACTAAAAATAACACAACGCCAAACGTGAAAATTATTACGTATTCGTGCATGTGACATTCGTTTGTATTTTGATTGTAACGTGTTCTACAAACAGGCTATCAATAACATATACAATGTATGTAGATCCGAACGGCTCATTATGGTGTTTGTTTTCTTTTCAAGCAAAATTGCAATTCAAAACAATTCGTTTAAAATATTTGCACTTTATAGTTCTACTATAAAGCAATTTTAGAGCACTTTAAATGTAGACAATAGTGCTAAGTTTTTAATAGATAAAGGAAAAAGTGCAAGCGAGAATCGAAAGTAGTATTAACGAAGCAAATATTTGGAAATGCATCAAAAAAAAAAATTTACATATTAATTTTTTTTTAATCTTTGCGAAATCTAAAATAATTAAGTTATAAAAAATATTTTATTTTAATATTCGTTGTAGTACCGCTGGTGGGAATCAAATTCACCACTCAGGAGTGCAGCCCAGTTTTTGCGCTCCTACCTTCAAGGTCGTATGATTTATTCAAGACCCATTCTACATTGTAACTACTGTATTGTATTAACGCTTATTTCGTAATCTTTACTATGCCGCTTAATCATCCAAGTTTGCTTTAATTAATTCATGCTTTAATAATGCATATGTCAATGCACAAAAACTGTTTTGAAATGTACATACATATGTATGTATGTATGTATGTATTCACATACATATGTGTGTATGTTTTCAATAATCTGGCCAAAAGAAGTATGTATCTTTTTACCATGAAATCTTGTAAAACAATTTTGTGGTTTGGCTAAATGGTTTTGTTTGAAGTAAAAATTGTTTTTGTATGTTGAAAGTACTAGATGCATTTGATGATGATGACGCAATCGATTTACTTGTTGTGAGAAGCAACTGTTTTTTTTTTTGTATTTTAAATTTTATTTTCATAAAACAGTTAATTTTCTCATAGCTAATTGCTATTGTAAATTATAAACTTAAAAACAAATTTGTGTAACGATACCAAAATAAATAGAAATGTTGAATTTGTAATGTTGTGTTGAGAGCGTAATAGTACTTTTGAAATATTATAACTCGTATCGTGATCAATTCTGGAATTAAAAATAACTATTTGTTTGTATGTATCTTTTTATTGAGGAAATATTGTTACTTTGTCTGGGTATATTTTTAAGGTAAAAGTTTGTGTTTTCATTTATTTTAAAATCCATTGAGAGAAGGTATAATATCCATAATTAATTATTAAGAGACAAAATCAGCTCATTGGCATTCATTATTATCATTTATAAAAAATAAGTATTATAAGTCGTGATGATTTTGATGCGATAATTCAAGCTGAGAAATTAATAAGAGCAATTAAATTATAACTTAGGAAAAATATGATTAAAAAAATACAATTACTCGAGATATCTATTGTAGTATTATTGAAAGTTTTTTCTTAAAAATAAAACAAATGTATATATGTACATACATACATATGTATGCCTATGTACATATATGTATGTCCAGTCACGGATGTAAGTTTTCTTTCGCCGAAAATATATCACAGGTTTTTTTCGCACAGTGAACTCGCAATAATATGACCTAATTAAAACCAAGCCAATTCACTTTTCAGATTTCCAGATTTCATATTTGCGAATGGCATCTAATTTCCGTCTAAAAACATAAAAACAAAAGTTTTTTATTTAAATATATACGATTCTAATTGTGCTTTTTCCCTTATAAACTATATGTGAAATTTATTATTACATACTTTATGATATTCTCATACAGTATGAAAAATATCATAAAGCATTTTATTACAAAATTATTTTTTATTTAAATTTTTTTTTTGGTTTTTGTTTATTGAATAATAAAACATCATTTTATCTTTGAAAAACTTAACGTTATTATGTTAAAAATTTTCTGATTTCCTTTTGATGTGTCTTTTGTGTGCGTGAAAGAAACAGCTGAAGACATTTTAAAAGACAGTTAAACAGATAGGGAACTCCCAAGTTATTATGCATTTGAATCAGAATTAAACCACTGCCTCTCGATTATATTTCAACATTGTCTAGATATAACCCGTTAACAAAAATAGTTCATATTTGACAGTAGTCAATGGAAGGAAAGTGTTCATGTTTTGTGAATATTTTTGAATTTTTTTTAGAAAAAAAATTCGAATAGTTTTCAATAAAAATTTTTTTGTAGAAATTCCTATAGTAAATTTATTTAATTATTTTTTAATTTATTCAACGCGAGTCAAAATTAATTACGATTATTTATCTATGTCTGTTATATGGTTTCACTGGTCTATATGTACATTTCATTTGGTGCTACTATCAAAATCGTCAGTAGACCTTTAACCAAGTTCCATATGTTTATAAAAGAACTTCGGAAAAATCATTGAGAATTACGAAATATACAAACTAAATAGCCTGTTCTTCTTGTTTTTTTTTTTTAAGTTTTTATATTTCATAATTCTCAAAATTTTTTCGGAGTTCCTGTATAAACCTCTTTTACCTTCAAGTATTTGCATTTTATACTTTTTTTTTATAGAATAGAAATATGGAAAAAATAAATAAAATCTGGTGTAATAACGGCATTCGATATCGATCGAAATTTAAATGGAGATTTTGATCGCTATCGAATGCCATAATTTACCCTCGGTTCATAATGTTGTTTTTTCCCTCAAGAATATGCTTTGCGTAAATCCCATTTTGAAGTATTTTTTTTATAATAAAATCATATCTCAGCTTTAACTCGCATTAAAAATCGTCAAAGCTAAAGCATTAGGTGTATTTTTGCCATTAATTATTAATAAAACAAAATAATTTATATTAAAATATAAACCATTTTTTCTCCTTCCATTTAAAGTTCATACGTTTAAAGACATTTATTTTTATATTATGTATATTGAATCTAAGTTTTTGTCTTGTTTCTATTCAACTATAGAATCGTAATACTGAAAATCTCGGTACGCCCGGTACACGTACCAGTAGCGTTTTGCCTGATTTGCTTAGTCAAGCTTCACCAGCAACACCACCCCGTCACGATAAATCATCCAGCGAGGAGGTAAGTGATACGATTATATATAACTTCTTTTATTTTTCTTTAAATTATTAATTTCATTTCAATAAGTTTTGTTTAAAAAATTTCTTATTTAGATTTGATTCAAGAAAATAATTTTTAAGTTAAGTGCTTTTGGTTTTTTTTTTTTCATTAAAATTTTTAAACTGTTAATTTTGTTTAATTTGTAATTTTAAAAAATCTAAACAAATCGTTGTCTCTTGTCAGCAAATATATCAAATGTGTTATGGCCATTAATACTCGTACATTTCCCCGGCTAGTTATTTATTAGTTTTTAGATTTATTTAAATTTTGCAATATTTTTTCCAATATTCTAATAAAAAAGGGGCAATAACACACAGCTATTAAATTATTAAATAAATATTTGTTGTTCAAATTTAAAACATTTTAATAGT
Organism: Dexiosoma caninum; assembly: GCA_963924685.1. Taxonomy (NCBI): domain Eukaryota; kingdom Metazoa; phylum Arthropoda; class Insecta; order Diptera; family Tachinidae; genus Dexiosoma; species Dexiosoma caninum. The sequence goes on along the minus strand of OZ004729.1, from coordinate 24,882,660 downwards.
CTACAGGTTTCTTTTTAAACTACACCATTTCCAAAATACATTATAAATAGTCTTATCAAAATCTGACATTGCCTTATGAGTTTATAAAAAAATCGTAATTAAATTTTACTGCAATAGTATATTAATTCATATTTTTTAGTTAACCCTTGATATATCCTGAAAACTGTTCCCTACACTCATAGTGAGAACCAGAAAAATGTATGAATTAGTATCTAAAAGGTCAGGCAATTTAAAAAGAGGACATGACTGACTCTGTATGACATTGTTGTCAAGGTAAATCCGAACCGAATGCAGGATACAATCTATATTATTTCACTTGTATATGAAAGATGCCCGCAGTAGTCATTAATTATATTAAAGCGTTTCGTAAACCCAATATGACTGTATATCGTTATCTTAATATAGAAAGGCCCTAACTAACGGTTGACTTTATAAAAAAAGGAAGGATGTTCGTAAAACGCTTAGTTTTGTACTGGCGATTACAATATATTTTAACAAGGTCTTTTCACTAAATTCTCCAAGCCAATTTCAATTGGAACACAACGATTTTTTTTATAAATTTAGTTTTAGGGCTTTTAGTTAGGGTTTTTCCATATTAATATACTTTTGATTTGCTGATAGATTGAGAATAAACCTTGTCCGTGTTTCCATCTGTTCTTCCGTCCGGCTATTGTTATCTTTTCTTCTTTATGTGAAAATCTGTATTAAATCAATATATGTCAAAGAAGTGTATTTATATTACGGATAAACAAAAAGTTAAAGTTAGTGTCCTATTCAGATGGCAGTGAGTGTAGAACAATTTTGAATTGTATTCTGCATTACTTTGAAAATTATATTATTATATTGCCACTAGTAAAATGAAAAAAAAAAAAAAAATGATTAACGTTTCTTTTTATTTGTTTTTTAAACTTGCAATTTGTTCACATTGGAAATGGTGTAGAAATATTTTTGGTTGAAATCAACTAATTTCTTGTTCAAATGTTTTGTACATCATATTAAAATACAATACATATGTAAATATCTTTGACCGCAGATGTCTAATTACACTCTTATATTCATATTCGAATCGTTACTATTGTTAGTTAAATTTTTTTTATCAAATAGCTGTGTGTACCACGAAAAACAATCAATTAGACTTTTCGTTAAAGTTTGTACCTTTTTTATTAAATTTTAGTTCACATTTGTTCCTGTTTTTGTTCCAAATCATAATTTAAAATATCATAATCATTTATCATAAACAATTTTTGCTTTTATTATTATTGTTTTATGTGTTTTATACTAAAAAAAAAAAAGAAAAATCACATCAAACTTGATCACAATGTTCAAAACACTCAACATCTTAAATAGGAAACAAAAAAGGCCTCAGTTTAATTAAAATTATTAATATTCGGATTCAAAGAAAAATACACACTACTAATAAATAAAATATACAAATTTTGTGACTAATTTATTTATTTTTTTTTTTTGACTAAATGGTGTGCATTTTTTGTTGGATAGAAATTTTGCGAAAATTTGATTAGAGACGACAACAATTTTTTATGAAGTTTCTATTAAAGTTCCATCTAATTTAAGTGGTTTTTGTAAAATTTTTGGAAATCAATATGTATTTAAGAAAATAAAGAAAGCTAAAATATAAATAATTTCTATAATTTAAATTATAATCTTGATTCGCGTCGAACTATTAATTTATTAAATTAATAATAGACACATAGAGGAGTTGCCTTTCCTTGGCGTGTCCTCAAAAGTATGTTTCCATAAGAATATGAATGGTCTCCGCAAATGCACCATCTATGCTCTGAATATCTTCCGGTTCATTAGCGTGCCATAATTTATTTATATTAGTTATATTCATATGTATGTACATATACTACATACATATATATTTGAAAATCAAGAACTCATGTAATTGACACCATAGATGTAATTTGTTAATGATTATTTTCCTAATGAGTTGAAGAATGTAATTTTTAATCAAAGCTGCAAATATAAAAAAATGGTTAGCAACCCTTAAAATTTCAAATTATATCGTTGGTCCCTAACTCGAATTTTTTCCAATTTAACTTCTTTGGCGATTCGCACTCATTTAACAGAAATACGCCTTATCACAAAAATTTAGTGCAAAAATTGCGGTTTTACAAGCTTTACATTTTAATAATTGCATTACAATAATACCAGTTTCAGTTATATTTTTTCTTCTCCTGCAAAGATACAATTATGTTAGTTATTGGCCTTTATACATACGATTAACGATATGTACTATTACATGTAATTCACCACAACGGAATCCAATGGAGCTTTCAATACATATTGAGTTCGCAACCGACTCCCGTGAGATTCAAGATTTCGAAAAATTATGTTATTTTTAATTTGTCTGCGAAATGTCTGGCACGCAATTGCAATTGCGAGATTCCGTTTCGAAGATACTACTCACTCATCCAAGACATAACCCGTGTAAGAAGTCCACCACTGGATCCGTAAGGTACCTACACCCACATGCGACATCGCCGATAGGTCGTCTAGTACATGTTTGTTAAAAAATCGGTGCCAGACGGTGCGGAGAGCCGGCCATTCGCAAAGCAAGTCGGCGAAATATCAATGTGTGTTTTAGTGTTTTGTTTACTCGAATATCATTAAAAACCACTTAAATTACTGAAATTCATAAAAATATTTTTGTTAATTTAAAAGATATGAATGAAATCAGTTTTCATTCAAACTTAAATTTTTGTTATTATTTTTAGCCAAAAAATATTTTTATGACTGCAGTTTTTTTTTTATTTTAGCTTATTTGTATAGTTTCAGTTTGTCGTCGTTATTTGTTAAAATTTGAGATTTTTTCTAAAATTTTTTATTTTTTTTTATTTTATAGACTTTGAATTACATACCTTTTAGTTACATGAGTAGCCATAAATTTACTTGTTTCCATTATGATTTTTTTTGTTATTTAAAATTAATTCGGCTTGAATTTAGTTTTTATAAAAAAACAATAATTTAGTAAAATATTAAAAATATCAATTGTTCTTAATTTATTTTGTATTTTGATAACCAACCAAATATAAATATTTTTCTTCATGTATCATTGTGCTTTGTCTTTCCGCGACGTTTTGTTTTCTGTGAGCTGATGGCCACTACGATTTTAATGAATATTGAATATTTAAGCAAAATTACCAAAAGAAATAATTGTAAGTATCAAATCTATCAATCAAATTCATTCTCAAAACTCTCATCATTATGCAAAATCAAAATAAAAAGAGTTAAAAAAGTTTTAAATAATAATCAAATCAATTCTTGTAAAAATTATTTAAACTCATTTTGACTTTGATTAAATAGATTTATGAACTCAAAAAAAAACAGTAAAATCTATATAGTATTTGCTATTTCAGTTAGGAAAAATCTAACTTTATGTGTAAAAATCATATCTTGTAAAATAATTTTTTCGTATCTCTTTCGCACTTTCACTCACCACTGTACTTTTGTTCTATCTGTGTGTTTTGTGTTTTTGTTGTTCTATTTTTTTGTGTGTGAATCACTTAAATTTGTATGTTTCTATTTGTCTACTCAAATCAAATTTAAAATATGTAAATTATTTACCTTTTTTGTTTTGCTAAACGTGTGTAAATACAATTTTCTTATTGTTTTTGTAATAATTTTCAATATTATTTTATTATTTGCTTTTTGGTTGTTTTTAATTTCATCTAAATTATGCATATTTTTGCAGTAGGATCAATATTTCTTGCAATTAGTTTTTTATAATTAGTTTTTTCATACTTTTTTTTCTCATTTGTTGTGTCAATTGTATTAGAAAGTAATTTGATATTAATTTATGTTTATTGTGTGTTTGTGTAGGATATACGTACATACATAAGATTAGTCAATTGTAGTCATTGTGCAGTGGCGTACAAAGTCCATACTTCCTTAAAAATTGTACGCCCACTACTCTGTTAATTTAGAGATGGGGTACAACATGCATAAGTTAAGCAGATTGATTATCTACTGAAGATAATCGACCTTATTGCAGTTGTCGATGGCGACGTTGACAACTGCAATTAGGCATCAGCTGGTGTTCGCTGCATCATACCGCCAGAAGAATTTGCTATGCAATAGACGAAATTTCAATAATAAATATTTTGCTCCAACAACTTTAAAATTTTTTAAGTTTCAAAGAATTTTGTCTTTAATTCCTAAAAATTATTGAGAGTAAATTTAACTCATGGAAAAAATTAAATTAAATTAAATATAAAGTATGTGTATTTTTAAAAAATATTAAAAAATTTTTTTTGTCTAACAAACGTATGAACGGCATATGTAACTACATACCAACAATGATAGAAATAGAGATTACGCTTTGTCCTTTTTAATGGTTACCAATTCTGTTTCATGTGCGATATACATATATATATTTTCTGGCAGGAAATGTATATATTATGTGATAGTTGGTAACTCCGCAATTAAGTTACGCAGAGAGTTCTCCAATGTATATATTTTTGTGTTGTATATAATTAAAAAAATTCCATGGGAAAAGGGGTGTAAGGAGAAATATATGCTTCCCCCAAACTATACATCCATCTATATAAATAAAATTTAAATGATGTTCGTTGCTAAACGCATCAATAGAAATGAAATGTTTCGAGGATGGTTTATAGTGAAAGATACGTTGGGCGTCAACGAAGCCGTGGGTAAAAGCTAGTATGTACTATATAAAATTATGAAAAAAATTAACTTCTAATAAAAAAATTGTTTGCTTTCAAATAATTTCAATAGACAAAAAATATGTAAGAAATTGTTCCACAGTTATATTTAGACATAAACACAGTAGTTTGAGAGGACAAATTTATTAGCCTAAGGGAATACACGTTGTGTGACGTCAGACTTTCTACATGTGAGAATACTTATTATGCTAGCCTGATGTTCTAATTATTAGTTCTATCATTCTTACATCAGTAAGTGTATATTTACATCAGCATATGTAAATGTACATACATATGCACCTACATACATCCATATGTACATTTATTGTATATTATGTACTATTAATTTTCACATTGTAATTAACCAATTTTATAGAAATTGTATTTGACATTTCTTTTACACATACATACATACATATTACTAAGAAACATAATTTGATACATTTTGTATAAATAGTGTCACACATATCTCAGCAAACACAAACACGAAGATATTAAACAGCAGCGAGTAACGCAATAATGGTAACATTCTTCTTTATGTAACGAAAATTATTTTTACAGGTATCGGCTCTTGAAGTGTTACTAATTAAAAATGCTGCAAGTTTTTATATTTAGTTTTGATTATTTGAGATCGTGCAGTAAGGCATAAAAACATTTAAAATTCGAAGAAGAAGTTTTTCTTCTCGGTATAATAAATTCATACATGGTATGTACATAACAGGTACATAGTGACGACCTTTAGTAAGGATGGCAACATATTGCCCAATTATCAACGAAGTGAAATTTCATTCATTGCTCTAAATTGTCTGTCTTAACTCTCTCTCTCTCTCTTGCAGTTAATTCGCTTACAGCCATAACTAAACAAGAGCGGAAAGCGGAACGTTTTTTCCGCTTAGATTTTACGCTGAAATGCCGTACCTAAATAAAAGCGTCAACGCTAGGTGAAAACGATAAAAACAGGGTTAACAAAAAAATAAATATAACAACCCTGATTATTTTAACAATAAAGTTTATTGGTGTTTGCGATTTTTAAATAAGCATTTTATGAAAAAAAAAGTTTAAACAATGAGTTATATGGACGATTTGGAAGATTTACTTTCCTCCATTTTCTAATAACAAATATTTTTTTATGTTTATTTCTTACACCTTCTTTATTTGCAACTTACTTCGCTATTAAACGCACTGTCAAAATCGGATTTTCCAATTGCAAAGCGTTGCCGTTGCGTTGACGCCGCGTTATTTCGGTATGCTACATACAAATTGTATGGGCATGAGAATTTTTGACAGCTAGAAAACGCTTTCCGCTCTTGTTGAGGTATGGCTGTTAGCCTCTGCGGAGGTGTTATTTTAACATTGTTACATTTTATACGGTTTCAATTTTATTTCATCATGCTACGAGATTGAGAATTGCTCACCTCGAGCTTGAAACGAATGCGGTAACTTACACGAAAGACACAGCAACACAGAAATTCTCAAAAAGAAAAAAACTTTCGCAACTGAGAAATTGCGCACGAATTAAGCTATCTATCACTTTACCACCTGTCTCTTATTTACACTGCTTCAAACATGCCTCGGGCAATGGTTCAAGAAGAACGCCGTTTTTTATCCTACCAGTATCATTAATTCTATGATTCCGGTTTCACATACAAACATTTTCTTCCGGCGATCAATGGCAGGTCGCGATAGAATCATACATAATATACCAGACTGCCACTTGGGAAAAAATGTTTATGCTGTCTTTAGTCATAGTAGGCGTTAAGTTGGTAACACTTGAAACGGCGATTCCCTGTATAAATTCAATAATTAAATATATTGTAAAAAACTTTTACATGCACACATTTTTGTTCGAAGTGCATCTTTTTCAGTTACAAATTCTTCCAGCTTTTTTATGTTTCATGGCGTCTGGGAAAGACTAATCACATTTTAATGTATATTTTGTTTTATTTTATTAATTTTTTTTAATGAAATTTTATTTCGGAATAACCAAGTACATAATCTGTAATAATATTAATTATAAAACTAACATTTTCTCTTTATCCCTTTTATCTGAAAGAAATTTAAAAATAAAAAGTATGAAATGTAGTACGTTTTAGAATTGGATAATGGGCATGCTACTTTTAAATATTTAATCATAGACATTTATTTAAATAAGCTTGTAATATAAATACTATGAAAAAATAATATAAATAAAAATGTATTTAGTGTCTCTTAAAACAAATGCGAAATTAAGTCTCAATAAGTAATGAAATACTTTATAACAAAATAATGAATGATATCACAGTCATAAATATAAGTTTCAAACCGTATAGGAAATGAGAAGCACTGCTATACATACATACATAAGTACATACATACATATGTACATATTATGTATAAAATTAATTTCTGTTCTATAAAGTCCAAAGTGTGACTTTTTAGCCTTAATTTTGCGTAATTGAATCAATGAAATAGTGGTTGTGATGAAAAAAGTTGTAAAATAACTTACACTCCCCGCCATTTGAATAGACAGTAATCAATATATAAAGAGTTTCTAAACCATGGTGCAATTACTAAGGTGGCAGCATTAAAACTATTACAGGCGTTCGTGTGTTTGTGCTTTGCGACATAAAATGACAGAAAAATTTTCACTCGAAATATTTAAGCACAACTAATATATGTATATTTTTTAAACAAAATACCGATTGCAATAAAATTACGCAAATTAAATTGCTTATCACTTTTTGTTAATAATAAAAACTGTTAAACAAATGTGTTTGTATAGTATTTTGACGTTTTATGTCGTAAACTTAAGCAGAGAAAAAATAAATTACCTGACGTAGCGACGCCAGCTGGTTTAATTACATTATGTGCTAATCGAAACCAATCTGAACTTGTTATATTACAGTTTCTTGAACTTTATTTGAAACTATAAAAAATTTAGAACATGAAAGAATTTTGATATATAGTATATGCTGCAACTTTTTCAATATAAGTTTCAAATTTCTAATAAAATGATTGAGAACCGAAAACTGAAAAAGACATTTCCACAAAAACAAAAGATTAACGTTTCCTTTCAAACATGAGTGCATCGTATTTCTTGCTTAATTTTCTTATTTTCCTAGAAAACATTTGCACATTATTGTCATTTGACAGCTCTTTCTCAGAAAGTGCAATGCACTTTTCATTTTATTTTTAAATAATTGGTGCACTTTATTGTTTTCTCTTAAAGTGCTATAAAATGACTTTATTGTGGCATAATAAATGCAAATGTTTTTATTTTCATCCCTTTTCTTCTTGGATCAGCATGAAACCATGACCATGCTGAAACTAGTGACGAAAGGTATAGTGAGAGATGACAGGTGGTAAAGCTTTACTACCTTACAAATCTGCTTGCTTGTTTTTTTTGTTTATAGCAGTGTTGCAGCGCCTCTGATTTCAGGAGAGATATTCAATATTGTGCCACCGAAATCAAAACGTTTTCAAAAACACTTAAAAATTCTGGCAGTGTGAATATTAGCAGGAACGCTATAATGTTGAAAGGTAAAATGTCACTAGGGATTTCTAAAATGGTTGTTGAAGTGATGAGTAGTAAAATACTAAGTCCATAACTTCTCCTTTTTGGTTCTAAATTAGTAGAATTAAAGTTCTAAATAAAACGATTATAAATAAATATGTACATACATACATATAACATAATCATAATGTAAAGTTATTGTCGTCGTATTCAAGTGGCAGGGATTGTAAAGAAGCTTAATGTACTTTAGCTTTTACTTTCGTGCGAGTTTGATTTTATTGAATTGCTGGATAATGTTTTAAAACGATTTATCCCATATTGACGAATAAAAATAAATAACCGCAACAAATTGCGTAAAAAATTTGCTGAAAAAAGTTTTTGACTTAATAAAACTCAATAGATGATTTTACTCTGAAAAATTTTACCATCAAACTAATTGTTTCGATGTTTGCTTTCTTTTTCTTTTCCTTTTTTTCTCTCCATATACATATAGTATCAAGCCGCCATCAACTCATCAGTGCATTCCACACCATCGAAATCGTTTATTGGTGGTGTCACTAATAATTCACCCCAATCAACAATTTCGTTGAATTCTTCGTCCTCAAGGCAAAATAGCCCAAAGAATTCAATATCAAAGACACGCTCGTCAAGTAGTATTACTAATCTTCTACATAAATCTGCTTCTTCCTCTTCCAATACATCATCGGCTGCCTTACCTGTGCCTCCCTACGCCCTACAACAGAAACAACGTAGTTTTCTTACGTTTGGCTTTGGTGCTGGTGGTTCAGGACCCTCAAGACGTGAATCACATGTCAATGTTAATGTTACGCCCACATCGCATGAAGCATCCAGTGATACGCCTGAAATACGCAAATATAAGAAACGTTTCAATTCGGAGATATTGTGTGCTGCACTGTGGGGCGTGAATCTACTAATTGGTACCGAAAATGGTTTAATGTTATTAGATCGATCGGGTCAAGGAAAAGTGAGTGTATTCAACTTCGAATATATTAAAGAAAATATATTTATTTGTTTTCTTCTTTCTCTTAGGTTTACCAATTAATATCACGTCGTCGCTTCCAACAAATGGAAGTTTTGGAAGGACAAAATATTTTAGTTACCATATCCGGTAAGAAGAATCGTGTACGCGTTTACTATTTATCTTGGCTAAAATCGAAAATTTTAAGAACTGATGGTCTGTCCGATGTAAGTACAATATTTATTGATTTCAATTGCAAATAAAACTAAATTAAAATTCCATTTTTACATTTACGATGGTGGTTTATTTAATATTTTTTTTTTTTGTAGCAAGTTGAACGTCGCAATGGATGGATAAATGTTGGTGATTTACAAGGTGCTGTTCATTTTAAAATTGTTAAATATGAAAGGATTAAGTTCCTAGTGATTGCATTAAAAGACTCGATAGAAATTTATGCTTGGGCTCCCAAACCATATCACAAATTCATGGCATTTAAGGTACGTTAAAAATAATTTAATATTTAATAATAAATTTAAGAATTGTAAGATACCTGTTTCCTTTACTTTCTTTAGAATTTCGGTGAATTAGAACATCGTCCTCTATTAGTTGATCTAACTATTGAAGATCAATCGAGGCTGAAGGTTATTTATGGCTCTGCTGAAGGTTTTCATGCCGTCGATTTAGATTCCGCTGAAGTTTATGATATTTATCTTCCTAAGCATGTCAGTATTAAGTCATTTTTTAGCATATGCCTTATTTAGTAAATATATGTTTGTTTTATAAAGGATTTATGAAACATTTTATTTTTATAAACCCTGTATAAATCAATAGTACGATTATTGTCTTTTTATAAATTTATTATTTTTTTAATTATTTAGACTCAAGGTGCAATCATTCCTCATTGTATTGTTGCTCTTCCAAATTCAAACGGTATGCAATTGCTATTATGTTATGACAACGAAGGTGTTTATGTTAATACAGTGGGACGTGTGTCGAAAAATATTGTACTGCAGGTGCGTATTTAGTTGCATAAAATGTATACAGCAATAAATAAGCTGAAATTATTCTCAAAAACCATATGTAACGTGCATATGTGTATGTCGAACTAAATCCAAGCGATCGAAATGTATTTGTTTTCTAAAACATGTCACGCAAAGCCAGCTTAGAAGCGCTGTTATTCATTTTGTATTCAAACAACGTTGGTAATGCAATTGTTGGAAAAACGATGTTTTGTCTATAAAAGATATTTTCAATGGGAGAGAAAAAGAACGATTTCATAAGAGAATTAGAGTGTCTATTATTAAAATGGTACGATCATAAACACTCATGGTACAATTACAAGGTGGCATCGCAAGGAGTTGTTGTGAAACAATACTCCATCCTTGCCTTTCACGTTAATAATCATTGAAGTTGTAGAGAACCGTAACCGGGTTTTTGACATTTGACAAGTTAGATGTGAGGATAATGTCGACTGAAGCAGCATAAATAAAAATTGTTTTATTTTAATTTTAAATATTTAAATTTTTTTGCTAATATCGTTTTTCTTTCTAACTTATTTTAGTGGGGTGAAATGCCGACATCTGTAGCTTACATAGGAACTGGACAAATTATGGGCTGGGGCAATAAAGCAATAGAGGTAAAATATTTTATAAAATTCTCTTATTTTCTGTCAAATAGAGGATTTAATTTATTATTCGTTTTTTTTTTTTCTTAATTAATAGATTCGTTCCGTTGAAACAGGCCACCTGGATGGCGTATTTATGCATAAAAAGGCACAACGTTTGAAATTTTTATGCGAACGCAATGACAAGGTATTCTTTAGCAGTGCCAAAGGTGCTTCTTCGTGTCAAATCTACTTCATGACTCTTAATAAACCGGGCATGGCGAATTGGTAACAAATATGGTCCATAGATCAAACTATGAAAAAACAACAACAATAACAATAATTTCATAAAAAGCAGTAATAAAAAATAATATCTAAAGAAAATCGACAAAGTTAATAGTCTTGAATGTTAATAGTCTCTCCTAAAACTAAAAAGAACAATCACAATGAAATTACTGCTTCAATAATCTATGGATCAGAGGCAAACAAAAGGTGAGACAGGCAATGTTTCGGTTTATTTTATTTTCTTCTACAATGAAAAGGAGAAACTTTCTTTTTTTCCAACAAAAAAAGGAAGAATAACAATAAGAATGAATCAAACATTTTGAAGAAAATGATTTTGAGAATTGAAATCATTTAATTATTTTATATCAATTATTGTAATTTTTTTTTTATTAAAAATATCGTTTAGCTTAAGGTGAACGAAACAAAAAATTAAATAATTTAATTGCATATAAAAGTGAAACGGAAGCAGAAAGTATAAAAACATTAAAGAAAAAATATATATAAACAAAATCTATTAATCTATTAAACAAAGAACAAAATCTAGTAGATTTTGCAAAGCTCATTTCGTTGAAAACAATTTAGAAAGATTAAATAATTATGAATGAGAACATGATAAAAGTATCTATCACACCTACACCCAGAATTAAAACCAGGTTTATAAAACTATATACATACATACATGCATATACAAAATAGTAACAACAACAAAAAATAAACAGTGGTGTATTAATTAGTTTATAAATAAAATAATTGCAATAATAAACAAAATAAAACAAAAAATATTTTTATGATCTGCAACGCAACAGCATACACACAAATTAAAGTCAATCTCATCACCAATAATTATAAAAAAATTTATAAGAGTCTGTAGAAGTATAAGTTGGCAGAGTTTTAAAAAGTGTAAAGATTAAATTCAATATTTCTGTTAAAAGAAATGACTTTTTTTTGTTCGATTGTTTGTTTGCAACATCCCAAAACGTCAACACTCTTTTTAATAACATTTTCTACTTTAAAATTTTAACCAAATCACAAAAGCCCTAAAACGTCAACTATAAATAAAGCCAAATTTAAGATTTACTAACGATGGAAATATGTACACTCATATATACATATCCATTGTATGCAATTAGTTCCGAATTTGGGTGTTACCCTTCTTCCAATTCATGTAAAAATATATATATTTATTTATGCCATGGCCCCATGAAAAATACTCCTGTTGCTTTTACTTAGGTTGGAAACCTATTTTTGTTTTTTTTTTTTGGATTTGCTCTTTGTATATTTTTAATTGTTGAATAAAAAAAAAACGCTTTAGTGGCCATGCTAAAAGGAGATTTGAAATCTGGCCAAGAGAAACAGATAAAATCAGAATTCTGTCTACATAATTACAAAACACATCCGTTGGAGAATCGTAAAATATTTACATAGTTTATTATTCATGTGAAAATGCAACATACACATGTATATCATTTTGCAGACACATGTGACTAAATTCTTATATTTTATATTCGTATAAGCGAATATTGCAATGAGAATGCTTGGCGAGTTACTCTGTAATTCCAAACGAAAAGAAAAGTATTCAAATTTGTACGTTATTTGCATTTTTATACGATAGACAGCTTCGTTCGATTCGAATTACAAAGTAACCCGCCTGATTCACGAAAATCTAAGAATTGTCATTCATCACATCACTAGAATATTCATATACATACGTACGGATATTAATATACATATATATGTACATATTTTTAGCATACAGTTTTTATTTCAAATAAATCATAACAAAAAGTTTTCTTAACATGAAATTCTTTTATAAACGATTTACAAAACCAATTTCCATACACAGTGACAATTAAATGTATATTTCTTAAAATTTGTTAAAAACAATTTCCTTTCGAATTATGTTGATTTTGTGCTTGTGAATTGTTACGAATAATATATTTTTTACGTATTCTTTGCGGTTTCCAAAACTCTGGTAACATACACATTCAATTAAATAAATCCTAAAAAAATAAACTTAAAATTATAAAATTTGTATAAAAAACTGCTTTAACTCACTTTTTCATAAAAATATTTTATATATAAAAAAAAAACACGCTCACTGCTTCATTTTAAATACAAAAAATAAAAAATAAATCGTGTTACAAGTATTTTAATTGTTTTAAATTTATTTATTTGTGCTGTTGTGAATTTTTTGTGTATGTTTGTTCTTGTATTAAAAACGAAAGAAGGACACTAATGCTGTCTATAACGTTAACAAAAAATAAATTTTAAAAACTAAAGTTTGACTTTATTTAAAAATTCTATTTAGTTCTTTTGGTTTAATCTATAACTACTTGTGTATTTTACACAAATTTTTAACTAGAAATTAGTTTAAAAAAATAACAAAAAAGTCTTTTTCGCTTTTAACTATTTTAAGCATTTTATTTTATTTTTTTTAATTAAAAAGATAAATATTTAACTTGTTTAAAACTCAGTAAATAAATCGTATACATTTAGCTAAAATTAAAAACAATGCAAGTCTAAGTTATTAAAAAAATTCATTTTATTTAACTATGCAAAAATTATTATAAAATTGGAATAAAAATTTCACAGAAAAAGTTTTACTAGTTACACAATCAGTTTTAGAACACACGCATAGCAATACGTAGTACCAATTGCGAAAATCTATTTTATCGTATTTGGATCTAATGTAAGGATAGAAACTGAGAAACAACGTTTTTTTTTGCAGCTTGCTTGCTTTTTAAAAAATTTTTCCAATTATCCTAAATTTTTAGTATTGAAATTTAGTCTAAAAAAATTCAACCCAAATCGGTGTAATTTAAGATATTGGGATTTGTAAACAACAAAAAGTAAAAAAAAAGTTCAAGAAATTTGCAATGTTTGTTTTTGTATCGCTTTGTTTGTTGACTCTTCCGGTTTTTCTAAATGGTCTCAATATTAAAGTATAGGAGAAATTTTCGCGTGGATTCCGCTCAACGTGTATGCAGGTGCGCTAAAACCGAGGGTAAAAAAGAAACAAAAGCGAAGAAATTATGGAAGCTAAAATTTTTTTTCCAAATCTAAATTACATGTTTAAAAAGGAGTTTGATTTTGTCAACAAATTAATATTTTGAAAAATTAAGAAATAATCTTGATATTGAAAAAAATGTAAGTACATAATTAGTAACTGAAATAATTTAAAAACAAAGTTATTTTCTGGCTTTATTATTTTTAATTTCTAGATTAAACCCAGTAATATTTCACAGACAACATTAATATAATATAAACGACTTAATCTTAAATTACATACATAAAATTTTAAATTCATGTAATTTTTTTTATAAACTTTTCGGTGAGTTTGGTGCATAAACTTTTATTAAATAAAAGAGTTTTGAAGGAAGTCGCTTCTTTATAAGATTTTCTGAATTAATTTAAGTAGGCACTTGTTATTCTGTGTGTTTTTAAACTATGTATTTTGTAACGCGTTCGACAAATTCTCCCCTTTATAATGAAAATTTTATAAAAAAATAATAATTGTATTTACTAATTTTCCTTTAAAATTTTCTGAAAGCATGTTGTAACTTTTTTCTATTCTTTATTTGTACAATTTTTACTATTTTTAATTATTAAAAAAATTTATATAAAAAGCCATTTGTATAAACTTAAGTGATAAATATTTACAAGAGTATCACAATTTTTGTTCATTTATATAAAAAAATTCATTAAAATATTATTAATTAAAAAATCATAAAAAACTTAATATACATTTATGTAATTGCAATGGAAGAAATAAATAAATATTTTAATTATTAAGCCACACTACACACAACAACCACCAACCCCCTTCCACCACAAAATCCAAAATCATCGTAAAACATTTAAAAAAAATAAAAATTTATATTATAACAATTAAAGAAAAAAAAAAAATAAATACAACATAAAATAATTTAATAAAAATAAAAAACAAAAGAATGAATTAAATTTTGAAGTAAATAAAAAAATACAATTTATATATATCTAAAAATAATAAAGGACATTTTTATAAAAACAAAATAAATTTTTAAAATATTTGAAATATATGGTAAAAAAGTAATTTTTTGCAATAGTAAGAGTTTTTTGTTTTGTTGCGTGAGTGAGTGTGTAAACTTAATATTGATTTATAAAAATTAAAAAACCAAATTTTTTTAAACTTTCTTTCAACACTTCGAAAGATTTGTAATGATATGTTTTCAAAATTAATAATTTATGATATATTCAACGTCTTATCCATTCAAAAGAAAAGTGTATGTTTTATAAGCTTATCACAAATCACACTGATGATACCTAATGTAACGTTTAAATCAAACGGCTTTAATAAATTAAGTCAAGGCATTAAAAAACATGATTTCATAAAAATATCCCCATCGTACCAGCAACTTTTTACACAATAGGATCCTGATAGCATGGGACTACTCGGTCAAACTAATCACAGATTGCTATATGCAATACCAATTCGAATACTCAATATTGCAATCCATCCACTTTTCTTTCACATTTTTGTCCAATTAAAAGCCGTGAAAAAAAATAATAAATTTCTTTAAAAAATATGTATGTATTAAAGTTTTGTTAACATTTTTCGAACACATTTCAAAAGCCACTAAAAATATATAACTTATTTTAAATTCGTTAACTTTCATTGAGATTTCAATTCTTGCTGTTTAAGAGTCAGTTGATATTTTTGATAAACGAAATTCTCATTAGAGGGGGACCATGCAAAATACATATAAAAACTTAATAAAACAGCTAATAAGAGACGATCCAAAGTCATCCAATTAGTGGCCCAGAAAATAACAATGAAACCTATAAACGAAGGATGTCTGACACGATTTAAATATTTTCTTAGTTCACGAGATTTATAAGCCATTGGGTCTCCCAAACGTTTCATTTTATAGAACACCTAGAAAGAAAACTATTTTAATGTATTACATTATTTGTTATAACGCAATGAAAATATTACCTGCTTAAAGCCAATAATTTCTGGTAAATCCATGATCACTCCACCACCTAATATTGTCAGCCAGGCTATGGTGTGTACTGACACAAACGACCACCACAGACACTTGGTTTTTTCGACATCAACTTGCCAAAGAATGATGGATGAAGCGGTTAACCAATTTTTCATAAGATACTAAAAATAGAAATTAATACGTTATACAAGTGGTTTTTGTGTGTGCTTTAACGTACATGTAAAGATAATGATGATGTCAGATTATAAACAATTCGATCAGCATAGTCTAATCCAAGTGCATTAAAAAATCTCTTTACCAAGGATGACTTCATGCAACTGTGTTGAAATATAAATATAATTAAATACAGTGTATTAAATACCATGGGTCCATATGCTGTTTCCATTCGCGATTTATTGTCCAGAAGATCAAAAACCCATGTATAGATTTTTGAAGTTCTACGAGGAGCAGATAAAAATTGAACCAACTGTGTCACTACATAAAGTGTGTAAACAAATGTAGATATGGCAGCCGAAAATGAAATAAAGTACTTAATAGATGACATTTTGACCAACAAAAGAAAAGGATTTCGTATTCTTCTGCAAAATTCCGTAAACAAAATCACTGTGACAAAATAAGAATAGAATTATTTGTTTATGTAGTTTTTGAACAATTGTAAAATATGGTAGTACCGAGTACCTAATACCGAATATATTTTTTTACAATCAGTAATCAGCACAAACTTCTAGTAATAATCACGTTTGAAATTGTTAATTTAAATTTTAATAATCTCGTAAGTTTTTTTATAAGGCAAAAGGTTTTGATGCAATAAATATTCAACTGTAAAAAAATGCGAAGCATTCATTATTATGACATTTCGAATGATATATTAACATATCACATCTTTTAAATTTAGTTTGAACTGGCAATTCTAGAATACAGCGAATAGTTATATATTCGCTCTAATTACATCTCTGGGGATATCAATTGCAAGTGAGTAACAAAAAAAAAATACTAGAATTATTTTCATTCCCGTATTCATAGGCGCACAAAATGAACTTTTGCAATATTTGTGTTAAAAATAGTGAACAAGTTGAACAAATTAGTGAAAGTAAAGTTTTAACTGGTGATACTGATGTGCCAGTAAATGAATTATTGCAAATATTTCAAATGGATATAGTAAAAGTGAGTATAGTTTGTCTACAATGTACGGCCAAGGATACGTTAATGTTTTATAACAAATTCCACTCGTAGTTTTTGCTGGATGATAAGGACGCTTTTATATGCAGCAATTGTCTAAAACAATTAAAAAAGTGCTTTGAATTCGTACAACAAATAAAAGATTCTGAAAAGAAAATAAGTAGAGGAAAAGAAATTATAACCGAACATGATTACTTCGAAATGAGGTATGAAGTTGGAAATGTAACGGTGAATGATAAAATAACGATACTCAAGGATACTGTCACTGAACGTGTTAATTCGGCTACTGCAAAGTCTAAACTAAAATTTAAACCAATTGTACCTAAAACAACATCAAGCAAGCAAGTTGATAAAAAAGTGGCAAAATCCTTAAATACTAAGTCGCGATTGTACAAATGTTTACAGTGTACGGAATATTTTAAATCATATAAACATTTAAAAGAACATGAACAAGAATTTTGTAAAAGTAAGTTTGTAAAATATGTAAAAGTCTGCAATTTCTGCCACAAATGTTATAGCAAAGAAAATTCTCTAAGAGAACACGTCTCTTCAGCTCATCCTCGAGAGGAGTATTTGTGTTGCCTGTGCCAAGATAAATTATTTGCAGCAAAGGGATATTTGTCACGTCATATTCAAATATCACATCAACAAAAAAGTCTGCAATTTTTTTGCGGAGAATGTGCAGACATGCCGTGTTTGTCTTCGCAGGAAATATTACGCGAGCACTTTTTGCACAGTCACCCTCATGAGAATATTAATGCAACTTCAAGCGATGATGATATGGATTTAGAAATGCATGAAGAATTTTTGGATGAATTTTTACTAGCTCATACTAATGATAATTCTTTTCAATTTTCTGAATGCTGGGAAGCTTTAGACTTGCACCTTCCCGATATGCTGCAAGAAAATCCAGCGAACATGAATAGTGAACAAGAACTTACGCAATCATTTGCTTGTCCAAAATGTTACGAACAATTTAAGAGTCCTCAACCGCTTCTAAGGCATCTGGCTGATATACATGACTTACCGGTATTAGTGTGTCGGGTTTGTAATAAATGTTTCAATTCTTTTAAAGACTTTAAAAGGCACAAACTGCAAAAGTGTGTCAAAAGCTCGACAATTCATGCCATTACGCTTGACTGTCCTTATTGTGCTAAAAAATTCAAAAATTGTTCGAATCTTAAGCAACATTTAAGAATTGTACACTGTCAATTAAAAAAACACATATGTCAGTTGTGTGATAAACAGTTTCCAACGTTGGACCATTTAAAGAAACATGTCTTGAGCCAACATCAAAATGAACGCAAACATTCGTGTACGGTTTGTTATAAAAAGTTTACCCAACTTGGTCATTTGAAGCAACATTTCGCTATTCATACTACGGGTAAGACGATACACTGTTTGCAGTGTTCTGCCAAATTTTGGCGTAAAATTGATTTACAAAGGCATTGTAAAAAGAAACACGTTGCTGTTCGTAGCGGTGAATAGGGTAAGTCAAAAGGAAATTTTTTACTTTGTTTATTTAGTATACGTTTTTAATTTTTCGTGTATATAGATAAAATATATAATTGTAATTAATTTTTTAATAAAATAACGAAAATAAGAAAATCTCATAAGAAACAACAATTGTGTAAAGAAGTCAAAGTGGATTATGTTATGTTATATTAATATAAAAACATAACTTTTATTTGCATACTTTAATTAATAATTCTATTGATATATTCAGCATGAAGAAAATGAAATTACTTATTCAAAAAAGCTTTCAAACAATTACAAATTCTTAATGTAGCATCTTGCAATTTAGACACATCATGAAAAGCTATTGATAATCTAAAGCAATTGGAATGAGTGTCTGGTGCTACAGCAAATCTTGATCCGGGTATGAAGGAAATTTTTTCCTCCTCTATGCATACCTTTAAAAATTCGGTAGCATTACAATTTGTTGGCAATGTAATCCATATGAAGTAACCACCTCCTGGTGCTGTGAAACTGCAACCCTTAGGTAGTTCTTTGGCGAGTACTTCACTTGTTGTTAACATCCGCGCTTTATAGGCATCATACATACGCCTTATAAGTTGTTGACCCAAATTCAGTTCAAATAAACTGGCCACAATACCCGATGTATAATTGTTTAAACAACCGCCACTAGTGATTACGCCACTGCAAGTATGCTCGTATTTGTTATTATTTTTTTTTTTAACAAAAAATATGTTTCCTGACTTTAAAACGTATAATTTAATACATACCTGCAATCCAATAAAGTTTTCATTCTTTTAGGCAGCTCTAGCCATCCTAATCTTACTCCGGGTCCCAATATTTTGGAAAAACTTCCATTCGAAATAACATTACCTTTAAAGTCTTTATCTTCAATACTATCATAAGCAAATAATCTCTTCGGCGATTTGCTATCTTTATAGTACAAAACGTTATAAACATCATCGCAGGTAATGAAGAAGTCATATTTACGAGCAAGTTTTATTAAACCATCACATACTTTCTCAGAAAATAATATGCCTGTAGGGTTATGATATGTTGGTATTGTATAGTACATGCCCCAGAATTCTTTACATTTTGATTTGAACTGTCTCTCTTTCACTAATTTTTCAAATGATACTAAGTCAACACCATCTTCGTTTAGTTTAACGGGAATAATAGTGATGGTAGTGAATTGCTTGATGGCATCCAAAGCAATCATGTAGGTTACTTCATCAACGAAAATGTAACCATTAAAATCGATAAGAGTCGAAATGATAATGTGTAAGCCTTGCGTGGCACCAGACGTTATAATCAGATCTTCACTAATGCCACAAACATGTAAGTGAGTGTTATTGAACAGACTAAAAGTAATTTTATAACATTTTCGGCGCCACTTACCTTTTCATCTCACTGCCATACATTTCACTAAAATATGTAGCTATTGCCAATCTTGACGCATATGAGCCACTAGTTGGACCATATTGAAATAAAAAGGATGAATTTGAATCTTTCTCAATTTTCTATTAAACATAATTAATTAATGTGTATTGGCATAATTTGATAGTAATCTTACCAAACGATGTTCTGTGGCCTTTGTAAAAATATCACTACAGTATTGCAATAAATCTTTTCCTGGTGCACCTACACCTAAATTTAAAATCTTTGATTCGTAAACATTCCAGTCAGTACCATCAAATAAATGTTGTAGTTTATGTTCTTCATTTGTTCTTAAAGCCATTCCTTTTCTGTGGGCACACTTTGAGTGTACAAATGTTATAAGTTTAAATTGTATTTAATAGTCGTATTTGTGATTTAGTTTAAAAAAATTTTACTTAGCAATAATAATTCAGTTTTAGAAAAAATATTTTGTAATGATAACAATTCTGTTGAATAGGAATGCCTTGTGCACATACAATACAAAAATACCCAGCAGTATTTTTTGTATTATTAATCAAATTAGAGTCTTTTTTGAGTCTTCTGAGCGATTGAAATCGCAGAATATGCGATTATTTTGCTATCATAAAAGATACTTTTGTCGGCATCAATTGGTACCCTACTCTTCACTCCTCTTGATGAGCCATTTCAGTTTTTTTTTTGTTAGTTTAGAATCATTTTCGACTCCTCTAATGGTATTTCTAGTATTTGCTATACAAATTGGTATTGCATTTAAAATCAAACCCTTTTAAATCATAAGCGCGGGTCATGTTCGAGTCCTTGTTTGAATGTAGAAGTAATTAATCAGTTTTTAATCACCACAAGCACTCGAAAAGACTCAAGGTAGTTATTGAAAAAATGATCTGCCAAATGCTGGCTGGGTATGTATGTGATTAAATATGTGGTAGTGCATACGCAAGTAGCTAGCTATACGTAGATTAGATAAAGTAATTGCAAATTTTTATTATTATCAATTCAAGTTAAAGCCTTTAAGAATACTATTTTATAAATTATTGTTTTGACTAAACAACTTTTATTTACAACGCCTCTCATAATTTTTTTAATTGTAGATTTAAGATGGGAATAATTCTTATTTTTAGTTGCATCGTTTTAAAATATCCCATTGCGATACTTTTTTTAACACTAGAATATATTTGATGCAATTCCTTTTCTCCAATGATAGTGTCTTTTTTGATTACATTCATATATGTATATATAAATATATACATATATATATGAGGGTGGCGATGGCACGATGGATGGTAGCCTGCACGTTGACTACAAAACCAAAACAGACCTGGGTTCAACCCGTTTCAGACTAAAATTATATAAAAAAGAAAAAAAACATTTTTCTGATGTGCATTAGTGTGTTTTTGTGTGTCAGTTGTTGTCGGAAGGTTTCCGTGTCGAAGTCATAGTCACTGGTCACTGAACAATACCGGCTTTAGCAGCTAGCAATCCACAATCATATCAGAACGCCCTCCTTCGTCGGTATTGTGTAGCACCGGCGAAGTAAAATAATAATAAAAATGGCTACTATACCGAAGCTTCAGCACTGCTACGAGTATATAAAAAAAAACAAAGAACGTGGGAAAGCAAAGCTGTAATATAATTAATTAAGCTTCACCTCCTGTCGTTTCTCCTACTATCCCTTTCCTATAGTTCCAGCACAATGCTTTGCATGTGTAGGAGTCATCTCCTGAGTGCTGGTCTCAGATAAAAAAAATTATACAAATTCATAACTGAAAATTCTTTGCAAAACTTAATTTAAATGTATATACCAACCATATAGTCGAAGTCCCCAGATGCTAGTACTATTTTTTTTTTTTTTGTTATTAGTTATTATAATTCAATTATAATTATTAATATTAAATAAATAAATAAAAATAAATAATATATAATTTGAAAAATAAAATTTTTATGAAAATATGTTTTTTCTTAATACAAAGATTTCAAAATATAGATATATTTGTATTATTCACAAGGTAGTGATAACGTAATATGTTTTAAACTAATAACACTAAAAAATATGATTTAGTATTCAGTGTTCATTCAGATGATAAGAAAGACACTCAGTAAAATGTTTGATATAAAAGAGTCACGAAACTAAATTAATTGGGCTTTTTATTTAACAAACTGCACAGAAATTTCTCACAAACTGTACATCTTGCGAAGAATGTGGTAGCACTATAATTCTTTCCTTTCTGTCAACAGCTGAGATTCTTATCATCATTATTGTGAATGATGAAGTATAAAAGTGAAAATAAAAGCAATTTGTTGAAATAAACAAAATATGTCCACTCAAGAAAATTTGAATATTAATGCATGTATAAAACAAGGACAAGGAAATACTAAAGACACAACAAATAAAATGGCACATAATGCTCATAATAACTTGTTGGATTCACCCATAAGGGGACCTACTCTTTCCACCAGCACCTCCAGTTTTGAAGCCTTAGATCCTCACGACCCAAATCTTAGTAAACTAGCAAACAAAATGTTTCGTAAAACCGAAGAATATATAACGAATGAATTGCAGGCTCCTTTGGAAGATTATCAATTGTTGGAAAATATGAATCGCGTCACTATTGCTAAATATTCGGATATGAGGCAAATATCAGAAAATCTAAGTGTATCAACAGCAGAATTAAGTAAAAAATTTCAAGCTTTGGTGAGTCATCACTTCCATTCACGTATCACGTACTAATTTTTTATTTTTGCCAATGTTCGTACTGTGGGTAAATAAATCTAATGGAATTATTTTTAGAAACCCTTAATGCAACAAATTGATGAAATATCCGATACTGTGGATAAACTGGAAGCGGCAGCTTATAAATTGGATGCCTATTCCATTGCTTTAGAAAATCGATTAAAATCTGTTTTACAAAGGAAAACGAACATATAAATATATACTACATATTTATTAATTAAATTATTCTAATAAAATATTACTTAGCCTAATATCATTTTAAATATTATGGCCACTATGTTCAGAAATATCAAAGGGACTAAAATGTAAAAAAATAGTTTTTTTAACAAACGCAAAAATATATATAAACTCATTTTATTGGACTTACTTTTAGCCACTGTACGTATAGATCTGACCAAGTTTAAAACTTGCTGCTTTGCATTAGGTTGACCAAATTCCTGTTGCGTCTGCTGAGCACCCCAACCAACTAAGAAATATAAAATGATTTAGAATATAGACTATTTATATGTTGCATGAGATGAATCTAAAAACTCATTTAATGTACATTTCTCATTTCAGCTTGTTAAGACAACAGCGTTCGGCGTTAAGTTAAGCTACTATTGAAACATATCCTCATAAATATATGATAATTATTTGCAATACTACTTACATTTGGCTAGGAAACGCTCTTCATGCAATACACATATTGCATTTAAACATAAAAGTGATGCTTCTACCAATGTCCATAAAGTAAACATTTCACTTTGTTAAATTTCGTAAATTTAAAATAATTGCGAGCAACAATCTACGTTGATGACGTTTCTTTTTGATAAAAAAAATCTATAGAACATCTGTTCAAGAAATACCGTATCATTCACAATTTTCTGAATGTGTGTAATTTGGTTGGTAATAGCGGTCGAAAATTTAATTAAAGAAATCGCATGTCATACAAAATATTTCAGAGACGGTTTTATCATTGAACGAAGTGTACTAATTATTTTTTCGTAGCGAATAGTTTTTACCCGTGACTTATCAAATTAAATCCCATTAGGTCCACTCCGACTTCTGCTAGGTGCTGTGTCTTACTAAATGTCAGACCAAATAGTTAGTTCCTCAACCTGTGAGTTGGCTGCATTGCACAGTATACACTCACACGAACTCTTTATGAAACTGACGCGAGATGACCGACATTTTTAAACTATTATCAGGATCTTGTGTCCATTTTTAACCCATTAAAAGCACCCTATATTTTAAGTTGGACCATAAACTATCCGGCTAACAAATTTCATAAAAACCTGTTCACGGTATAGTATAGTGGAACAAACATCCTAACATTCACATTTATAATATTAATAGGATAATCAGAAAATTCTAACCAGAAGCATCCACCACTGACAAAAGTAATTCTTATAAGAATGTGAAGAAAGAACTACCGTATTTTGCAACATATAATTAAAATCGGCAACAATGCTTTAAGCTTAAACAATCTAATATTTTGTATAATTACCTTAACACAAGCAGTTCTTCAGCTAAACTGCATTTGTCATTCCTATATTTCATTTGATATGCGTTATGCATGCATATTTTTCTGCACTAAGTTTTTTTGCCATGCATATTTTTCTACACATATTTTTTTATGCATACATATTTTTCTACACATTTTCACACTCTTGCCATTTTACCATTAAAACCACATGGAAACTTAATTTCCTAAAAACTGTTGAAACAAAACTGAACAGCAGCTGTCAGATGGGTTATCTTTCTGTTTCGAACATCCTTGAGTTATGCTGCAAAGAAATGTTTCGTAGTGGCAACACTCAATCTGAGAAATGTTTCGTAGTGGTAACACTCAATCTGAGAAATCTGGAATTTACCTACCGATAGAGGAAAAGCTTCTGTTTCCAATAGTATCTATAAAAAACGTGTTTTGAAAAAATGTGACTTGGTGTTGTTTAGCTACATACAAGGAAATGACTTGGAAGAGATTTGGATGGTTTTTAATTTTGTTTTATAGCTTTAGGTTCAGGGATTATAAATATTTAAATTTGTAATATTTTAGGACGTCTTGTTGTTTCATCTCCCGCCTTAACAATAATTATATAAAATGAGCCACTTCTCGGTACCGGCTGTTCCGCCAGAAATGCACCTTTATCACACAAATTATTGAACAAATCCTTTATATAAGAGCGTTTTTCATCTTCCGTAGGATTAAGAGCATCGTCGGGATTTTTTGGCTAATAAAAACCATAAAATTTGATAATTTAGGAAACCATGAGCTATGACGGCATACATACCAACAACTTTTTTAAATCTTTTAAACAACTGCTAAAATCTTTTGGTATTTTATTAAAGGGATCCAAACGAAATATATTAATGCCCGTTTCTTGATTACTGGCGAAATGTTTCATAAAGCGATTACGCAATTTTCTATCATCTAGTGAAGATTTACATTGTTTTAATTTTGTTAACCATTCGGTTATAAGGTATTTTTCGCGATAATTATAGATACACATGTAACCTTCGAGTTTTTTCAACAATTCATTAAATTCATTGTCTAAAACTTCAATTTCCTTAGCTGTATCGGGCATTATTACAATTTAGATTTCGAAATTTCTGAATATATTTTTTCCTAATTTTTAATTTTTGTGATTTTAAATGTCAATACGAATTTCTGCGTTGCAAGAAAAAAAATCGAATTATTTTTTATTTATTTATTTCATGCTAGCATAACCCGATTTGCTTCGCTACGTCCGGTTTGCTTCGCATTTAAATAGAAATATATGTGATGGCAAATTTTAAAATTTATAACCCTAGACACAAACCAAAGGCTTTAACGAGCTCTGTTAAGGAGTTAACATAGCAATATTAAACAATTAAAAAAATTTAAAAAAAAATATATTAAAAAGGAAAAATATAAAAAAAAATTTATCAGGAGGACTTCTGCGAGTGTATAAATGAATGCCCAATCGTTGGATATCTTAACAGTTTGTTTTTGTTTGTGGAAACTATAAGAGTATTTTGAAAAAAAAAACCATTTTTAAGTGTGTTAAGGACTTTTGTTCTTTTCTCGAAAATGGTTGGAGATAGGCGAATAAAATTTTTTTTATACAACAAACATTCGATTTAAATCTGTTTAATTATTCTAAACCTTTTTTTATATTATTTTCTAATTTATTAATATTATTATTTATTCGACCTCTATTCTAATATTAATTATATTAAGATAATCTAGCTTAACGTAAATTTAAAAAAGAAATTAAATATTTATTCTTATTTTTTTTATTTCAATATTTTGTCAATAATATTGATTGGTTTTTCAGGGAAATAATTTTTTTTTTGTCTACAGACAATTTTGGTATTCGCACCAAATAAAATGTGCATATATACCAGCTGGACCATATAACGGACATATATATATACGTAATTAATTTTGACTCGCGTTGAATAAATAAAACATTAGTTACATAATAAAAATATAAAATTTTAATTTTAAATATGTTCAAATACCATTTTCATTCAAACATTAAAGTAAAACCTTTCAGTTATAAAATCTGAGAAATTATAACAGAACAAAACACAAAAGTGTGTATGAAAAGTGTAAACAAACTTTTGACAGTGCGAAGAGAAATAATATTCAAACACTTGTGGACCTGCATGTACTTGAATAAATACACTTTTGTTAGGGTTTGAAAGTAATTTTTCTATTAACGTTCATCGAAAATAATTTTTCCTTTTAAATTTATAAAATGATACATGTATATAGTATAGTATAACATGAAAAAAATCAAGTTGGATTTATTACAAAAACTCTTGGTTGGTGGACTGTTTTTGGGACTTGCCCATGTGTACTAAATGTTGTTCTTAAGCCATTATTTTTTTCTATATTTTTGTTTTAGAGGAATTGAGAAACCGAATTTTCAGTTTTCACAGTCCTTGATTTATCAAAAAAAATGTTCGTAAAAATACTTTTATTAAAAATAAACTTATTTCTATATTACACAACAACACATACTACATACATAACATATTGATAGTTGTTATATGTATTTTTTTAGAGAAATTTCTTTAAGGCTTGTTTTGTTTTTGCCCTTTTAAATAACATTAATAGTAATTACGTGAAATACACTTAAATATGTACATACAGACTAATAACATGGCAATATGTTGAGATTTATGTAATGAAATTCAAAATGCCTTAATAATAACTTCTAACACACAAACCCAAACAAAATCGGCAAGCGTTGTTTAGCTGTCAAAAATTCTCCTGCCAATATAATTTATAAAAATCAAACTATAATAACGCGGCGTCAACGCGGTTTGGATGAAAATCGCATGATGACAGTTCGTTAACAAGTAAAGTTGGTTGTAGAAAATGAAAATGAAAAAAAGAACTAAATACAAATGAATTTATCGTCAGCGACATAGCGTTGCCGGTTTTTATTCTGGTATGCCACTTCGGGCTCAGCGATAGGCGGCATAAAACGCAACGCTCACCGATCTTGTTTGGGTGTAGTGTGTAAAGCTCTGTTCACACGATTGTCAGATTGTACAATATTGTATGATACGGCAATATGGTAGCAATGCACTCACAATGAAAAATTTTTACCATCTGGTAATTTGTCTGTTCACACTATTGAAAGAAAACCATACAATTTCATTGGCACACAGTTCTGGGACAATAAATTTTTCTGCCAATAATAATTGTCTGTTCACACGGTTGTCAGATTATTGTATGGCAAACGTTGCCAGATCCGACTTGGCAGCATTGCCAACAGAAATATTTATTTGCCAATGGTGTTATTGTACGGTGCACTAAATGAAGCACATGCGACAATAACAAATGACTGTAAATTGTGTGTCAATGGAAATGAAGGGTGTTCTCACGATTGTCAGAATTGTGACAATATTATTGGTCTACAATGCACCGACATTACATTTTTTGACGATGTTGCTACACAAAAATTGTGTGTTCACACGGTTGTTGCAAATTTTATAACAATTTTTCTGTCAATATTGTAGTAAATGACAATCGTGTGTACATACCTTTACAACTTAAATTCTAAAATAATATTTGTAGCGTTGTATAGTTTTTATCGTGCTTTTTATTGTGTGGGAGCCGTAATTTGTGAGAATTTGTGATTTATTTTGTCTTAGTTTTAAATACTTGTTCGTGGGTTTTTAGTAATTTAATTGCTATTACAGGCCATATTAACTGGTTACTTAGTTTTTATCAATTTTATCACAATTCAGAATATCACAACCTTCTTATAATTATATTAAATTACACACAATATTATATAAATTATATTAATAAATAATATAAAAATTACAGTTGCTAATCTTTGCTTTTTGGCCCCGTCTATTATAGATTATATTATGATTTTCACTAATAATACTTCTACTCATATTGAAGACTTCCAATGAGAAGGTTTTGTTAACGATACAAATATGTTGCATGCGAACATCGTACGTGATGATCCTGTTTCAGTTTCGTCCTACGTCTTGGCTTTTATTGTCAATAGTGGAATGTTAAATATAACATTTTGATAAATTTCTCCTACTAACATGCAAAACTAAAGCATTTTATTTTAAATTATAATGAAAAAACAAATGTTTGTAGGTGAAATGTGTTGCTAGCGAATGTACTTAATCCACAAATGTTGCAATTATTTCAGCCATCGATGTATAAGTGCCAATTATTAATCCAAGCAGACCAACAATGATCAAACAGAAGTTACCTTACGAAGTTGTCAAGAGATTACAAAGAGAATGTTATTTAATAAAAATAAAATATATTTTTTATTGTGTTGAAGTAAATTCGTTAATTTGAAAGATATTCATTCATTGATTCCTTTTTACACTATAAAATCACAAATTTATGTGGTTAAATTCACAATAATGTGTATCGTAACGTTTTGTGGACAACAGTGTATCATTTGAAATTATTATTATCAAAAAAAAACTATCAAGAAGAACATAATTGAAGAGTCGCAGATCAACGCATTAATTTTCCCCCATTTAAAATTTTAGAGAAAGTGACGATTATTTTTTCACACCTATAAAACAGCTAAAATTTGGAAACAGTAACAAGTTTTTTTGCTTATCCTAAGATCCATGAAACTACAGTAAGTCAGTTCAATAAATATCAAGGATTATTATTGATGGAATAAATTAAATTGTTAAAAAATAAACCAATTAGAAAAAAAAACCAGAAAAAATACATAGCGTTACAGAAACTGCAATTAGTGGTACAATATTTTTAAATATAATAAGCCGCCAATTTCTTACAATAAAAAGTAAACATAATCTATAAACAAAACAAAAACATATCGACCCCTGTGCGCGAAATTATCGTATGTTACACTTTTTTCGAAATCGACTTTTTTATGCAAAATGGTTCTAAATCCATTAATTCATCAGCAGATAAAGTATTATAGTGATAATTGTTATAGTTATGGAGATAACACTATGTACATTTTATCGTATGTGACAGTTACTGCTGTCAGGCTAATAAAAAAAGACGAATAAAAACGCTCTCCTGTGAAATTTAGTTTTTGTAACATACGATAATTTCGCGCACATGGGTCGATATGTTCGGTTTCATTTTCTACAGAAATGTTTTTACTAGTTGAAAGTAAAAAATGATTGCAGTCCAATGAAAGTTTGCCAGTCAAATTTCTAGCTTAAAGATTCAAGCAATTTTTTTACTTCTGTTTTTTACTTCCGAATTATCCTTCAATTAACACAACATAAAATAAGACCCAAATAACATATATTTACTTAAATACTTACTTAATAATAGCCATACTTTAGCCATTCCGTGGGTATTATACCAGTGAGTACAAATTTGTATAAGTGCAGGAAACGCTAAACCTAACGCTGACAGACAGAGAGCACCAAACAACGAAATAAATAATTCCAAACGTGGTATGGCTACAGCTAATAAAACTATTAAACACAAGTAAAAATTTAAAGAGTTATAAAAAAACATCCTTCTGTTTTGAATGACTCATTCAAGACTTACATGTGACCAACACCAACAAAGTCCGTACCAAGTATTCCCATACAATTTTTTTCCGTTGTGGTCCTAATTTCTTTGCCACATAATCGTTCCATGTAATATCGATGGCCACGTAGCAAGCCAAACCGTGAGTTATGAAAATAGCAAATGCCAACATACCTTTAACGCATTGTGCCAGTCTAATTTCATAAGAAAAGATGAAATAAGAAAAAATTATTTTAAGCGTCTTTCACATGTCGTTTGTCATTTAATAGAAACTTACATATCCTTAGAAGGTAAATTTAATGTTATCGACCCTTCAATATCACCACCGTAATTGAGATATCCAAACAATCCCATGCCGACATAAAGAAAAACAATTAATACCATTGAAACATTTAGAACACCACAGCTACCGCCAAAATTCTTAGGGGTTTTCATTTCATTTTCCAATGGTAAAATTACACCAATTGCTGGAAAATATTAGTTTCAATAAAATTAAAATTTCTAAAAATTATGGCTTTAAGGCAAAAAATGCTCAGCACGAATATACAGTTTTAAGCACTTAATTAAGCACAAACACCCCTTGAAATAAGCACGATAATTTTTTTTATTTCGGAATTTTTTTTTTATGATTTAAAAAATTAAAGAAATTTAATAAATTTAAGTTAAAAAATTAAATTTTTTTTTTCTAATCCTTATTATTATAATAAATATTCTTTCATTCTTTGTAAAGCTTAAAGGTTGGTTTATTAATTACTTTTTATTTGTTTCAATATTTCGTTAATCATCGGTTAATATCTTCAGGAAATTTTAATTTTTTATACAAAATTTCTTTTTTTTGAAATTGCATTTTAAAATTTTCCATACTAAAACTTCTCCACTGGTTTGCTAAAAAATACACGTCACACGGGAGCATATTTTAAACATTGCTAACTCACCTAGCGATAATTTATTGATAAAAAAAGGGCTTAGTGGAAATGATTCAAGCAGTCAGCCAAATCGGTCCAGCCTATGTGGTAATACAATTCTGGTTATAGTGTATCGAATCTTGGCTAGGAGCTCGTTCAAAGCCGTTGCTCGTTAATACATACTAGATATTTGACGTAGCCTCAGAAAAAATAATCATGAAATGCCAAGAAGTCGATGGAACGAACTGGCCCTTGCCTCAAAATTTTAGTATTTTATGGTTGAAATACTGACGAAGGAGGGCACTGGTAGCGCAGATACAATTGAAAAATGTTTTGTCTGATCGGGGATTTGAATAAGGCATGTCACTCGTCAATGAACAGTAATGGCTTCAGCTGATACAAATCCACAAGTAGCATCAGACCGCCCTCCTTCGTCGGTATTATATATCAGAATCATCAGCGAAGTAAAATAATTAATAAAAATAGTTACTAAACACAGCTTCAAAGTTTAATACATGTCTTTGACATCAGAGGCGTTGCAACACTGTTATAAACAAAAACAAAATCAGAGTTTTAAAAATGATGAAGGTTTCCTCTTTCCACCTGTCATTTCTATTATTATTCCTTTCCCAATAGAAGGTATCACCTAGTAGTAGGCAATCATTGCCTGAGTGTTACTTCTCTTTATATAAAAAGATGGGTCTGTATCGAGGCCTTATTCAAGCGATCAACGACAACGTTTTATTTAAGGTATGTACACATGATTGTCAAATGTATGTACACTATTGACAGAAAAATTGTATTAAAATGTCAACAACCGTGTGAACTCACAATTTTTGTTTGGCAACATTGTCACAAAATGTATTGTCCGTGCATTGTATGACAATAATATTGTCACAATTCTAACAATCGTGAGAACACCCTTCATTTCCATGGCCACAGATTTTACATTAGTTATTGGTTATTATTGTCACATGTGTTGAATTTATTGCACCGTACAATAACAACATTGGAAGATAAATATTTATCTTGGCAACGCTGCCCATAAATACAGAGATACAATATTAAACATCGCATCTGGCAACTTTTGCCATATAATAATCATAAAACAGTCAACCGAACAGACAATTTTCGTTGATAGATAAATTTATTGTGTGTTAATGAAATTGTACAGTTTTCTTACAATAGTCTGAACAGGCAATTTACACTTAGGTGTCAATTTTTCATTGTGAGTGCATTGCCAACATATTGCCATATCGTACAATATTCTAAAATCTGACAATCGTGTGTACATAGCTTTACTTCGTAATAAATAAACACATTTTTTAGTCGCCTGAAACCGCAATAATTTCGCAAATAGTTCTCAGATAGAGCAATGTCGTAAAAGTATTGAGTGTGTCAATATGAAGTGTTGCCTGGTACTCAATATCAATCAGGGCGATTATTTTTTTATCTTGAATAATTTTGGTACGCTAATACACTCGTCTTTTTTGGTAGACTGCTTGTGTGTAACTAACCAACATCAATGTAGCATAGAAAATATGAGTCACTTACCTTCCAAGGCAAATAACACGGTACCAAAAAACAGCGGAAATGTATTTGCTGGAGCAAAAGCTTCTTTATTTTCTGTCGATACTGGTTCACGGAATATGTAGTAACAAATAATACCAAATGATACGAACGTAATGCCATTAGCCAAAGTAGAAAAAGGAGCCAAATATTTTAAATTTCTTATCCAATTGATCAAAATCAAAGGTAACAATATTAATACCATGCACAAGCGCACATCAACGGGTGTCTCCAAATAGTAGTCCGCAATAGATTTTATGTTAGAGGAAACGAAAACAACATAAACACAACAGGTACCCAACTGGTAGATCAAAAGAAATGTATTGACTAAGTGACCAATATAGGGAGCACCTTTTTTAAATATCGGGGGACCTTCACCCAACGCAATTTCAGCTACCTTAGGATAATTCATGCTGGGAATCTGAATTAAAAAAGCGTTATTGTATTTTTAGTTAGCTTGAATTTATCAATTCTTCCGGCTTACCTTCTTCCGACGACATAATTCATATTCGGCTTTAACAAGCTGATGTATACAATAAGTGCAAATGATGCCAATAATTATGGTGCCAACAGTGCCTGTGACATAACCTGCATTTTTAAAAGCATTGGGCATGGCCAATATTCCAGTACCTAAAGAACCCTTAAGCAAATGCAGCAGAGTCTCAGAGTTGCTAAATGAAGGCATAAGAATATTTAGCGGTGCTGGTTAAAAGAAAATTAAATTAAAAAATAAACTTACGTGGTGGGATGGTCTACTATGCGATTTTCGTATGGGTTGTAGTCATCTACTTCGTTCACAATATATTTATCACCTTTCTCTGTAATTTCTAACGAATATTTTTTTGGAATTTTATCCGAAACATCACTGACGTATGTCGGATTAGTATGGCCATTTTTAGTCATTATCGTTACTGTTGTTTCAATTTCAAAAAAATATCCTTAAACAAGACCAACACGTCAACTCTCTTCGATTTCACTAAATATCTGAAATATTCACCTCAAACACATTCACCTACGAAGTTGATTAGAAAAATAAAAGAAATTAAAATAAAGTAAGAGAGGAAAAATAACTAAATTATTGTACTTAAACTATCAAACATTAAATAATTAAAATAGTTTTACTGAGTTTGTACCTTGTGCATTAGTACTATTAAATTATAAATAAAATCCTAAAATACATATAACTACATACATACTTATATTTGTGGGCACTACCGCATCGCCTCACCGTTCCTGTCAACACAGCAGCTACAAGCACTTCTGTCTTGTGCTTTCGTGATCATTAAAAAACTTATTGGTAAAATTCGCATGCTGTTGACGTCTTGCACTTTTTAATTATAAATTTATATGTATTAAAAAAAAAACTTTAACGAAAATGAAAAACAAATGGCAAAAACCTCTTTACTAAGAGAAAATATATAAGTAAGAATGTATGTGTTCAGTATTAAAACACAACATGGCCCGTCCGTTCGTCAATCAGTTCGTCGGACAAATGGTTTGCTTAATGCGCACAGTACATGCAATTGCACTTCTTGTTTTCTGCCCTGATTAAATTGTGTCAATATCAGTATTGCCGGTGGCCAACGATCTCTACCGTAGCATTGACAGTGAATTTTCTTACCCACTACCCTGTTGGTCTAGATAAATATTTTTACTTCAACAAATTTTCTTTTCATTTCTTTCATCTGTCTATTTGTTGAAGAAAATGGCATGGCAGTGTTGTTGTTTAGCACGTGTCTAATTTATGTACATACTCGTACGTGCAGTGTTTCCTAATATTTGTTTGTCATGGTTTCTGGGAACCCCCGATAAAAAACCCTGTTTATTATTGATTTTTCTATTTTTTTGTTTGTTTAAAATATATGTATATACGAGTAATGTTATTTTAAATGCAACTGCCAATAATCCTCAATAGAATACCATTCTGAAAGTCAAAAGCAGTATACATACATATATTTAAGTACAGTGCATTGTCTCTTAAGCGGACACCTACGGGCTGACAAATGTGGTTGTTCGGTGTGATATTCAACGAAAGCATAATAAAACAGCTGATTCTTCTGATTTTAAATATGATATAAAGGACAAAATAGATCAAATTTAGATTTTTAAAATATTTTTTTTTTTAATAAAACAACTTTGAAGAAAATTAATGAATAATACTTTTAGTAAATTATTTAAACAATTTGTTATAAAGTTCGCCATATAATGGTTGCAAAAATAATCAAGTCATTTGAAAACGTTATACTGTTTTCACACCAAAAGTTAAAACCTGATTTTAACGTTAAAACCACAAACCTCTAATTTTCCGTTCTCTCTATAAATTTAATTAAATCCGCTTTCAACGCACAGTTTGTGTAATAAATATAAACGAAATAAGACACTGCATACACTGGATAGTGCAGTTAAAAATAAAAAAAAATCATTTATTTTCTCCATTCACAACTCGAAGAAAGCATTTTAATTTTCGTCTACCCTTCAACAAAACACTTTTAAAATCACAAAATTCTATGCACAGAACACATTTTTTGGTGTTTCAAATTACTTACCTTCACGAAAAGTGATTTACGTTTGCACAACGACAAGCAAATTAGGAATAAATGCGCTAAATCGGTTAGAACGCAACTAAATCAAAGTATATTTATCAAGTAGCAACGGTCATTTTGTTTGTGTAAAACTAGCTCAATATGTCTAACTTGTTTTTTTACTGCTCTCTCAAAAGTAAACACAAACAGGCTACAATAGCAAAAAAAACATTCACTTAATTTATGTATACCTGAATTGCTTTTGCAACCCTTAAAACAAAGAAATGAGTAAAACAGTTAAAGGCGCGCATAAATGTACACAAATTTTGACATATACGGCGTGTAAAACATAACCAAACAAAAAATATCACTTTGAAATATGTAAATCTTACTGTTCCCACATTTATTCAAAACATTTCATAAATATTAAGAATCACTGTCTTCATCCCTTCATATTTTCTATATACTAAATATATTAACCAAATAATTATCTTCGAAAGGAATTGCCTTATTTTATGTGTTACTTAATTGTTGGCACAATGCAATTGATTCTTAAGCTGTAATAAATTATTATTTTATTTTTATTTTGTATTATTGTTCGTTATACATACAAAACAGCTACATGGTCTATGAAATATTAAAAATGTTTAATTACGAAAACTAAAAACTGTGTAAAGTATGTGAACAGATTAGAAGAAAATATATGCAGATTCGAAATAGGAAAATTTTGAAATTTATTTGAACTACAATTATTACAATGAATGAATTCACGAATCTGTGTAAAATTCCACCACAATAAATATTTTAAATTTAATACAAATTGCAACTGTTGCCTTTGCAGGGCAATGGCTAAACTGAAAACGTACGTAAGAATATTTCTTCGTCGCATGTTAACAAAATCTAGAAGGGAAATCCCCAATTTCAAATAATTTATTCTGGCCATCACGTTAAACGGATTATGTAATTAACAGAAAGCACAAACCTTAACAGAAATCTCCAAGCTTTACAGAAAGCACACATTTTATGTCAAAAACTTGTAATTACATACATACCAGTGTTATCAATTATCTAAATATTACATAGTATATACTACATACATACTTTTATATAAAAAAACATAAAAAAAAATTTTAATATTTAAAAAACTCGCAAAATGCAAAAAAAATTTTAATATTAAAAAAACGCATAAATTCAAATTCGCATAAAAAAAAAGACCTGAGTGTATAGCTAAAATATTTGCCCTAATATATTTTTAGCTTTTTAGCGATCGAGATTTAGCTTTAGCTACGAGAATTATAGAATAAGGCTGCAGTAGTAATAAATCACATGATCTTGAAGATATTTTCATGGGTACATTATGCCAAGTTCTCCGAACGTTAATTGAATTGCAATAAATCAATTGTATCGTGGTATTTGTGCCTTGTTAGTGGTATTCGAACCACCAGCTTCGTCGATATATACTCTAAAGCGCCTCTGAGGTTGCTTGTTTTCCGTAGAGCAAATCCTTGAATGACTTGCTATGATAGTTGGTTTTGAGAAAGTGTAAAAAAAACGACATTCATATGAATTTATCGTCGATGACATAAAGTATCCGCTTTTGTTAAGTTATGCCACTTCTCCGTTAGCGCTAGAAAGCATAAAACGCAACACCAAACGCTCTTCCTTACGTTAGTGTGTTGTCAAAATATTAATTTTTGTTATCCCCCTTATATTAGTTCTCAAGCGTGTAAAACAATTATTTTTTCCGTCTATGTGAATGCAATTATAAGCACATATTTTTGTCTATTTTTGGTATTTCGTCACCACAATTATATGCAGGAAATAAACTATTAATTTTAGTGATTGCAATGTGCATGATACTCGTACACTTAAATTTTAATTTCAAAAATGTGTGAAATGTGCTCATTACAGTTGAAGCCGTTGATTTTATTTAACTCTAAATTAAAAAAATTTGTGTAAGACACGACATCATTTGCGTTCAAGCGTGACATTGTCAAGTTCAATAGCTGTTCTTTTGAAACATTTTCAGCAAGTTTGAAATAATATTTGATTGTTTTATTGCTAAAAAAAAATGTTTCTGGGAAATTGAAATGATCGTCTTTACAGAGAACACGATTTGCTACCTTCCACACCCACTTATCCAATCTCGCATAGTTTTTTCTATTATTACCGTTCTCAAGGTATTTTATAAATATCAATAAATATTTTGCTCGGGCGTATCACCGCCTACTTAGAATAATTACACTACATCAGTTAAATTTTATGTAAAATGTTTTAAATTTCATAGAATTTAGTTTCACAGTTTCGAAAAAATGCATTTTACCGCATTCAGTGATAGTAAATGTCAAATAGTTAAACTATTTGATTTTTTTCTCATTAACGGCCAAATTTTTTGCTGCTATTTTTAAAGTTTTTTTTAATTAAATGAAAAAAAAAATTAAACAAATTCCCAGCAAAAACTACTGCATCGCAGTAAGTAGGTTTATAAGGGAATATTGGGATGATATTTGTTCGTCATGTCTCAATTTGGAATCTAAAAGCATTCATCCAAATTCGTTCCGTCGGTTCATTATGTTCGTTGCACTTTGTAAAATTGATCATTATATCATTGTCTCACAAGTATGTACTAAAGTAAGGGAATGTAGTGAACCCAAAACTATTTGTTTTTTTTTTTTCTTGCATTGTTAAAGAAGCGAAATACAAATATGTATTTTGTACTATATATTATATATATAGTTATCACATTCATAAGGCAGAAAAAGTAAATGCTGCTTCCAAAATTTTAATTATTTTTTGCTGAGTTGTTTCATTTAACGCCAACACACAAAAAGCAATTTTACTATTTTACTTAATTCTATTATTATTATTATTATTTAAATTATGATTTATTTAACTTTTGGCAAGTGCAAAACAAAAGTACTAAAATTTTCTTTTTTTTATTATGAACAAAATTTTTTTTGTTGAAAACGTGATAGAATGTTTGTTCAGAAGCTTCAACAAGCAAATGTTAGCACGAATTATCATGTCGAAACTATCACAAGTTTGGTTTTACGTACAATCATTCATACATATTGTAGATACATACATTCTTATACAGCATACATACATACATACATACCGAACATTTTTAATATACCACCCACCCATTATGCATCAGTTGCAGTGTTACATCTACCTTTCAATGTTATACTTGTTGATGTTATGCCCCACCTCAATATATTATAGTCGCAGTTAACATTGTCTGCTTTTACATTCGTCTGTTTTTCTAGAAGTAAGTCAGATATTGTTGGAAATCGAGGAAAGAAGTGGGGTAATTATGTACAGAAAACTTGGTTCAATTCTCTTTTGTTATTTCATTCGCAATTTTTGAGTTAAAACATTAAGAAGAGGAAGAAAATTGCTTCAAGAAAAAGTGACGAATCTAAAATCAGACATTGTAACGTTTAAATAGCGTTTAAAGAACGCAAGGATTTTCTTCGGATTCCGAAGTCTTATCTCTTACGACTGCATTTACATCGGCCAATTTTTCTTGAAGCAAATCTGACTTTGTAGGAGAGCGGGGGAAGAACAGAGGGGTACAGAATTGCTTTTGCCGAAATAGTACTTAAATTCTCTTTTGTTAATTCCTTCCCATTCTTTGAGTTCAAAAACTATTCGTTTGGCAACGGATTAAAAACAACATCGCCCTTGTTGTTTTTGGTACTGTAGCAAGGAAATTCCAAATTTTGTTATTTCATTTCCTTGTTTTCAGTCGCAGTTTTATGCCGCAACGCTCCCAACTGAATCGAAACTGAAACGATTCAGAACATAGGCAGTGGCGAACAGCAACGAATTTCAGTTTTCGCTTTCGGTGCATGTGGAAACATGTCTTTCTATGGGGTGTTCCACGGGAAGCCGAAAGTTTACAAAATTTTTATATATTTTATTTTAGTAACATCTACTCGTATGTATGTACATACTTGATTATCATGTCATGACATAATAACTTCCATTAAAAAAATTTCTTTTTATCGTGTTTCATGTTTGAAGCAACCGGTTGAAAAGGAAGTAGACTTTTCTTTATGTTCAAATAAAATTTGAATTTCAAATTAGCATTCATCATTTATTCATTTAATATCAATTTAAATTACACTTTATTAATTCTAATAAATTTAAAACAAAAAAAAATATTCAAGGAAAACAACATTACATTTTTTCATATTTGCAGCAAGACTTACCAAAATATTTAAAAGCACTAAATGAGATACCTACGCACAGCGGCCAATAATAATGGCTTAAAATGTTATTAAACATTGAAGTTGAACATTAAAGTTACATATTCAGTTTTGAATACTCATACTCTGCATATTGGATTTATTTTAATATTTAACTAACAAGGTCATTGAACAGAACATTGATCTTTAATAAATTAAACGTGTCTGAGTTTTTAAACAAGTGAAGTCGCGCGATTTTTTTCAATACATATTATTTTTTGACTTTAAGTTTATTCGGAGAACTGCGAAAAACAGTGGAATATTTCGTGAAAAAGAGGCTAAAAGTATATACATATGTAAATTATGAACTTTCGAAAAGTTCACATCTCCAATTTATTTATAGACTGACTGATAGACATGTGGAAACGAAATGCTTCGTTCTTATAGTATGAAAATATACAGGTATGTGATGAAAATCGATTTCGATCCAGTGTAGAACAGTGTAAAATCGAAAAGAGTTGTGATGC
The DNA here is from genome assembly GCA_963924685.1 of Dexiosoma caninum. NCBI lineage: Eukaryota > Metazoa > Arthropoda > Insecta > Diptera > Tachinidae > Dexiosoma > Dexiosoma caninum. The sequence goes on along the minus strand of OZ004729.1, from coordinate 24,843,130 downwards.
TATCACTCATTTCTGTTGTGTTGTCTTCTTCTTTTTGTTTGTTTGTCAAATCGAATTCGATTTCTTATTCCATGTGATGGAAAAGGAAAATTTGTTGTTTAACCGTTTAAAATCGAACACATCGACTTCTACACGATTTAATAAAAGGATAGATAAATTGTTATTGTTCAAATATTTAAGCGAATATGTAAATATTTATTTATGTTCAAAAAGCTTGTAGGTTAAAAGTAATTAATATTAAAATGTAATTTTTAGGGGAAACCACATAAATAGTGCGCAAGAAGAATACATACATATATGTATGAAAAACATCCACAACTGGCGAAAATATTCCAATATACGCATAACACTTTTTTTTAAATAAAAATTATTTAGAAAATGGAGTTCTGTGCATTTCTATAAAAAAGTCTCTTCCAACAGATCTTTGAAAGGAATCTTAATGTAACTGCTAACTCGACTACCAGAAACAAAACCTGCCTTATTTAAAGGAAAATATTTATTAAAACTAAAACTATTGTTTTTTTTAATTTCTTCAACGCGAGTAAAAATTCATTACGATTATTTATCTATGTTTGTTATATGGTTTACCTGGTCTATATGTACATTTCATTTGGTGCTAATACCAAAATCTTCAGTAGACTTTTAAAAAAGCTAAGAAATTTCATATGTTTATACAAGAACTCCCAAAAAATCTCTTAGAATTACGAAATGTACAAACAAAATAAAGTAAATAGCTTCGAAAACCTCAACAATTTGAATTAATTTAATTTTTAATTTAAGAAAAACTCTTTAATCGTAAAAATGCCATACATTTTAATCTCCTCGTTAATTCGAAATTTTTAGCAGTTCAAAGTCTAAGGAAGCCCAATAAATCGTACTTAATTGTTAAAACCCTCTTATAATTCGATAATGGGGAAAAGAAAATTTAAGTTAGCAAAAAATATGGTATCGCTCCTTCAACGCCCTCATCCATTTTGGAAAAAAGAGAATTCATAGTGGGAACATCTTTAAGTAGTAAAGTAAAACGACAAGAATAAGCTGAATCACTAGAACTTTAGAAGTATGTACCTTATTTTATGGTTTACACAATGTTGACAGTCCAAACCGCTGCAAATCGTTTTTTTCTGTTTTAACTTTGATTAATCGAAATACCTTTATTTCGAAAAGTCCTGTAATTCGTAAAAAATAACTGGTCCCTTCGATTACGAATTAACGGGATTCTACTGTACAACAAACATTTTATTATTCGATTTAAATCTATTTAATTTTCCTAAACCTTTTTGCAATTTGTCAATTGGTTGACAATGATTGTATCTAAAAGGCAAAAAGAAAAATTAAATTTTTAATACAATTATGTAACTATTTTTTGTACATAATTTTTTTAATCGAATAATAAAATGTTTGTTGTATAAAGAAGAACATGTTGTTGTAAAGCGAATTCATTTATAATAAAGTCTCGTTTGCAGCAAAATAGTTTTTGCAGCCCCACGAACTAAATTTCGTACATTTTTGCCTCATAAAAATCTGTATGAATGGCAACATCAATTGATACATTGATAACATTTTTAAACAGCTGGAAAAAGGCAATTTTATTGAAAATGTCTAAATATAAGAGAAATCCAAATTCAATTGTTTTAATTAAATATTTACATGTGTACATACAGTGCTTTTGACTTAGCGGTCTTTTACTTAAGTATACATTTGACACAAAATTATTTTTCTTATCACTCTTTCTGAAAATCCAATAAAATTTCGTTATATAAGTGCTTATTCCATACCTGCTGCTTTTTTTTTATCTGGGACCAGTACTCAGGAGATGATCCCTACACAAGCGATGCATTGTGCTGCAATTATACGAAAGGTATAGTTGGAGAAATGACAGGAGCTGAAGCTTAATTAATTATTTTACAGCTCTGCTTTTGCACGTTCTTTATTTATAGCAGTGTTGAAGCTTATGTTTAGTAGCCATTTTTGTTATTATTTTACTTCGCCGGTGCTACACAATACCGACGAAGGAGGGCGTTCTGATGCGATTGTGGATTGCTGTGAGCTGAATCCTGTATTGTTCAGTGACCAGTGACTATGCCTTCGCCACTGAAACCTTCCGACAACAACTGAGACCACTAATGCACATCAGAAAAATGCGAGATGTTTTTTTCTTTTTTTAATAATTTCAGTCTGAAACTTGGGTTGAACCCAGGTCTGTTTTGGTTTTGTAGTAGTTTTGTGGGTGTTTCTACAGACAACCTTAAGAGCTTCTTAGAGTTTGTATTGTCTCTTTAAAAAAAAAAGGTAAACAAAAAGCATCTAAAATCATTTTAGAGAATAGTGCCAGACAGGTAAGTGTATTTAAGGTAACAACATTATTGACATATCTGCACAAAAACTCACGAGTAGTTGATTGTGCCGCGAAGTCAAATTTACTGTATACTTACGAGTATACAAATGTACATAATTAAAAGTTGTTCTCATTGTGCATTATTACGAACAATTTTTGCTGGCACTATGACATTCGATATAACCGAGTTTCACTGTATAACTATGTAGAAAAATACTAAAATTACGGAAATAATTAGATATGGACATTTAAGTTTTATTAATGTTTTAATATTTAAATATTATTAATATAATATTATATAATAAATATAATATTATATAATATATAATAAATATATTAATAACATCACGACTGACAAAGGTTGCATCTCCCTGTAAAATATGTCCCACGTTGCATGGTTTGTTTCTTTAATTAAATAGTTACCTGCATATGGTCGTTTGATTGCAACTGTGTTGAGTAATAAGAAAATATGTTTCAGATAAATACCGGCGTGCTTCGCTACATCTATTTAGATTAAAAAAAGTTCAATATAAAACATACGAGCATGCTTTCGTATGTTCATGAACTTATATTGAAAATTTCTTATTTTTTATTTTTGTGAAATAAATGTTGAACTTTTGTGATTATGACGTAATTAGCCAAAATACATCATAATCAATCAAAAAGTCGATTTTGAATTTTTTGTAACTTACAGTTTTTAAGATTTTAGGGGATGATATTCAAGACATACAGAAATCAATATTTAATTTGTATGGGAGGTACCACGCCCACTTGCCCAATTTGACTGATGATTTGTTGTAACTACAGTCATTTGAACAATATTCAGAAACTTTCACTTCAACTGTTCTCAAGATATACAAAAATAAATATTTCCTTTGTATAGGCGTGGTAACGCCCAGTTGAAATTTTAAAATTTATGCACCCTATAGTTCCTTCCAGATGAAAAGGAGATACTGTAAAAGTTTCAAGAAAATCCGTTCAGCCGTTTAGCTGTCCATAAGGCACAAAGCCGCATACGTACATACAAACATGTCATTTTTATATATAAGATTAGAAATTTATATTTTTTAGGAACTAAATTGAAATTAATACACTTATAAAAAACGAGAGTATTAAAAGATATAAAAACACCTGATGACTATTACGCTGTTGAAGCTTATTAAAGTATTGATGTAGCATTCTGAACTGCAGTGACTAATTAAAATAGTTTCGCATATTGAATTATTGAGTATGAGTAGTGTTTTTCTATATGATATTGTATGAACATTGAAGAGAAACAATTTTTTAATTTCATTTAATGGAATAATATGATATGATGATGAATATGATAAACGACATCGGCAGTGTGGAGCACACTTCTGTACTAGTAACTGTTGAACAACGTAACTCGCGATTTACTGTAGAAACAAATACAAATACAAGTGCGACTATGTGATACAGTCTCCATTTATTGGGTCTCTGATCGCTGTGAATTGCCTGAGAAAGTCGCCGCTACTCCCAAAAAACTTTTTGAAGAAATCTAAAATCGATTAACAGTTATTGCGCCATAGATTGTGGGCATTCAAAATGAATGGTCCACATTAGCATTACCATAGATTTAACAGTTGGTTCAATACATGTTAAGTTATTTATTGCTAGTCTAGACGTGGTGTAATGCTGCAGTGTAACTCGAATGTAACTCGTTCGATTGTCAGGTGCCCATTGTTAAACTTAAAAAAAATGTATTTTTATAAAAAACTATTATTGCACTTTCTAATTAATGATTTATTAAAACTTAATACGGTATTTTCATTAACATAACTTAAATCCTTAAGCCAACTTAAGCTACTCTTCCTTTTTATAACGAATAAAACAGATAAACATAAGAGGAAATTAAGTAACCAAATTTTCGACCCCCCAAAAACGACAGAAATTGGTTTTTTGGAATTATGGAATTATCCGAAACATATGATATATATGTATATACAACAATGGCAAATGATGATCGGCAAAACTTAACAATTTCCACAATTTGATACGCAAGTCAGTCTTATTTACTTGTAGCTGAATTATAAAATTTACAATTCATACCTTCGAAATCACTTTATAAACTGAAACTAAAACTACAAACATTGTGAAGTTCTTATCAAGAAAATTGGAAAATGCCTTTATTCTTTATTTTTTAATACTATTTTTCGCTGAACCTCATATTGTGAACTTACGAAATACATACACGTATGTATGTGTATCATTCCATATCCATTTGCTTTAATTTAAATAGAAATTAAACAGTGTTTTTCTTTTTTTGCACTTAATAGTTGCCAGTTTATAAATAGATATACGTGTCATATAAATCAAGAAATTAAAACAAATTTTAAAATTAAGAATTAAAGGTTGAGCGTCTAGATGTTTTTAATAACTGGAAAACAAAAACAGAAAAAACAAGAAATGAAAAGAATAAATTAATATTCATGGCAGAATCTGCGAATAAATGTGTTTGACAAAGTGATATTTACTGTTCATTTGTTGAATGAAACCGGCCTTCTCCAATCAACACTTATCATTCTCTGTATTGTTCTGTTAATTTAAATAGTACATAATTATTCTTAATAAGAACACTTTCGATGTTTTTTATTTAAATTTTAAATCTTTTTATATTTCGGTTAATTTTATTGTATTTGTAATATTTTTAATACTTTTATTTATCGGTTGAGAAAACACATTGTCAAGGTTTTCAACTCCGAATCCTACCTGCATGTTCAAATACATATGTATGTATGTATATAAAGAAATAAGCATTTAATAATTTTACATACTAGATATTTAATTCTTTACTTAAGTACATTGTGGGCCAAAAGCATCGAAAGTGTTTGAATTCCTTATAACTTTTTTATTACGATTTTTTTTCGTTACATTAATTATTACATCTGTGTAATAATTACATATATCAAATTTTTTTTATAAGAAATAAATGTTTATTCACTCCCGCCCCTAGATCTCAGACCTTGAAAAGAGATAACAATTTTTAAAATGTTTGCTGACGTGTCTGTTGCTGTAATACGTTCTTGCTTTTAACCCCTGTTGCATTACCAAAATCGCTTAGAATGTTTTACACAACGATAATGCTCTCTTTGTAGAAAGACTTCATATGGTCGCCGTGTTTATTTTTCTTGTAAACACATTCAATTATTCCAGAGTGCATCTAGTCGATAAAATGTGTTTTTACCATGACCGTTAAGCGCATGATACACGCATCAGTATTCAGCTTCAATATTTGTCTATGGGTTAGTATAGTATATAGAATCCTCTGACACGCTACGTCAACATTTCTCATCAATATTAATTTTTTTGGGTTTTTTCAAGTGCAAACATATAGAAGTTACCGTCGACAAAACATTTTTTGAAGTTACCGTCGGCAAAATACATACATATCTGTATATTTATTTCTTTATTTAAAAAAAAAACTGATAATATTTTCTTTTTGTTTTTGTCACTATATATTTTAATTTGCACATCCCAAAAAGCCATTAATGCGCGATGTACTTCAATTAATTTGATTACAAAAATTTTTTACTCTATTTGTAATGCGTCACAACTACGATGTGCACTCAAAGGTACCAGAAATAAAATGAATAATGACCACAACACTGCCACACTACGTCAAACTGCTTCAATATTGTAATGAATATCAAAACCATTTTGATATTCGTAAATATTACACACGGCGTACATGTGTGACTATTTTTCGCATACAATGACAAATATTGAAGCTGAACATTGATCGTGTATCATGAGTTTAAAACCCGTCAGCCAAGAAATATCACTGTAAATATAGTATGGTTATTAACTTGAAAAAAAAAAAAAAAAACAGAGACACAATCTTCGGAGCACTGCTGAAACAACAGGGTCTAGGCGGGAATCGAACCCACAACCTTCAGACTAATGAGCTATTGCTCATGCACTAGGTCACGGTGCACCTATTTAGTAGCAGTTTCTAACTGTATATGTAGGAGCGAAACAGAACTCGCCATAAATTATTCTAATGGAAAGATTTTCTGCTGCGGCGTATTACTTAAATTAGGTTTATTGCATTTTTTTTGCCTGACGTAACAATATCTGCTCTAAGATTTTTTAAAACAAGTCTCCCATGTCAGATGTTATATATATGTATGTATGTATATTGTATGATATTTACGGTTCGCGTTTTGTATTTTTTTTTTTTTACCACAGCCATTTGCAAATGTCATGGGACGAACATAATTGGAACAATTGTCGCCAATTTTTTCACACGGCAAACACTACTTTTCACACTTTCTAAAATAAATATGTATTAGAAATAAAATGCATTAAAATGTAAATTAAACTGCAGCGTACAAGGTTTAAAAAGATTTAAAAAAATCATAAAACCGCAAGGAGTGCAAAAAATGACTAATTTAATATGTAGTATGTTTTATGGCTATTATTGCATAAATTTTTGTTCAAAAATTAAAATAAATGCTGGGATCCATTATTTCAAATTATTTTAAAAGTGTGTTTCCGTTTCCGTTGATTTTTTTTTTTTTTTTGGAATTAACGAATTTTATTGCTTTGCAAAATGTTAGAACAATTTTCGTTGACATACATATTAGATTTCTTTACGTTTAATTACAAATAATGGAAAAAATTACCTACTTTTTAAATTTTAAATGGTTGGCGTTTTTGTTGTTTTCTTTGAATGAATGCAAGTTTGCCTTAAGTCTAGATCAATCCAGTTTTAACCAAAATCGTATGTTTCTTTAATGTCTTTTATGTTGTATAGTTGTTGTTCGGCTGGTAGTTTCTTTTTTCAAAATTAATCTCAAAGTAATTTGCTTTTTTTGTTATAATTTATATGAAATTTTCTATTCAATTTCGCTGTTAGCACTTTGTCTCATGCCTTAATAAATTATTTGACTTGTATTGTATTGTTATGACGTTTATTGATCGTGTTTTAACAAGTTTATTATTTATATTAACTTTTAATAGCTCTTAACTCTTTTCCCAACGATATTTTAACACTTTTTCACAAATACTTGTTGTTTATAATCTTTTTTTTTTCTTTAAGTTTTGTATTTATTTTTTTTTTTTTGCTGTGTGCGTCTGTATGTATTTTAATGAAACACTCACTTTTTTACTTCTTATTTGTAATTACTTTTTTTTATAATTTTTTCTTTTTATTCTGTAAAGTTTGAAATGCACATATTGACCGTGCGTTAACGACTAAATCACAGTACGATATGCGCCATCAGTTTTAAGCTTTGAATGAAACTTGGAAAAATAAGTTATAACAATAACAATAACAATAGCAACAAAAACCTCAACAACAACAACACTAACAAGCGTAATAAAAAATCTGTAGTTAGTGAGATACTTATTTAATATACGAGAATTTACTTATTGTAGTTAGTTTGAAGCAAAAGTAACATTAGTCTGTCACCGAATGGCAGCTGAATGAATCAATTTCAGTTTTTGGCTGACTGTAACTACAAGTTTAATTTCAATAATAGAAGGTGTATTCTGTTTGCTCTTTCATTCGTCGTTGATATGGAAGAGTAACTTAAGTCTAAGTCGATTAATGATTAGAGGGCCACTTTCAAGCTTATAAAAAGCCAAATTGAACTGTATTATTCTGAAGGGTATTATTTTCATTAAAGTCGTCACTAACAGAAACAGTTATTATTGTACTTTTTAATAAATGATTTATTAGAATTACAAACGTTATTAAGAATAGCATAACTAAAGTACTTAAGTCGATTTAACCTAATCCATATTGCCGGATATACATATACATATGTATATATATTTACGTACTAGACTCAAAATATCACTATAGTTTCTTCAGGAAGTATTTCGTGCAGTCATATTCAAATGAATGACAATTCAAAATTCTAAGCAATTTATGTTTAACTGATTCTAATGCTTTGTACATGGGTTGTCATTTTATGACGTGATAATTGAAATATTTGCAATAATGCCTGTAGTGCTGTTCACATTAGGTCTGTACGTTTACTTTCTGGGAAAGTTCGGTAACATGAGAGTAAGCTATAATTACTCTCAATAAGAGACCAAAATGTACAAAAGTAAGAAAACGCGAAAAACCATTAAAATTTACCAGAAGAAAAGAAATGCCAATTTTTTACAGCTCTGTTTATATCGGAGATGATAATTGACAATATTAAAATTGTATTTTTTTGACCCCAAATGTACTAAAAACATAAAAGTTGTGTTAAGTTTTACTAAAGGGTGGTTAAATTTCAAGGGCCGATATTGATTTTGAATAAAACACAAACTATTTAGGAAATTATTGTAATTTTATTTTATTATGATATATTGGTATTACTCAATTATGTATGGAACAAAATATCGGCCAAATGGGCGCCGCGACCACGGCAACAGTGGATGATCAATTTTCGAAGAAAATCATCTTCAATGATGAGGCACATTTTCACCTCAGTGGATTCGTCAATAAACAGAATTGCCGCATTTGGGCGAATGAGAATCCAAGAGTGATTGTCGAAAAACTAATGCACCCACAAAGAGTGACTGTTTGGTGCGGTTTATGGGCTGGCGGCATCATCGGGCCGTATTTTTTTCCAAAATGAGGCCGGTCAGGCAGTTACTGTGAATGGTGTTCGCTATCGTGAGATGATAACGAACTTTTTATGGCCCGAATTGGAAGATATGGATGTGGACGATATGTGGTTTCAGCAGGACGGTGCCACTTGCCACACAGCTAACGAAACAATGGCTCTTTTGCGCAACAAATTCAATGGCCGTGTTATCTCACGTAATGGCGATGTCAATTGGCCGCCAAGATCATGTGATTTGATACCGTTAGACTTTTTTCTTTGGGGTTATTTGAAAGAAAAGGTGTACGTCGATAAGCCAGCAACAATACAAGAGCTAAAGGATGAGATAATTCGGGACATTAACGGCATAGAACCTCCATTATGCCTCAGGGTCATCGAAAATTTGGACTATCGGATGGAGGTGTGCCGCCGTGGTCGCGGCGCCCATTTGGCCGATATTTTGTTCCATTCATAATTGAGTAATACCAATATATCATAATAAAATAAAATTACAATAATTTCCTAAATAGTTTGTGTTTTATTCAAAATCAACATCGGCCCTTGAAATTTAACCACCCTTTATTATTAACTATTAGTAACAGAAAGATAAAATAAAATGAGTTCTTGAATATTGAGAATTTGTTTCGAAATCAATCAAATTAAAGTAATACTGAAGGAGTTCCTATTACTCGAGACCACCTCGTTGCGAGACAACCAACGTGTTGTTGAATAGTTAAAAATTAATGCAGTTCATTACAAAAGTATTCTTGAATTTTCGCAAATTCATCCATTTTACAGAAATGATAATTTTACTCGTTTATAAACTTATAATTCGGACTATAGTTTTTGAAACTCCGTACGACTGAGTTTAGAAGAGAAAACATTTAGTTTGGTAGCATGTTACGCGTGTGGAAGGGAGCATCGTTTTTGTGTTCGGTACTCGGCGACACGTTTTAACAACGACATATGTTGTCTTTGCTGATGGATAGAATAAATTTTTATGCGAATCCCTGAATAGTTTGTTTTAATATTTGTATATTTTAAATAATTGTGGGCAATTATATTAAGAAAAAATTCACAGATGATGGCCCACTCCAAGGTTCTGATGCATATTTCTATTTTATATTATATTACATGTCTTCTTTATAAGCATATGTATGTACATATATATTAGAATATTGAAATAAAATCAATATAAAGAATTGAAATAAATAGTGTTTCACTTTAATTGTGATATCCGTTAACAGTGACCAATATATCCGTTAACGCTGACTAGTCAGCAGTGGTCGATATATTCATCAACGGTGACTATCACATGCACCCAGAAGTTTCGGTAATTTTTCTCATATTGCCATTGAGAAAATTATAGAAACTTTGTTCTACGCAATAACCTATAATTCTGTCAACAATGACGGACGTATCACCGGTCAAATGACCGTCACTGTTATTGTAGGAAAGCTAAACTTATTAGCTATTTCGCTGGTCAGTTCATTCAAAGGGGCTAACGACAAAGTTTGTGAAAAAGTTGTGGAAAGTGGTTGTGAATAATTTAATAATTAAATATTATATAAAGAAAAATCGAAAATATTTTTTTGCTATAATTAATTTAAATTACTGAACAACGTATAATCATATGAATATCTCTTGGTACTTAATATTTAGTGGAGTGAAGTAGTACTTTTGCAATGCAAATTGTACTGAAAAAAGTACAATTGTACGAGCTTCATTATCCCTGATTTTCGTTGAAAGTTTAATGTGATTGATGACAGTTTACAGAAAAAAAACTATTTGTGAAAGAATTTATTTAAAAAAACAAGTATTGAAAGAATTTATTTAAATATATTTATTTTTGAGCGATGGTCTTTTTTATGAAAAGTTTTTAACAATTATTTATTTTTCAATATTTCGCTACCAAATAGTTAGCATCGTTAGGAAATAATAATTTGTATTAACAAAAATATTTATTAAAAAAAATGGTATTTTTTATGAAAAGTTTTTAACAATTTATGGTATAAATAACAAAAATGTTTGTATTAATTATTGTTAACAAAATTTTCAACACACAACTTTTTTAATGTCTGTCAGCTGTTTGGGACATTTGTAATTTTGCTTTGTTATTTTCAATGTTTATTATAAACAAACTGATTGCTTGTTCTTCATGCCCAAACTAGCCCGAAGAAAAAGTACGGGCATTCTCGTGCGTGAAGAACAAGAGCATTACTCTCTCAAAACCTCTCTCATTTACTAAATTTTTGCGTAAGAAAACCCTTTTGGGTAAGATTTGAGTAAACGAACAGACCTATTATAACACAGAATTGTGTGGTGTCACTGTTAAAAAAAGTTTTTCATCTCTAAATGGCAGCAATATGGTAATAAGGCCTACGCTAAGAAGGAATTTTCAGAATATAATATTTAATGTATATTTGGAAATAATAAGAACAAAAATAGAGACAAAAAAAAAATTGGTGAATAAAACCAGGACATAATTCTTCTGTACTTGAGTACTTTCTCTGCCGTCTTCCGTACTCTGAAATATTTATATTCGCATATACAATATTATTTCTAAATATTTAATACTTAAGGTATGTACGCATGATTGTAATATATGTAGTACAATATTGACAGAAAAATTGTATTAAAAAACTTCAAAAACCGTGTGAACTCACAATTTTTGTGTGACAACATTGTCACAAAATGTATTGTCCGTGCATTGTATGACAATAATATTATCACAATTCTGACAATCGTGAGAACACCCTTCATTTCGATTGACACGTAATTGTTATTGTCACATGTGCTTAATTTAATGCACCGTACAATTACACCATTGGCAGATAAATATTTCCGTTGTCAACGCTGCCCATAAATGTTCGGATAAAAACCGTAAGAAAAAGTGTAGGATAACTTTGTTTCCTAGTTAACCGATTGTTATTTTCTCATTTTTTTATGTGTTTTTGCTCACTTGCTGTTTAGTGTGATTTGCTGCTCTCTTAAATAAATAGATTTTCTTTATTATGTATTTGTTTCGTTTCAGTTGACAAGCTTCAATTTAGAATTTCGCTGATGAAAGAAACAAAAAATCACGTAAAATGGATTTGCTGTGATTTACTTTTCTATGGTGGCAGGTTTGACTTTTTACAAATTAAACACTTTTACGTTGTTTCTACACTGGGAGAAAAGTATTTGTACTCGCATATTGTATGGTGTAAATTAGTGGTTAACTGTGGTCTTAAATCAAAAATTTCCAATTTCCACACAATACTAAAACAAATGTTTTTTTGTAAGACGTTTAAATATATTTTTCATATTATATTTTCAATTCATGCCAGTATGGATGTAACTATGTGTGTGTTTGTGTTTATTTGTAGCTATACTAGGTAGCGCTGAGGAATTTTCAAAATATGTTAATAGCACGGGCTAGCCCCGTTCCCCTTTCAAAGCGTTTCCTATTTTCGTTAGATTTTCACTGATTTTATACTTCAAAATTTATCGAATTCCGCAAATTTGATCAAAATCTTTGAAATATTTCATGAGAGATTGACGTTGAAAATATGCCAAAAAAAAAAGTGTATGCTTTTAATTTCTCCGTAATTTCTTGTCAAATCACTTTTCCACATGCAATAATTTTTATTTAATTAAAGATTGTATCGTATGCAGCAAATTTGCTTTGAATGTGTTAAACTTAGTGGGAAGATGGCCTGGCATGGCATATTTTTCTTCAAGTGTAGTCAATCTCAAATTCCGTGTGATAAAATATCGTTAAAGTTGATATACATATTTTCAGCTGAAAGGTAATCATACTGAAAATCCCACACTTATAATAAATTAATAAAATAAAAATTTTATTAAAAATTATTGAAATATTTTCTTGTGTCAGACGTTGGGGTGAATTCTGCTATTTGAAGTAGTAATTTTGGTGCCTTTCTTTGTTGCTAATAATATCTTTATTATTTTAATTAAATTTAATTTTCTAATGCGTTGCAGTTAATTGTAATTTTGAAGCATTTTTCATAAGTTTTATTATAGTGTAAACGCAATGATGTTTATTTGTCACTTCTCAGCTAAAGCTCAACCTTTTTAATTAATAACACACCAACTTAAAAATTGGTTGTTTTTTTTTCTATCTTGGACCAGCACTCAGGGGATGACCCCTACACATGCGATGCATTGTGCTGGAACTAGGAAATCAGGTTATGGGAAGGAGGATAGAGGGAGTAGTGTGAATGGACATTTGACTTGAATTTTCCCACGTCATAAGTGACAGGAAAGACCTCGGCAGGGAGTTTGTTCCACATACGCGATGTTCGGCCGAAAAATGAGTTCTCCCTGTAATGCGTAGTGCGGTTCGCTGCCAAGTTGACCACAAATGGTCAATTGGATTAATTGTTGCATACAACGAAACATTTTTCATTTGCTTGCAGAGCAATATTTTTTGTTCTGCAGCCAATAATTACTATGGAAATTTTATAAAAATCATAGTTTTCTTATACTGGAATATTAGAATATTTTTCAACAGTTGTTTTTTAATTCCTAAAAAAACCTTAGTTTTTTACAAATTTACTTTTTCAATAATTGTTTTTTTAATTCGGCAAAAAACCTTAATATTTTACAAATTTACTTCTTTCCAAATCAAGTCTGTGAGAGTACGAATATATAAACAGGTATTTTATTGATTTTTTTAAATTTCCTAACAAAAGCAATATATATTTCACCCAATATGGCATTTAAAGTAACTTTGGTTCATTCAGGCAATCCCAAATTATATGGTTTTGTACTCATACTTAATTCAATTTGGTTTTTTTTTTTTTGTTGAAAAAATTCTTGTTTTTCTTAGTCGGCTGGTCTTTTGTTTCGACATTAACAAAACAAAAAATCTGAAATGAAAAATGGAAAAAATCACCTGAATAAACTTTCTTTTTAATGAGAAATATAAATGCATTTGTGTGCATGTATGATGTATGCAGCGTTATAATCAATGTAAAGAGCTTCAATAAAGTTTAATACGAAATACACTGTGAGAAATTGTTGAAAATAAAATATTTTAAATTATTTATTTATTTTTGTTATATGGCTTAGCTGGTCTATATGTGGCACTTCAGTTGTTGCTAATAACAAAATCTTCAGAAGACCTTTAACCAAATTTTTGAAAAAAGCTAAGAAATTTCACATGTTTATACGAAAACTCCCAAAAAATATTTGAGAATTACGAAATATGTATATAAATAAAATAAACGAAATATCTTATCTAAAAATTTTCCTTATACATCAAACATTTTATTATTTGACTTTAAGTCTATTTAATTTTTCTAAACCTAAAAAATTACCATTTTTTAAGTAAAATTACCGTACGCAAAGTCCTATACTAAAAAAACAATATTTCCTTAAAAAACATGTTTATATATATATATATAGTGAAACCTCTCCTAACGGACACCTCCCATAACCGGAAAAATTTTGCAGAACCGAGATTTTCATGAGTTTTTGCATACAAAATGTATTCCCATAGCCGGACGCGAGTACTAAATTTTAAAATATTGTGCTCAAAAGGTCTCTCATAAGCGGACAGAAACTTTAATTTTAAAAATTAATTCGCCTTGATTGAAACTCACCAACAATAAATACATAGTTGTATTTCTTAATTTTTCCTTTCTGATTCATGTTTGTGTTAGGAGCCAAATAGACTACACATGCGGTTTGACAAACATATTTTTTCATATATTTGAACACAGTCTACACAACACTAATTTGTGCAACCATAGAGTGTTCATTATTTTCTCATTGTTGTTCATTATTTCCCACTTTATGAAAGTGTTGTATTATTTATGAAAGAAATTGACAATACATCACACAAGCGGCTTGTTACAAATTCAAAATGTCAGCCGAAATATTAAAAGTATTTTTGAATACACGATAGGCTATTACAAAACACATATTTCTCCCACGTTTGACAAGCGGCATTGAAATTTTATTCAAAGTTTTTTGTGTTCTTGTGTTAAGGATGCTATAGAAATTGTTTTTTATTTAAAGAAATTGTTTGCTTAGCTCGTGTTGTTAGCGTCATACTATGTTCACATCTACCGTGTTTAACATCTCAATCATGTTTAAGAATTAAACACATCGATTTTGAGATGTTTTACCATACATTGACGCATTTTGTTAAACATCTCAAATTAAATGTTTTAGATTTAAACACTTCGTTAAACGCGTAAATGGCAGGGTTGCATTTAATTTTGGGATATGTTCAGTGTGTTTTTGATGAATGTGTTACTTTTTTATGGCTATTAAACATATATTAAAATAGCGATGTTTTTTCTTATACATCTTTATTTCACCTTTAAATAGTTCATCAATGGTAACAATTACATCATTAACAAAACTCAAATATGCAGCTAATAATTTCACAATAGTACTTTTTTCCATTTTAATATATTTTTAATTTTCTCAAAATTGTATACAATTGTTTACGAAACCATAAACAGCTGATAAAACGTCATTCTTAAACATCTCAGATATAGTGTGAACGGTTGTGTTTAGTTATTAAAACACTTTGCTTAAACGCGTTTAAAAACATAAGTGTGAACGTGGTATTAGAGACACAAAATTTTATACGAAAATATGTTGTCAATTAAAGAAAAAATTTAAACTATATGTACTTCTTCCATAAATATGCACTTTTGATGAAGCATTCAAAAAAATTCTCCGTTTGGAGCATTTTGCTAGAAACGACTTTGTCGCATTCCAGCACAGCAAAAACATTTAAAATCATTTAGAAACTCAACTGCTCAAATTAAACCGATCTAAGTTAAATTAGTAAAATCTGAATAAATTTTGTTAACCACAAATTACATTATAACATAAAGAAATTTAAAATTAAAATAAATAAAATTTTAAATAATAAATGTGTACCTTTCATATGCGGATACCTCTCATAACCGGACAAATATACCGCGACGGTGAGTGTCCGCTTATGGGAGGTTCCACTGTATACGCTTTTTTATCTTGGACCAGTGCTACATATGCATGGTATTGCACTGGAACTAGATGGAGAGAGAGGGATAGTGTAGTGAATAAACAGATGGTCAAAGTGGTAGGAAGATAGAGCTTAATTCTTGCACAACTCCGTTAAGTTGCGACGTTCCTGATGTTAATCTTGGCACCCCTTTAAAAATAAAAATAAAACAACAACATAAGAATTGGAGTAGTTTTGCTTATAGATTATGTGTACACATATTATGAAAACAATTTTTAAAATTACCGAACAATTAAGTAATTACCGTACGGTTAACATCACTGCATTGCTAAGCTAGGACAGCATTGACTTTTTTTAACAACAGTTTGTTAGCCGTTAAGAACAACTAACATATACTTCAAAGCTGTGAACATAGCACCAGACACGCAGCACCACTGCTATGAAAACTCCTTCTATCACTTTACTACTTGGCTCTTCTCTACACTATCACTTTCCAGCTAGTTTCCGTGCATGCGTTGCATACGTAGAGGACATCTCCTGAACACTAGTGAATTTTTTATTCAGTAACTACAGGAATGAGTATTTTCTAAGTGTTTATTTTTTCTTAGCCGAACATAAAAGCTGCCACGTGAAGACGCATTACTTTTGACTTCTCCAACATTTACGGTGAGAAAAGTTTTACAAATATAAAAAAGTCGTTTAAACGTCAGCACTTCAACCAGTGACTAATTTTCGCTCATTAATTCCAACAATGTCCTAAAATGTGATTTTTGTGTAGAGCCTTTTTTCTAAAAAAGTTTTTATATTCTTAGCGAAATAAAAACATTCTGAATGCGCTGTGTTACTGTGGAAGAGTGTTTTTCGAATGCGCGGCATCACAAACATTTGCACAAAGTTTTCACAATACCAGACTTGGTTGAAATATCAGTAATACATATGTACATATTCTTTAAGAATTAAAAAAATTATATAATTTTATTGTAAAACAAAACAATTCCAAAAAAGAATGTAAAAAAAAAACGTACAGTCCAAGAATGTGTGGCGATGGTCGAATTAGTCTGCACGTTGACAATAAAACGAAAAATTTTCCTGAGTTCAACCCCTGTTTCAGACTCATAAAAACATCGGGCATTTTTTCTGTTGTGCATTTGTGTGGCTTTGTGTCTGTTGTTGTCGCAAAGTTTCTGTGACGAATGTATAGTCACTGGTCACTGAACAGTAACAGCTTCAGCTGTATCCAATCGACAGGTACATCAGAACGCCTTCTTTCGTCGGTATTGTGTAGCGCCGGCGAAGTAAAATAATTACTCAAACAGGCTACTAAAACGAAGCTTCAGAATTTAATACGTCTCCTTGACATCGAGACGCTACAACACTGCTGTTAAAACAAATAACGTGCAAAAGGTGTTGTAAGGTAATGAAGCTACACCTCCTACCATTTCTCCTACTATCCCTTTCCAATAGTTCCAGCACAATGCAACGCACGTGTAGGGGTCATCTCCTGAGTGCTGGTCCAAGATAAAAAAAAAATATATCGGACGAAAGTCATGTTTATTTACACCGATAATTGTGTGTTTAAAACAAATAGTACGTCTATTTATTTTCAAAATTTGTGTTTTGATTTGACGTCATTTTTAATAAACAATTTAATAATCGTGGAATTAGTGAGTATGACTTTTTTAAGCTAAAAAAAAAACTACAACACAAAGTGAACTGGATTTAATGCGAAAACAACATTGATAGAAAAAGTGTTAATGTATTAAAAGAATTAAATAAATAACTAAATAAAAAAAACAATTGCTAATACCTACGCGTATGACGTACATATGACAGACAAACAAAACCACACAGAATAAATAATTCAACTAAGTACATCTATTTAAATTCAATAATTGTTGATTTAAAACATTACAGAAAAAAAACAAAATAAATAAATAAATAAAATTTATCTGCTACAATTATCCAGCTGTATTTCATTTGTATCAAAAACAAACGTAAAAGTTTTTCATGAATTTTATGAGTGAACTTTTATAAATATTATTTCAGCACGAATTCGTACTCAGGTCTTAACGTTTTCTTAGTGATTAATTTAAATGTGTATTTCAAAGAAACGGATCGAAACTCGAATTAAATAGTATTAGTGACTTACACAAGGTGGCGTAAAAGTTGTCACCCGGGTTATTAAAAAAAATAACTGAAAAACTTTAGTTTTGCTTTTGTATTGTGTTTATTTGATGTATACATTTTTTTAATAAAGTAGAAAAAATGACATCAACCCACGGGCGTAGTCAAAATTTAAGGCCCTTCCATACTGTTCCATAATGTTCTCCAGTCTCAATTCGTCCTCTTCAGAAAGGACAAAGTCGTTCAGCAAGTCACTGTAGCGCTCTATCACATCTGCAGCCATAGCCGCGATATTCTCAGATACTCCGGGCCGACTAAACCTAACAGCATCTCGTGTTGTCCCATCCTCTTCTAAGTGAACTGCTAAACGCCATAGTGTTTGCACAGTTCGTGTCAGACGACCGGGAAATCTATATATAAATTCACGCTGTACCGACGAATTTTTACGCGAAAAAATCGAAACGATGTAAATAATTTTGTGTAAATAAATAGTATGTGCTGTATTTTCTCATAAATAAAAATTATTGGAAAGTATGTTCGTCATTGTCAATTTCAAAAAATTGAATTTAAATTTTTAAACAACTTTTACATCTGTGAAACGTTCATGCAGCATCATCAATGTAACTGACATTTATTTAGTGTGCATCTCTGGAATCTATACAAGGGGTGGTATTTATATTTCGGAGCTATTTGTTTTGTTTGCAGTAAGTTAGGTAAACAACTTTGACCAAAAACTGGAAATTTCAAGAGAAGGTTTTCGTTCGATTATTTTTTACAACTTTCGACGTGGATTATCTCAACAAGAATGTGTCGATGAACTCAGTTCTCTGTATGGCGATAAAGCACCATCAAAAACCACACTATAGTATAGTGAATTCCTCGACGGTCGTCCAAAATCGGTTGTTGTCCCACAAAACATGGATGCAGTGTGTGAACTGAGAATGCAAAATCATTATGAGATATATTGTGAGATAGAGGCATTCTTGCACATTAGTTCCACTTCAATAATTTATATTTTGCATGAACACTTAGTTGTAAAAAAAATTTATTCTCGTTGAATACTCAATAATTTATCAATTGCTCATAAAAAGGCTCGCGTCAAGTGGTGTAAGGTATTGATTACAAAGTTCGTCCATTATTCTTCTAAAGACGTGTATAAAATCGTGACAGGTGACGAATCATGGATATATACGTATGAGCCGGACGAGCTAAATCCACCAAAATTCTGACTGGTACACAGCCATTTGTTTACCGGAAGTCTTCGGAGAAATTCGTAAAACTAACCGCCAAAGACGAATCATTCTCCATCATGACAATACTAGCTCTCACTCATCTCGTCAAACAAGAGATTTTTTAAGCAGTCGGAACAACGAATTGATAACTTATCTTCCGTACAGTCCTGATTTGGCACCCAAAGACTTTTTCTTGTTCTCGAATATCAAAAGTAAACTGCGTCGTCTACAATTTACGAGAGCCGAAGAAGCAGTTGAACCGTTCAAAAACCATGGAAGTACTCAAGAGGAATGGAAAAACTGCAATGACAAATGGTTTGAAGGAATGCAAAATTGTATTGATCATCAAGGGGAATATTTCGAAAAACAATAAAGCCATTTTCATTTAAAAATGCTTGTTATAACTTGCTATTACCGAAATATAAAGAGTAGCCCTCGTATGCTATTCACGTTCATATCGTTCAAATCCGTCAAAAGAAATCGAAATCTTCAGCAAAAAGAAAGGAATAAATGATTTCTGAACGTTCGGTTGGAGATTTATTATCACAATTTCTGGAATAAGAGAATAATGGAGTTTGTAATGATTAACGTTATTTTAAATTTAAATGCGGTATCTGGCTATAGATCGAATTACATTTGATCCACTCTTCCACTTAGAGTATCCGATTAGGCTAGAAGAAGCTTCAAAAGCTTTAGTGTCTGACCAGTGTTAAAACCCTGATGGGTTTAGCCATCATGGCAAGATACACTAGAGCCCCGATTTGCGTCGTTTCGTCGCTTTCGTAAATTTTGTTGAATCCGCTTTGTGGCGCACAGTCTCCGATTTTTTACATTTATATGACCAAAACCCCAAAAATGTGCCTTAAAAAAAAAGACATTGGTTTTTAAGTTATTTCCCTACTCATTTCAGTTGGAAGTTAGGCTTGTAACGGTAAACCAATTTATTCTGCTCAAAATAAATTCAAACTTTGAACATCAATAAGCAATTTCCTATGGTATATTTTTGACTACATATTTCTCTTTTTATTTTTTGTATAAAAATCACAAACATATTAAATATATATACATACATACATACATATGTATATGTATGTCACTTTAAATGTAGTTTGCACCCACAAAAATTTGTTTAATAAAACAAAATTATCCTAAATTGCACACAATGCCAAATTTATAGAAAGAAATTAAGTATCACAAACATAAATTATCAGTATGTATGTACATATGTAGATATTTCTACAAAAAAGGTTAAAATTGTGCGTACAAAAATAATTTCTATTATTCTATAATTTTGCAGATTCACTTACAAATCTTTTATCAAGAAAAAAGTAATGGAATCTGTTCAACCACAATTACTCACACGATAATTATACGAATGGCTCACAATTCCAATCATCATCTCAAAAAACTATAATAATGAGGTGAGTTTATTCTGAGTTACAGATGTAAGTACGTACATACTTATGTATATTATTACAGTTATTCAGTTCTGCGTACATATTTATGTACATGCATACAGAACAATTCAATTCAAAGCAAAGTAATCATTCAATTAAGACACATAATAAAAATAAGTTAAACGTATTACGGTACTCGTTCAAGATGACCAGCTGAATATCGAAGAAATTCATATGCACTTGTTGTTTTAGACAAAGTTTTATAAAAAGCACACAATCCTGTGCAAAACAATTCCCGTACTAGTACCAGAAGTCATAAGTAGAAAAAATACTTTAAGATATTTCTTTTTATATTTCGATTAAAGAAAATTTGCAGTTCCATTCATTGTTTAGGCGAAAGTAATAGAGTTGGGTTCATGAGCTCTTTGAAGTGAGCGCTCTTTTCAGTTCACCTCATTTTGGTGAGCTGGTTCGTTTAGTTTGCTCAGTAGCTCAGTAGTATCAGTTGACTTTTAGCACATTTGATTTTGATGCTCAGTTGAATTTGTCGCTCAGTTGATTTTGTTTCTGAACTGATTTTTTATTTTTTAGCTCATTTGATTTAATCAAATACAGCACCAAAGCAGCTTTAATCAGTAGTAGAAAGAGCATATGTTTTTGGTGCTGAGATTTGTTATTTTAGGGAAATTTGTGATATGTTTTACATAGGCTTATATAAATATATAAAAAATTTTAATAAAATTTAGATTATTATTATTCAAGTATCGAAACTTAAATCAAATAAATACAAACTACAAGACAGAAATTTATTTAAGAAAAAATAGTGTTTGGACTAAATCGCCAATGACGTCCAAACTTATTGCTTTTGGTGTCGGTGATATCTTCTCTCGATTTATATCGAGCTTTTCAGAGATCGCGATATAAGAGTTCTTCTAGACGGTGTCTCATCTATCGAGTTCCTATTTCTTTCTTCTCTTAATGATCTTCTACGTCAAACTTCCAACTCTATCCACTCTTTTGCAGATGACAGCGGCATCTGTCAATCATTCATTTATTCTGCAATACTGCATGCATACATACCGACGCATGCCCGACCATGCTGCTTCACCTGTAATTATGGGTGGTATAAATATTGAGGAATCACAACATCAAGTATTCTTCGGGTGAAGATTCAGTGTAATATTGGATGGACTGAGTTGATGTTGGATTGTCATCACGACAATAGTTAGAATCAACTCCCAGAACCTCGAAACGTCGAAATGTGATGAAAACTCGTTTAGCACATTGTGTGTAATCTTCTTTGGAAACAGATGTTGTAGAAAAGAAACAGGTGGTGCAGTGGCCGGTTTAATTCTTAAGCGCCCCATCCATTATACAATATTATTTACACAACTCCTCTGTAGCAAACTTTGTTTATTTCTGCTACAGGAGTTGTGTTTGAAATCACGTACTTCGAGAGTCAACGCGCTAACTACTCAGCCAGCAGCCACACCTAAATTTGGTCAGCTCAACAAAGCCACACCATTTCGTTCATTTTATCTTCAAATCATAAATTCTAAAATATCATTTTTTATTTTTTATGAAGTAATAAAAAGTAACCGTTTCTCAAACAAGTTTCTGGGTTGTCCGTCCGTCTGTCTGTATTCGACGGTGTGATTGTCAATTAATGAGTCAATAAACTTTCATGTCGATAAATTTACGTACTCGTACGTTCACCTACATACATGCATCCATACATACATATGTATGTAAAGGTCAGTTAACAGATTCTTATAATTATTAAGCTGAATTCACACACTGTTTGGGAACGGAATTTTTGTTCTGAAACATTTTTTTTTACATATAGTTAGACGTTTATCTTTTTGAGAGAGAGAGAGCGAAAGAGAGTTAACATGTTTCAGAACCTGAATTGGTTTAATTTTAATTTTTGTTCTGAAACATTTGAACTGTGCTGCCAGCTTCTTAAATTTCTTATGCCAAGTTGAACTGAGCTGCCATATCTTACGCCATAAGCAGTTGACATTTATCCATTTTTATTTCTTTAAGATTTTTTTTGTTTTTAATATACAATTTCTTTAATACACAATAAAAAAGAAACCAAATACATTCACACAAATAAAAAATATGAATGTGATGCCAAAAAAAACAAGCAAATTGCAATTATCTGCTACTGTGCTGCCTAATTGTTAAACTAACACGCCTCGTTTCCAAAAATATTTCATATGGCAGCTTCGTTGTTCCAGAACAATTGTTCGAAGTGGGTGAATCACTTCAGAACAATCTCTCAAAAGAGTAAAAATGTTTCAGAACAAAAATTTCGTTCCGAAACAGTGGTTGAATTCAGCTTTAGTTTGCTGCTTTCTAATGCTTTTTCCTATGTTTATGGATGGGCCAAACCAATAATAAAGTGACGATTTGATTTTCCCATTTAGATTTATTAAATTCTTTAGATTTGTTCTAACTTAAAAGTATTTCCTGTGTGTGCATTTTAAATGCCGTTTGATCATAAAATCTTATTGTACTTAATTAAGGACGTACATATGTATGTATGTACATTAGAGTGGGGCGATTAGTATAGAAGGAAAAAAATCTTAATGGGCGCTTCGCGTTTCTGATTCTTGTGATTGTACTAAGCAAAAAAGTCCACTAGACCATACGTCTACGGTGAAAATCGAGCTGGCGCATTTTGACTTGATCAGACTTTTGTCACGTTTTTTTTGGATATTTTGGCCTATAACAGCCAAACCATTGAGATTTTCGATCCAATACTAAGACAAAAATTGTAGCCAAGACAATAGTTAAGAACTCTCTAGTACATCGCAAAAGCATTGGAACGCTCCTTCAGGCAGTTTTGGGCTTGTGAAAGTGCAAATTTTTTGTGAAAATATTGATAAATTACCATTTTCAGTTGTTCATAGCGCAAAATCATAAAAATGTTCTATTTCTTACTTTTTCCACTTTTTTTATCCAAAAATATAATGTTTTTTTTTACAATAAACTAACAAAAATGCATCAAATGAACTGAAAACAATAGAAGAATAAAAAATAAGAAATAAAATAAATATAATAAATAAAAAAAGAGGAGCTACATTTCGATGACAAAGTACTCGATTTCGAATGCGATGATTTGCCCGCTCTAGGAGTGTAAAATTTTGCAGCCACGGTGTACCATAATCAATCAAAAATTCGATTTTAAATTCTTAGTACCTCTAAGAGTTTTTAGATTTCAGTTTGAGGCTATTTTAATGAAAATTTTATCTCCCAATGCCATAGAGAGAAATCTGTTATTGCGCAAGCTTAGGCCATATTTTTAGAAATGTAAAATGGCTTCTCTGTAGTCGATAGTTAATCGATTGATAAATTGATTTTATTTACATGAGGATCTAAACGTGCTCTTAGTCATCATATAATTCGCTTCCCGAAGTAATGCGGAAAGCGGTCCCGGGGGGAATCTACCCAGAGGTGGAGGAGGGAATTTTTTAGTGGCAACACCACTCGACGCAGCTGACGACGGTCTCTGTAAGTGCGAAAGCATTTTCAACCCTACCTCACGCCCAAAAAAAAAAAAAAAATATATAAATCGCTAAATACGCTGAGAAATATTTATTGAAACTCGAATCCTACCTTTCTGTGCCATATTTTGGATTTTCGTCTGCAAGTTCAATTTAATTCATCGCACAAATAAATAATACAAAGAAAGAATGGATGGAAATTAAATTTATACATAGGAAGTTGGAAGAAATAAAATAAGAAAAAAAAAACAACAAGAAATGGGCGAAAAACTGTTTGCTTAATTGCCACATCATGTGGTAAAACTTCCAAATATCAAACCTTGTCGTGATCTCTAAACAATTCTAAAAAAAATAATATTGACTGCCAATGCTAATTTTATGTTCAGAATAATTAATTAAATCAAGATAATTACTTTATAAAATAAATCATTTCTAGAAAATGACTCTCAGGAAATAATATTTAATTTTTTTTTTTTCAATTTATTTATTTGCATATAAAAACGTTTTATGTTTTTATGAATTTTGAGGCAATTTAGAGAAGAATTTAAAAGTATTTTTCTGTGTATCGTATCTATTTCCGTGTCATTTTTTATCCTGATCTTTGTCAAATAATTTATGCGAACAATTTATTTAAATATTTAATTAGAGTGTTTAGTTGTTATTTGATTCTACTCAGTGATAATAAGATAAAAATATTATACTGAACGTAAATATGTATTTCGATATATTTTAAATACATTCACGGCAGCTCAAAAAATGCGAGTATGGCATAATTTCACTCAATTAGAATTTTTTTATCTTGTGAGCAGCACTCAGGATATGACCCCTATATATGCGATGAATTATGATGGAACTAGAGGAAAGGGATAGTTAGAGAAATGGCAGGAAGTGAAGCTTTACTATCTTACAACTCTGCTTTTGCACGTTCTTTGTTTTGGAGCAGTGTTGAAGCGCCTCTGATGTTAAGGAGATGTATTAAAGTTTGAAGCTTTGTTTTAGTAGCAGTTTTTTAGAATTTATTTTACTTCGCCGGTGCTACAAAATACCGACGATAGGGGGCGTTCTGATGTGCCTGTGGATTGGTTACAGCTGAAGCCGGTACTGTTCAGTGATCAGTGACTGTGCCTTCGCCACTGGAACATTCTGATAAAAATTGGCAATACTTCACATCAGAACAAATATGAGATGTGTTTTTTTATGATTCAGTACGAAACTGGGGTCGATCCCCACAAATTTTTGGTTTTGTAGTCAACGTGCAGACTACTTCAGCCATCGCTACACTCTAACCCTAACTGAGGGTTGTCTCATTAAAAGCTCATAAATTTAGTTTCTATTTATTTACTAAATATATAATTAAAAAAAACTCGATGGAAATATTTTAAAATTCAATTAAAATAGTTTAAAATGCAATCTATTTTCAATACAAAAATAAATGTAATAAATTAATAATATAATTAATAAATGTAAACTTTAAAAAAGTAAACGATGAAAAACTTTCATTTAATTTAAAAAATGTTGCATCGTATGAATCAAATTTTAATTAGCAGGTTTACATTTATAAAATACTTGTAGAACAGCTTTTTGTTTGTGTAATTAAAACACAACTGTATTCACATAGCAGTCCGCAGAAAAATTCACTTAAGATTTGTCAAAACAACGCCGAATGGCAAATAGGCTTCGTCGCTCATTGTAATTGTATATACGAAATTACTCATCATATTTTTGTAATTATTGTGTAGTTATTTTTATATTGCAAATATGTATAGCACTCAGAATTGGAATATTATTGCTTTACAGAAACAGTTTTTGTATATTGTTTCTTCTTCGAATAGTTTTATGTTCGTGCAGTCCAACTTGTGTGACATTTCGAAAAGTACATACTATGTACGTATTTTCTGGAAAATGAAATAAAGCTATTCCGGCAAACCTCTTTTTAGACCCTTTAAAACGGTATACTTATACCATTAAAATCACTAATGCTGCTGAAGTAAGATAAATTTTCTTATGGAAATAATAATTTCCATCAATGTTTCGGATTACAAGATTCTAACCTTCTTTTTATTTTGAACCAGCCCTCAAGGAAAATCCTGTACATAAGCAATGCATTGCACTGGAAAAGAAAAGAAGCAGAGAGGAAGATAGTGTAGAGAATATACACGTATTAAAGCAGCGTTGCCAGGAGCTTTAAGAAGAAAATCATCATATGGCAAAAAAATATCATATTTTATGGAAAAAAATAATAATTTTCACGGCATTTGTTATTTCCATCTAAAAGTAAATAAATGGATTATATACATATATACAAGTAAATTGATATTAGAAATATTAATTTTACCTTTTCGTACTAAATAATTGTACATTACTTTTTTGTTTTGCTTTCATTTGTACAACAGAATATAATTTGTACTTCCCAAGGAAATTACAGCTTTGCAGAGATACTCTTTAAGGTCTTTATTTCTCAAACTATGATGCATTTCTATGAACAGGCCAACCTAAATTACGACGCAAAGCCCTGTCAAAATTTCTCACGCCCATACAAAATGTATGCAACCAACCGAAATAACGCGGCGTCAACGCTTTGCAATTAGAACATCCAATTTTTACAGCGCGTAAAGAAGTGAAGTTGGGTGCAAAAAAAAATAAAACTTTTCAAAAATAAAGACAATTTAGTTATATTTAGATCAATTTAGTGATTTATCTCTATTTCTTATTTCTATTTAGAGTTGCTTCTGGAGCAACGTTTACACTCTAATTTAGGTTACTCATTTCAGCGTAAAAGTTAAGCGGTAAATTACGTTGCGCTTTGTGTCGTTACATGGTAACAAGTGTAAAGTAAATAAAAGCAGATGACACAAAATTTAAAATTCACAATGAAAGTTGTACACAACTGAAATAAAAAATCATAATTTCTATAAATTAGAAATCATAATTTGAGAAAAGAAATCATCAAATCATATTTTGGTTAAAAAATCATCAAAAATCATCATTCTGGCAACGCTGTAGTGAACTGCTAGGAAGATTGACCTAACTTTTTAAGCGTATGCTACACGCATCAGTATTCAGCTTCAATATATATTTTTGTGTTAGTATATATATTGAAGCCTCTGACACACTACGTTAACATTTTTCATTAATATTAATTTTTTTGGGTTTTTTCATGTGTAAACATATAGAAGTTACCGTCGGCAAAATACATATCTATTTATTTCTTTATTTATTAAAAAAAGCACTGAAAATATTTTTTTTTTTGTTTTTGTCACTATATTTTTTAATTTGCACGTCTTCACCGTTTGCATTAAAAAATATAGTATATTAACCTTAAGATTGGTTGTTCATTAATGAAAATATAAAATTTTTACTTTCCCTAAAAATAATTACGAACTTTTTTTAATATAATTTTTTTTATTTTTTCATTTATTTTACAATCTCTTCATAATATGCTATAATAATATTTCCCTATGTTCGGACAAAAGCTGTTCCAATTTCAGCAGTAGATTTTAAACTGTTTGATTAAAGATGTTGTCAAAACAATTTATTTAATACACAAACCGGAAAATTTTGTTTGTATAGTAATAATTTTTGTTTGAATTGAGTTGTTATACATACATAAATTTTAACTTTATATAGTAGCGCCAACAATCATTCGAAAACCAATTTCATTCTTAACCCGTAAGTTTCTATTTACAACACAAATAAATTGGATTCTGCCATACTGCGCCTGTGAATGAATTGCTTCCAGGCGAATTCGCAAAATTATCTAACATTGTTTCAGTTAACATTTTAAGACGTAGCAAGTGTTGCCAGAAGAAGACATATTGAAAGTGCTAAATCGCCAAAAAAAAAAGTGAAGCAATTTTGTGCAAATATTTTTAAATTTTCAGGGCTCTGTCGGCATGGGAAGACAATGTCTGATTGAGTTAAATTTGAGTTGCATTTTTACACTAATTGACATATTCCTAGAAGCGACCACCTACAAATTTTATGACAAAAACGAAAATTTCGGCCTTATTCACTAAAAACACCCTGCTGGTCCCAAGATTAAAAAAATGTTTATACAATATTATTTGAGTGATTTTTATTATATCATTTAGCAGGTATTATTTGAGTGATTTTTATTATATCATTTACCTGCTATTTGGGAGAAAAAAGATGTTCGATTGTTTCCTTAGTTGCCATCGTTTAAAATGCTGTCCCTCTCCACGTATTCGAATGATGAAAACCAAGGAACACTTGACATTTTGATTTTACGTATTTATTTCAATTCCTTCCAAAAACTAAATTTCAATTTTTTATTGTAAAGGGTGGTTAAATTTCAAGGGCCGATGTTGATTTTGAATAAAACACAAACTATTTAGGAAATTATTGTAATTTTATTTTATTATGATATATTGGTATTACTCAATTATGTATGGAACAAAATATCGGCCAAATGGGCGCCGCGACCACGGCGGCACACCTCCATCCGATGGTCAAAATTTTCGATGACCCTGAGGCATAATGGAGGTTCTATGCCGTTAATGTGCCGAATTATCTCATCCTTTAGCTCTTGAATTGTTGCTGGCTTATCGACGTACACCTTTTCTTTCAAATAACCCCAAAGAAAAAAATCCAACGGTGTCAAATCACATGATCTTGGCGGCCAATTGACATCGCCATTACGTGAGATAACACGGCCATTGAATTTGTTGCGCAAAAGAGCCATTGTTTCGTTAGCTGTGTGGCAAGTGGCACCGTCCTGCTGAAACCACATATCGTCCACATCCATATCTTCCAATTCGGGCCATAAAAAGTTCGTTATCACCTCACGATAGCGAACACCATTCACAATAACTGCCTGACCGGCCTCATTTTGGAAAAAATACGGCCCGATGATGCCGCCAGCCCATAAACCGCACCAAACAGTCACTCTTTGTGGGTGCATTGGTTTTTCGACAATCACTCTTGGATTCTCATTCGCCCAAATGCGGCAATTCTGTTTATTGACGAATCCACTGAGGTGAAAATGTGCCTCATCACTGAAGATGATTTTCTTCGAAAATTGATCATCCACTGTTGCCGTGGTCGCGGCGCCCATTAGGCCGATATTTTTTCCATACATAATTGAGTAATACCAATATATCATAATAAAATAAAATTACAATAATTTCCTAAATAGTTTGTGTTTTATTCAAAATCAACATCGGCCCTTGAAATTTAACCACCCTTTATAATTTTTTTATATTTTGTGATAATTGTGGTATGTATTACAAAAATATACTCGGGCTTTTTTTTTACACGGTATCGTGAAAATATAAAACTGTGCATGATGTTATATTACGCCAACGCCTTAGACAACCAGGATGAATGAAGTTTTCCTCCATTTTCATCTCTATCACTGTCCCTTCCTTTAGTTCCGGCGCATGTATTGCACTGCTCGCAGAAAATAAAAACATTCAACTGAGTTTTGCTCTCCAATCAACTATGATTAGAGCTAAAAAAGAGTAACAAACTTTTCTTCTAAAATCAAAATTCACCAAAACTATCAGAATGAAATTATGTACATGAAATTTTATGTTAAAATAAGCAGAAGTATTTTTACATATCGCTAATCCAATAAAAATCACTTCGTATCTATTTTTAAGATAACAAAACATTATATATTTTACAGTGTATATTACGGCTGGTCAAAAATTTATTTTTCTAAATTTCTTGTCAGCTCTGCGATAAAAACATGCCAAAAAGTTAAAAAGATAATTTGTATTTAAAATCTCATTGCATTATCATCTGCCTCTGGATTGCGATATCGAATTATAATAATTATTAACTGCCTTCCAACGGGCGCTGGAGAAAAAAATAATTAATCTACGTAAATTTTAAAGTTGCGAAGATGGTGGCAAAACTTCAAAAACCCGGCCTAACCGGTTGCCTTTCCATAGGTCATGAATCTATGTATTCTATTTAAAAGTACTTTAAAGTGTAGTAAAAATTTACACAGTAATTTTTATTTCTTTTCTATTTTCAGGATTTAATTTTCATATTCCTCACACATACAAATGATATTATATCCAAACTTAGCCAGGATTAAACAAAAGTAAAATAACCAGTTTGCTAAAGGTGTCTCCCCTTGGACGCAGGTGTAATGCTCAATTGTTTGACATTGAAATTTAATGAAATATAAAACATGCCAGTAATTGCTACTTCTACATACTTTTTGCAATATTCCACTGAAACAATATTCTTCTTTCAGCTTTTCAATTCGAGAAAAGATGAAATTTTCATTCAAATGAATACTTTATAGAATAATTTATTTGGCGTAAAAGTCCAATACCAAATAAAAGAAGACAACTGAACATGTGTGAATGTTTCTGTTTCATTCACACACAACAACAACAGCTTTAAACTTTAATTCCCAATTTATTCTTAATTACTTTGTAAAAGAAGAAATATTGATGTAATGAAAATAATGTTTAATAATGAAAATAATGTTTAAATAAATAAAACCATAAAAATAAAATTTTGTTTACGATGTTTATGTCTTTATGCTCATGTGACATGAAAGATCTTAAGTTCTACTTTTATACAAATTTCGTAAGTAAACACCAACAGCTACATACATTCCTATATTAGCTAGAAAATGCTTTCACCATATGATCGAGTGAAACTCAGGCTACACGATGGGCTACCTTTGGCCCGCCTGGAGGCGCGCCATGTTAGTTAGAAAATGCTTTTAATAATACTTACCGTCATATCTCTGCACATAGTAGACATGGAAATTTGAAACAAAGTGTAAAAGACGCAGGAAATCCCACTCGACTAACCTACAAAATTTCATTTCGCTATCTTGAAAAATTTCGGAGTTGTCGACCTTTTTCCAAAGGGTATATTAGTCGAAAGTCTACGTTCATATCTCGGGAACCGGTCCATGTATTGGAATGAATTTTTTTTCACATGAAAGGTCTGGAATTCTACTTTTATACGCATCGCACTTTTCAAGTAAAAATCAACTACAAACTTTCGTAACAACAGACTTTTTGTATAACGCCCACTTTGGCCAAATGAAAGGTGGGCGTGGAAAAATTTTAATTTCAACTTATTCTCGCAGATGTCGCCGATCGGCCTGCCAAGTTTCATGAAATTATCTTAAAAAACATGCGAGTTATTAAGCAAACGGCAAAAGCATTTTTTGACTGGAAAATTTTCTAAATCTGAAAAATAAAAACCGTTTTTTTTGTAAAACACCAGGTCAACAGAAGCTGGTAGCAAGTAACTTTCGTGAAAAAGTTTTTTTGCGAACGTTATAACTCGGTAACCGTTGGACCGATTTCAATAAAACTTTCACCATATGATCGAGTGAAACTCAGGCTACACGATGGGCTACCTTTGGCCCGCCTGGAGGCGCGCCATGTTAGTTAGAAAATGCTTTTAATAATACTTACCGTCATATCTCTGCACATAGTAGACATGGAAATTTGAAACAAAGTGTAAAAGACGCAGGAAATCCCACTCTACTAACCTACAAAATTTCATTTCGCTATCTTGAAAAATTTCGGAGTTGTCGACCTTTTTCCAAAGGGTATATTAGTCGAAAGTCTACGTTCATATCTCGGGAACCGGTCCATGTATTGGAATGAATTTTTTTTCACATGAAAGGTCTGGAATTCTACTTTTATACGCATCGCACTTTTCAAGTAAAAATCAACTACAAACTTTCGTAACAACAGACTTTTTGTATAACGCCCACTTTGGCCAAATGAAAGGTGGGCGTGGAAAAATTTTAATTTCATCTTATTCTCGCAGATGTGGCCGATCGGCGTGCCAAGTTTCATGCAATTATCTTAAAAAACATGCGAGTTATTAAGCAAACGGCAAAAGCATTTTTTGACTGGAAAATTTTCTAAATCTGAAAAATAAAAACCGTTTTTTTTGTAAAACACCAGGTCAACAGAAGCTGGTAGCAAGTAACTTTCGTGAAAAAGTTTTTTTGCGAACGTTATAACTCGGTAACCGTTGGACCGATTTCAATAAAACTTTCACCATATGATCGAGTGAAACTCAGGCTACACGATGGGCTACCTTTGGCCCGCCTGGAGGCGCGCCATGTTAGTTAGAAAATGCTTTTAATAATACTTACCGTCATATCTCTGCACATAGTAGACATGGAAATTTGAAACAAAGTGTAAAAGACGCAGGAAATCCCACTCGACTAACCTACAAAATTTCATTTCGCTATCTTGAAAAATTTCGGAGTTGTCGACCTTTTTCCAAAGGGTATATTAGTCGAAAGTCTACGTTCATATCTCGGGAACCGGTCCATGTATTGGAATGAATTTTTTTTCACATGAAAGGTCTGGAATTCTACTTTTATACGCATCGCACTTTTCAAGTAAAAATCAACTACAAACTTTCGTAACAACAGACTTTTTGTATAACGCCCACTTTGGCCAAATGAAAGGTGGGCGTGGAAAAATTTTAATTTCAACTTATTCTCGCAGATGTCGCCGATCGGCCTGCCAAGTTTCATGAAATTATCTTAAAAAACATGCGAGTTATTAAGCAAACGGCAAAAGCATTTTTTGACTGGAAAATTTTCTAAATCTGAAAAATAAAAACCGTTTTTTTTGTAAAACACCAGGTCAACAGAAGCTGGTAGCAAGTAACTTTCGTGAAAAAGTTTTTTTGCGAACGTTATAACTCGGTAACCGTTGGACCGATTTCAATAAAACTTTCACCATATGATCGAGTGAAACTCAGGCTACACGATGGGCTACCTTTGGCCCGCCTGGAGGCGCGCCATGTTAGTTAGAAAATGCTTTTAATAATACTTACCGTCATATCTCTGCACATAGTAGACATGGAAATTTGAAACAAAGTGTAAAAGACGCAGGAAATCCCACTCTACTAACCTACAAAATTTCATTTCGCTATCTTGAAAAATTTCGGAGTTGTCGACCTTTTTCCAAAGGGTATATTAGTCGAAAGTCTACGTTCATATCTCGGGAACCGGTCCATGTATTGGAATGAATTTTTTTTCACATGAAAGGTCTGGAATTCTACTTTTATACGCATCGCACTTTTCAAGTAAAAATCAACTACAAACTTTCGTAACAACAGACTTTTTGTATAACGCCCACTTTGGCCAAATGAAAGGTGGGCGTGGAAAAATTTTAATTTCATCTTATTCTCGCAGATGTGGCCGATCGGCGTGCCAAGTTTCATGCAATTATCTTAAAAAACATGCGAGTTATTAAGCAAACGGCAAAAGCATTTTTTGACTGGAAAATTTTCTAAATCTGAAAAATAAAAACCGTTTTTTTTGTAAAACACCAGGTCAACAGAAGCTGGTAGCAAGTAACTTTCGTGAAAAAGTTTTTTTGCGAACGTTATAACTCGGTAACCGTTGGACCGATTTCAATAAAACTTTCACCATATGATCGAGTGAAACTCAGGCTACACGATGGGCTACCTTTGGCCCGCCTGGAGGCGCGCCATGTTAGTTAGAAAATGCTTTTAATAATACTTACCGTCATATCTCTGCACATAGTAGACATGGAAATTTGAAACAAAGTGTAAAAGACGCAGGAAATCCCACTCGACTAACCTACAAAATTTCATTTCGCTATCTTGAAAAATTTCGGAGTTGTCGACCTTTTTCCAAAGGGTATATTAGTCGAAAGTCTACGTTCATATCTCGGGAACCGGTCCATGTATTGGAATGAATTTTTTTTCACATGAAAGGTCTGGAATTCTACTTTTATACGCATCGCACTTTTCAAGTAAAAATCAACTACAAACTTTCGTAACAACAGACTTTTTATATAACGCCCACTTTGGCCAAATGAAAGGTGGGCGTGGAAAAATTTTAATTTCAACTTATTCTCGCAGATGTCGCCGATCGGCCTGCCAAGTTACATGAAATTATCTTAAAAAACATGCGAGTTATTAAGTAAACGGCAAAAGCATTTTTTGACTGGAAAATTTTCTAAATCTGAAAAATAAAAACCGTTTTTTTTGTAAAACACCAGGTCAACAGAAGCTGGTAGCAAGTAACTTTCGTGAAAAAGTTTTTTTGCGAACGTTATAACTCGGTAACCGTTGGACCGATTTCAATAAAACTTTCACCATATGATCGAGTGAAACTCAGGCTACACGATGGGCTACCTTTGGCCCGCCTGGAGGCGCGCCATGTTAGTTAGAAAATGCTTTTAATGATACTTACCGTCATATCTCTGCACATAGTAGACATGGAAATTTGAAACAAAGTGTAAAAGACGCAGGAACTCCCACTCTACTAACCTACAAAATTTCATTTCGCTATCTTGAAAAATTTCGGAGTTGTCGACCTTTTTCCAAAGGGTATATTAGTCGAAAGTCTACGTTCATATCTCGGGAACCGGTCCATGTATTGGAATGAATTTTTTTTCACATGAAAGGTCTGGAATTCTACTTTTATACGCATCGCACTTTTCAAGTAAAAATCAACTACAAACTTTCGTAACAACAGACTTTTTGTATAACGCCCACTTTGGCCAAATGAAAGGTGGGCGTGGAAAAATTTTAATTTCAACTTATTCTCGATGATGTGCTCTATTGGCGACCAAGTTTGATTTGGAGAAAACATTTTCTTGGAAACTTATAATTCAGCAACTATTTTAGCGACTTCAATAAAAATTTCAACATATGACTGAAAGTTAGAAAATACAAAGTGCACAGCATTGTATTAAGAGCTGTTCTCATCTGAACAAAAATGATATGAAATAATTAGTGACGTCAGTCGCAGTAACATGAAGAAGTTGGTAGTTTGAGGCAAACTTAGAAATGCAGAGTTGCCACGGTTTAAAAAACATTTGTCTTCTTAACATTTATTCTTTGCAAAACAAATTACAAGTGCTAAAAGTTTCATTGTCATGTAAATTAAAAATGTGTGAATACTACTTCTTTTTGCTTAGAGTACGTTGTTTTTCAGCATGTTCGACCACCTCTTCGTCGATATACAGCCCTTTGCGCCGTCTAACGCTGTCCATATAGAGTTTGGCACGATTTGCCGTATCGGCTTTTTCACCGAAATGCATGAACTCTTCTTCTGTTGTAGGAACCCAAAATGGATCAATATCAATAACCTAAAAGAATAGATAAAATAAATAAATAGATTAGTATAATCATTCTACTGTTGGGAATATACTTCATTCTACAGTTGAGTATATATTCGTAAGACATCTGTCAAAATAAGTTTGAAGTAGGTGACGCCTTAAAATGAAGAGTCACGCAGCCTATTTTTCTTCCTTTCAATATTCATTCAGCAGGGAAAATTTGAAAAATAGAAGAATGTTCTTAAGTGTCATTCAATTTGTTTTTAAAAGTATTTTAAGTGAAATAGTGTGAGTCTTTAATGAACATTTCAATGGAAATTCTTTTACTATTTATGGATACAAATGGCAATCAACAAAAATTTATAATTATTGTTTCTTTTGTTTTTTAAGGATAGTTTTTTAAGGATAGTTTTTAAAGGATCAATTCACAGTTTGTGGTATTTATCTTTTGCGCCTGCTTACAGTGAATTTGGCAACTTTTCAAGTGTTTCGTTCAAGTACCTCCTATTGTTTAATAATCATCGGTCCTTATAACATGTTCATAGATTCATACGTGATTTTTTCAAATTTTTTATTTTTAGTTTTTGTTTGTTTTGTATTTTTTTTTCCTTGCTGCTTCTTTATGGTTGGTAGCATGTTTCTTAATGAACGATTCCATTTTATTAGTAAGAAATATGCGCCTTTTCTATAACATCATTGCTTTCACTGAATTGTAACGAATTGTTCTTCTATTCATTGTTAAAATACAAGGTGTTCCCTTTTTCTATGTTTCATTTGTTATTCATTCAATTTCAATGATGTTTCTCCCTTCTACAAACAAATTCTTTTGTTTAGATGTCACAGGATGTATGATGATGATGCACTTGAGTTTTTGCGTGATGATAAAACACGCAGTCCGAAGCAATGGGTTGTCTTTTAGTAATTTCGTAATTTTAAACTCACATTTTAATGCCATTTATTACTTTTTGTTGAGTGGTTTGAGTCGTTTTCTTTTTTTATTTTTAATTTTGCTTGAATGCCTTTTGTTTTTAATAAATTTAATGAATTTAGGTAATAATTTTGTTATACACTTTTTAAATTCTAATGAACTGAAGGAGTTGGATCTATTGTGCGATTTATAAACAATGTTAAATATATCTGCGTGATCACAAAAAACACAAATGAAAATTGCAAAAATAATTTTTTTTTTCAGGAAAGTTAAAAATAGATTTCTATTAAACAGTAAGGTGGTACCTTTTAGAGCCTAATTTATAATGGAGAAGAAAATAAATATTTTTCTAAATATTCTTGTTTTCATCTTTTTATATGCAGTGTGACTATATTAGCTCTTTTGGAGCTAAACTTAGATTGTTTTTTTTGTTTCAGCTTCCATTATCACATTTACATTCTCCAAGATCCTTTTTTTTAGGTTCTTTTAACAATTGATTTACCTACTGTCAATTGCATCCAGTTCCAGCATCCAACAACTTTTATGTCTAGCAACTGCTTAAATTAGTTCTAAAAATAATAAGAAAATAATTTGGCTGCACCGAAACAATGAAATGTATTCCAGCTTCGCAATTAGTTTTTCAAATTTGTTTTGAGATGCAAAAATCATTGGAAATCGAAAAGGTATTTTCTGGTTTAGGAATTAAATGCAGTGAAGTTAACCGTACGGCAATTTAGACCTCCAAACGGTAGGCAGCTAATTTCTATATTTGTACGGTAATTTGAAAAAGTTTTACAGCCGTATTAAAAAGAAAAATTTTGTTGGATTTATAGAAGGGACATACATATGTATATTGATTGAATTTTGCATAAAAATTTGTCTAATAAAGGTTTTATGAATAAAAAATTTTTTTATGAATACCGCAGTTAATTTTTCAGTGCTAAAATCCAAAAGATTTTTTTTTATGATGTGTCCTTCACATTATAAGCTTTATTTCTCATAAAAACATATCATAAAAAGTACGGTTTCATTACAACTATGCAAAATAACGCCTGTTGTAGTTGAATTGTAACGTTTCTGCCATAACTGGCTAAATAACGCTTTTTAGCTAAGCCCTTTGACTTTCGAAGTGAATAGTTTAACTAAATGATAGAAACAGATTTATTTTATATACCACAAATGACCTTCTGTACATCATATTCGTCCTGAAGAGATTAATTCTTGTCAACGCTTTGAAATAACAAAGAATCTCATTCAAAAAACGAACAATCACCTTTTTTATTTCATTTATTTTTTATTTATTTAACGCGAGTATGCTTGTTGTTAAAGTAACAATCTATATGCTGCATTTCGTTTGTGCTAATTCCAAATCACCATTCATAATAATTCATTAAATTAGTTTTTAAATGATAGGCAAATATATTTTAAGTGCAAGGACATATATTTTATTAAGTTTCTGCAAAGTATTTAAAAGTGATCAAAGAAGTAGTGAACAATTTAGCTCCATTTTCTGGCTTCAGTTAGATTCTTTTGGCTTTTTCTCAAACACGATTTATCCCCATGTTATTTTAAAATCTGCTCACACGACCAAAAAATAAAATGGTTTTAAGTACTAAATTTTGCACATGGTACCAAAAAGCATTAAACTTATACTATGTTCAGATATGCATTTTTAATTGAGACAATTTTAGCAATTTAATTTAGTGTCCACACATATTTAATTTAGCCAAATTAGGTTACTCAATTAGCATTTCACAGCTGAAAAACTACAACGTTTTGAGGTATAATTCACGAACATCTTCTTTTTTTTGGCTTTTTTTATTTACTGTTTTGACATTTGGCTTGCCATTGTAACGAAATTTCTCTTTTCACTGAACAAACTTTTCAGTGAAAATACTTGTGAGAAGGGTTGCATTTCAAGTTTTACTCAATATTTATAACAATTTCATACTTATTGCGGAATAATATAATTTATATTTTGTACGCAATATTCAGCAAAAATCTCAATAAAGGTGCACAGCTGAACACCGTATTACTCTCTTCTACAAAATTCTTGTAATTCTTATATTTTATACAGGGTGGCACAAAAGGAGCTATATGGTTTAAACTTTTACTTTTATACTTATGCGATTATTATAATTTTTTTTTAAATACAGTATATTATTGGGGAATTTTTTGCAATTAGCTTTGAAAAATGATATCCTGTAAATGATGTCCGTTTTCTGCTTCGCACATACGTGCACTTTTTAGCATAGCCGTGATAGTCCAAGTTGTGTCGAACGCCTCCTTGCTGATGTTGATGGCCTATGCTGCACGCTCTCCCGTACACGTTCAACATTTTGGCCAGTGTGCACGGTAGGTGTCCTTCCGGCAGCAGGAAGGGTTCTTACAGACCCATGTTGACGAAAATTTAATATCAAATGGTAAAATGACGACGATATGCACGCTGTGTCAAAACAATAGACTGTTGGTTAGAAAAATAAAATTCAATTATTTTTGTATGTTGTTCGATCCTGTAATGATTCATAATTAATTCCCAAGTCTTCTTCACAAAATATTGAAAAAAAAAACAAAGAAAAAATAATAATTAAAAAAGTTATAAAGAATTCATTCTGCGCCACCCTGTACAATATGCACTTTTTTTATGTAAAACACTACAAGAAACATTTGTAGCCTCTATCATGTCCATTTAAGAAGTTTTTTTTGTTCGTCCCTGCAAAAAAAGTATACAATTTCAAACGCGTTTAAGTGGTAATTAATTTCGTTAATATCTGTTAAAATATCCCACAAAACTTGATTTTAGAAATCTATTATGTTATGTAGCAAGGTTACCACACCTAGAGGTAGCTCACTTGCGGCCGCCATTTCTCTGCCTTTTTTTTATCTTGTACCAGCACTCAGGAGATGACCCCTACACATGCGATGCATTGTGCTGGAACTAGAGGAAAGGAATTGTAGGACAAATGATAGGAGGTAAAGCTTCACTATCTTACAATACTGCTTTTAGCACGTTACTTGTTTCTGTAGCAGTGTTGTAGCGTCTCTGATGTCAAGGAGACGTATTAAATTTTGAAGCTTCGTTTTTCAGTAGCTATTTTTAGTAATTATTTTACTTTGCCGCTGATACACAATACCGACGAAGGAGAGCGTTCTGATGTGCCTGTGGACCGGTTGCAGCTGAAGCGTTACTGTTCAGTGACCAGTGACTATGCCTTCGCCACTGAAATCTTCCGACAACAACCGACACAAAGACACAAAAATGCACAACAGAAAAATGCGAGATGTTTTTATGTGTCTGAAACTGGGGTTGAACCCAGGAAAAAATTTTCGTTTTTGTAGTCAACGTGCAGACGGCCATTGCCACCTTCATGATAGTTGATGAGAAGGACAAATTGCTGGACAATCACTACATGGCATTTGTCAAACAATTGGTGGCATTGTATGAGCGCGAGTGTAGGTGGAATATACATAATTACCAATTTCAGTAGTACTTCTGGAATTAAATCTATTGAAATGGATGTCTTTATTGAAATGAAACTAATTTGGAAATATATTTGCACAGATTCTAAAACTAAAGCACATATAAAAAAAATATTGAGGGTTATAATCATACATCTGTACATATGTGTTGCATATCCTTAGCCGTTTGTACCACCACCGAATGTAAGGCAGAGAAAAAGACACCAGTATGTCTGCCATTTATCAGACAAATAGAACTACAAAAAAATGCGAACACAGAGCAAAACTGAGTGCAAAAAGCTTACACAAATGTATATAAATATATTTGAATGAAAGTACTCATTAACATTCATATGCATCAATATACATATGTACATACCTATGCTATGTACACACATGCATGCATGCATGTTTAAGTATGAATGTATTATGTGTACCAGTTATGTATGTGTGCATCCATGTACATATGTATGTATATATAAATATGTACATTCGAGTATCTTTGACGCAGTTTTGCTTCCAACTTTTTATTATGAACTTTTATTTACTGCGCAATTTCTAGTGAATCCTTCTGCTTCGTCGTCTTAATAACAGCTGCCAGTTTTAAAAATCTTTTTTAGTTTGTATTCTCAAGTTCTTTTCTTTTAAACCAAATTATTTTACAGTGGTGTTCTGTTGTGTTTGTATAGGGAAAACATTATTTTAAATTAACATAACCATTCGAAATTCTATACATTTCTGATCACGTCCTTTTCACACAAACATACACATACACTGGCATTCGCATAGTGCTCCCAGTGTTATGCACTAAATTTGTCTGTCTCTATTCGAGAAAAAAAGTGAACAGCAACTTCAGAGTACAAAAAAATGAAAAATATACGAAAAAATCCTAAAGATTGTTATCGTTTTACCTTGTTTACACGCGCATAAAACACAAACATCACTGTCAAATGAACATAGCAGAACGATGCCAAAGAACCACATCATAAAGGTAGCTGTTGTGGAAGAGCAGCAAGCACTGCAACACACGCATATACATTCATAACTACATGATCAAAAATTATACCTGCCAACAAATATTGGTTGAGCATGACTTCGCATTTGCATCATCCATCCATATCCACAGAAATTCAAAATCTGTTTCTTTCAGGTTTTATTTTTATTATTTTATTTTGGTGATGCGTACAAATGACCACTACAGTTTTACACCTTCAGGAAGAAAAGGGTTCTTTGCAAAACAAACAGCCACAAAAAGCGATAAAAAAGAGCCAAAATAAACCTTGTCTTTTTTAGTCAGAAAGAAAAAATCAAACCAGGTTTCTTTTCTTGTTAATTATAACCAACGCCAGTACAGTTAAACACAAGTTTTGAACACACCCTAAAA
The DNA here is from genome assembly GCA_963924685.1 of Dexiosoma caninum. Lineage (NCBI taxonomy): Eukaryota > Metazoa > Arthropoda > Insecta > Diptera > Tachinidae > Dexiosoma > Dexiosoma caninum. The sequence continues at coordinate 24,802,154 of OZ004729.1, read as the reverse complement.
AATTTTAAAATTAGAAGATTTTAAGATTTTTTATTAGGACCACGTAATTAACTGTACTGCGAAAAGATGTTGATTTTTATTATTTTGGAAAATGTTTTCAGCAATATATTTTAATAATCGAAAGCGCATGTTGCCAAGTCAAAGCTCTCCACTTAGCAATACAAGCGATAAATGCGGCTCTTTTTAAAATAATTTACGTGAATATATGTAACTTTACGATTGATTTGTGCGTGTTGTCAGAAGTATCTCTCCAACACTCTACTAACCGCATTTTGTTTAGAATGAAATCAGGTCTTTAAAAAAATGATTGAACAGACTTTTCACATGGTTTGTTGACAAACTACAACTTGTCTGCAGAACTCGATCAAAAAGAAAAAACTAATATGAAGGACTATTCACACGAAATGTCCAGAATACAAAGTATATGGATGGTATGGTGGACTTTTTAAACTCATACATTTCGCAAAAGTATTGGCAATGTTTCTAATCGGTTCACAACTCATTTTGATGAGTATCATCTCTCAAAATCTGCATGTTTTATGTATGAATTGCAACGTTGCTTTCTTAAACGCCATTTGTTTGTAAAAATTTTCCTTGCAAAATCTCTTGCACATAATATGGTGGTCACAAAAAGTTTTAGCTGTTTTAGAGAAAAACCAGATTATTTTTCGATGACTTCACAGACATGAAGTTGTTTTCAAAACCCATAAACATTCATGTTTTAAAATAAAACCCTTTCGAAAACATGTAAATGGGGTGTGTTTCGTCGTTTTCTAGAATTTCGTGATTGACTGAATGTGCTTCTTAATGACAGCACTTGACAGATTTTATTTCATTTGTTTAAATTTACAAACTTAAGAAAAGAAAATACTCATGGACAGTGGAAGATGAAGCATTTCTAATACAAATGTCTGAAATCGTTTAATGCTGTTTAAATAATGTAGAGAAGATACAGGTGGTGCAGTGACAGAATAATAATTAATTAATTCTTCCACAACTGTGCAGCTGCGCGTTTTTTGAGAATATGCAACGCAGAGTTACTTCGCCGACTCAAATACCGAGGACAGACACAATAGAAACATTTTTGTTCTGAACGGTTCTTAAACCAATGATCTTATGATTGCAGAGTCAAGGCGATAACTGCTCAGCCAAGAGCACCCAACATTACCTCATTATATACGTTTAATGCGTTTTAAAAGTCGGCCTGTATCTCAAGAAGTTATTTATATATACTTTAGACCAAAAAGAAATCCACATAATGAAAATAGCATTTGAATAAAAATTAAGAATGTTGGATAATTTAATTTAAACGACATCTTTAATTTTTTAGCATTAGTACCATTAAAAAAGGAAATAAAATTTCCCCACTAACTAATTATCAGTGACTTTATGGTCATTAAAAAATTGTTTTTTTGTAATTTGCTTGGGTTCCTGACCTGTTCTGTCGTCTTGAGTGTTGTTATTGAATACTTTTTTAAATCCAGTTCAATGGAAATTTTTACTTATTTATGGATGTGTTAAAACGGGTTATAACGAGTTTTCATTTCCAATAGTGTTTCCCCAAAGGATACCTGATCATAATGAACAGAATGTTGCTTTCATAATTAACACAGTTTTTTAATGAATCCTCTTACCACAAGCAGCACAGCAGATAATGTAGTGTAAATTTTAAAATCAAATACCCACAATAACAATACAATTCGTTATAAAATGAACGATACCAAGAAGAAAACATAAATATACTTCAACAAAGAAAAAAAAATAAAGAATTGAATTGAAAGATAAAAAATATATATACAAAACGTGACATAAACAGATTAGGGAATGAACAGAGAGAAAAAAAAACAACCTAAAAAGCAAGCACGTTGTTTTTGTCGTGATTTCAAGTGTAATTTACGCAGCAGTAGCTACCGAAATACGCTTGAGATTATTATCGCACCGCGCACAAGTGCGGAGCGATGTCATTTTTATGAAAAATAATATTTCAGAGTTGCCAAGATATAAACAAACTATAAAAGGTTACGGATCGCTGTGGTTGTTATAATGTCTTGCACCACTAATCATATGCACTGGAAAAAGATAAAGAGAGCAATAGTATAGAAAATAGACTGGTGGTAAAACTGGTAGAGAGATAACGCTTAATTCTTGCACAACTCTGCATTTGCGTCCTAATTATAAAGCAAAATTGCGGCGTCTCTGATCTTGATTTTTTTTAATTATTTTATTTCGTTGACGTTGTATTGCTCAAATACCGACGAAAACTCTTTTTGACTTGACCGGGCTGGGAATCGAACCCGCGTTGTTCTGTTTGCAGATCTAATGCGCTAACTACTCAGCCATCAGCACGCTCATGTGTAAACGTATACAAGCTTTGATATGACGACCTCTATTTAGACGAAAAGAAAAATACTACTGATCTGCTATCAACACAACCTACATAAATACGCCTTGTTACATTCCTCTCTGTGAAAGAAAGTTGATGTAGAGCTGCAATATAGTGGTGAATATTAATTTAAAGCGGATAACCAAACGTCTGCCATACTATCAATAAAATACATTTTTGACCACGCCTTTTTTAAATTACTGATATTATTTTACAGTCCAGTCAGTCAGTTGTAATTTTTCGGGAAGCTACTTGCTCTTTGTAAATAAATATTTTCCATAGTTTATTCTTGCAAATAACTATTTTTAACAACAATGCTAATGTTTTGAACGTTTTTAGTCCTCCACAAAATAAATTTTGAAAGGGCCTTAAAGTTGGGTCCTGTAACAGGGTAATTTTTTCATTCGACTGGAATCCACCCAGTCCTTTTTTATTTATATAATTAATTATTTAGTACAGTCGCTTTTCTGCTGTACTGAAGACATTTTTAGACGTTAAATGGCAACTCTGTTATCCATTTTCACAATCTGTATGCATTTCAAATTCAACATAAAAGAAATACAAGAAAAACAAATACAGGTGAGATTATGAAAAGAGCAACACCAACAATATATTGACAACAACTACAACAATTAATACAAAGAGGATTTATGATAAAGAGGGTGCTTGGTATTGTATGTGTATTAGTGTTATTAATAAAAGAGAAAAAAATGAAAATATTAACACAAAAAAAAAATTAAATTGGGAGAATAATAATATTAAATATTTGAATGGCCTTATTTCTACTTAGTTGTGGCTTTTTGGTTGACTGAAAGTAGAGAAAATGAAAATTTACTTACACTAGTCGACAGTATCTTGTTCTTGGGATTGAGCAGATCATAAATTTCGAAAATATTTGTTGAAGGTTTCTGAAATATTTCTGTTTTTAGTCTTTTTTTAGTTTTAGTTTTTTCCTTTCTCTTTCACAAATTGTCGTTATGTGGATTTAAGGTACACAATTGCATATGTACATAGAAGTATTTTTTATTTACATACATAAATATAATATAATGTGTATGTGAATGTGTGTGTGAATATTACAAAAGAATACGTTGTTTTTATACGCTTAATATCTTTTTATTACAGGATATTTGAACATCGATATTTTTTTTTACTAAGTATTTTATTAAAATTGGACTATTTATAGAATAAAATTAATTAAGAAATGGAATACCTATTGATTCCGCTGGGTGGAACTTTCTGTTGAGAACTCCAATGAAGATTCCTTAGTTTGATCTGATAGAATCCTTTCGGGCCCAAAAAGCGAACCAAACAAATTCAATGTCAAATTCTGTTTTAAAACCATGTTTATTTGCTACAACCAGTACAAATGTTTATGCTAGTAATCGGTATTTCATTCGGCATTTCATAAATTCTTTGAAAATTAATATATGTATATTTTTTTTAACAATGCTTTAACTCGTTGTAAAGTTTATGAAAACTAACATGGAAACATTGCCAAGTACATTTGTATAATTTTTGCAAGGATTTGTTGCTAAATCATTATCTTTCCAAGTCATTCGTTTGTACTAATTTGCTTTAATTTGTGGCTTGGTATATTTTTTTGTTTCATTATTAATTATGCACATGATTGTTACTTGTTTATTTTCGGTCCACTTGATTGATCAGTTGTAAATTACAGATGGCAAATTTTGAGCTTTGTTATGAATAAATATTCAACGATAAAATACGATGGATTTAAAATAATTCTCGTACTGTAGTGATATAAAATAACACATATAAAAAAGCTAATAACTTCCATCCAATGATAAGCACACGCAGTGAACAAAAGTATTAAATATTTCTCCTCAGGGATCCCTTATCATACAGCAGCATATAAAATAGTTGGTCCGGATGGATGATACAGGGTATGACGTCATTAAGCTAAGCATGCATTAAGTGGTTCAAAATGCATTTGCTAAATTACATCCTAATGAACTAACATGACGGAAGTAGTCTGTACGTTGACTACAAAACCAAAAAGTCTTGGGTTCGATCCCAGTTTCTGACTAAATCATAAAACCATTTTGTGTTTTTTCTGATGTGCATTAGGCTGGCTTTGTGTCAGTTGTTTTCGGAAGGATTCAGTGGCGAAGGTAGAGACACTGGTCACTGAATAGTACCAGCTTCAGCTATAACCAGAGGTACATCAGATCGCCCACCTTCGTCGGTATTGTGTAGCACCAGCAAACTCTGCGCACTGTTGTCACACCGCCCGATTGCCGATTGTCACACATTTGTCGATTAGTGTTATTTAGTTGAAAGTTTTAGTGTTTATAGAGAAAATTAAACTGCTTGCATGTTAAACACAGTCCTTCCTCCCACATTAATTTGCGAGTGAATATATTTGCGTATGTATAAAAGAATCATTTTATCTGATGTATGCATTTGATGTTGCAGCTCACTCTTATTTTGATGTGTTAGTTGATGTCGTTTCTACCTGTTCTGGTTGGTATGCAAAACCAATCTCTAAACCACATCTATCCATTCGTCCGCTACTTTTCGCAGACACAGTATAATGAATATTAACGCGCGAGCGTTAATAAACATATAATCGAGTTTATGGCATTAAAAAAAAATCAACTAAAGAACCTTGGAGCAAAAACACCACGAATAACAACAACATTAAATAAATGTTCTTATAAAACAACAAATCCGACCAGCATTTGTGGATGAAAAAATATTAAACTCACGTTATGACTCCATAGAAATGGGCACAGTGAAAATTTTTGGCAAATGTAATGAAAAAATAATTAAAATTGAATTAAAAATTTTAATAATAAAATATCCTATAAATTTCTCCACACATTTAATAATTTATGAAAAGTAAATTTCTTTCAAAGATGTTTGCTATTTCTATGGTTTGTTGTTTCTGATTTCAATAGATATTTATTGGAGTGTGGCTGGGCGCCACTCTTTAAGTTTTTATTTCATTGTTTACAAATTGAAATATATTTAATTATGAAAAAAGAGTGTCATTTACAAAAGTTATTTTAATTAACAAAATCTATTAAATTTTTCTAAAGCATTTTACAATTAGTCAACACATTCAGTGAATTGGAAGCAGTGTTTAATATGTGAAGCTTCTTTTAGTTAAATTTAGCATCCTTTAATAAAATTTGGTTTTATATCTTGTTCAGAGGCCGATAACACGGAATCCAAATGCGACAAAATTTTTTTATTTCATTTTTCTTATTTTCTTGTTTTCGATGTCTTTTTTTAAACTCGATTTAACTCCATGGCGCGTCGTAATTCATTAATATGGATCTTAAGCAGCGCTACGGAGGCACCCCAACTAGTAGATCTTTGCTCTAAAGTATAAGATATAATTTTTTCATTCTTTTCTACATACGAGTACGTTTGTTTTTCTATCTTGTACCAGCACTCAGGAGATGTTCCCTACATATGCGATGCATTGTGCTGGAACTAGAGGAAAGGAATACTAGGAGAAATGATGGGAGTTGAAGCTTCACTATTTTACAACACTGCTCTTTGCACGTTATTTGTTTTTATAGCATTGTTGTACTGTCTCTGATGTCAATAAGACATATTAAATTTTAAAGTTTAGTTTTTATTAGCAATTTTTAGCAATTATTTTGTTTCGCCGGTGCTACACAATACCGACGAAGGAAGGCGTTCTGATGTGCCTGTGTATTGGACACAGCTGAAGCCGTTACTGTTCAGTGACCAGTGACTATGCCTTCGCCACTGAAACCTTCCGACAACAACTGACACAAAGTCACACAAATGCACATCAGAAAAAATGCGAGATGTTTTTTTATGAGTCTGAAACTGCAGTTGAATCCAGGAAAAATTTTTCGTTTTGTAGTCAACGTGCATACTACTTCGACCATCGCCACCCTCATGTTGTGCATTTGAGATGACATATTTTTACTATTGTAAAAATTTCCCACCAATTGTGAAAGATTTTTTCGGTTTAGTTTGCAACAGGAGCTCTTATAGCAGACTTTTTGCTAAGAAAGTTCATATGATTTGTTTTACCCCTACTTTAGGAGCTTCTTGCAGCTTTAAAAATTTCCTTGTATCCTCCTCGGTCCATTTTTTGTTGTGTTTTCTCTTTTTAATTTTCCATTTAATTAAATTTTTTTTCAATTTTTTGATTTTCGACATTTTTCATAAATTTCTTATTGTTTGCTTTCACTTGCAATTAAGTGTTCCAAACGTATAGTAAATAAAAACTATGATTTCCATTGTCGTTTATTTGCGCCAGTGTAGCAAATGCGTATCAGTTTATTTTGTTAGTGAAGGGTAGAAACTTACTACACAACTTTGCAAATGCAATGATGCAAGACCCCATGCAAAAGATTGTGAATTGGTTTAATATATAAAATTATTGAATTATATACATATGTATGTATGTAGTGATCATTTGCTGAGTAAAGAATTAACTTAGTTTCATTATTTATTTTTAATGAAAATTGTAAAAATATTCGCCATTGACACTGTGCAATGATTCTATGTTTCTCGTTTCACTAATATTGTTTTATATTTATGTTGTGCTTCAAACAACAAAAGAAAAAAAAAGTTTTGAAAATAAACAACTTCAAAAATAAAGTCCAGCAGTACCAGCGACAATGTTGCAACAACTAAGCAACTAAAAGCAATATGAGTAAGTGACTGACTGAATGACTCGACGGCAGACTCGCTCGTTGGCACTCTATTTGTACCTGGGTAAAGTCGAGAGTAATACCAGTAGCAAACTTAACAGGCTGGCAGGCGGGCATGGCACACACAATACAAAAGGCTGATGATAATGATGATGACGATGGCGACGAACGAACGACTACTTCTATTCGATATTGTAAAGACTGGTAGCTGGGTATGGGTTGTTTGTAGTATGTAGATAAGGTATGGTAGCATGCTCGTTGTTAGGCAAAGTAAGAAATGGTAAGATAGAACGTATGGTAAAGTTGGGCCAAAATTAAATAAAAAACCACACAAAACTCGCGCTTACCACATAATCTCATAATCATCTACAACAAAGACAAAAATTTACCAAAACATCAGCAACAGCTACAGCTACAGCTACTGCCTGCAGCATAACTACATATCAGTAAATAAGAAAAAAATATATGTATGTACGATAATACAACAATAGCAATCATAACAGCTTCTTATTTACCTTCAGTGTATTCAGCCACCGCAAATGAATATATGAAACACAACTAAACATGATCATGTGGTCATCCATACAACCTACTACATGCACATGCACATGCACATGCACAATTTATTCCTCATGGGTAAGAGAAAAAGTTAATTCTTATCCTGTGTTTCTGCTACATTTATACATTCATTAATTGCATAAGCAAGTACAACTTCATTGGTGTTGTAAATAAATATAGCACTAAAGTGGATGCTACACGCACCAATATGCAGCTTCAATATTTGGCTTTGTGTGCGTTTGTTTGCAAAAAATAGTCATATATATACGCTCTGTGTAATATTGAAGAATATCATAATGCTTTTGATATTCCTCAAAATAAATTGAAGTATATCGCTCATTAATGGCTTTCTGGGACGTGCAAATTAAAAAATATAGTGACAAAAACACAAAAAAAATATCATCAGTGCTTTTTTTTTAAAAAATAAAGTATTAATAAACAGATATGTATTTTGGCGACGGTAACTTCTATATGTTTACACTTTAAAAAACCCCAAAAAAATTAATATTGATGAGAAATATTGACGTCGTGTGTCAGAGGCTTCAATATTTATACTAATACAAAGCCAAATATTGATAATAATAATATCCCCATATTAAAGAGTAAAATTTATGCCTGCACAAAGTTTCGCATTCCAAAATGCACAATATATATTTCTACAAATCTACTATAAAAGTTGTTGCCATGACATGACAAATAGAGTTGTAAGCTTCCTTGTTTTTCTTAAAATTTCAATATTATATTCTTATTTACGATTTTTCTTATATTTCAGCATTATTTTAAAGTTGGTAAATTTTCCAAAAATTTTTTTTCGTTATGCTGGTTGGCGTCTCAGCAACAACTAATTATACCCAAATGTCAAATAACGTGAAAAGCTTATTGCTATACAGTCTACAAAACATTTATTTGTTTTCTTTTGAAAAGGTAGGAAGAGTAAAGTGACTATTGCGCCTTTCCGACATATTGCAAAACAGATTAAAAAATTCAGGACGATCAGTCAATTGGGTAGATTCTTATAGCCAATTACAAAGATATACTTTGTATGGGTGGTGCTACGCCCATTACAAATATTTAATAAACCTACATTCTATTATTCCTCCCAGAGCACCAGAATCCATACATTTCAAATAAACATGTTTTTGTTTTGAATATAAATAAGCGAATTAAAAAATGTATTGTAACAATTATGAAAAAATTGTTTTATTTAAGGCAAATAAAAACCTTTTTCAAATTTTTTCTCTTTCCGTACTGTCAATGAAAGCATTTTTTATTTAGTTAAATAAATAAAATTGAAACTTTTCAGTTACAATTACTAAAATTTTGTAATCTCATCCCATAATTTTGTAATTGCATCCCATATAATTATTACGGCCAAAGTTTGATGTGTATATTAGTGATGTTACAGATATCTACAGACGATCGTACGTTTTTTTCATCTAGTGCTTCCAAAAAACCATTTGTTTTGGCTATTCGGGTTTTGCTAATTAATGCATACTAAAACCAAACTAATTCAAATGAAATAATTCACATTTGGTTGTCCGTTGGTTGTGTCACTAAATATGTATTGCCATCCTCTAGGTAAAAGAAGGTCGTGTTTTTCTATATTTATTTTCCGCCGTGCCAGTGAGTCCACGTCATTTTCGTCCCGTGCTAAATATTTCTCGATTGTTTTTCGTAACTACTGAGAAATGTTCAGCAGCAGCATTCAGGTGCGAAGTTGATACTCTCAAATTCAGCCAATCGCAAAGGCGAGATATGTTCCAATTAAATATGAAATATCGATATCAGATTGAATATTCGTATTCCCCAAATATTAAAAACTTATATTCGCAACATCACTTCTCCAGACAATACTATTTTACGTGATATTTACTTTTTTCTATATTTCAATATCCAAAGAAGTTGCTATCAAGAAATTAAGCTTTTCTTAGCAATTAATAGCTAATTGAAATTGACTTCTTTCCTTAGCCAATTTTTAATAATTCTTCTCTAAGCGTCTTAGAAAATGAGTATTTTTCGATAAGAACTTGGTAGTTGAAAATCTTAAAAGAAACTTCGATAGAAGCAATTAAAAATTTAACAAACCTTTGTTAAAGTGGTTAAAATGTGTTCTCTTTTTTTTGGAGCATTAGAGAGGAATGTTTTTCTTTTCGAACATATTTCTGACCTTTTTTTCTATCCTTGTTGTTGGTTTCTTTGCGTATTTTGAGTTTTAATTTGTCTGCCTAATTCCATTTCTTTGGCTTTTTTTCTTTTTGGTATTTACTTCCACTGTCCATCTGCGGTTTGCATTTCAAATTCTTGCTGTAGTGAATTGCAGGTGGCAAAAGTTTCAACATTAAAAATTTGGAGTGACCATTGCAATGCATGTCACCACCCCATTGATCTGTAAATTACCAGGATCTTAATCCTAGAATGGTAAACATATTTTTTTGCTCTTTAATGGTAATCTTCGCCTGTGAGGCGACTTTTATAAAAAACCCACATTTTACCCTTAAAAAAACAAAAACGTATTTATTACATGCTTAGTAATAAAAATAAAAAAAAAAACAATTCATTTTTTAAATATCTTAAATATATTATTGGCAACATTTATAGATCACATATTTTATCAGTAGTATGAATAGATCTTTAAAAAAAAACTAAAAAAAAAAAATCCGTTTGAGATCAAAAAATAAACTTCAGTATCTTATATCTAATTAACCTTATATCTAATTAACATATTAAAAAATAATATAAATCTTAAAACTTAAAAAAAATTATGCAAGACAAAATAAAGTTTGTGGTTTTTCCACCTAGTTTTTTACATCACATTGCCAACAATTTGGTGATCTGTGATCTAAGCAATAAGTTTTCTTGCATTTTGGGCAGAAATATACGCTCATACGCTTCAATTTTGGAGGACAGAAATCGCACATTGATCTTTTGCCCTTTTTTATACTTGGTTCGTCTGTATCATCATCAGTATTATCACCAACAAAAAAATTACCTTTATTGGTAAACTTCGCCTCAGAGGCGATACACGTATCTATATATAAGCAACGCAACGTAGCAAAACAAAACACGTCTGTGCCGAAGCTCGTACAACACTCAACTGAGTTGGCACGAGCGCACGCTTCAATACAAGTGAACGATCAGGAAATATTGCAAAAAAAAAAGAAAAATTCTTCGCCTCATAGGCGGTGTTTACCATTCTAGGGTTAAACTTTTACCCATATGGTTTTACTTTTTCACATATGTATGTATAACTATTGAAAGTTCTAAACTTTTTTAAATGTTTATCTTCATTAGTACATATTTATAGAGTATTTCTATTTATTTTTTTGATTTGATTTTCTTTGAAATTTTTTTTTATAGTGATTTCGATTCTCGAAGAGAACATTACATTCTTTACTGTATTTATTAAAACTATTTGCACTCTACTGTTCTTTTTTAAAGTGCTGTAAAATGGCTTTATAGCGGAACAATTCAGTGCAAATGCTTTAAATAAATCGGGCAAGAAATGCAATGCACTTTTGGTCGAAAGGAAAACTCAATTATTGTAAATATTATCCACTAGTAGTTTAAAATACTTACAAATCGTATATATTTTCACATTGGTCACCCTATTTTATTATATACAAGTAATTTATCATTTTGAAATATGAGAAGTTTTTACAAATTATAATTAAAAAACGAGAAATTCACTCAACACAGATTTAATGTCTAAGGTTACTTAAAATTAAAAAAAAAAAACGAAAATAAAATAAATGCAGTTCTCAAGTCATATTGCAAACAATCATATACATACATACATACATACACACACACACAAGCCCGAACATGAACACGCTTTCAGATATGTACATACGTACATACATACTTGAACACAATTTAAGGATAAACAATGATGGCTGTCAGACCATTAATAACAGAATGTGAGCAACATGGAACACTTGTTGACCATTTGGCACATTAAGAAGAAATAAAGCGAGATGAGTTCGAGCAGCAGGCACAGGTTAGAGAGTATAGATTACAAATTTCAGACAAGTGGTTAAACCCCAAAAATTCAATAAAATAAGAAAAACACAAAAGAAATTTTAATAGATTTGCAAGCAAATCAGATTTTGTATTTTTAATTTTTTGTTGGTTCATTGTATTTTTAATTAAAAAAAAAAATATGTATTTTGTCTGTCTCTCTGCCCGTCTGTACGTCAGGAGTTTTGCTGGAAAAGGTAAACAACAAAATTTTGACTAGTCATGAACGCACTTCAACAATTAAGTGCAACACACACTGCAAGAACATGTGTCAACTCCTCTTCAATCTCTTTCAGGCCATGTAGTTTGTATATTTATTTGTTGTTGCTTGTTGTTGTTTACAACATATATGTATGTACGTATATACGAGTTCACTACTCGACCACGTATAAATACAATGCATATTCAACGATCATCGTGCACAATGGCAGCAATTGTGAAAAATTCGGCTGTTATTAAAATATTACAACACATTTTAAAGATTATAAATAGTGAAAAATTATAAATTGTTCAAATATAGTACAGGAACACACAATGGGATCATAACGAAATTGGACCCAAGTGAGCTGGGCCATTTTCATCTTCACAACCTGCCTACATAGTACAGGAATCGGACTAATAGTCATCGATACAGAATCCTCGGAAGCCCCCGACACAATTTCTTATAATTTCTAAAATAATTGACAGAATTTGTAATACGCATCTAATCCTCATTCCAATTACGATGTCTATATCGCCTTAAAGTATTATTCCACCAATTTTGATCATTGGTTAGCATTTTCAATCTAAAATTAGTGCCCATGTTCTGTAAATATTAGTGAGAACTTCTCGTGTCGGAATGTTATGAAATAAAATATTCAAAAATTAAATTTTCAAACATTAGACCTTCTCCGTATTATTATTATTATCCATTGCTTCTCTTTTTTACTAAATTTAATTTATTTTATCTCACCCCGTTTTTAACTGCGTGTATATTTGACCGTTGAAAGCGAGAAATTTTATCCCATGAGTTTTCCAGACATATTTCTTCCTTAAATTTGCGAGTAGTTCCCTTACTTGACATCTATTACCCCCCAAAAATATTACAGGAACAGTTTAGTGAGAAAAACAATTTTTGTTTCAAGTTATAGCATTTTTATTAACTTTTATCTATTTCAGAAGAAAAAATCCTATTGGTGGGAGTTACAGAACATGGGCACAGGAGATCCGAAGTTTAAATCCGCGATCAGAAAAAATATTTCAATTGAGTCGGCGCTAACAGAGCCCTTCTTCGCCAGCATTTGAGTAATAAAACGTCGGCTAAGTAATTAAAAAATAAAATTTTCCCTCCTTTAGCTAAAAAAAATCAAGGCGTCAACATAACACCTGAGACGCAGTAAATTCTCAAAAGCACACAACTGCTAGAATTAAGATCTCTATCCTTCTGTCTCTTCACCAGCTGTCTCTGCTATACACTAACACTTTCCAACTAGTTCCGGTGAATGCATTACATATGTACGTAAGGGACATCACCTGAGTGAGCACCGGTCCAAGAAAAAAAAAGAAAAAAAATTTAACAATTCTTTGCACTTGTATCGCTCAGTGCTGTTAAAAGGCGAGATTCTCTTCGAAAGTTGTTGCTGTTGTTGGATTATTATGCAACAAAGGCAATTTTATAACGATCCCATACATACATATATACATACATATATAAAAGTGGTTACGAACATATTTTGTAATCAGACCGCTGTAATCAAAATTTAAATATGAATTTTAATATGCATGGGCGTACATAAATACATACATACATATGTATGTAGCCATGCATGCATCTAAATGTACAATAAGCAACGTGTAAAAGTGTATTTGTCATTGTTTAATAAGCACGTGACAACTCTGCCCACACTTGTATGCTTTTTTCTTCCATTTTTTGCCCAACATAATTGTTTTAATAATATGGAGTAGTAATTTATTTCTACATAATTTTACACAGCAAACACATGTTCTTGTTGATATTTGTGTTCAACTGAGCATGTAACTGTTTTAATTGTCAAAAGTAACTTTACTATTTAGCTGTCAAAGCGATAGTGTAACGTATACATATGGATATGTATGTTTGTATGTACATATACAAACATATACAATATTTTTTCTTCTTCTTATTTAAAGTTGTTATTAGTTTGGATTGTGCCTGCTTTTCTTTTCTGTATTTGGTCGTGTAACATTTCATTAGATAATTTTTTAAATGTGTTTTTCTTGAGTTAATTATGCTCTAGGCATTTTTAGTTAAGTCGGCAATATGAACAATGCGGGATGGTCACAGTATAGTAATGCAGTTCAGATTAATAGAACGAATAGATGTGGCAAGAACTAAAATATGCACTTTATCGAAACAGAAGAAATTATTAACAATTCACAATTACCTCTACACTTCCCACACATCGTGCAAACCAAATAGCTTGAATTCGCAGAGAACTACACAGAGAGATCATAACACACTTGTGTTATATATGTACATACATATGTACATAAGAAGTCATCCGTTTTCGAATTTCAGAGTTTGACGTTGCATTAATCGAATTTGTGTAAATTCTGATGAGCCTATAATTTTTCTCATTTAAATTCGTACATGTTGCGTATTGTGTGCATTTGTATAATGAGCAACAAGCTTGTAATTCATTTTAAAGTTGTAGGACAGGTGGTGGTGTGTAATTTGCATACAAATGACAAACAAAAACTGCGTTTGAGTAGATGCATTTTGTGGGCTGTAGGTGTTTATTTTTTCTATTTCTCTTGTCATTCTGCTTTTGTAACAGCTTTTTGTGATTTTTTAAATTTAATTTGGAATAATTTTGTTGTGAACAGAAATCAGTTGACACCAATAAATATCACCGAAAGAAAAATAAAATAATTGAAGTGTAACTCAGAATAATATCTCAAGTTTGAAGTTTAAAACAATTTAAATTTACACAATTTTTAAAACTTTTTTATAATTTTGATTGATAAATCCTGCAAGAAGAATATGCATTGCATAAATCGAAATTCACCGATTTCAAATTATATAAAAACGACAAAAGCCTGAATATCAAATTTTCTTTGTTGATTCGGTAGTGATTGTTAAGTCAGTGCATCATGATTTCTACATACGATTCGGTAACCACATCATTCGTATTTGTTCTTAACTTTACTCTTTTCTGAACGTCTCTTCTAACAAGACGGTTTAATTGCATTAAGTTTTCATTTAAAAAAGTGTAATATTTTGAGTTTAGAATACAAAAGCAAAACGTTGTTATTTTCTCAACATGCAAAGGAAGTGAGTGTATCAATCATCATAATTCTTTTTGCTACGTATGTGGTGAACTAACTTTCAAAAGTCAGCGACGAAATTTCACTGAACTGGTAAAGCAGTGTTATCGTGATTATTTTTGCGTCTCTGTGGCTAATCAAGATAAAAATTGGGCACATCATATATGCTGTACGACATGTGTAAAGAATCTTACACGTTGGGCAAAAGGAAAGCGATATATGGCTTTTGGAAAACCCATGATTTGGACAGAGCCTGTAGACGACGTATCTGATTGTTACTTTTGCCTATCTTGTATAAATGGTATAAATAAAGCATCAAAACATACAGTTAAATATGCAAATGTACGTTCTGCAACACGACCACTTCCTCATAGTGCTGATTTACCTATACCTGCAGTGCCAAATCCAATAAATGATGCAGCAAGTGATGACATCGAGTTACCTTCATGTAATGCAATTGCAGTTGAAATTCATGATCCAGCCTATGTACATTATAGTAAGGAGCCTCATTTGCTAACTCAAGCTGATCTTAACGATCTGGTTCGCGACTTAAAATTGTCAAAAAGCCAGTCTGTACTATTAGGATCTAGATTGAAAGAATGGAATTTGCTTTATCCGTTTTCGTAGCCGTGACGAAGAACTAAAAAAGTCATAAGTCTAAATGGAGTCCTCGAATGTTGGCAGATTATTGTTGGACGCTTGCAAGAGACCAGCCTCAGGTCAAATACTCCAGAAAATCTTAGCTTTTAGTTTTAGAAAAACATATCAAGTATAATTGTATGTAAAGTATCAGTATTTTTTATGAAATATAAAATTCCTGTCAAAAAAAAAACTATGGGTGTCAAATTTTTTCTAACTCTGTTTTCCACCTTAGGAAGTCAAAATAAAGTAAAAAAGACCAAAAAAGTTCATGTGACTTTTAATTTGTTCATTTTCGTCAATCAGTGTAATCCATATTATGTTAGAAATATTTTATCCCTTTTTAGATATGATAGTATGTCATTAGCTACACAATTAGAATCCTATACAGAAATTTAATCTAGTATTGAAAATTGATGGCCTTGTGTGTTATATTAATGCTATATTAAATTTTTTGAGAAGACTGTTGTTATGTTTTGTTATTATTTTATATCAATTCGAGACATAATGAGACATCATAAGACTCGTAACTACTTAAATCAGCAATTTCTGTCGATGTTTTTTTCTCGTTATTTAATTAAGAAAATCCAATGCTTTGAAAAATTTAACTGAAATTAATATTCTTAAAATGGCCTGCTTCTAAAATGAAAATTTGTATTCTATTCAATGGTTAAGATTGATTACAAGTAGCTGATTAATCATTTTAAATTTTTATATAAAGCGCTTTAAATGTTTTCAAAACGCTTGCTTAATGTCTAACAAACCGTATACAGATAAAATTATTCGCTACAGATTGGCTTACATTGTGCTACCAAATAAAGCATAATCCAGCGGTAATATTTAATTAACTAGCATTTAAATGAAATGTCATTAAACTACATACGTTTATTAGAAGCAATAACAACCAAATAATCTACACGTTATTTCAAAATTCTATGACTGTACTGATAATTGTCAATACTACTCAATGTCCAGAGCGGTACAAACTTAGTGGCGGGCGCTTGCCATTACAAAAATTCTGTGGTCATTAATTTAACTTTTTTTCTAATTTATAAATCACCATTGTATTATCCTGCATATAATTAATGAACCCTATTACGGTATTTATTGTCATATGTTTTTCAAGAACGATTTATATCTTTGTTCAGCAATATTGAAATTTCATCGATATACTGCGGCATTTTTCATAAAATTGAAATTAGCATTTAAAAAATTTCTAATAAATGTCAATTAAGCGTTGAACTGAAAGCTATTTATTGCATGTTAAATTGAGAGAAGCAATGTTTTGATGTCGACGTCAACTGGAATAAGGGTGAAAGTTTGAAATATGTATATATCAATTCAATATGTGAGCGAATTAAATGACTTTACTTAATTTGGGAATTAAAATCGAGTTACATATATGACATAGTAGGAAAATATTATACAGTGTTTAGCGTGAAAAACTATTTCAAAATGGAGACCTAAAAAATTTATGTAATTCGAAATCATAAGAAATCACAAGGTATAACTACTGTGCACTCGCGATAATATGAAGTAATCAAAATCAAGACTGTTAGTAAGCAAAATCATTAATTTAGTTAATTAAATTTATAATAATTATGTTAATATTATCGCGACTGCTCTGTATTATACTTTTAAAAAGTAACAATCTGAAAAGCTGTGAAAGAATTTTTAAAATTAAAAAATCAATAAATAATGGAAAAACTTTCAAACTGCAATCTTCTTCTTCAGATGTTTCTGGTTTATTCGTATAAACAAATTTTGTTACGTTAGTTGTGTAGAATCAACTTAACCTTCCAAGGCTTAGGAGCCAAAGCCTTACGGAAAATTCATCATAATGTAGTTGCAGAAATGCATAAAAAAAGGACGGCCCTTCAATACTTTCCCAATGATATTCCAGTAGAACTGACGAATCAAAATACAGTCGAAGCTGGGTTTAACGAATAATGATGTAATGCCAGATGAGATGGCTAAATTGGGAGATCGTTATATCGGAAAAATTTATTTTAGATAAAACTACAGTCATCTGGCATTAAATATTTACATACATATGTATATACTTTGCAAAAGCATCTCGGGGGAAAAAGAAATGGAAGTCATTTTTAGAGAATGACACATTCGCAGCTTCTGAAGGATCATATTAATAAATTCTGAGGCTCAACGGAGAAAGGATTTTCCAGAAGAGAAAATAAGACAAAATTAAAATTAAATAAAAAATGTGCGGTCTCCCTTAGCTTCCGAAGACAACATAAATAAAATAAAATTTAATTAAAAAATAATAAAATTCTTTTTACTATTTTCATACCGCCACGCGAACAACGAAACTCACTAAAGGGAGCTTCATCTGAATCAAATATATTGACATATGATAAGAGAACATATCGCACAAGGACAATTCTATATAAAATTAATTGCAAATTATTAACACTTGGACTAGTCCCGAATTACAATATTAAGATATTGTTCACTTGCTGTTAAAGTACGTTATTTGTGAAAGACTTTGCATTTGCATTGAGAAAGGACAAGCCTCTCAAGTGTTTTAAAGTTACATGTCCTTCACATACACTTATATATATGCATGTATATGTTCCAGCCATACATGTATGTAGTACATACTCGTATATTGGATCGCATCACTGCTGTTTTAATAGCATTGGGATGGAATCATTGAAATTTCCATAAAAAATGAACTTTCTACAGAACTTCAATATGAAACGAATTGTGATGTGATCTTAAACTCTGCACCGACATTAATACGCGTGATGAAAACGGAAAAACCCAAAAAAAAATCATTTCCCTTTTTCGAGAAGCCATAATTACAGAGAATGGGGAACAGATTATTTTCGAAATTAAATTCCATATAAATTTCTTTTAAGGATTATAAATCATAATTTTACTAACATTATATTTGTTATATGGTTGGTTGTTTCTGTTGTAAACATTAAAAAATAATAATAAACACAAGATAATGGCCGGAAGTTTTCTCATTATATCATGCGACTACAGCAGATAAAAATACACAAAACTACGAGTAACAACCGGCATGATACAAATAAAAAAAATGATTGATAGTTTCCAATACAATGAAAATTGAAAACTAATTCATTTAAAAACTACTAAAACAAAAAATCATAAAAAGAAACATAAAGTCGACAAGATTGATTTAGTAACAGCAACAAAGAATTTTAAAAAATTCAACAGGAAATCAGAAAACACACAAACTATATTCACAAGGTCATTTTGTAAGCCAAACAAAAAACTTTCACAAGCGACCTTTTTTTTTAGGGAACGACTGTAAACTTTTAGTCGCCGCGAAGACAAAAGAATAAAAAAAAGCAACATTTAAACAAGAATATTGTTTTCATTTAATTTGAACGTGTGTCGTCTATGTTTAACAAAAGACCCCAGTAGAATTAGACTGGCTGCAGGAAACGAAAGTACAAAGAAATCTGGACAACATGAGAAAGAATACAGCAACAACTACACAACTGTTGCTAACTCTGTTTTTATAAGACTTCGTCTTTGTGTGTGTGTGTGTGTGTGTTTTTAAGTATTCAATGAATACCAAAATCAAAAACCATTGGCCGAGATTTGGGGAGAAAACCACTAACTGACAATTTATTAAAACAAATGCAACATAAAATCAAAAACAGCAATATGTACCTCGAAAGGCTCTTTGAACTTAAAAAAAAAACTTAAATGTGGAAATGGTTTCGCTTTAACTGAAACTTCAAGTTTTAATGAGTGTTGTGGCTAAAATATTAAAAATACGAGTAACTAATGATTTTGGCAAGTTTTCCTTCACTGTATAATACACATACAATTATATATATACGCAAGTATATACATTATTTATGTATTCGTATAATTGGGTGAGCTAGCATTCACGTGAACGTGCATGACTCAAAATATTTAGGACAACTATGTATAAATAAATGCCACAAAAGGGTAAATATTGTTCCTTGACATCTTTATAAGGTCGTCGGTCCTCCGCCTGTTATAGTTCGGCCAAGTCTGCCTTGAGATGGAGCAGAACACCAATCTGCTCCACCTGCTTTCCGCCCTCCTCAAAAACTCTACCTACTCTACTCTACGTGACCAGCTTCGACGATGATGTTCTCGATGTCAGGAACACGAATTGCAGCTTGCTCGTAAGTGAGAATCCTAACATTATCGTCGGTGGTCATCTCCGCCGCAATCTCAGCTGCCATCATTATTGCACAAACCTCTGCCTGGCAGACACTTGCGTAATCCGGAAGTCTCTAGGTATTGCCGATATAAATAAATGAACATAAAGGAAACTTCCTTCGACCTGTTAGGGACTTTTGGCTAATTTTGGCTTGAACTTTATGTATTAATAACGTTGTGCCGCAACGAAAACACAAAAGCATATTTCTAATTCTGAATTCCTGTATCCAACTTTTTTACAAGTTGTAACCAATATTTCGAGAAATACCCAAATACATAATTATATTATCCTGTGCGTCTGTTTAAGTATAACAGCAACATTTTTTTTTTCGATTTCATTAACTAATTTACATAACTACACTACTACGCTTGAATATTTACTGCAGTGTTCCTGCTAATGCACACTTTCCCTAAGAGAACATCTCCCGTAGACGTACATTTCTTTTAGTATCAAAAAAAATCCGAAGGAATTTTTAAAATTGTTTCCTCTTGAGCGGACAAACTCCCATAACCCGTTTAAACCAGCAGAAAGCTATCAATTTCAGTTGTCTGTGCATGTAAAAATAATACAGTAAAATGTGTTCATTAAGCGGCTGAGCAAGTGGTGATGGTGACTGATTAAAGCTGCTTCAGTTGTGATTATACATTTTGTGCAATTTCAACTATACGGCACTGCACTCCGAGTAAGGGGTGGTACTATATACTTCTCGTTCATCATTATTGATGGAATAATAAAATAGAAACTTACCTCCCAATGGCTGAACATTAGTTGAGGGCATGCCAGACCAGATGTTTGTTTGCGTATTTCTTGGGCAAAGTTGAATGACTCAATTACTGGCAATATGGCCATGACGGAAAAATTTCCAGAGCCCTGAGTCAAATCACCAGATAAAATTTTACCATGACGTCTACCAATAACAGCATACATTTTACCTAAAACAAGAAATTATATTTCGTTTTTATTTAGCAATATGGAAGTTTAACATTTAATGCCTATAAAACCAGCACCACAAATAAGTTAATAAATATGCAAATAAAAAACAAATTTCTAAATTTAAATATTTTAATCTTTGACTTGGAACCATACATTTGCTGGCACACATGCCATGAATTGTGCTGGAACTAGTGGCGTATATCAATGAAATGTCCTATTTACAATCTTTATGTTTTATCTAATTTATTTATTCTTGATAATGTATTTCTTTTTCTTTTTTTTTTTTGTAACTAATTGATTTATGTAATTCTACCTTGATTCGTTAAGACATAGAAAAGAAGTATTTTTTGAGGTTTTTACTTGATTTCGAAATAGGTTTTTAATATTTGTTGTTGTTTTGCTTGTTTGTTGTCTGTTTGCTGTCCTTCCGTTCGTGTAGTTATTTGATTAGTATTGTTTGTTTCTTTTTTCTTTTTGCTTTCTATATCCGTTTGAAATGGTTTTTTATTGGCAGCCTAAGGTATCTTCATTTCATGTCTATAAAATTTGGTTGACTATTTTTATCGACAATGGGGAAACGTTTCAGAAGTACTAGATCATTTCACAATTAAAAAGTTTCCTTTATAGGTACGTAATAGAAAACGACACAGTAAGAAAAATTACAGTCAAAATGCTTTAAAATGTTGCAGTATATTTTAGTTCTAAATTTACTTTTTTAATTTTTTTAAATTTAAACACCATTTCGCTTTATATCAGTTTGAAAACCTGGTCACACTGAACGCAACAGAGCAAATACTCAACCGCGTAATTATTATTGCATCGCCTATACGCAACGAGTTACGACGAGTATGAGTCAACAGAGTCATAAATGTAGTTCAGTATGAGTATGATGGTGCTGTCTTGCGGATATGAGTGTCGATAACAATACAATAAGTATAAGTTCGTATAAATAGAAGAAACAATGAATCATCACTCCAGTACACTAATTATTTCACCTCTCATTTCTGAACTCTGATACATACAGTCAGGATGAGATATTTTGAAAACTTTTCTAATTTATGGAAAATTGGCACGTTAATGCTTACATTTGAAAAATTTCACTTTCTGAAATAATAGTATTTTTCTGAATGCTAAAACGCCTCAAGTAAACTCACCTTAAAGTTGTTCTAAATTTTGTAATTTTTTTTATCATTTGTGCCACAGTACTGTGCAATGGTGATAATGATATATAATTATGACGATATTATTTTTATTCTTTATTTATTTATTATTATTATTTTTTGTTGCTCTTGTTGTTTTTTTGTCGTTAATACCATACGATCTTGTGCATATAATCGTTTTCTATCGTGTTTTGTATTTTATTGCTTTTGGTTTTGTTGTACTTTTATATTTTCTTTTCTTTCATTTTTTTTATTTTATGCTGTTGGTGTTGTAACGTTTCATTTCATACATTTTACTTGTCAACATTTACTTAGGTTGTTGCATTGTTGTTGTTCTTATTATTGGTTATTTATTTTTATCCAACGTTAACACCGGAAACTAATTCCTGTTGCTTCTTGCTTGTGGTATTTCTGCCTCTCAGCATTATTACTTTTTGTTCGTTTCTTTTTATTTACTTGGTTGGTAAGAGATAAAAAGCAAGACACAATCTTACCAACTACTTTATTTAATAAAAATTCATTGGTTTATCCATTTGTTTTTTGTGTTACTTTTGGGAGCGAGATAAAAATTATAACAACGATATTGAAGAATTTATGTGCTTTTAAGGTCTTAAGGACTGCTTGACTTACATACATACATACATAGCCAAGAACCAATCGACCCACTTTTTCTAATTACAGTGCGTCGTCGCCTACTGTAACTAAAAAAAAACCAAGCCAGTTACAAAAACTACTGTTATTGCTTTGATCGAGTGGCACATTTTTATAGGTCAATTACACAATTTTACCATTAAAATTTGTACAAGAAAATTAGATTATTACGTATTTAATTTGTTTAAGAAAACTAAAAAAATTAAAAAAAAAAAACTGAAGAAGCTACACAAAGGAGTAGCGAAATATTGAAATAAATATAAAATATATAAAAAGACCTTAGGCTTAAAATAATTAGTGTTATTAATATAAAACTATAAATTGCTGTAAAATATACAAATTTAATTTTATTTCTATAAATTAATTTCAAATTAAAAAGATATGTAGGTACATATTTTACATTGGTTGAATTATGTATTTAGACAACTACATACTATGTAATTATAATTGAAAAAAATCAATTACAATTGACATTGGAAGTTTCGAAATTCATTTCGAATTAAAGCAAAAAAATTCAAAATTAAAAATGTTCGAACTATTCACAAATTTTTTTCGACTTTTCTTAATCTAAGACTGAAAGGGTGAAATAGAAAATAATAAAGAGAAGAATATACGAAATACAGACAAATAATTTTTTTTTATTCAATATTGACTTCTCCTCCCATTCCTCAAAAAAAAACATGTCAAAGTTGGAGCACAAAATTGCGGAAAAAGCTGAATTCGAGTGTAAAACGCATGAGTTAACAGTATTGCAGCGTTTCAGATTTTTTTTTGCTTATTGAAAACTTACTTAAAATTTTGACGTTTCAAGATTTCGTTACATAGATGGTCTCTTTAATCTTGCAGAAAGTTTCTTTACAATATATGAATGTACGAGTACTGTTCTCCAAAATCTTAAAAAGCCGAAAAAAGCAAGTGCCATAAGGGCTGTAGAAAGAAGTGATATTTAATTTTAAAACTAACACTGTAATGGATACAAAATATTAAAATTTTCTTATACAGTAACCAAGTAAAATCTGCATACAGTATGAACAAATCAGGTTCCTCTAATTAAAATCAATACATGCAAATTGTAATTAAAAATAATACATATGTAGGGTAAACGATTTGGAAGGATTTCAAATATCGCAGATAACTTATGAGGGAATATGGGAAGCAGCAAATCGAAAGAAGTGGTTTAAAGGGATAGAGAGTTGACAAATGTCGGACGAAATCGGGACGATTTGAAGTCAGCATGGCCGAACTGTAGGGTAAATAAATACTGTAATTGGTGTTATGATTTAGAATGCGTAATGCGATTTACGCTTAAATAATATATTAGATATATGTTAATCTTATATTTACAACACTATTTGAATATTTAACGTATGGTAACCATAATAGTTCCAAAGAAATAAGAAATAAGTATGTATAAAGACAGTTGCTGAATAAACGACCAACAAAGCACATCATAGGTTTGTGTTCAATAAATTTTAAAAAATTCTTACACATATTTACAAAGAAAAATAAGCAATTCAATTATTAAATCCATTTCTGAGCGAAGAGGTACATATTTACATTAAATTTCATGTATTGGTGCTTTTAACTTTTCAGAAATAAAATTAGGAAATCGAAAAATGTTTGGGCTATTGGGGATTTGAAGTGCGGTTGCAGAGTAAACACGCTAAATACACAAATGCTGGAATATCTCGTGCAGAAAAGTAAAATGTATTACATACTTATTTTGAACTGAAATGACCTGGACTTTAAGAAAACTACAGTCAACTGTAGATAATTTGAAACCCAAGTAACAAGAGAAAACGTTCAAATAATATAGATTTCAAATTAACAAGGGTTTAAAAATGAGTCGAAAAAGCATTGTAATACTAAAGCAAACAACAAGAACACATTCATACTACGAATTCAAATTATAGAGTGTAAAAAGCGAAACTTCAAATTTTATGGAGGGGATCATATTAAATGGATGTTTTTGCAATTTAATGAATGTTTTTCAAGGGATCTGGGCCACAATTCAAATTATCGCGAGATTACAATTAATGAGTTTAAAATTATCAAGAGTCAACTGTACCGTATAAATACTGGAAATGTGTGCAACTTCTAACTCCCATGCTCATAAAAACAAATTTGGATTATAGGTTTGCAGAACCTACAAAAGATGTTACCCAATTATATGGCAATATTTTTCGTTATAAAGGGAAAACGGTAATGTTTTGAAATCAACTTCTTTTAAGTCTTTAAATGTTAAGCAATGAAGAAAATAATAACGAAACTCTGCTGATGGAATTTGAAAATTCAAGTTGAGAAGCTCAATTGATCTAAGGAAGTGTATGACGGTCTTAGATATCCAGATATCTAAAAGTAAAACACGTATTTAAAATGTGTTAGCGCAAGCTTTTCAATTCATTCCGCTCTTTAATTTATTCCATTTCATATAGCAGCAGTTCTTGTTTTTATAGCTTTTTTTTCTGTTTAATGTACAAAAAAGTGTGTAGCTCTTGAATGGGAATGATGTTGACGACGATGCTTCAACGGATCCCCAAACATGCATGCATACATACCCATGTGAGCAAGAATGAATGAATGTAAGCTTGTGCGCACGCGCCTTAAGCACACGCCAAAATAAGATGAATTAAAACGTTTTTAGAAAATCACCATAGTCGTCGTCATCTTCTTTCTGGTTCTTCTTTTGATTTCTCTTATTTTTCCATACATGCATACATTTATTTATTTATTTTTTTTGTGTTCCTCGCACTTATTCTGAATACGAATTTAAATACAGGAGAATCTGTTTGTTTGCATTAGCATTTTGTATTTGATTTGATTGTATATCTATGAAAAATATAAAGAAAAAAATTCAATTACAGTTAAATGGCAGTATAACGAAGCGTTTATTCATTACTGTTACTCATGTTACGTCGAAGTATTATATTTCCTGTTGCCTGCCCGAGTTCCCCAGGGCTTCATACATCATGTCTGATTTTTTCAAACTAAGAACGTTACGAAATTTAGCCTGATTAGGATTTAATAATAAACAAAAATATAAAATTGCTTTCGTTTAAATTGTTTAGAAAAAAAGTACAAGATACAGTGACGGATAAAACTTTTCGCAAAAAATCTTGTATGCTTTAGAAATGTAAAAGAGCTAACCTAACGAAATATTTATATTGTTTATTCGCTTTTAGTTATTAAAATGTATAGAATCGTCCTAAGGAAGTTAGGAAGCTTTTGAATTGATAATGGTGGCGGCATAAGTATTCACACAGTTGAAATGAACATAAGTTAATGGTCTTTTATATGGCTACACTTGTTAAAAGTACCGCCATAAATCATTTATTTGTATCTAAAATTAAATACTGTGAAAGTTCTGCTGCCAGAATCGCAAAACATAGGGTCCGATGATACTAAAAAGAAGATTGAGAGAAATTTTTGAAAAGAAAGGCTTCTCAACAAAATATTAGTTATGAAACATTCAACATTTTTATTTAAAGCGTAAATAATTGTGTGAATACTTTTCTCCCTTCAGAATTGAGACTTGAATTCCTTTTTTTTTTTCAAATAATGGAACCTACTCCGTAGTATTTCTTTTTATTTTAATAACCAAAATATATGTATTTTGAAATTATGTATTATTAATTTTTTAATAATTACTTTTAGCATTCTTTTTGTTTTAAGATATACAAACATCAAGAAATATTTATGAAAAATTATGAAAATAAATAAATTTATGCTGGCATGGTTAAGAAAATTCTTTAAAAATTAATTTTTATCCGAAGTATGTACATATCATTCCACTCGTAAACAAAAAGAGTTGATGTTCCTCTTGGCTAAGTAATTAGCGCGTTGACACTGCAACCAGTAGATTCTCGGTTAAAGACCAGTTCCGACCAACACAATTAAACACTGTCACTATCACTTCACCGCCTGCCTCTTGTCTGAACTATCGCTTTCCAATAAGTTCGGGTGCAATGTCTTGCTTAATTAGGGGACATACCATGAACCAAAAGAAAAAGAACCAAATCGAATTACGTACATATGTATATGTATGTATGTATGTATGTATGTATGAAAAAAAAAAAATTAAAAATTTTTATATTTGTTAATCTGCCGAAAGTTATATATTCAAAATCAGTCTAAATTTGCAACACTTTCATTGTTGTTGTTGTTGTTGTTGCTATTTCATAAGTTACATAAAAAGGTATACAAAGTTAATTAGAATTGCTGAATATCAAAATATTAATATTTTAATTTGGCGCATTGGGCAAAATGCATCGCAAATAAAAATTTCGAACGCTACTACGCTCCAATAGTCTCCATGGCATTTTTACAGAATTATTTTTGAACACAATTACGCTCAATATTTTCATAGATTTTTTTTATTGCTTAAGTCTTTTGTCATAAATTATTAATAACATCTTAAATAAGTACATATTTTAAAACTATTAAAATATTGGAAGTATTTCATAATTAAAATAAAAATCAAAAACCGCAACTTGAAGATAAGAACTTGTTCGCAAATTTATTTTTAAGCGAACATAAAAACGGAGAAAAATTAAAATTTTATCTTATTCGTGCGGACAACGCGCCAACTCATTCGTAACGCACACCTTTACGTAAGAGAGATTCTGCTTTTGAAACTATCATTCTTAATTACACTTCACGGGATCAATGAATGAATCCCTTTAAGAAATTTAGAAATAGTGCTTCAATGTGTGATGTATTCAACGGCAACTCTGCTTTAGTTAAACAAACACCTTCAAGATCTCTGACACAAACACTATCCATGCAAACAACAACAACATTACAAAAAAGAGAGCCAATGAAGGAAAAACACTTGCACACCGTTACAATTGTATTACGAGTAGCAGCAAAAAATGATGCTGTGAACTTCAAAATACTTCATTCATAACTAGCAGCAATGAGAAACTTATGAACACACACATGCACATATATATGTACATACATACACCAAATTGAAGGTGCACATGAACGAACGAAATGTAATTTCAAACTTAAATAAACATTTTTAGAAGTTTGGCTGCTAGCATAACACATACAAATGTACATATGCATAAACCCGAAGACCATAGAATAAAATGCACCAATGTTTCCAGAATAATATTATGCCTTCCCTGTTTAAGGTCCTTTTACATTGTAGTACCGAGTAGTACGACATGTCCAATACTTAAACCAAATTGGAAAGTATAATAGTGTAAAAACAATATGTCATGAATCTGACCAAAATACGGATGGGAATTTGACAGTCGTATAGCTCTCACCATTTTTAAAACCTTTCAAAAACCTTATACTTTTCATTTTATCAGGGATGTGTTTTTTTTTTGACAAAACAACAAGAAATGCATTTGCTTCTAAAACGGTTTTGTTCCTACTACTTATACTTTAAATTTTATTTCAAGGCTGATAGTGTGAAAGCAAAATGTAATATTACTTTAGATTTGTCTCTATATGCTATTAATAAACAAAATCTATGCATTTACGGTTATAAAAATCCACGGGAGATTCTTCACATGCCTTCTGCATTGTTCCTTTCATTTTTGAATACGAAATTGCTTGGAACCTTACAAATATGAGCACCTACAATGAAATCATGTTTCACGCACAGGACCAAACCATCAACTTTGTATGAATGTAACAATATGGTGTTCTTGCAAAAGTAACTCCAAAATAGATGCCATCACTGCGTTACATCCAAGTCGTCAAATCTCATTAAATTATTGAATGTTGTCTTCAAAATTAGTAAATGCTGGCACATTACTTTAATGTACAGTTAAAAAAATCTCCTTTTTCCACGAAATTACAAACACAAGCTACATAGTTAAGTAAACATTACACATGATGGCTGTAAATAATCAGACAGTGGCAACACTGTTGTGCAAGAGAATAAAAACTGATAAATCTTGCAGAAGAGTATTTTAAAGATAAATGACACGCAGGGATGTTAACCATACAGTATACACAATATTTTGCAGTAAGTTTATCGTACGCCCATACGGAAATTTATTCTACAATACGGTTATACAAATTTTAGTAGGGTCCACGCAACAATGTTTTCAGATTACTTTTAGCTCCACCACACTATAAAATTTTCAAGTTTTATAAATGGAATGTGCATATGTAAACCGAGCTGCCTTTTACTTTTCTTTTCTGGACCCCGTTCTAACGGATATCCCTTACATATAGAATACATTAGACTAGAAATAGAGAGAAATATGGATAGTGTAGAGAATAGGCAGTGGTAGGAAGATACAACTTAATTCTTGCACAACTCTGCAGTGTTAATTATAAAGCAAAGTTGTGTCGTCTCTGATTTTAATTTTGACGCTTTATTTTTAAGCTAAGGGACGCCATTTTATTTATTATTTTACTTTGCCAACGTTTTATTTCTCAAATACCGACAAATGGTCGATTTGACCGGGCCAAGAATCGAACCTCGTGTCCTTCTGTTTGCAGAACCAACACGCTAACTAGTCGGCCATCAGAACACCCTTATGTGTATATTTGACTTAACTGCACAAAATTAGTTCTTCTTGTCACTATTTCTAAAAATCCAATGCAACTACGTTTTCTAAGTGCTCATTTCCGTATGATAAATGTCTACATTTTTTGTCATTTTAATATTATTTTCATACGAAATATCAATGCTAGCTAGCTACACTTTGATTCAAATACCTAAAATTTGTTATTTACTGACACTATAAACTAAAATGCTTTTTGTTCCCTGAACAAAAATCGAGCACAGTTGATTGCGTTGCTACGTCAAAATTACTGTACTATTTATCACAATTTGGTCTTCGATTTATCACCTACAGGTATGTACATATATGTACATATGTACATACTACTTTCGCGTACAGCAATTTTTCGTAAATACGTTATAATAAAAATTAACATCACTGCTACCAATACCAAAGCGTTGGGAGTTTTTAAAAATGTATTGGTGTTCATTCAAGTTTTTTTTTGTCTTTGCTGTCATTTTACAAACATAGATAGTCTCACACCGATACTAATCGTAAAGAGCGAATTGAGTGTAGCGTTTATATGCATATGCATGAATGTACAAACATATGTATGTATGAATGCGCGAGTGTGAGTTGAAAAACAATATTTTGTAAAAATCTCAATACAGTTTTGTTGATGCGATCAGTTTTAAAAGTAACGCCATATGAGTTGGTAGTAAAATACGCAAGGTGGTGATTAACGGCAACAAATTAAACAAAAACGTGTTCTAGACGTGTTTTTCCTTCTCAACTGTGTCTTACTTGTTATTTTTTTGATTTAAATTGTTGCGTTTAAAATTTTAACAAAAAGTAAATATTTACAAGATATTCAATTAAAATAACACATTCCTGTACGCAAAAAAGAGGAGAATAAATGTGTAAAATATAAAAGCTAAAGTTAATAATTCACTTACAACTTGTTTATCGCCCTGTCGTCTCCCAGCGCTGGCAGAGCAACTCTCTGGTAGTTTTCGAAGAGACAACAACAACAACTGCAAAAATAACTCAAAAGAAAAAAAACGTAATAAATATCAGCATTTTTTATTTTAATGAATGAAATTTTTGTTTTTTTACGCTTTTATGAATGAATTTTTTCTATGTTGTTTGTTAAAACAACAAAAACAATACAAATCTTGTACTAACAAAACGAGCTGCTAACAATATAAAAACAAACAAAAACAATATCCAGCCATTTCAACTGTATTAAAACAATAACAGCAACTGCAACAGCCAGCAGAAACAAGTTGTACTTAGTAGTGTGTTTTTCGTTTTGGAAATAAAAAAAATATACATTTTATTGAAACAAAAATAACCAAAAGTGTGCATTTTGAGTTCAAATCGAAAAAAAAAATATAATAAAATAATTAAAAATTAAACCTGATTTAAGTTAAAATATTTACGATTATTTTTGTTTTATCTTCTAGGAAAATTTTAGGCTAGAAATATTTTTTTAGGATATTTTGCATCGGAAATTTCTACAAAGTACTAGCATTTGACTAACACACAGCAATTTAATGTACAAATTCAAATCAAATAAATATATAATTGAAAACCTATTTAAATTAATTAAATATTGGTTAGGAATTAAGTTTTTAAGTATACGAAAGGAAGTTTGAACATTTAATGCCGTATTCATAAAAATTTCATCGAATCCATAAAAGATTTAAAAATTGAATTTGGTATGGCTTTTCTAAATCACAAATAGTTTTTATGTATACGGAGTTAATATCTATAAGGATTACTAGAAAAAGAAAAAGTCGAAGTCAAGACCAATTTTTTTTTTGTTAGTCTTTTAAAAATTTATTATGTTCAATTTAATATTATTTAGCTCGGTTTTCAGAAAAGAATGTTTTATAAAGGCAAGCAAATGGTGAATTACAGTTCTATAACCCACTCGTTTTGAATCTAATATACATACATTCCGATATATTGATAAAAAAAAATGAGTACATATCATTTGTATTGTTTAAAATTCATTCTAATTAGACCCATAATTGACAGAAAAATTCTTTTATTTATTCAAATAGTGTTTTCTATATGATTTAAACAAAAATATAAACAAGTTTTGCCGAGTTTTTTTTTTCCATTAATGTTTTCTTTACCTTGAATATTTCATATTTAAATTATATTTATTAATAGAAATTTATAATTTTTTTTTCATTTTGAATTTGTTTTAAAAAGGGGAATTATCGTTTGTTTTTTAGCTGCATGAGAACTATCGATATCGAGAAATATGGTTTGACAGGTGAGAATGTCAAAGTTTGTTGACATTTATGTTTAGTAGGATTTGTCAGCTCAATGAGTCATCATTTTGTGAAAATATACCTTAAAAAAAGAAAAAAAAAATAAATCTGTTCGCGAAGTTCATAGAGTACTTCGTCTATTAGATTGCAGTAGTCAACATAATCGGTGAGCAAGCAAATCTAGCTGTTATTGATCGTTTACGCAGTAATTTTACTCTCCTCGATTCAAAGCCATCAACAGGATAAATCCATGTAAATTTCGAAGAGAATATTGCTGCTGTAGCGGGAAGTATAGAAGAAGGCCACGAAATATCGATTTATTTCCAAATGTGGTGCTGTACACACACTCGTCCGATTATTTTTTATGGGGCTATGTTAAGTGGTTGGTCGATGTAGTCTGCACGTTGACTAAATTTTTTCTCTTGTGCAATTGTGTGGCTTTGTGTCAGTTGTTGTCGAAAGGTTTCAGTGGCGAATGCGGCGACTATTTTTTTTATACTTAAATATCTGTACATTTCCATAATTTACTTCTTAAAAAAAAGATTTCTGGATTTTACTCCACATTCATTTCACATTTTTCACATGAAATGTATTTATATGTTTTCATTAGCTAAAACTTTTTGCTTTCTCGGCGAGGGCGCATCCGAGTGCTAATATTTTCAGATCTTAAAAATATTTGCAATCGCACGATCTGCGTGGTAAAAAAGCAACTGTGTGACAGATGTTTTTAACAAGTCGTGCGATTTGGAAAACTCTATGAAAATTTTAATAAAATGATAATTGCCATGTGATTTTCGCCACGCAGCTGAGGATTTTGTTGGCAATAAAAAATAAATTTTAAAAAATGCACACAAGTAATAAAAACCACTTGTATTATATGTAATACTAGCTTTTAAATTCGGCGTCGCTCACGTCCAGATTATACCTCCTTCTTCGGAATAATTCAAATAAGAAACAGAAAAAGTTATCGAAATACATCCAGCAGATGTGCCGTGATACGCGTAGGAACGAGTATCAATTAATTTTTATTCAGTATGAATATAGTTGTATAATTTCGGAGGGGCATTCATTGCGCCTACGGCCCTTCTGGTTCAATTTATTTGAAAAAATTAACATCCTGTGTCCTTCTGTACTCAGATCTATGTCTGTTTCGGAGGGACATATATTGCTACCTATACCCCCTCCTGCTCCAATTTTCTTTAAAAAAATGTATATCGCCTGTTCTTCTGTACCCAGATAAATTCCATAAAAAAGCCTTTTATGTATTTCACCTACGCCCTATTCTGGTCCAATTTTTCTCACGGTTTGACTTTCACGAATATTTCAATATCAAAATTAGCCAAATCGGTCCACCTCGAGGGGTGTATAGCCATATTAACGAACAGCAATTAATTTCTGTACACTATGAGCGACACCCTAGTCCCCGCGGTTAAAGAAAAATTCCTCATTTTCATATTTTTCTTACTATTTTTGTCCCAATACAATATAGTGGAAGTGTCCCATACATATGTATACGGGCCACCCACCCCCTAGATAAAAAGTGGCTGTTTAAATTTTTTGTAAACATTCGCATAGCAATTATGACAAACCACGCAAAGGAAAGGGTTCAATTTGATGCAGTCGTTTTCAAGCTTTAAGCATCCGAACAAAGCATAATTGATTTTTATATATGTATATTTAGGGTGGATAAATTTTTTTGGTCAACAGGCGTATAGCAAAATCGAAATCTGCAGCAGAAGAAAGTATGGGCCTAAAATCAAAACCTAGATACCGCGATTTTTGTATAGACTGGTTGCCCGGCAAACATTTTTATGTTTCTACAGGCAATATAAGAAACTTTAACTTATTTTTAATTACTGTTTTCTTTTAATTCTAACTCAAAACAAAATAAGGATAGAACATAAAAAGCTGTCAGGTTACACGAATTTTGGGTGGCTCCGAAACGTAGTGCATTAGTCTTACCAATCTGGAGGTGCGGGTTCGATTCCCGCCTAGACCCTGGATGTTTCTTGTGGTATCACAATAGGCATAAGCTCTAGACTAAATGGGACGTTTTTATGCGGGGATGGTCTGCCACCCAATATATCCTACAACAGTTTGAGAATCATTCCCAACTTAAATTTAATGAATATTGCAAACGGGAACCCATCTAACAAATTTTTAACAATCTCTTTATTATGAAATAATTTTTATTTACAGGATTCATACACTTATGGAATATAATAGACATGTATGACTTTCAAAGAAAAATTAATCCTTAAAACAAAATCGTAAAATAGTCAACCGCACTGATAAACAAAAACGAATAAAAAACGTATTAAATATAAAACATAAAAGTGCTTTACAAACTTTAAAATGATTATGCTTTAAAAATTTAAGAAACGTAACTAATTAAAAAATTTTCAATAACAACAACATCAACAACAACAAAATATATATACGAGTATATATATAATATTCCAGAAGCAAATCGATAAACAAATCTTAACCGATTGGGCGCAATAAATTTACAAAATTTTAAATTTATTTTCGTAAATGAAGAAAATAAATAAAAATAACAGATAAATAAAGTTTTGTAGTATTGTTTTATGCCTGTAAGTGGAAGAAGAAAAATAAAACACTAAAATAAACAGTAGAACATTTAACATTATTGATAAATACGAGTAGAAAAAAATTAACAAAATACCACTACAAAAGAAACAAAAAGCTCAAAACGACACTAGCAACTGCAACTGCAAGAACGGCAGCCGCATCAGAAAAAAAAAATTAAATAAAAATATATTTGTCTGAAAGTGTCAATTATTCACGAGAAATTACTGTGAACAGTGAATATAATTTTACTTTTTATTACAAAGAAAAATACATAAAAGAAGAAAAACTACAATAGAAAATTATAATAATTTCTAGTATAACCAGCAACAGCACAATTAAACCAACAAATACAAAATGTTAATATCAACAGTATTTATTGTTGCAACACATCTAATAAATGCCTGCTTTAGCACGCGCCTGCCATTGGAAGTGTATGAACTGACACCCACCAACAGCAAACACCCAGCAGATGCCACAGCAACAAATGTTAAATATAAAAATCTTGAATATTCTACAACTAATTTCCCGGCTACATCCACACAATCATCCGATATCACAACTTATGCTGAAGAACATGTCAGTTCATCCATTAACGGCTCTTATAATTCGGCCGAACATGTCGCTTTAGAGAATAAATCGTCAAGGGAGCGCACACCAATAGAATTAGCGAATCCCCTGGATCGCAGGAGACCAAGGCAAATGTTAGATTCACTGAACACACATAGAGCACCCCAAAATATTGGCAACAATAATGCCGCTAATGTTGCCACAGCAAATCTCTTCCATAATAACGGCCAAAATATACGGATATTATATCAAGTTG
Organism: Dexiosoma caninum; assembly: GCA_963924685.1. Classification (NCBI taxonomy): domain Eukaryota; kingdom Metazoa; phylum Arthropoda; class Insecta; order Diptera; family Tachinidae; genus Dexiosoma; species Dexiosoma caninum. The sequence goes on along the minus strand of OZ004729.1, from coordinate 24,767,496 downwards.
GTGTAAGTTTGGATATTTAAATTGGTTTTTTATTTAACAAATATTTCAGAAAATTTTCATTTTATTTAAAGTTAAGAAACGATTTTAGACATGTCAATGCCTACAAAAATACTACGAAGCATGTAATGCGCACAATTAATACTTTTGAACTCGTGATGAATTACGACATTCGACTTGAATTTAACTTTTACACAAAATTCTATTAAATGGTATTTCTTTACATATCGAATGCCGTATTTTGGATCGTGTTTTCGGATCATCGCAAATGTAATCTCATGTTGATGCTGATCAATGTGTCATTATTTTTGCTGGGACTTTTTAGACGGAGAAATATCTGTATTATAAATTTCTTTAAAATCGGTTTGTACATTTCGGAGAGGCATAAATTTCCTCCTGGTCTTAGTTCTAAAAAAAAGTCATAACCTATAACTTTCCCGGCATTTCATCATCAGTCTCTTGTTTTATTCAGAAAGACATGTACAGCCGCATAGAGAAATGTATATTAATTTTGACATACTTATACATAATAAAGCACTGTCCATGAACTACAGTTTGCCGAAAAAAATTAAAAGACTGCTTGGTTTATATGTGCATACACAAAAAATAAGGTGCCTTTATATTTTTGTGAAGAAATATTTATTTATTCATCAATATTTATATTGTACTCATCAAAGTAAACCCCTTAGATGCAATTCACTTACGCCAACACTTTTTCCAATCCTCAAAACATTTCCCATAAGCATTTTTTTTATAGGCTTGTTCTCATGCAGCGATGCAGTTTTTATTCGATCAATAGTTGTAAAATTCTATCATGTCTTTTAAATTTTTGGAATAGGAAAAAGTCGCAGGGTACGAAATCCATAGAATATGGTGGATAAGACAAGATTGTCGTAGTGCTTTTGGCTAAAAAATCTCTCACAATCTGATCAAAATTCAGAAGTTTCGGAGCAAACTGCGCTGACACACATCTCATGCCCAAAACATCCAAGAACATTGCATGACACGAGCCGACTGATATGCCAACATGTACAATTTTCAAAAACAATTTTCTTCACAGCTTCGACGTTATATTCTGTTGTTGATGTGATTCGGCGTCCAGAGCGAGATTCGTTGTGGGCATCTTGGAAGATTTTGTAATTTCTACTTACGTCACTGTCAACATTTCACACAAAATTTGATGCAAATTCTTTGCTTAATTTTTTATAATAATAGAAAATCGGCGAGAACAGCAAAACACGTCTACGCTTTCTATCTGCCAAAAAAAACACACTAAGTATGCTATGTACTTGAAACTGTGAAAAACTAAAATTCTAAAAGTTGCTGTTATTTTGAATGTAATTAAGCGAACGCCCATATAGCGCGTGACATTATGGGAGAATCAGTTAATATCAAGGACTTGCAATAAAGTAATATAGTATAGGACTAAAATCACAAATTGTTTAATCATTTCAAGGTATTAGATACATAGATACTTTAAGATATCCCTGTTAGTCTTAGAGATGTTATGGAGCATATATGTTCGTGCATTAAAGTAAATGCAATATAAATAAGCAGTACTGCATTAATTGATTAAATGATAGAAATGAGTGTATTTCTTGAGCAGCTTATTAAATTTCCTAATGGTTTTTTGTTCCTAATAAAATTTCCATTTCTTCATTCTTTTGACTCCTACAACACTCGTTCTTCTATTTCTTTTCATGTTTCAAATATATCGTAACAATTGCTGTCCTCTTTTTTTTTGTGATCACTATTATTTCATTTAAAATTGTACCGAATTAAAAACAAAAGCAACAAAAAACACATCTTTGACCCCTTTTGATCTTTTCTAGTTTTAGCACATTTATAACAATTATTATTTTTAATATCATTTCTGGCACTTATGCGGCTACAACGTACCATATTCATTCGTTTATTCGTATATGCGTATTCGTTCTTTCATACTTTGTAGTGCATTGTTCTTGAAGTGACGTAGAACAAAAGAAAGGAAAACAAAAATAGAACAATATTTTTTCTATAAAATAATTGACTCAACGACTAAAAGCAATAAAAGACGATTGCGTATGGAAAATTATTGATGAAAAATAATGCAACATGCGCCATAAATTGTGCAATTTGTGTACAAATTTGCAATTGAGATAAATGTAATGGAAATAGGCAATAGAAAAAGAATCAATTCAGGCCAAATGCAATTATTTGCTACAGCTAAAATTGTTTTGCAATGCCAATTCATTATTGTAATTTGCGTAAAATTAAAAAATTTTTTTTTTCGTTTCGTTTTAAAGAAGAAAGGTATGATTGCTTTGGCCTTTAATAATTTGAAAGGAATTGAAAGTCTCAATGGCTTGAAATTATTAATTAATTAAAAACGAATTAAGTTCATTTTGTGCAAAGTAATGGTATCTAACATTTGAAAATACAGTTTGCGATCTTTTCGTGGAACAATGATTAGAACAAATCATGAAATTTATAATTTATAAACACGAACATTAATTATCAGAATCTATAAATATACAGCCAATGTATGTGAACATATCGCACCCTAAATACAAAAGTGACACAACTCAAAATTTTCCAAAATGTACTTTTTTCCGTAAAATAATTCACAGTACACATCTCTAACTACTTCAAAAATTTCTTTCTCATCACTGTTTTCTTTAACTGGAAAAATACCGTTATGTCTGTTTTTATGTTAATTGCATTGCTTACGCACGATCGACTAAAAAGACCTATTTTTAGTTGCGTCAATGTTCTCAAGAAGTGCTGATTACTTTTGTTACACATATAGTGTCTTATTAATTAATTAATTAAAAAAATTTTAGCAAAACCTTCTTCGAAATAGACTTCTTTCATAATGGAACCAATTTTATTTTAAATATTACAATCATTTTTGCATAAACAGTTTTTTGCCTCTCCTGAAAATTTGAGAATTTTGAGTTGTGCCGCTTTTGTATTTAGGGTGCGATATGAGCATATGTATATCGTCACCTGAAGTGCAAAAGGGCGTAACAACCAAACAATTCAAAATTAAGTTTTTAACGGATATTGCTACAGCGCATCAAAAATTTGTAGCTTTCTATTTTTAATAATAACAACTTTATTAAAGAAATTCAAATGGCGGTTTTTATCAATCTTTCAAAATCAATGTGTTTCTTGCTGTTGAGAAATAATGGAAAAATATTACCAGCTCACTCTTTTTGAGACATAATTTTTAACGTTGTAGAGAAACTCATCATTTTCTTTGGATGATATTGCGACAAGATCATATTTGTAATCACAACACTTTCCATTTTATTAAGCTTTTTGTCTTTCCTGTAAAATTTTTAAAAGTGATGGCAGGCCCTTTTGCAATTTAGTTGACGATATGTATGTCTGTATTGGCTAACCCAATGTATGGTCTATTTAACATAACTTAGGGGTGGACCATATAATCCATCGGGATAACGTTGCTTCTTGGAGCAACGGAAAGGGTAAATTTAATGCGACAGAGTAATCGTAAATAAGAATAAAATCACGAACATCTGTCGTAAAACTACAGTCCATTTCGGCTATAATGTACCGCTGTAGTACACACTACATTTGCCACAAAATGCTATTGTGTGTACACAGCATAAGTGCACTTGGATTTTTTTTCTTAATTTTTTTTTGCTGTCGATGTTATATTTTTTACACCTGATTTATCAAGTCAGGTAAATAATGTTCCGATAAAAACATAAACTTTGAGAAAAAAATGAAAATAAAACGTAGAAACTATTGCACATTTATTTTATTTATTGTCTTTTAATGCAACCCACGCAAATTCAAAAATACTATAAAATAAAGTATGCAATTTATACAGTCACTCCTTTACAATTAGTTACACTTGTAATTTTATTCACAACTTTAACACAATCAAATCTACAGGTGAAATCGTGAAAAGTTTTGCTAGAAAATTCATTTTACACCGAGAAGATTAATTTTCTTAAAAATGCGAACTCACACTGTGAAAATATGTATATCTACATGTACATAACTATTTCGACATTATTGAAAACTAAACCCGCCCTCATACTACTCTGGTATTTTTTTTCTCAATAATTAAAATAAGTAAATAATTTATTTAATAGTGCCATTAGTATGTTAAATTCAATTTGAATATGAATAGTGCAGAGACGTGGCAGGCGGTGAAGTGATGAAGAATGTCTTAATTTTTACACAAAGCTGCTGTATAACATTTTTTTAATTTGTTAATTTGTAAGGCACAGTTGTAAGATCTCCGTTGTTGAGTTGATGCATTAATTTTATTCAAGCCAAATCGCAACCATTCTGTTTATTATCATAGTGTGATCCTGATTCAAAATAACTTCATGTGGAGTGGAAGTGGCGTACAACAGACTCTTTTTATTTCTTCAATTATTATTGTCTTTGCGTGAAAGTAAACTAACGAAAAAAAGTTGCTGTGACAATCAAGTCAGATCCTGGACATTTCGAAATGAAAATGAATGCAAGAATGGTGCGAAAAAATGGAAGAGACTTTTCAAGAACTTTTTCTCTTTGCGAAAGACAGTGAATTCATATCATAGTTCTTCTATATCTTGGAAATAATCTTTATAACTATGCGGACGCTTTTCTTCCCAAAAAACTATGGGTTATTGTTACTTTTGCATAAATTGTTTAGCACTTCGTATAACACGATTCATAGTAGCTAAAGTTGTTGCACTACAAGTTTTACATTTGTCCCTCCTTAACCCAAATGAACTCCTGCAAGAACCGCTTTATGCTTTCATTTTACCATTCATTTTCTTTATCGGTTATCGCAACTTCTAAAAAAGAAGTCAAATGTAATTTTTTTTAACACGTGTGTGGAATAGACTACCCGCAGAGGTGTTTCCTGTCACTTTTAGCTTGGGAAGATTTAAATCAAATGTCAATAAACACTACTCCGTCTATCCTCCTTCCCATAACCTAATTTCCTAGTTCCAGCACAATGCATGCATGTGTAGGGGACATCCCCTGAGTGCCGGTCCAAGACAAGAAAAAAAAAAAAAAAATTGTGAAAGATATTACGACCTTAATCAGATCACCGAGAATATTCAACCATTTGGCTCCATGTCAAACATGCGTTAAGGTAACCCTCATTCTTTAGATTTCACTTCTAGGCGACAAATAATGGGACTAAATCAACCTTTTCCTAATAAAAATATACAAATGTTTTCATTTTTCTTTTATTTTAAGTTTTCTGTGTTTTAGCAGGGGTCCCAAACACGGAATACGACTCCGCGCAAAATGACTCAAAATTTCATATTGTGACACAGCTACGGTAATATGTGGACATCCATATGTAATCGTATGTGTGTGTGTGTGGCTTTGTGTTAGTTGTTGTCGGAAGGTTTCAGTGGCGAGAGCATAGTCACTGGTCACTGAACAGTACCGGCTTCATCTTATACCTATTCAGAGGCACATCAGAGCACCCTCGTTCGTCGGTATTGTGTAGCACCAGCAAAGTAAAATATTTCCTAAATATGGCTACTAAAAGAAAGATTAAAAGAATTGAATGCGACTCATTGACGTCGGAGGCGCTGCAACACTGCTATAAACAAAGAAACAACGTGCAAAAGCAGAGTTGTAAAATAGTCAAGCTTCCCTCTATCTCTCCCTTCAATACCTGTCGTCGCATCACATGCGTAGGGGTCATACCTGACTGCTGATCCAAGATTAAAAAAAATTTTTTTTAAAGCCCGAAATTTTAGAAAACTCTTTGGTTTTTAGCAATTTTTATTAAAAAGAAAATATATTTACAACAAAAAGCTTCAATTTTGTTTTTGTGGAGACACCGCCTTTTATTACTTGTCTTATTTATAGATTTATAATCGTCCATTAATATTTTGCAATATTTGTACGTTTTATATGGTTGTATATTTTTCTTTCTATAGCACAAATAAAAATCTGTTTAGTGTTTTATTGAAAAACTAACAATTCATATTGCTGGCTACAATTAAAAGCAATAAAATTTTCTGTTGATTGCTTTTGAACCCAACCACATGAAGATTTCATTTGTAAAATTTAAAGTGACCTAATCTGAGAGTTTTCTTTAATATGAAATATATATACATATATTTTTCTTTTAATTTAATTTTTTAGTTAAAATAAGAACTGAATAATTAGAGCATTCATGAGGTGTATGCTATTCCAATAAATTACAACAGTTTAAAAACAGTTTTTACTGGTATTCAAATATTCTAAATTTATAAAACTTTATGCAGCAAGTTCTTATACTGCAGTAACTGAGCTGCCCTTTGACAAGCCGTCACATTAATATTAATTAGAAGCAGCAAGAAATAACAGAACAGATAGAAATTCTCTTTTAAACGAAAGAAAAAATGTTTCAAATTATATTTTTTCAAGTAAGAAAAATTTTTTCGTTTATTTGTTGCCGGCTAGCATCAGATCTCCGCAGCTTTCCCACTAGCTGCCCCCACTATTTAGTCTTTTTTCCGAATAATTGACTTTTTTTTTTAAAAAAAAAAGGTGACTTGGTTGAAATAGTACACAAAATTATCAAGAGTTTCTCAGAGCAGTCAAATTTAGTTTTGAATAATATGTATTGTATATTAAATATTTTTGTCAATTTGTTTTTTTTATCTAGGCCCAGCAATCAGGAGTTGACCCCTACACATGCGATGCATTGTGCTGGAACTATAGGAAAGGGATAATAGGAGAAATCATAGGAGTTGAAGCTTCACTATCTTACAACACTGCTTTTTGCACGTTATTTGTTTTTACAGCAGTGTCTCTGATGTCAAGGAGACGTATTAAATTTTGAAGCTTAATTCTTAGTAGCCATTTTTAGTAATTATTTTACTTCGCCAGTGCTACACAGTGACTATGCCTTCGCCACTGAAACCTTCCGACAACAACTGAGACCAAGACACACAAATGCACATCAGAAAAAATGCGAGATGTTTTTATGAGTCTCAAAGTGGGGTTTTACGCCAGGAAAATTTTTCGTTTTGTAGTCAACGTGCAGACTAGTTCGACTATCGCCACCTTCATTTCTTCATTTTACAATTTGATTTAATTAAAAAAATTTAAAATAGTACAACTTTAGTTCTAATGAAAAAAGCTGAAAACACGTCAGTGAATAGTGAAAGTCGTATGAAACATATTGTTGTTTTCTTAATCCTAAAAATTTTAATATTTTGGTAAAAAGTTAATTTGTTATTTTTTTATTATTTTTATTTGCTGATGGCCAGTCGGGAATTGTTGAAACATTCGACAAAGTTTGTTATAAGTGCTCGTCACACTCGTAATTTATTTCTTTGAATATAATACCTTGGGCTTCTAAGGATTTGGCTAATATGGTAGACTGGTGATACAGAGCATTATCGGAGGAATTGTGGACCAGCAGGAATTTCTTGTTTTTGAATAGCGTTGCGTTTTGAATTCAACTTGAAGCTGCGTACCCCTTTTTATTGTAAAAAGAAGTGCAACGCACCATAATAAATATTGAAACGTAAATGGAAGATATCAAATTTATTTTTGAAACAAAAATATCTACAATATCCATAATATACATGTTGATAATAAAAAGAAAATTTTATTTTAAACACTTCAATATTCTCAAACACTTCAATATTTCGCTAGCCTATGATTAGCATCACCAGGAAAAATATACATATAATTATTAAAATTGAAATATTAAAAAGGCCAACTAAGAGAAATTGACAATAACAAATTATTTGAAGTTTATGTTGAATCTGGTTGGCTGAATCTGGTTAAATTCCCACCGAATAGTTTTTTTTTAGTTTAATTTATTATTAAAAACAACAACAAAACAAGAAACTAAGTTAATGATTTATTAAAAAAAAACAACATTCCAGAGGTGGTTTTGGTAGAAAAAAAAATGTTTTTTATGTATGGATGTACATATGTAGGTACATATATATTTATTATTACAGTGGTGTCTTGAAGGTGAGATACAAACACATCTGTAAATATATAAATGTATATAGGAGGCATTACGTTATTTTAAAAAGGTTAATTAAAGAAAATGTTTTTTTTTTTTTATTTGGAAAATATGATTTGTGATGATGGTATTATGCCTTGAGTTTTTTATGTGCGGCAGGTACGACGATATTTTTAAGTTTGCGCAATTATTTATGTAAAATAAGCTATTAACTTAACAAGTAGTTCAGGAAAGGAAGTTTTTCTAGAAAATCTTTCATCATATTTCCGAAAAATATTTTTTTCCACGCCTACTCGAGTCTTTCTAAAAGGTTCAAAAAAAATTCTTTACAAGTGCATGCATGTAAATTTAGTCGCGTTTAAGTTCATAGTTAATTTATCACAATAATGTGCCAATTACTTTCAGTTCAAATGAAAGTGACTAATTCTAAAATTATTAAGTAGGCGTTTCATATTTATTAAATTAGAATTATACGACTTACATAAATGAAATAATAATAAAATTTAGAATTAAATTCTATTGAGAGCCCAAAATGGGTTAAATACACTTCCAACGGATGTTCAATTAGAAAAACATGCTTGAACTTTTTCTACTGCTCTTACTCGCTCTCTCTATATGGTTAGGATTTCTTCTCAATATTCATTCAATACCTTAAACAACATACATTATCCACGAGTACATAGAAATCTACTTACAAACTATACTTCAGTATACTATGTAAATACATACATATGTATATGTATTGATTTAAAATCAACAAACATACATTCATACATACTACGTATGTTTGATAACATTTAGCAAAACTAGTTTCTCCACTTATACTGTTGTATGCTTTTTATAGAAGTTATTATTGATTTTCTTCTCTTATTTCTACAAGAAAAAAGAAAAAAAGGTACCTATTACTGAACTGAACTACACGCAGGTATGTATGTATGTTCATATTTGAACACACACACACACACACACACCCATGCATAAGTATGTATATAAATGCACATACATATGAATGCGCATACATATCCATATGTACATATCTACATACTACATATCTGTATTTAAATGCACATGAATGTGTGATGATGTATGAATGATGAAAACGGCAACTACTACGATATAATGCGGCTTCAACTACAACGACAACGGCAATAACAACAAAAAATTCGTGATGATAAAAACGGCATGCGCGCATGCCTAGTATTTGTTAGTTTTGTTTTCTTTTAAGAAGTCTCTACAAAAACTAATCAATATCAAATAGATAGCACGCAGACGCACCAACAGAAAGACTTGCCTTGCACACTTCTCAGAACATGAATATATTGACTGGTTTAAAAACAATAACAACAACATTAACACCACTAACTTCTACTATTAGTGCTACTTGCGACAACAACAATACAGCCAGTGTCGCAATACTTTTTCTGCGCCATTATTATTTATTATTATTATTATTGTAAAAATTGTTTCAATTTTTCTACTTTTGTCTACTTGATGTTGTTCTTATTTTCTGTTGCCAGCTATTACACTTATTATTTGTTTGCAATACGAGACATGAACAGCAACAATAACAACAAATTGCTACAAGTAAAGGCTTAAGCCAAACAATGAAAAATAAATAAAAAAAAAAAACTGAAATAATCGAACGGAAATGTACGCGCCAGTTAAGTGATCAATTGGTGAAAATTATGTTGACGCTCTAATGAGTTGTTGTATTTCACATCCATACATACACATAATACTTACGCATATGTATTTATATACTTGGCTGTAGAACGTATTTTAGAGAGCCTTACATACATATTTTCTCAAGTAACTTGTTATGTGTAATTCTACAAAGCGAATTTCACAAAATTTTCAATTTTCTGCATGATTTTTAAGGAAATTTTGAAATCAATAAAAACAGAAATAAAAAGGTTCTCATTCATGCAATTAATTTTTTATTTCAAGTTTTTTTTTTTTTACCAATACAGACTGGTAACTTGTTTTGGCTAATAAGCACAAATATGAAAAAAGCAACCCGATCTAGGAGTGTTAAAAAAATTTAAAATTAAATTTAATAAAGTCGATAATAAGAAAGCCAATCAGGACTTACAACACTATTATATTCACAACCGGTTAAAAAGACTATATACATATGTATATTAGAATTAAATGTAACAAAGACTGCAGTAACTGAATCGAATGTCAGATAGAATCGGTTTAAGCCACTGTTCTGAATTACGCTTGCTTGAAAGCCATTGCTTTCTTCAATCACTATGAATATTTTGGTAATTTTGTGAAATGCAAGGTTATGTATTGGAAAATTCTTATGTAAATTTTTTATATACAATTTCATATAGATATTCGTAAGAGTTGCGTTTTACACAGTTTAATTCAAAATTTTTTGACCTGCATCGATGAGCCATGTAAATAAATAGCAAATTTTTACTTGTTATTAGTACTTCATATAAGTAGGTTATTTTGCAAGAAATAAAAATAAAAAGACAGTGAGTCAAATAAATTGTAACATATGTACTCGCATAAGATATATCTTCACAATTTTGCATTGCCTACCGTGGCCAGTTGCTTTGTTCTGCCTTAAAAAAACATAACAATATCTTAAAACACGCACTGAAATTTGTTTCGCAGGAAGATACAAATTGTTACATGGATATACATATGTATGTATACTCGTACACATATATTGATTGCATCCAATGCTTCCGAAATTTACTTTTATTACCAAATTTGAAAAAAAGGTATTAACATATGCTCGTGTTTGAAAGGCTAAGTTCAGACGAGGAAATATTTGGAAGAGAAAAATTTAGATTGGTAGCATATTAGACTGACTTTAGACGAGGAAACATTTCGTTTGTTGGCAAGAGAGTATTATTTTTGTGTTCGTTACCCTACGACACGCTCTGTTCTCATTATCATTGCTTCCAAAAATAACAACAACAATATAACAAAATTAACAATATCAAGAATTCCAGATGTTTTTCTGCCACATGTTTTCGTTTATGAACTTGGGCATACTACAAAATGATACATGCAGTTTTTAAATGTACATAATTGCAATATATTCTTTCTTGGAAATCATTTGTTAGAGGTAAAATTAAAAAATATGCCCAACAAAACTTTACAGACTTCTCAAAAATTCTTGGTATTCATTTATTTTCTCAAGAAATCCCATCGATAAATGTCAGACATTTAAACTTGTTAAATTCATTGATTATTTGTAAAAAAAAACTACCAGCTAATTTATGCCAGTATTGAATTGAACGTTTTCCCTTGAACAGCAATATGCCCAACCTTATTCTTAAGAAACGTTTGTCTATGACATACATTATAACGAAAAAATATATAAAAAAGGTCAAGAAGTAATCAATAGAATTATTAAATATAGTTGTGCATGGACATACATACTTTCGAACTACATATATACACATGCCTATATATGTATATTTCTTAGTATTGGTTTTTTTTATAAATAAAACGCAGCGCTTTTTGGTCATTCTAAAAAATTTCATTTAAAGGTTAAGATAAACAAATATTTTAAAATAAATGTCAGTTATGGATAGAATTCAGAGGTCGCTTAAAGGGGAATGAATGAAACAAGGCTTTTCTTATTTATTTCAGGCACTCTTTCATTATTTTTTAAATGATTTATTCATATACATGGAACTAAAAAAAGGATTTTCTATAGAAAATTATTAATAAATTTTATTTCCGTATTTCCATTTAAATTACATTTTTAAAGGCACCCCCACCCAATTTTTTTTTAATAAATTTCTTCTTTTAGCTTTTCTATACTTGCACAACGTAGTTCATAAGTTCTTTAGTTTTTTTTTTATCTTTTGATATCACAATTTGATTACATGTTTCAGTTCATCCCATTCATTGGTCTTTTTTCGTTTCCATAAAGATTATTATCACTTCCGTTATAATTAAATTGATCTTTCACTTAACCTTGGCATCAGTCATTTACTATAAAATAAAACAACAACAAGAACAACGGAGGCAGAGGCAGCAGCAACACTAGCTAACAAGTGAATTGATAGGCTAAAGCAAATTCAATGAAAAACACCCAGCACAATTTACGGCATGATGATCATTACGATACAGCAGCAGCAGTGGAACTATCATAAAACAATTTAATCATAAAAATGCACACTCTCACACGCATTCTGCTGCGCAGACATTGGGGTTAAAAATTGTATTTTGGTGGAAAAGGTGGGGGAGTAATAAAAAAAAAACAAAATAATTCATCAGCATCTAAAACAAAACTTTTAATGTCACCACGGTAATTGAAATGACAAAAAATAAATTCACCACACATTCACGCATTCTGCCATTAATGGAGTTGAAGTAAAATAAAGCAGATTTTTAATACACCATTTTAACTTAATGGGCATTAGGCATATTCGTGTTGACTAAGCAGCAGAGAGCAAGAGACGAAGAGTTTCTTAACACTTGTTGTTGTTGTTGTTGTTGTAATAATATTTTGCTGATGGGTGATAGTGATGTTACATGTGATGAAGTGATGACGTTATTGGGCAAATAAATTTAAAAGACTGACGCTTGTGTTTAACATAATTTAAACACATGTTAAAGAGCTTACATTAATTTAAAGAAGTGCAGACATACATCTGTACATTCATACATTTGTACTTATTTGTGTCACTATTTCTTGCAAAAATTAAATACATACATATGCTAATCATCCATATTTAGGCTGTGAAATGTTTTCTTTTTCCAATGAAAAATAACTAATTATGTGGATGAAATTGGCATAAAAATCCTTCATTTCGTTTTTCATTTATTTAGAACTCAAATTATCGTTAACTCTCCTATCTGCGGGCAACTGCAGTGATTCCCTTCGTACCGTCAGTTAGAGGTTGAAAGTGTTTCAAGTAAGAAACCCAAAAAATATTATAATTTACTATTTCCTGAAATAATTCCTCCGCCAGATAGTAACTGTTTGAAACGTAAAATAGCTGGTGTTATTTTTAATATTGTCCTATTACTATTTTTACAACTTCATTCAAATGTGCATAAATATAGTTTTTATATTGTTTCTATTTTCATATATATGTAAATAAAAAATAAAGAACATGATATTTATTTTGCTCTTGTTGTGTTTTTAGCCTTATTTTTCCTCTTCAATTGAATCATACATTGGTTCATAAAAGCGAGCAAGCAACCTCAACATATTTTTACTATTTCATTCATTATTTTTCAACTCAATAGCAGATGAAACGAAAATGTTAAATTAATTTGGAAAATAAATTGTTTATGTTTCCAAATCATTTGTTTAGACATTAATTTTTATACCGGAACTTTTATTTAATGGTATTTTTAGTTTATCAATATTCAAATTTCGTTCATTAATAGAAACGAAAAAAAAAAATAGAACAAAAAAAAAAGAGAAAACAACACTGTGCTAACGTACGTCTACAAGTAGGACTGACATTGGCTTATTCATTCCCCAGTCAGGCCATGTGAGAAACTTTTTTTGGGGTGAAGTTTCAATACTCGTAGAATTTGTTTAGGGGACGTTATTGGGTCTTAATTTGAATATTTAGAATGTGTAGATATTTGTGTTTATTTGTTGCTTAAAGTTGTTTTTAAAGAAGAAAAGCATTTTCAAACAAATTGTTTGAGTTCTTTTTATTAATGCTTGCACATACATACCATTTATTAATAGTTTGGTTTGTTTATTTTGCATATTTAATTGGTGCTATTTGTAATGCAGCCATTCGCTTGTTTTTTGAAGATAAGGCAATAAATTATATTAAAACAAATTACTAATATGATGTTGAAAGTACATACAATTTTCTTCAGAAACTTTAAATTGATGCGTCTCCAATTTTAAAAGTATTTGAAAGTATTTAAGTGGACATGGTGGTAAACTTACCACAAAAAGTAGTGGATAGAATAGGTGGGGAAGAACTACAGTTATGCTCAGTCTTGAGAGGATTATGCTTGTTTTAACAAATAAAATAAGAATTAAGAAGCATTAGAAAAAAAAGAGTAAAATTTCTATTTGGGAACAAAAAAAAAATGCAAAGCAAACTAAACAAAGAAATAAAACGCTTAATTTCTATCCCAAAAAAGAGTGAATAGTGCCACTACAAATAAAGACGATTTTATTTTATAACTATTATTATCATTATTATTACTATTTCTTAATCTGTCATCATTAAAAGTAAGAAATATATACACATTTTATATATACATACATATTACAAACAAAGTTAAGTTTTATTTTTAAATTTAGTTTTTTATAAACAAATGTCATCTAAAAAAACAGTGTCGAAACTTGCACTCTTTTTTCCTTTAAAAATATGAATCTTCAACTTGATAACAACCATCAGTACTTTTCCATAAAATGTGTATTTGTTATTTATTCTAAATATATTTTTCTTTTCTTTTCTATTTTATTCATTTCAAAAGTTAACTTTTGTTTTATTAAATAAACTTTTCTTTGGTTTGAAATAATATTTTTAATTGAAAAACAGGATAGAAATGCTCTGTTTTCGCAACAACGCAGTTTTCACTACAGCCCAAAATTTCTATAAAGTAAATTTAGAAATTACTTAAAATAAATATTTGAAAATGTTATTTACAGTGGCAGGGCAAAAGAATTTTGTAGAAATTAAAAGAAATTTTTTACATAACGTCTTCTATCATGTTCACGGTAAAGTTGGAGAGAGAAGAAGTTTAAAATACAAATCTTTGTCACAAACATATTCTATTGGTACATTCTATGTAGTCCATTTGTTGCCTCTGTAGGTTGAATATAATCTTTAGATTTTTGTTTTGTATAACTTTAAGTTTTTTAACAGTGTCTTGGCACATCATTTTGACCACACTTAAGATACGAGTATGTCATAATCGACCGTATATGTATGTACAAAATGTATGAAAAATATGGTCTTTCAAAAATAAACTTACATACAGATGTATATAAAAGTATGTACATGTATGTACGTACCGTACATACGTAAATATATAAAAACTTTTAAAAATTTTTATTAAAAATTATATCATCTGAATCACACGTGTTGTTTGGCAACTAGAAATTAAAAAAAGTGTGTTAATTTTAATGGAGTTACCAGACGAAAGAAATTTTATTTTGAAAAGACACTTGTTAAGGCCTTTTTACATTGTAATACTGAGTAGTACGACATGTTAAATACTTAAATCAAATGGGAAAGTATACTAGTGTAAAAAGAATATGTTATGAATCTGACCAAAATACAGATGGGAATTTGACAGTCGTATGGCTCTTACCATTTTTTAAAAATTTTCAAAAAGCTTATACTTTTCATTTCATCAGGCATGTGTTTTGTGTAATGAAGCAAAGAAAATAACAAAAAAAAGAAAGTAATTTGGTTCTAAAAGGGTTTTTTTTACTACTTATACTTTTCATTTTATTTCAACTGTGGCAGTGTGAAAGCAAAATGTTATATGACTTTAGATTTTTTGGCAGTCGCACCAAATCGCTTTAGATTTCTCTCCCACAAAGTAATATGAAAGTCGTAAGATTTATATTATAGTGTGAAAGGCCCTTTAAAGACCCGAACAAAAGTGAGTGATTTTTCTTTGTGGTGGCTTGCGACTTTGATGCATAAAAAAGCTTACAAAACTTAGCTCCAAAGCACTAAGGTGCTGTTTCTCTATAGCAAGTAGTACTTGTCTGTACAAAATTTATATGCAAAGCACTAACAAATTTGAGTGAGAAACAGCACCTAAGTTGGCATCTATGAATTTTACATAACGTTACCTTCATATAGAAAGGCCCTCAATATAGATTTAACTTGTTTTCCTTGACAAGTGTTAATACAAATTAAAGTTTTGTAGTCGCGATTATTTTAAAGGAAATATTTTTACTAAACAATGCTCAGTTGGAATACACCAATTTGTTTTTTACATCAGTTTTGTTATAAAGAATTATTAAAAAAGAAATTTAAAAGGAATATTAAAAAATCCCTATTGAGAAACGAAAAATGGTTTCTAAATTTTTTTTTTTTTTTTTTTTTATAATTTTTTATTAATTCAATAAAATAAATAGGGATTGAGAAACGAAAATTGGTTTCTAAATTTTTTTTTTTTTTTTTTTATAATTTTTTATTAATTCAATAAAATAAATAAAAGGTAGCAATTAATAAAAATTAACAACTCAGCGCCTTACAGGCGTATTAGAGGCTAAAGTAAGCAACTTTACATTGTATGCTTAGAAAATTATTTATTTAATATATGCATATTGTATATTAACTGAATTTATTTTGGGAATATCTCTTTATATATTATTCTAATTGTGCCTTTTCCCTTAAAAAATATATGTGAAATTTATTATTACATACTAATATATATAATATATATTTTTATTTTATATAAAATTAAGGTAACGATATGTGTGTAAAGCTACGTTCAGACTTGGCAAATCTTAGACCAGAAAAGCGGAATCACTAAATTCTGTACACTTTTTTTGGTTACTGAAAAATACTTTTTAATTGAAACCGTTTGGTTTTCAATAAATTATTACTTCACTCCATATGTATGTATATGTGTATTGTACATTTTTTAGATTTATAATTGACAAAAAAAAATGTATATGTTCTGTTCCCTTAACAGACGAGAGACAAATCAATTTAGAAGTTTTTAAAAGTATACAACCTATTAAAACACTATTGACAATATATACATTGAAATATGTACCTTTTTAAGTATTTTTGAGAGCATCATTTAATTCTACAACATGGCGAACAAATAAAAGTCGCATATATTGTTTAGTTCACCCTAAAAAATGTAGTGTTCTTTTTCGAAAACAGCTTAAAGAAGACTAAATAATTGTTATATTTTATTTCCTCATTTCCTAAGATTGCTTTCAGCAAAAAAAAGCAAAGAAAAAAATTACACATATTTACCGTAGAAGTGCAGAAACTATGCTAGATATTTCTATTCAACATAATTAAATACCTTTTTGCTGCTGCCATTTACAAATACATACGTATTTGCTTGCCTGCCTGCTTTTAGCTTTACGCGCTCAAGTTTGTTTAAACAGAAACATTCCATAACCACTTTTGTTAAGGAGCAGTAAAAACAAGAAATCCCATTCATAAAAATTGCAACAGCTCATGAGTACGTACCTACTCGTACATACATACATACATACATACATACATACATATAGCAACAGAGGAAAGTAGTCAGCTGCAGAGAATACTGCAACATGCAGCATGAATAAGCGAACAACTAATAATTGCTTGGAAATAAAAAAAACCAAAGATTGAAGGAACTGGTTGTTACTCGTGCCCCTTAAATGACACAGTGCAATATAATAACAGCGACGCAAACAAACGACAACAACAGCAGCAATACAAAAAAAAAACAAAAGATCACAGCATGCCACAGAAATAAACTATTTATATTACAGCAGCAACAAGAGCATGATTGTAGTAGCCACTTGAATGAATATGTTTGCTTTAACTATTTCAATATGCAACAACATCAACACACACACACACACACACGCGCGCACTCACACAGCCACAACATGTTGATTGGTTTAAGTTGGCTTTTATATGCGAATATTTTTCTTTCATTTTAAATCAAGGCTGGTTGCAAGCCAAGCGATATTGCAAACTTACACACATGCACACACACACACACTAACATCCTGAGTATTAACAGTCATCCAGGTAGATTCCGATACAACAAAAAGACCACAACGACGACAACAGTAAAACAACAATCGTCACAATTAATGATCTTGCCACATCCTCAACGGAAAAAAGCAATTCATTGATAAAAATTTTTTGAAAAGAGTTCGTTTGCTTTGTCTCGACAACTTCTTGTACTTCGGAGTGGGGTGAGGGGAAGAAAGCGATTAATGTAAAAATGTGCAGTAAATTTATATTTAATAATAGAAAGAAAAAAAAACTTAATTTTATGGGATTCTCAATAAATTTAAGTGTTCATAAAAATTAAGATTTAACAAATAAATACACAGACCTGTTAGGAAAGCCACGTGATTTGAAATCAAATCATTTTTAAGAAAACAACGACATACAAACTTATATTTTTTTTATAACTGCTCCGACTTACGTCAATCGAATTTAAGCTCGAAATAAAATATTTAAACTTTTAATTCACGAAGAACAAAGAAAATTATCATGTTGTTCTGTGTGCCTCGGCATTAGTCTATCAATCTGAAAGTGCGGCTTCGATTTGCGCTTAGGCCCTGCCTGTTTCTGCAGAAAAGTTAAGAACTGCGTAGAGTTTGTGTTGTTTAAAAGAGAAAGACAGGTGGTGATCGCTTAAAAAATAAAATAAAGACTCTCAGCAAAGTATTCTTCAAGTAGAATATTGAGAAATTCGAGGCCACAGCACAGTTTCAATAACAGTTTTTTTTTTGTTTTAATTTAAGTCCGAAAAAATTTATTACAAGTTTATTGGAATTGGTTTTTTCAAAAAGATCTAATCAAAATTAATAGAGAATTTCTAAAATATTTCTAGATACAACGTCGTCCAGCAAATACAATCCAATTGAAAGTTTTACAATAGTAGGAACATTTTCAGCGGCAACTGTTGCTTAATTGCCATTTTTGTTTAGAAAAAAATAACTAAAAAATGTAGAAAGAAAAAACGACAACAACAGCAAAAATAAATGCCAAACATTTAAACCCGCCAGTATCTGGCAGATGTCGCCTTTTAAGACTTAAACTCACCAAAAACATGCACACCAAACAGACAAGCAGATAATAAAGTCGGCTGCAACAGCACCAGGCAAAAACCATATAAACAAATCATGAATGAAATCATGAGCGAACATTAAAGCAGTGAATTGGCGGCTGGAGCATGAATGGACCGATGCACCAGCAAGGGGAGTCATGTTGTGATGAACAATAATTGAATGAAACGAAAATATTTAACAACAACAATAACAAGACTTGCTTTCAAGAATATTTTATTGTTGGGTTTGTAGCAGAAAAACTTAAGAAATTAATTCCTTTTTTAAAGTTCAAAACATAAACAATTCGAATGTAGTAATGATTATGGTGACGTGATCATTATTAAACTTATATCGCGCGCTCTAACACTGATGATCATCAGTAGTGTCTTAATGAACATTACAGCTTTTAGAATGTGAATCATCATTCTGTTGCCCATAATGATGCTTACAAAATATTTAATTGGGCATGAACTAGTATATACTCTTGACGGCTATAATGCTGCTGCTGATGGCGATATACGATATTCATGTTTTGTAGAGTTTAAAGGAGTTGAATTGTTAGAAGAAAACTCTCAAGAATTCGTTTTAAGAACTTGCAGTTACGGAGAATAAAACGTTTTTCTTCCGAACACGAATACAGTCGATTCGCGATAAATTGAAATTCAGGGACCAAAGCGAAAAAATATTCAAGTAATCGAAAGTTCATATTCATAAGACTTTGATTGAAAGCAAAGCCCTTGGTTAAACCCTTGCCAAACGAAACCAAACGATTTAATTGTTCATTTGTTTCAAAACCACGAAGACAATCAGATTTCCAGTTGAGCAGCGGTGGCCGGCTTTACTCAGTTCAGGAGCCACGTTTCCAAATGCATATTTAAAAAGTCATTTATATATATATATATATATTTAAAATGAATCAGTTTTTTTCCTAAATTAGTACGCGTCGAATTGTTTTTTCCTTAAATTTATATGCTAATCTAATTTGGAAGTGAATTCGTTTAAAGTAGTGCTGCCCACAAAGAGCAATGAGTATAATTTGGTGCAATTACACTGAAAGAAAACATCAGCTTAATTGAAAACATTTAAACAAAATAAACAATTATTTTCCCACTCTACATTCTATATTTTTTTTAACGCATTAATAAAACCAAATATGTTAGAGAGTGTAGAAAAGCTATATTTAAAATTACAGAGCGTCGGTGCACGGTATGAAATTTCTATATACAGATGTATAGAGTAATAAATAAGATAAATGATTACATATTTTCCATTATTTTATTTTTCAAGGGACCTGCAAAACAATTCATATTATCAAGAGTCAACTGTACATACAGTTGCCCCGTAGTATAATGGGCATTGAAGCAAACTAGTATATCATCATATGACGATACATAGACAAAAGTTACAAGAAATTCAAAATACAAATTTTTTATTGGTTATGATACACCGTTTTAGTGGACATTTGGCTTCAAAATCGTATACTCCAACAATTAAATTCTTATAAAAAAAAATGCTGAAAGCTTCCAGCGCAAGCGCAGAAGAAAGACAGTTTTACGTTGCTACCGTTAAATTTTTCCAATGTACAATAACTTAGGTCTTTTTGGATTTCATATGACGATACATATGCTGTTAGAATTTAAGGGAAGAACTCACAAGACCTTTTTACTTCAGGTCTTATTAAAGGCCTGCTTAGGCATCTTTTTCATTCAATTACAATTCGTATCTAACTGCTAAAGAATGGCTTACAGAAGGCTTCTGCTCTTCCGTCGAAAAGATAATAGCGTTGGTCTCTTTCCACATTGTGAAGTGAAAGAGTAACATTTATATATAAATTTTTTTTTTTTGAAAAAGCAATTCCAAAAAATCAATATTTGAAGCCCTTTCGGAATCTCTGGCGAAAGAAATAAAAAAAAATAATCCCTAAACATGGCAATGAAAATGCGTGTAAAAAGGATATGAGTATGGAATTGAGCAAGCAGGCCTGCTACATCCAAAAGAAGGAGTACAGAGGCCTTAAAGAACTCAAACATACTCCTTCTATTTCTCCGCTGCGTTCTTCATACACACACACACACACACACACACACACACACACACACACACTCATTGTTGTGTAAGTAATAGCGATGATGAAAAAAAAAACTAATGTTACAGCGGGGCAAATTATTCGGTTATGGGCCACTAAAGGGGTTTGGTGTGGTTTTTTCATTTTTATATTTTTCTTATTATTTATAATTTTATATTTCTATTTTTCTAACTCTTTTACATACATTTTGTAATATACACGCAGCTCCCACTACTCCCACCACAAAAGCAAAAGCATATTTTTTAAATACTAAAAATAATGCTTTGCTACTCTCTTGTGCATGGAAAACCATTCGTTTTCGCTTAATAGTTGTTAGCGTGTCTACATTTTTTGGCATCGTTTTTGTTCTTCGTTTCTTTGATTCTTCTCCATTGATTTTGTTTATACAGATTTAAGGGAATTCTTGTTGGGTTTTTGTTTGTACTCGTAATTTAATTTTATACAAACGTCAGAAGATAAACAGCCAAAAAAAACTTCAAATGTTATTTATGAATGAATGCGTAAAAATGTTTTGTTTATGTACACTACATGCATACATACTTATGTATGTATGTATGCAATTGAATAAAAACAAAAACTCATACATACACATAAAAATATGTAAAACTGCCCGATGCGTATGCTATGGATGTTTAATAGAGAACATTTAACAAGTTTAAATACACAATTGTGTTGTAGAAAATGATTATTATTGATTACTTAACTGAATACTTGATATTATTAATACAATAACAGTAGTAGTCCTCAAATGTAATGAATGTTAAAAAGGGTTTGAGTTCGAATCCCGTCAGACTTAACAAGAGACTGCAGAATACTTCCCGTGTTTTAGTTTTGAAGACTTGACAATGTTTTTATTGCACAATGAAAGTGGGCTCGCAGCAATATAATTCATTATACACAATACCAAAGCAGCAGTAAGTGCATAAAATCACATTACCATCTATTCACGATCAGGAACTTTTGACAGCTCCGTAGGAGTAATAAAAAATTAGTCCCACTGTGCCTATTAGAAGAAGCTTTAAAAAAGGAGATTTACTAGTATCACAACCACTGCTGCGGATTCAATGAATCGGCATGTAATAAGAGAACGTCCGGCAATGACAACTCTATGTAAAAAAGAAGCAGAACTGGTCCGATTTTGACTACTTCCGGATCACAAGTTCAGAATCGCATTGACTTCTTCGAAAGCACTTTTTTCACTGGATAAATACCACATCAGAAACAATTTATAACTGGGGGAGAGTTTACACAACCTTCGTATTTACGACAAGCCAATATAAACATATGACACGTGTTGCCACATTTTATTGGTTTCATCACCCCAACGACACTCATAATAAGGCACAATATCATGCCGCGGAAAATTATTTTCCAAACACACGTAAGCAAATTAAACTTAAAAAAAATTCGTCATGAGTGGTAAAAAATTTTAAGCGCAAACTATAGTTTTTTTTTTAATTTTTTTTTATTTTTTAAAAGACAATACAAACTCTACGAAGCTCTTAAGCTTGTCTGTAGAAACACCCAGGGTCTAAGCGGGAATCGAACCCGCACCTCCATATTGATAAGACTAATGCTCATGCACTAGACTACGGAGGCACCCTACTATCGTTTCTCCTACTATCCCTTTCTTATAGTTCCAGCACAATGCCTCGCTTGTGTAGGAGTCATTTCCTGAGTGCTGGTGTCAGATAAAAAAAAAAAAATAAATAAAAATAGCAAATTATCAACCATTTTTTTTTGGTAACCAAACAATGCGTGAGTGTTGTCAAAGTTTTTATTGTGTCATACACCTTTCGCTTTACACTTTTCTATCAAAGTTAAAAACGTCACGCATGGCAACAAAGTTGCATCTGACACGGTCTTAAGTCCTGGAACAGAATAAAGAAGTTGGAGTAGTAGCTAAAGTTGGAGACGTAACTGGTAGCGCAGTAGGAAGAAAAACGAACAGAACACTGAAGCTTCCTATATGGTTACCAAATAAACAATTAGAAAACTTAATAAATTATACAAGAATAATATGTATATTTTGATCATAATACTTATTAAATAGTTTATGTTTATATTTATGAAAATTTATTATTGACAGTCAGTTGACAAAGTACTTTCGCGCTACAACTTCTACCGCAACGACTACTACAACTACACATTCTCGTCACTCTTATCTAAAACAGCCATTTTTAACTTTTGACAGCTTGTAGTGTTACTCGTTACGTTATACTACAGCGACTATTCTATTCCGCACTTAACTCTTGCGGGCTTGTCTAATTTTGAACGATAAATTACTCACGCTCTCATCCCCATATCTACATATATGTATGTATACGGATGTATGTTTATGTTGATATGTAAGTGTTTTCTTGTAATATACAATACGAAGAAATTCACTATTACATCAGTCACACAAAAGAGAAATACATAATAATTTTTCACACTTTGAAGTTAATGATTTTGAAATATTTAACACTTTACACTCAAATTATGACTTCCGATCTTCAAATCCACTTAGAAATAGAAATTTAATTACAAGAAAAAAAGAAACAACATCCGCAAAATCTGTGGTTTGTAAGGCACGCACTTATTTATACATACTTATAGCCAGGCATACAAACACTTATAAAGATATTGTACAATAATCGTACACACACACTCCAGCATACTTTCCTTAACAGTTTTTATAACTGACTTGTAAGAATTTTGAAGATGAAAACTGAAAAATAATTCCCATGATTTTGATGGTGAACAAAACTTTTGTAAAATTTTTCAGAAAAAAAATTAAAAAAAAAAATAAATAAAAGAAAGGGTCAAAGATCTGGAAACTAATGAATTACGAAAGAAGAGAGAACAACCAATATAATGACATTGTATAGATGTATTACTTCCGCATCATTTCCGCTTTAAACACACTTAGAAATTGTTGTAAAAAATTGTAACAGCCCAAAGGGGGAAAATAAATTATAAAGTTCTGATCAAAGACAAAGGAATCCTCGCTCATACGAGTAGCATGCAGTCGACATCTTTTTTTTTTTTAATCAAAGAATTAGGGGAATAGTCATTTGACAAAGTGATAGGAAGGTATAAGACGTAATTCTTCTACAACTTTGCAGTGGCGCGTTTTGTTAATTTGTAAAGCAGAGTTGCTTGGTCTCTAATGCCGACTGAGAAGCGTGTTGTTGGCATAAAGACATTAGAAAATTAATTGGCATGATGGGGGGGCTTTGAACCAATCAATTAAATAGTCTTGGTAAAGTGTGTACGATTTTAAATCATTTCGAAATCAGAAGAAGCTTATTCGGGTGGCTTAACATCGCTGTATAGTTTTGATTATAGCCACAGTTCATCTGTAAGAAAGAAACTTCTGCAATTAATGGATCGGTTGTGGATTCCAACAGTTGCGTTGGCGGGAGGCAACCAAAAAAACACTAAGAAGCACTATAATTTTGCAACTGAAGTTAATGCAGTTTCGAACTGCATTACCATGTATTGCTACTCGCAACTGAACAACAGCTCGGTTGCAATCCATAATCGAGCCATAAATTCTTTTCGTGTTTCCGCTATGACGCATGTTTGTCATACCTTGAGCGAGTGGCAGTTCCATATGCATTTCTTTCTTCAATATACATACATTTTTTTCTACACAAAAATGCTGTTGAACCATCACTTGTGTGTGATGTTATTGTCTATGCATTCTTTTTCTTTATTGTTGCTAAGGGAAAATGCTGTTATGATTTTTTTTTTTTAAACAATTATGCCTCAACGCCTTTCCTAGAGGGCAATTTGAAATATAAAATATACGTATTAGTTTTTTTTTTCTTTTGTATTTCACTTGATTGTTTAATATCTTTTTAATAGATTTCGATCTTGTTTCTTTCATTTCTCTCATATTTATTGTTTGAAAAGATACAACTGTTATTATTGTTGGTATAGTTGCCTGTAGTGAAAACTGTGTAGGTGCATTAATATGCATGCTCATATATAGCGTTTGTATGCGTACACATATACTTACATTAATACATACATAAATAGATACCATATGCTTATTGTTATCTCTAGTTCCGGTTTATATTTAAACTCCAACGAAATGCATTTAAAAGCATTGTATTGTCTCTATTGCACTACTAATGCCATTGATAGGGTCTGTTCGATAATAAAAAAAACAGAAAAAGAAATCGAAATTTCGAATAAATCCATAACTCTGAAGCGATATGTAAAATGACAAACAGGAACAGATGCTTTGACATGAATGGCAACAATTTACTGTTTATGAGAACAGGTGTACGGCGATTTTATGAGAATTTCAGAGAAAAATAAATTTTCCTGTTTTTCTTTTTTAAAGAAAAATAAAAGTACATACCGATGCGTACGTATAGTCTAAACTATTCCAAATCTTAAAAGTTAGTTTTTCAGGAAAAACCTTCAGAACTTTAAATAGTATTAAAAAGCAACATTTTAAAGACTTAGAAAATGTTAACAGTAAATAAAAATAGTTATAATGCCGCCTGAGATTCCATCTAACCTAACTTAATCGTAAACAAGCAAGGGGTTGTGTGTTTGACACCCAACCTAGTTTTCCACGTAGCTTCAGTTTAATTTAAATATATAAATTAAACAATTTCTGTTTATTATTAAATAAATAAGTAAATAAAATAAATATATGTAATAGAAATTAGCTAATAGTGCATTTACATGAGCGATTCTTAAACTAGTTTGAAACCATCAATAAGTTTCTTACTCTGTATTGTTTACACTGGAAGTTTTAACAAGTGAAGAAGTTTATCTTTGACAATTCATAAAGAGAATGTCTTTAAAATAAAAAAAAAAATTATGCATTTGATTATTTGTTTTGTTTACTAACGGGGTTGTTTCTTCTGATTTTCTAAATTTGTATTCTAAGAAATGTCAAATATAGCCAGCGTTGCCAAACAAAAGTGTAAAGTACAGAGTTGCATAGTTGTTTGTAACCCGTTCATATGTCATAAAAAAGTAAAAAAGCGTTTTTATGATTTCCATGGATAAACAACTTTCCGAAACTAGTTTATCATGATAAAAAAACTTGTTACTAGTTTATGGCGTCTATGTAAACGATCTCTATAAATCGCAACTTTTCACGAAATTAAGTTTGAAGTCTTTATGAAACATATTTTCTTCTTTTTCATATTTCTTTGATGTGGAAAATTTTGCAATTGTACAAAGTTTCCCACCAATTTTGATTTCATTTGCAACAATTGTGCATAACATTGGCTTTTACTAAGAAATTTCTTATGGCTGGTTTTATCTCTACTTCCGAAGCTTCTTGGAGATTTGTGTATTTCGGTCCAATCTTTGTTGGGGTTTTCTCTTTATAAACGTTTTATTTGTTAAATTTACTATACAAATTTGCAAATGCAATGAGGCAAGACCAATTGCACAAGATTGTGAGTTTGCGGGGCTAATACACAATTTTATTTACAACTGGTTTTGATAAAATGGTGTAAAAATACTAAAAATTCATATGAAAGCACAAATGGCGGCTACAGACGATGCAACATGTTTATGCATCCAGACAAGTTTCGCGGTTGGTTGCATAGTCTATAGACATTTTTATGGTTTCAATTCGTGTTGCATTCGAGGTTTCAAAAACTTTAAAATATTTTGAAATTTTCAAGTTGTATTGATGTTGGTTCCATTGTCTGTATCGTTGTTTATTAGTTTTACTGATTTAGTTTATTGAAAACAAGCTAGTCGCAAAGTTGTATTTTTCACCCTGTTTCTCCAGCGATATTCAATTCAGAGTTGATATCACGTTTATGGTTACTTAATGGTTGCAGTGTTTGCGTCAAAATATGCAACATGAATGATAAAAGTGTTGCATAAACTTGTTGCATCATCTGTTGGCTGCATACGATTTTAGAAATGTAAAATATTTACAAATGCCATAATTCCAGTTAGCATAGTTTTGCTGAGAAGCGTCTGCAGATTCATGGTATTTCTGTAAGGCCAAACAAATAAACAAAAAAAAAAAACCATTAAAAAAATTAGTTTTCTTTAAAAAATTATTTAGTTTCACTCAGTTTCCTCCAAAGGTCTGTGGCAATATTTAGCAAGTGAATATTAAAAGAATATTGTAAATAGAGCCATAGAGGTTCTTGACTACCTGCTGTGTTTAGTTCTAAATAGTCAGTAAGACTAATTCTTTATTATTGTTAATTCTTTTTCCCTACAAATTTTGGAACTCATATTGATGCTTTATAACATTTTCCCGTTGCATTTATTTAGCTGCGTTTGTTGAAAGTGGTGCTGTGCATCTGTGACACATGTTCGTACGCCTGTCTGTTTGTGTGCCTGAGTAGGCGTCTTTAAAATGTTAAGATTCTTGTGTATTTTCCCATAAAAGGTTGTTAATTTTTTTTCTTTTTATTTGTTTATCTCTTCTTTGTTTTTGGAAAAGAACATAAATTTTTCCTTTCTAAATCAGCCAGAGCAACCCATTCTGTGGAAGTATTTCTTAAAGTGTTTCGGAAGTAGCGGAAGTAAACGTATGTATTTTAAGTATTTCTTAGGAAAAGACAGTCGGACTGCACCCAATTTATAGAGAATTTTTTTTATGATTTCTTGTAAGTTTGTGTGTGTAGTTTTCTACAAACTAACAGTTTAGAAAATGTCACCTAAATTATGATGATCTTTCTTGGGTTGGAAAATAGCGGGAGGGGAAATAAATGTGTTTGAGGAAAAGAAAATTTTCTTAAGAAAAATTAATATTTAAAATTGGAATATTCTTAAGGTCAGAAATAAATTACCGAAAAAAATTTCCAAATAAGGAAAAGATTTTATTTCGAATAAAAACGGTCAAATGAATTGAAGAAATAATAAATTAATTTTTAATTTCAAATTAAAAACAATTTCAATATAAAGATCAAAATACTTATCCTACTAAGACAATACGGGTTCTCCTGAAAACGCTGAAAATTGCCATTTGCGAAATTGTGCATAATTGCTAGACTTTGAACTTGAGATAATGCAGTCTAGCTCTGCATTACCTGCATGGTAATACCATTTTTCGGAAACCTCGGTATAAAATTAAATTAAAAAAATACGAAAAATTAAAATTTGCTTCTAAAAATTGTAAGATAGCCGAACGACTCAATTGATCAGTTTATTTGCAGAACTTGCTTTTCGTGCTAAGTCAACAGTAGAATTTTTTGTGAAGAAAGTAACGAAATGCTGCTCTACTAAATGCACAATTCAACACCGCAAGTTTACAAGTCAAAATTGTTGGGCAAGTTTATAAACTTTGTGCAAATGAATTTCCATATAACTTGTATCAGTTTATTTGAGCGAGTGTAAAAATTCACACAAGTTTTAAGCGTTTTCATGAGGACTCTTAATATTCTTATTTGCATAAATATGAGTGTGAATATCGCATCTTCTATAATGCGAATATAGATTTTCGTGTGATTTGATGAACGAGTTTTCATGATTTTCAAGTACTAAAGGCAGTGCTACCAAGTTAAAAAATTGAAAACAGCTGGCAACTTATTGCAATGAAATAAAAAAAAAGAAAATTTGGTAAATAAAGTTCCATATTTATTAATGCCGTAGTTTTTAGTTGTCATCTATGTATCAAGTAGTTACAGGTTGACAACTGTTGAAATGGCGGCCTATTGAAAATGAAACCTCTTTTTGGAAGATCTGAATCAATTCTTATGAAAAAGAATTATATTTGAAGGCATTCCATTGTTTAATTTTTGCATTCACCTTTGTATTTTGTGCATGCTTGCGGTTTTTCAAGAACTTCAATTCACAAAATTAAAACTAATTTTATGCGTGCAAAGCCAGTAACTAGAATAAAACAAAATATTCATTTATTTAAATCCGCAACGAAATATAATTTTTATGGAATTTATGGAATTTATGGAAAAGAGAGTATGGCAGCGAAGTCATACAATTGAAGTGACTGCTAATACAATATCTAAGTGTAGATCTTCACTTGAGAAATTCAAATAGTATAAATTTATTACATTTATTTGTATATACATACATTTGTGTACATATACAACGCATATAAGCCGATAGCATCGCACTACTTTTCATGTTACAACTACTACCACTGTCGAGTCAATATCCTCTTTACAAATGCAGAGCACTTAAGCCTAATTGACAGCCTCAGTATTGAAAATAAATGCGTTTGAATAAATTTCAACCCTTTTGATGGCTTGTTCAATATGTTATTGAAAAAAATTCCACTGCAGCAAAATACCCTCCCGCTTTTAATGAAATAACGATACGATTCCCACGCTACTTTTCAACATGTGTAAATATTGGCTTTCATAGGCTTCTAAGGACATGTGTATGGTTTATGTTAATATCCTGTATTTTATTTTATAATCTAATAAATTACGATCAGTAAACTAATAAATAAAAGAAAGAAATAAATACCCCGCTGTAAAACGCAACGTAATAAGGAATATTATTGTTTAAAAATGCACAACAACAACAACAACAACAGCGACAGCGTTGAGGAATTTTTGTGTGGATGTATGAGTTATTAAAAAAAAAATGAATGAAATTAAAGTAAAGGATATACAGTGATGTCAAGATGTTGAAAGAAACAGAGTAATTTGTAAAGTATATCCAAGTAAACAGACAAAGAACAAAACGCGTAATATGCAGCATGATTTAATTTTTGATCTTGGACTAGAGGTCATGGCGATGGCAATTACATGTACTTTTTACCTTGCCGCCAATGCCGACGAAGGAGCGAACTTGTTAGCACAGACACATTTTGAAAAGTTTTGGCCTAAAGGCGGATTGAACGCACGGTCTTCTGGTTAAAGAGTGAATGCGCTAACTATTCGGTCAGCATGCATGTTCATTAATTTACATATGTACCCGTACCATCAAAAAATACTTATATGACTTTAATGCCCATATTCACAGCGGTGCGTTAACAATGGTTTAAACAAAAAAAAAATTAATTGTATGAACTTTTTTCTATCAAGTGTTGCAAATACAATTGAAATTGTATTGCAGCTACATTTAACGAGCAAAATTTTTTCAGATAATTATTTTCTTAAACAGACGTCAACTTCGCAAATAAAAACACACGAATAAAACACCTGTGCATTCATATTAATATTTACTAGAAGTAGGCAACACAGAGCAAATATAAACCAATTAAAACAAACATTTTCGTTGAAATGAAATGCCCCCTTCTACAGAATTTAAATAATTTGTCTAACATTATCAGCTGATCGTGACAAATAATAAAGTTATAGAAACTTTTTCCTGATTTAAAAATTTTGTTTTTAATCGCTAGCATGGCCTTATTTGGGACATTTGTCATCGAAAAGAAGCACAGAGACTTTGTAAGAAAGAATAATAAAAATTATTATTCCTGAAGGGATGATAAATAAAACAAAAACAAAAATCCCTTACAACCTGCAGGTGCTGTATAACAACAAACAACAGAGATTTAAGGACAACAGCATTTTGAAATTTAGGTCAGCAAGGATAACAACGAAAACAGAACAGTTCCAACAAAAGCATTTTCAAATAAAGAAGAGTTGAAGAAAGATTTAAAGGAAATAAATGAGGAATATTTATTACTTTGTTTTTGACAACAGGTCGTCACAATTCTTAACCACATGATAATTTTTTTTACTTCCGAATTTTTTTTTTTTTATAATTTTTCCTTATTTTTCGATTTTCCAATGCAAGTGAAAATTAGATAATTTGTAATTGTACTTAGCAGGGTAGTGTAAGGTTTGAGATGAAAGAAATTAGTGCAAAAAATTTATTTCTAAGAAAACGAATATTCCCTTGGTAAAATATTAAAAAAAAATCATAGAACTTCTTTCTCTGAACTCGTGAATAACAATTCAAAGAAATTCAGGCAATTTTGTTGTTATTTCCATTAACTATGTGCTGCCAGTCGATTCTTTAGGATTTTTTGAAAGTGCTAGAGCGCCAACAATCTTTCTACTTTCAACGGAGTTTTTATTTCCTTCTTATTATTTTTCATTAACAATTCATGTGAACAATTTTACCATAACAACAATTTATATATTAAAATTCAAGGTCAAAGGTTCGTCTTTATATTTATTTGTTATACTTCAATATTTTGTTAACCATCGGTTAATAAATATCTTCAGGAAATTTTTTATTTTTTATTATTATATAAAAATTTCCTGAAGATGTTAAATTGTTTTTAAAAAATAATAAATAAATAATAAAAAATTTCCTGAAGATGTTAACCGATGGCCAACAAAATATCGAAACATAACAAATAAACATAAAGACAAACGTTTGAGCTTGAAATTTAATATATAAAATGTTGTTAAAATAAAAATGGTAAAAAATAATTATCAAAAAATTTCACCATAAGTTGGTCAGTAAAAATATTAATCAGGGACCGTAACAATTATGATATTTATTTTAAAAATCATAATATAATTATTATTTCTTAATTTTAATAATTTTTTTTTTTGCAGAAATAATTATTATTTTCTGATTTTAATTTTTTTTTGGCCGAAATGAAAGTTCATACTGATTTTTATTTTTTTAATTAAAATTAAAATGTGTTTTGATATTAGCTGTGTTACGTTATAGTCCATTATTTAGCTATATAAGCACATTTGGCATATATGCCATCAATGTACGGCTGGATAAGAAAACATTTATGCAAATAATTATCTTTATAAACAATTGGAAATTGACGGTTTCTTAGAATTTTTGGGTGATTTTATTTTGTTAGTAAAAAAATGCAAAAATGAGAATTATTTCTGCAAAAAAAAAATTTTAATCGAAAAATAACAATTATTTCAGCAAAAAAAAAAAAATAATCAAGAATTTAAAAAGCAAATGATTTTATGAAAATTTAGTTATTGATTTTTTCCTTTGTACATTCATAAATAATCATTATTGTCGTCCCTCATATTAATTCTATAAATCGCTAAAATTTCTATGCGGAGAAAAGTAACAAATTCAAATAATGGTTTGAAATTATAGAGAACTATTTATTTTTTTTCACTAAGACTGTAGTCCAACGGATAATTGTATTTCTGTTTGAGTTCTACAAAAGCCACACTCTGAACAAAAAGAGAAATTAATAATGATAATAAATAATTCAGATAGTCGCTCTATTAAAAAATTTTGGACCACGCCTTAAAGAAAATATTCAAACAACAAGTATATATAAAACGATATAAGAAATTGTTTACTTCATCTGATCTGTATGATTACGTTAAAACATACGAGTACATATATCACCACCTGCGTCCTACCCAAACTGAATTTACCATTCTGATTTCCTAGACGGCTTTGCTCGCCGCTTTTATTGTTTAAAATATCAAGTGATATATTCACAAACACCACTCCCTTTGTCTCTTTCCAACAAAAATTAATTCCTATAGCCAAAAGTTGCTGGAAAAGCAAAAAGTAATTCATTGAAATCCCTCCTTATGATCGTTTCAGCTCCTATTACGCGATATGTTTCTTAGATCTGACTTTTCAAATTTCCCACTGCAAAATATGTACATGTCGTGTGTTATTTTTAAAAGATTGCTTCTGTAAAAGTCATGCGACAAAATTTCAAATAGAACATGGTCTATTTTCATCTGGAAAATCAACTGACATCAGCTCTTTTGGTATACGAGTACACAAAACTTTTAATAGTGACACACATAAAAACGAAAAACAAAATGAACGAAATTTTCACAACAAATTAATTGTTGTAAATAAAAATAAAGATTGCTCACAACAATAAAATTAACAAAAAAATTATGCCAACTATCAGATGTTGAGAACATGACTAAACATGTACGTTTGCAATTCTGACAGACATGAGTCGAAAGTTGACAAGTCAGATATAAAAACACATATCTTCCAATAAAGACTTTTGCAAACACAAGTGATAGTAAAACAAATTTAATAAATCAAATTTAGAAAGAAGAAAAAAAATCAAACAGCAAATTAATTTACGGCTCCCTTTATTAATCATTACCAATTCGGCTTTAGAAAGAACGTGCAGGATGGAGAGAGTGCCATCAAACGAGTACGAATACATTAAATGAAATTATTTTAACAAAATTCTAAAAATTACTTCCGCTTTTTACAGAACAATTTTTATATGTTTTGTGTGCGTTTGTCAGCAATTTACAGCTGTTTTGCTAAAGAATTTCCATTAAAAAAAAAACAATGTTTTTATTCCTTGAACGACTTCCACTGAGGTATAGTTATCAATGTTTTCAGTTAAATCCGGAAGTAAAAAGCGGAAGTATTTAGCTGAAAGAACATTAAGAAGAAGGTCAAAAGTAATAAACACACATTATACTACCCCTCGCCATGTCACGCTGTGCTACCTGAAAGACAAAAATTTTAAAGAAATACACTTAAAATAATACGGAAGTAAATGCAATGCACATTTTTTTCCACCTTCGGTTTGTAAAGATAAAATACATACTTCCTTTTTCGAACAATGACAACAATAACAAACAATAATATTCTAGGATATCTCCAACTAGTCAGTGTATTGTACAAGTATGAGCTCTGTTTCTAACTCCACTAATAAAAACACATTTAATGCCATCATAAAAGGAAGTTTTAAATATTCTTTTTTCTTTCGGGATTTACCTGCTGCTCATTGACAGTCTATGAAAATAATCAACATCAACTAACGAACGCAGCCACACAGTGTGAAGCATTTGCTTATGAGGGGATTACAAATGAGATTTCTTTTCTTTTTTTTTTTTGTGCAGAGAAATAGAAAACTAAAAAAAAATTTTAAATACACAAGTGTTAAAAGGAGGATAGAAAGGTTAAGAATGAACAAGAAATTACTTCCGATGTTAAATTATCACTTCCTGATATCCTGTTTTGCATTTAGAATTACTGGAAGAAAAGAGGTTTAGGAATTATTAATAAAATTGAAAGAAGTGAACAGTCTTATGCGTGATCTAGCATTTTAATCTTGAAATGGGTTGCAATAAAAAACGAATGCTCTCTTTTCAATGTATGCGAATGTGTGTGTATGTGTTTTTTTCCTATGTGTATGTGAGTGACGTTTGTAAAATATTTAAACAAAATAACAAAATAAAATTTGTATCAACATATTTTATAATTTTTATTTATAAAATGCTTTTTTTTGCTGCGGTTTCGCTAATTCTCTTGGAAGAAAACTAATAGGACGAATAGCGAAAATATTCTAAGAAAACGTTTAAGAGATAAATCGGATTCCTTAAATTTGCCAGATGAAATGTGTGTATGTAAATTTTTAAATTTCACTTCTATATTAACTAGTATTTCTTTAAATAGATTTGTTGAATATTTTCCTTAAAATAAGGACGGATTCATAGTAATTTTTTTAATTTTTTTGTATATTTCCTTACATTTTGTTCAAGTAAAATTGAACGATTTGAAAACAAATTTAAACTGTCATTATCGAAATGCGTTACATGTTAAAAACGTCTTTTTCTCAATGAAACATGATGCAATATGAAATCGTCACAACAAATCGTCACATACAAATTCATCACACTATTTGTCGATTTCAAAACGTTTTAACGCCGAAAACGATTTTCATCACATACCTGAATGATTCACTTTTTACTTAAAAGTTAATGCGTCATTATAGCATTTCTGCTTTATAAATTCTAAAAAACGGACAACCGCAGTGTTGTAGAATTAAGATCTATTCTTTCCAATACCTTCCACCGACATACATACATACATACATATCTACACAATATCGAATTTTCGAACAAATTTTGGCGCCACGTATTGTATATGTAAACGGCGAGCCATAAGCACTGGTCCTGCCAGACGCTGCTGCATCTTTGGCAGCAAAATGACCGGAATGGAACGGGAAAGGCAAATTATACAATATGTAGCTTAGACCGTAGCAGCTGACAGGCAAAAAAAAAGTGCTCCGTTCACCCCCTAATATAAGGTATTTTTGGACAGTAATTAAAATAAAAAATTTTTTTTTGACGAAGGTAGGGGTAGTGTATTTAAACTTTTCTTAATATCTTTGGCATTTGCAGTCCGATCTTAAATAATGATATATCACTGTTTTTGTCTCGGGAAACCCAATATTCTGCATCAATTGCCATTGACTTCCAGTATTCCGTTCTAGTATTTATCCATCAGATCTGTGTTTCTACCGCCCTAATGGCAGCATATGTGACGCGCAAAATAGAAAGGGACCTAAGGGTAAAAACCGGTTTTGTTCAGGAGAGCCATTTTAAAGATTTAAATACGTGTATCTTTGGTGTACTTCACTTTCATAAAACGCGCATATCTCTGGGAGGGAACACTTTTGGGGCATGGGATCGGTCTCATTCGATGCTCAGATGTTGTCCACATCAAAAAAAAAAAATTAAAATTGCTTTTTTTTACCTTTAGGTCCCTTTCTCTATGCGTTGTCACATATTTCCAATAATAACAGAAAGGACGAAATAAAAATATTCGTTCGCATTTAATGGGACCATTAAATTCTTTCCATTTCACCCGCAACGCGTCATAAGAACTTTTTGCAAAATAACTTACAAGTTCATTGGCTTTTGGGAAAAACTTATTACTTAACTTTCATTTAACATACACATTTTAAAGCCAGTAGATATCTCATGTTTCAATCAAAGTTTAAAATTAAAAAAAAATCAAAAAAAAAAATTAAATCCCACTGTTCGTAAGGTATTCTGTTGAAGGTAAAAACTTCTCAATCTAAATATCGAATATTTGAGTTGCGTTAAATCGACAAAAATATGATACAAAGAAATGTAAATAGATACAGGTAACCCACTGATAAAGAGGTTGTTTCACATAACAGATTACAGAACGTATAAGGCATATGTTTTGTAAATACGAATATACCCACGAAAAGATAGTGCTTGCCTGGAAGCACTATTGTAAGGAACAGAAAGCATAAAACGGTATCACATGCATTTGCGCTTTTAGAAAGCTTATTTTTGTGCACGCATTACTATATGTATTCAAACAGCACTGAGCACTGGTCCAACAAAAAAAAATCTGTATTTCGTACAACGAATTTATATTTTTTTAATTGCTCCAATTTATTCTTTGTTTCAGTTGTATGCTTAATGCACACGTTGGTAGATCTATCTTTTATACTACAAAGTAATTTTTTGGAAAGTCTCTACCGTGATAGACATTGGTTACCTGTACACATTTTACGTTTATAAGACATTTATGGAGACAGAAAACCTTTGTACGAATTTGATATGTTTAGACAGAAACTTCAAAAGACAAAACTTTTGAAATGAAGAAAAGCAGAAAAATTCTTTCTTAACAGACTGAAAATGAAGTCGAAGTACAAAGTTTATGATGAGTTTTTTAGATGACTACATGACAACAGGGACAGACGAACCCAAACCTGCAAACGACTGAGTGGGTCATTTCTTCATAAAAAAAAATTAGCTTGGACATGTTTTAAAGCTTAAATAACCTAATAAAGCTCAAATTACACATTAATTCCCACTAAAACAATAATGAAATAAAGAATTAAAAAAAAATGTATAAAACAGCACGAAGACAAAAAGCAGAGAGAGAGAGCAACGTTTAAAGAAAAGCAAAAGTAAAGTTATTTTACACTTTTTGTACAAAATAAACATGCCACCAAAGAGGGTGAACCGGAAAACGTGATATTCATTTAATAAATGACTTTTTAATAAAGCTGTTTGAAAAGCTTTGAAAGTTAATTATTTAAAGTTAAAAACAGAGCGTTTGCGACTATTTCAAATAATTTTTTTTTTATGTTGTGAGCTGTTTAAGCTAAAAAAAAAAGGTAAAAAGATGGAAGTGCAAACTTTAAATTGGTTATAAATTTTAAACTTTTTATTTTGCTTTCATTACTAAACAATGTTAAACAGCTTTACACAGCAAAGCTTTTACGATCTTGACTTTTTTAAACTTTTACTTAAATTTATCGTTGTCACTTTCTTAAGAGTTTAAAAGGTCATAAATTTTTGTCTACATTCATATCGCTCATTTACTTCAATAACGTCATAATCCAAAAAAAATACACTTTTTGTGTTAATAATGCAAAATAATTCTTCATCTCGGGATTTATCTTGTGTAAAAAATTCATGCAAATAACTTCAGAACTCACCTCTTGACAGAAGAATATTTTTTTCATTTCCCATTAAGAGGCACGTAAATTGAAAACATAAAGTATGTACGTTTAAGTATTGTTTAAGGTGAAATTTTTGAATAGTGAACGTGAACAAATAGGCTTTGCACGACTTAGTTCATTTTATCCCGCTTCCACTATCCTACATATCTGGAGAATGATAAATACAGTAAAGGTATCAATTAACAAAATCTTGCAAATAGTTTGCGTGGTGCCGGCAGTAGCAAAGTGCACTAGGTTAATCGAGCTCTTAATAATGGATGGCAACCGACCTTGGCGTTACCGGCAACTAGAAATTTGTAGTTTCCAGAAAAGCACCAAAAAGCAAATGAAATTTTATATTCTCAGTTGCCCTTTGCCGTCTGTAATATCATATTCGGCAAGTGGCAACGCCACTGAATTGAAAATATAAAATAAAAAGAAAATTTTACAAATCTTTTTTAATTTAATAGTTTTCAACTTTTTAGCTTAAAATATAAAGCTTTTGTGAACAAATTGGAAACTGTTTTACAGATTGTACAAACTGAGGTGCAATCCAATTTTCTGAAATATTTTTCTTAAAAAAGAAAGCTTATCTTCTGCCTGGACACCCTAAAGCATTTTAAAATTTTTTTTTTTTGGTTGCTTCTTTCAAGCAAAATCAAAAGGTATGCACTTTTGGTATGTTACAACATTATCTATTATTTTTTTCTTTTCATTTATTTATAATTTAGTTGTTTATTTGCATCAAATTGTATGTGTGTGTATGTATGAATATCAAGCATAAGAGCATTAAATTGCATTTGGCAACGGTTGGCTTCATACAAAGAATTGCAAATTTCTTGTCACTTTTTTCTTTCTTATTATTTATTTTTATTTGTATTTTTTTATTCACACTCAACATACTTGACTACATTTTTGCGAAATACTACTACGACTATACGCACTGTAGCAGCGCCAAATGAAAACAGATTAAACTTCCGGTGCTGCATGCCACGCACACAACAATAACAATAATTAAAACAGAGAACAAAAAAAAAACAAAAATCTTGGAATTTCTAAGATCAGAGTCAACTACAAAGGAATTCCCATATCATTTTATCTCGTACCTGCACTTCTTGTATTCATTGTAAGTTTAATGCAATCGATTTTCTGTTACAAAGAAATGCGAGTTCATTTCACTACGAGTATTGTAGAACTAGGAGGGAAGCCTTTTAATTTTTTCAAGCTCTTCCTTTGTATTGTTTAAACACGACTTATTAACTGAATTTCCGTTTGTCAAATACAACAATACAACAACAACAACAACAACAACAACAACAACAACAACAAACCCCAACAATAGCAATAGCAACCTCAATCTGAATAGCAAATACAGTTTAACTAAAATAAAAATATTCATTTACAAAAGCTTTCACGTTACGCTTAAGTCGAAGGGGAGGCACGCTGGCTCGCTCACTTCCATGCATACGTGTTCGACTATATTGAGATTCAGTGAAGCAACTGAAAGACCCTGTCATATTATTGTCATAAAGTTAGATTTTAAGTGCAGAATCACGTTTCACTCTTTTTTTAAGAGCTGCAATCAACCGTGTGTGTGTATATTTTCCCTTTCAATGAAATTTCCTTTTTTTTTTAAGAAGCTGATAACAAACTGATGGTTTTACTAGTGCTTTATGGGGACGGGGAATTTAAAATAACAATACAGGCAAATCCCGATACAACCAACGATATAATGTCAGGCCCATTCGTAATAACGCAAAATTCGTTATATCGAAAATTTTTTTTCAGTTTTATTTTCAGTGTTGTATTTTCGATAAACATACATATTTGGCGTATTCCCAAGGTGTGCTATTAAGTCATATTGTCATAATGTTTTAATATTTTATTTTAATATTGCTGTTGTGCTTCGAAGAAAATAGTTCTGAAATAATAAGACTAATTGAGTGTTTATGTGTTATGTTTATTGGTTTCTCATAAAATAACATTAGATATCTAGTTTTTTGTCGAGCTGCCGATTATATTTACAAAACGTTCCTACTTACAAATGATATAAAAATAAGTAATTGCTTAAAAAACTTTCACACTTTTTTTCCCTTTGCAATAAATTAAATATTTACAACGTAAGAAAGAGAGAAAAATCGCAGCTTCTAATAAGGGTGAAAATTTTGTTTGTGACACTTAACTGGCTGGCAGCTAATTAACGTTAAGAAAAATATTCAGTACCTATCACTGGCAACAGCTGTTTTCGATTATATTTGTTTCAATAATTTTGTGTGCCAAAACTCTTTGCTTCAAGTAGAACAAACAACATAACAAAAAAAACTTTTGGCTTCAAATATAGGGTGGGCCAAAAGTAATCACGTTCGTTATATCGGATTTTCGTTATGGGGAGATTCGTTATAACGAGATTTGCTTGTATTATTAACTACAATAATAACAAGTCATTTAAAAAAGCTTGTTCACATTAAGCAATTAACTATTTCAAAACTAGTTTTTTCAATACTAGAAATTTAAATCAAATGTCCCAACCAATAAGGTACAGTAAGGTATTGATTATAGGCAATTCGATTAATCGGCAACATCAATTATTTGGCATAGAAAAAGAAACTTTTTTTCTGCATCGTTTAACCGTGATTGCTTCTTTTAATCGGGAATATAAGTATTTATAAGTGGTTTTCGCGATTACTTTTGAACAATCGCACACAATGACCATAAAACGAAGAATTGGAATCTCTCGTTTGCATGTAATGTATAAGCATACACACCCATACATATATAAACAATACATACATACATATGTACATATTTTATTTAGAAATTTGAGAAGTGCGGATTGCTAATGTTTAGTTTTACACTGACATCCGTTTGCTTTTTTCTGCCTAAATTATTATTTCCCCTTCTATTATTTCAACGTGTACATAAAACCCTTGAATAATTCTGTAATTATATAAATACATAGAATGTATGTACTCAACAATAGTATTCATTTATTAATTAAAAAAAAAAATTACGCAAAATTGTTACTCAATTAATCGGGAAAATTGAATGATTCCAGCCGCAGCCACTCACTGTATATATACAAAAATTTAAATAGTTTTCATAATATTTATTTTCCATTGTGTGTTCCAACTTTTCTATTTTGTAGTACATAGATGTACTGAGCCACCTTTTCAGTGGTTGGTTGGTTCCCCCCTCGGAGGGGGAACATAGCACCGCTTTCAAACTATAGTCATCATTATAAGTCATCAAAACCTTTTTCTGATGTGCATTAGTGTGTCTTTGTGTTAGTTGTTGTCGGAAGGTTTCAGTGGCGAGGGCCTACCCGCTTCAGCTGATACTCGTCCACAAGTAACATTAGAGCACCCTCCTTCGTCGGTATTGTATAGCATAGGCGAGTTATAAATAATCAATCAAAATGGCTACTAAAACACAGCATCAAAATTGAAAACGTCTCCTTGACAGTGCTGCAACACTGCTTTAAGCAAAAACGTGCAAAAGCAGAGTTGTTAGAAAGTTTAACTCTGTCTCTCCCTTCATCACATGTCAGCTCTTGCACTAACCGTTTGCTGTAAAAGGTAACACAACTAGTAGTAGGCAATCATTGCCTGAGTGTTACTTCCCTTTCAAAAAAAAATTAATTTTTAATTCAACCCAAGTTAGCGGTCATAACTAATCCGCGACATTTAATAACTGCACGATCCTAGTGGGGATTATGTCCGCTATACGTGTCGCGCCGGGCACTTGTATATACACTTTCTGCATCGTGTGGTTTCATCTATTCCAAGGTGGTTGGCGTGTTCTCCCACGCGGGAAATATTAGTCGCTGACAGTTTTATAAAGTGGTCGGTTCTCTGTCTAGTATAGCCTGGCAAAGATGCCTTTGAAATGGAAAAGATATGCAGCCCTTTCCATCTACATTCGATATTATTTCATAACTTCAGCCATAATCTCCTCTTGATCTACGTATTGGCATTTGGTTATGTGCTTATTGTCAGTGCGATAAAGCCAGCCATTCACGAGTAATTTTGTCAGCTCTTTCGTTTCATGCAATATCACAGCGTCCAGGAATCCAAAGCAGAGTTACGTGACCGTCCGCGTAATTTCGTCTCGTTAAGATTTTAACAGCACTGCGTGACCAGCTTCGACAATGACGTTTCTGACGCTGGAGTGACGTCGGTTGTCAATAAAGATGCTGATGTAGTTGACGGTTTTTAGTTTCGCCTCATACCCTGCAGCCATTTCTATTCGGAGACTTTGAAAGTAAGTTGGACGCATAACGAATCGCATTACTCTGCGTTATAAAGATACTTTGTGCGGAGCTATTTAGTGGACTTTTTCAAGAATTTACAGTTCATCGAAAAAAAATTAAAATAATGTGTTGCAAAATTTAATTGCCCCTTTAAGTTGAAATTTTTAATCTGTTAAAAGAAAATAAAAGAATGTCTGCAAACGTTTTAGCGTAAGTTTGGTTTATCACACGATAATGAATTAGATTGAAGTATTAAATTTATTAAATAATCCCATGGACAATTATTATATTTGAATATGCAAAGTTATTCACAAATGCGGTTTTATTCGATTGTGTGTATGATTAAATTTTGCGGTGTAGAAGAACACTTGTGTTTTTAACATCTTAGAATCTGCCAGGCCATCCCATCACTATTAAATCATTTAGCTGAGTAATTTTGTGGAAACAACAATGCGTGTTGGAAGGTAAAAAAAAAAAATATTAAAGTTTAACCATGTTTTTTTTTCAAAAAAATTTATTCTGGAAGAAAAAAATTCCATAATACGAATTTTGTAAACATTAAAAAAAATAAATTAGAAAAAAAAAAAAACATTAGAAGATATAAAAACAGGCACATTCCATTAGATATTAGCTCATCATCATTATCAGCAACATTAAAAAAAAATATCAAGAACATCTTTACGATCATGGCGATAATGATAATCCGTACCGGATTTCATTTGCTGAGCACAGTGGCTGAATTTTGCTACAAATGTGCATGTGTAATTTATTGAATACCATTCCGTTGGTTTAAAAGGTGAAGTGCTGCTCTGAAATACTTATTAAATGGCGTCATAAAATTCTGTTATCAAAAACAAAATCTTATTTTAAAAAAATTTTTTTTTTTGGCCGGAGCTCGTGCATTGCACCAGAATTAGTTGGAAACGGGGATACTGTGGAGAAGAGATACAGGTCGAACTAATTCCTGCACAACTGTGCAGTTGCGCGAATTTTTTTTTACTTCCCAGTATAGGAAGTTACTGAATTCACCTAAATTTTCGACAATCGAGTTTTCATCATACTTCGAAGTTTTTAGATCTTGGGATTGGATTCTGAATTTTTTCGCGAAAATGTCTGTAGTGACGTATGTATGCTTTTTTTGTAGCTATACGAGCTAGGGGTAGGGGAATATTCAAAAGATATTGGTAGTCCGTGCTAGCTAAAATGCACGATTCGCTGTAAAACTTAATCTACGGCTTATAATGCGCCTACGTACTAAACCCCACTTCTTTCGTCATTCTCCCATCCATTTATTACCTGGCACCATAGTGAAGTATTACTTCGGGGGAGGTATGTATGTCTGTGGCTATGAGTGCGTGTGTGTGTCTGTGTGTGCGAATGTATATATGTATGTATA
The DNA here is from genome assembly GCA_963924685.1 of Dexiosoma caninum. Classification (NCBI taxonomy): domain Eukaryota; kingdom Metazoa; phylum Arthropoda; class Insecta; order Diptera; family Tachinidae; genus Dexiosoma; species Dexiosoma caninum. Next base: position 24,724,998 of record OZ004729.1, on the reverse strand, counting down.
TAAACATCTTCTCTAGAACTATTCGCCATCTAGAACTGCTTAAAGCCGATTGGGAACAGAATCCATTAAAGACTGTAGGAACTCTGTTGAAATATTTTTTTTAATAAAATAAAGGAAATAATGGTTTTATGGCAGTTTTATGTTCTGTTATGTTGTTTAATGGGGTAGGGCACTTGGTTTCTGATGACGGTTTCATGAACAACTATTAAATTAAAGTCCATTCCCATCTGGCGATACGATTAATTAATTGGAGAACCATTCACTTAAAATTTCTTTATTTAATCTGACAAAAAAAGTGCTGATGTCTCTGCAAAACTCATTTCTTTGCCTGATAACAGATAAACGCTGTCATATTCAATTATTCCGAACAATATTCAAGAACGTGTGTAAAATTTCTGGCGGTGAATGTGTGGGTATTAGGAAACGAATTGCATACACAAAAAACAATTTTACTTTCTAATTTTTAATTAACATCTTTAATTAGATGAACATATGTTATCAATAAAAAGCTTAATCAATTCAATTAAAGTTTTAATAAATTTTCGGGCTCAATACTTAAATAAATATATAATTTATTTTTTTACGCTACGAAATAACTAAAATGTGGTTTATTTTTATATTTTCATATATATGCAAATTTCGTATATGCAACACTCTTTATACAAATAGAAATTAATGCGCGAATTCGAATTGAATGCAAATATTATTTTTGTGGAAATTTTCAAAATATTTAAATATATTTTCAATTTTTTTTTTATTTCATCATGGACCAGTACTCAGGGAATGATCTCAGAAGACGTAATATTTTTTTTTAGCTTTATTTCAGTAGCCATTTTTAGTAATTATTTTATTTTACGGCGGTGCTACATAATACCGACGAAGGTGGGCGTTCTGATGTAATTGTGGATTGCTATCAGCTGAAGGCGTTATTGTTCAGTGACCAGTGTCTATGGCTTCGCCACTGAAACCCTCCGACAACAACTGACACACAAAAGACACAAAATGCGAAATGGTTTTATGGCTTAGTCTGAAACCGGAGTAGAACCCAAGACTTTTTGGTTATAATTAAAAATTTAATTGAAAATTAATTCAATTAAGTCAACAATAAAAATGTAAATTTTTTACACGTGAAACTCTAATTAAATTTTTAATTGATATTACAATATATTTAATTAAAATTTAGTTATATTTTTCTCTGTGTACGGACCGATTTCATTCTCTCTCATTCTATCATTGAACGTTTGATATTTGATTGGATAGCAGATATACTCAATAAAATGAGCGATTTGTTCCAAAGGTCTATCACGTTGCAAACAGCGGCCCAGTGTGCTGCTCTTTTATTATTATTTTTCATTTATTTCTTTGCTACAAGAAGAAAATTTGTTATTTCCTCTGCTGATTTTGTTTGTTTGTTTTTTCAATTTTTTTTTACTGTTTGTTTGTTTGTTTGCATCGGAGTATTTAGTTCTTCCTTCATCAATAATTATGGTTCAAATGGTTAAGAAGAAGTTTCAGTGGTCGCCGTTTATTTGCACTGCTCAATGGAGTGAGCTCGAGCGAGTGGCTGCTTTAGTATCATCGTTGATAGTGGTAAAAGATAAATATTTATATTGGAAAATAGGAAGATCAGCACTAAAAGCACTAAAAACAAAGGCAGACAATATTAAAAAGAAAAAACAAGTTGTAAATCGAATTTATCATCACGCACATGCAGAAAGCAGAAAAAGACACATGCAATTTTATAATGTTGCAGGTTCATTGAGATTCATTCTAACGACATGACGCTTCTTTAGAATCGATGAACGTTGTAAGAGGAGTGACAAAATGGACATTCCAACAAGAAAGTAAAATATTAATGAAAAATGAGGAAAATTCTGTAAAAAATGTGATTGCAAACATAGAAAGTTATTTTATTTCTTTTTGGTTTGGTTCTGATGTAGTGAAATGAGCAGCGTAAAGCTGAAAAATGACATGACGGATATCCGTTCCAAAGCGTTGCAATAGAAATATGAGTTATTAACCAATAGAAGGAAAAAAGCTATTAAAGTGATGGAAAATTAAGGAAACTAAAGGAAAAGCGTGCAATTTCGCCAAAGTTTAACAAACTTTGAGCAGAAAATAAAAGGAAATTTAATGCCATTGGAAACTATACGAGGGTTCGCATTTGCAATCAGACATGCGAATTGAAACTGCTGATATTTTTAATGTCTCTGAAATTATTTCTGAAGCGACAGCTCCACCGTAACCCACTAAAAAGTGATAGCTGATGCATATTTCAGTATTGTCATATTAGAGTGATTGTTTTACCAGAGAATGACAAAAATTGCATTTATTTCTTGATTTCATCATAAATAAAAATTGCTTTTCACATTTAATCATGTTTGGAGGGTGGCGGTGGCTGAAGTAGTCTGCACGTTGACTACAAAACCAATAATTTCCTGAGTTCAACTCCAGTTTCAGACTTAATCATAAAAACATCTTGTCTTTGTGTCAGCTGTTGTCGGATGGTTTCCGTAGCGATGGCATAGTCAGTGCTCACTGAACAGTAACGGCTTCAGCTGTAACCTGTCAATAGGCCCATCAGCACGCCCTCCGTCGTCGGTATTGTGTAGCACCGCCGAAGTAAAATAATTACTAAAAACGTCTACTAAAACGAAGCTTCAAAATTTAATACGTCTCTTTGACATCAGAGGCGCTACAACACTGCTATAAGAACAAAGAAATGGCTAAAAGCAGAGTTGTAAGATAGTGAATCTTCACCTTCTGTCATTTCTCTAACTATCCTTTTTCTCTAGTTCCAGAACAATTCATCGGATGTGTAGGGGTCATCTCTTGAGTGCTGGTCTAAGATTAAAAAAAAAAAACAAAAATCAACATTGAATAAAATCAGCATCGTAGAATGTAGAAGCGCAAAAACAAAACAGTTTCCATTTCATTTATTGTCTTTAATTGATTATATTTTTTAATTCTTTTAAAACGTTTTGTATTCATTTGGAAGGGGTTCTTTTTTTCCCAATTGCAGTCAGTCATCTTAAGTGCCATTAATGGAATTAATGCAAACACCAGTATTTCGTATTTCTCTCGTGATTGTGAAAAACTCAATTTTTTCGTATGTATGTATGTGTGTGTGGAAGAAAAGAGTGTAGCAATTGAATTTAAGCTACCGGTGTTACGTCTGAAAAATCATATAATGACCATCATTAGCATATGCCATCGAGCCGAAAAGAACAGGCGTATAGACGGACGGACAGATAGGAGTTTGTGTGTGTGTGTGTGTGTGTATGTATGACTGTTTAAAGGCAGCAGAACAGTAGCAGCCTTAAAAACGAACAAAACATAATTTACTTACAAATATTAAAAACAGAAACAAAAACATCTTAAAACAAACCACGAAAAGAATTTTTATGATTTCTTTGGCTTTTTTCTTTTGGTTTTTTTTTTGCTTTTAACGTTTTACACACTGGCCAAGACCATAATGATGTTCCTGTTTGTTAATACTTTTGAGTTGTTTCTTGTAAACTTCTTATATTTAGATTGTGTTGCCCTTTGTGGTCATAAAATTTTAAACACAATTAAATTAAAAAATGTTGAAGTTGAAGCAGCAAAATACATCATCAAATACCAGACATTTTTTTAAACTTAATACTCGCACTTAATCAATATACAGGCATCAACACTTAATCTGAATACTCGAGTATAAGGAAACTTATTGAATGGCTGGATGAGTGGACAGATAAATAAATAAATATTTAAATGGTCGAATGAATTGATTTTGAATGTTTTTTATTTGTTGTGGTCTTTACTTTTCTTTCTTTTAATATAATTCTATTTGGTAGTTTTGAAATCTTAATGTAGAATAAGTGATACTTAGAAAAAAAAAAGAAAAATTGTGTGTCTATGATTTGGAAGGGTAAAGGAAACAAAATTAATTTTTCGATTAGACCCTTTTTTTCTCATTTTATAGAGAGAGATTAACAATAAAATATTGCATGTTGTATTACTAACCTTAAGGAAAACGTTTAATTCTTATTTCCCTTATTCGGCCATGTGGTTGGTAACTTTTAGAAGATTCCCTTAAAAAAAAAGAGTACAGTATTTTCTATTTGGGAATGAACATATTTTTAATGAAAGTAATTGCTTTCCGAAGAAGATAGAAACATTTAAGTTCGACCGGCTGCACCCGTGAACATGCTGTGCAGTTACCGTTCGGCCATTGGGATAGATTTATATACAAACATCAAGGGTATTTCAAAATACGAGAATTGACATTGGCAATTGGTGATACTCAGATTTCACACCGGACACAATGGCCACTTTTTTTTAACAAACCTTAATTGCTTGTTTGAACTATAGAAAGAACCGGAGATATTACCCTATTTTCCTACTGCGGGTCTCCATTAGTCATTAATTTAGTATGTGGAACATGCCGAACATCATGTATGATTAATGCAGACCGCTAATGTCCATACCCTGATATCGATGCTCCAACAAAGTTTTGCCATTCGGTTGAACTTCAAATGTCATTTTCTGTTGAACAGCTTTATTCTCAGAAAAGAAAGAAAAAAAATACTGCAGCAAAGAAATGGAGCTTAAATGTCTATTATAATACGTTCAAAGTTTTATGAAATAATTTTTATAAAACACGAACAATTCAAAAATGATGGTTAGTCACAACATGCGTACATACTCGTATACACATTCGTCACATACCTGACGTTGATGTTCAAGTCGATGGTTCGTGAAGACGGATTTGTGTACTGACGAGAGCAAAGTTTTGAAGTTTGAATACAACAACATAACAAATATAACAATAAATTGCATATTTTAATATATAAATTGGACCTTCAAATGAAAATCTTTTAGGTCTTGAACTTCTTCTTTAATTTTTACGTTGAGTCTTTCTTTTTTCCGCGTTTCTTAAATGGAATTTTTGAAGAAATAGTTAAAAAGATTTAAATCTAATAAAAAAATACCATCCAATCTAATAAAATAATTTTTGCAAATGCTGCTTAGTTTTTTCTGTTTGTATTTATGTAACTCTCAAAGATTTTGTGGAAGTTTCTATACAAAACATGTGAGATTTTTTAACCTTTTCGAAAAATTGGTTGAAAGTCTGCTGATGAATTGTTATAAGCACCGACAAAATATACATATAGACTAGCTTAACCAAAAACAAGTGCATATATATATATAAATAAGAAATAGATTTTTTTTTTTTGAACACGACAAAAATGTCATTAACATGTAATAACTACAGTTCGATTAAAAATTCAAAAATATTCTGAACGCAAGTGTGAGGCAAAAAAATGTTAGTTAGACTTTCACTGAAAGGACAAAATATCTAGCAAATGGTTTTCCATTGCCATCCGATGGAGGGCCAATAAACCAAGAACAATTGAATAAGGAAAGACAGTGAAAAAGTTGTATAAAAACTAATTTCGTTCTCACCCGTACTGAAAAACAGAAGCTTTGTGTTTTGGGAATATATGAAGTATGCTCTTTACTAAAAACATACAAACAACAAAGTTGGAAACCTTTGTTAATAGTATGTAGGCAGTAACGATTATTCTCGTATGCATTTTCCTAAGCTCTGACGAGTTAAATAGATGATATTAATGACCTTACAATGACCTCCCTGTTGGCACAAATAGTACTGATGACATGCGTAGTGGCATAGAAAATACTGGTGTTGGTTGCATTAACTGTTCTTTTTTTCTTATTCTAATCGGGAATGTAATTTCTGCACAGTATTGTGATAAATTAATCTGTGAACTTGAACACTATCAAAATTTCTTTAGTAAGAAATAGTTTCTTAAAAAAGTATTTCAATTCAATTAAAACGAATATATTTTACTTTATCTTTACAGGAGTCTGAGGACGATTTACCCATTTGTGCGCCCAATGCCGTCTGTTCGAAAATCGATTTATACGAAAAGCCGTGGTTAGAACGTCAGTGCCGTTGCCCCTCTATTAATCGTGCACCCGAAATAAGAATTCATCATCATCACAGATATCACAGTTATAATCGTCCAGATCGACATGTCCTTTTGGATGCAGCAGGATTTGGGGCGGATACGAAATACGAAAATTTACACTTGAAGGAATTAATGCACAAACTGGATTCTGTTTTTGAGGATGAGATCGATTTAACACCGGATTATGTTTTGCATGAGGAAAATTTGGCTTTGCCTAGCACTGAGGATGACGGCACTTTGCTTTATGGAGAGGAAATAAATGAAAATGAATTTCCTCATTTGGCCATAAAGAGAGAGCAACAACATTTACATAGCAGTCCTGCTCACATGAGACATTCTGGTCATATGGGACATCACGAGAAACTAACGTATATCGGAGGCTGCCCTAGTGGTTTGGGAATAGAAGATGGTCATACCATTGCGGACAAGACACGACATTATAAATTATGCCAGCCTATTCATCGGCTGCCAGTGTGTAGGTAAGTTTTCAAGGATTTGCAATTAAAATGGAAATAATTCTTAATGCGGGACATTCTTAAAATTGTAGGCATTTTCATGATTACACTTGGACTTTAAGTACATCGGCGGGAATGAACTCCACAGAACAGATTGTGCACTGTCGCTGCCCAAAAAATTCCGTAACTTATTTAACGAAACGAGAGCCATTAATAGAAGGGAATGGCAGTTACAAATATTTATTTGCGTGTTCTCCATTGACGGTTAGTAAAGTGTTTTTTTTTTTTTTTGTTTTTAAGAAATTAATTTAATTTATTAATTCTCCCCCCGAATTAATTAATTCTCTCAGCGCTTCAGATGTCAACGCAAGGAACCCTGCAAACTTTTCACGGTACGAAAACGTCAAGAGTTTATTGACGAGGTCAACATCAATGCCTTGTGCCAATGTCCCACAGGACATCATTGCCCCAGTCGTCATACGCAATCAAGCGTTATACCCGGTACAACTTTTTCGGAAGACAACATTCAAACGTATTCCGGTTATTGTATGGCCAATGATTGATTTCGAGATAAATTCCAATACTTTGTAAAAATTCCATACGCACACATACACACAAATCCAAAATACAAAAACTATTTTGTTGACATAGACATTCGTTAAATTTTAGTTTTATGATTTAAGGAACGCAAAAACAAATTAAAAAATTATAGTAGAAAAAAAAAATGAAATATTGAATGAGAAAAAATTTTGAACACGTTCAAAATATTGTTGAAGTTCTTAATTAAATAAATAAAAATTAAACAAATTTTGTATGACTGAGCCGCCAATTGAGTCTCATCCAAAAGCAGAAAACGTAAAGATTTTTAATTAAAATTAAATTACGATTTAATACATACTATTATTAATAATTGTAAAGAACCAAATTTCTAATTAATAAGATTTATTTTTTATATTAATTTTATCATAATGTTTAAGGGTCAACAGCAGTCTCTTTTTTTTAAGGAAAAAAGAAATATTTATTAAAAATGTAAATATTATGATTAACAAATTAATACATATATCTTTTTATTAAACAACAACTGTATAAAACTTTAACATTTAGATGTAACAAAACAAATTAATTGTAATAAAAAGAACAAATGGAAAATTTAAACAAATAAAAGAACTCCACGAGTGCCAAAATCTTAATGAAAAACCGATAAAAGTTTTTACTATTTGACGGAATGGTGAGTATTGGGTTTGACAAGATCTCTGGAAATAATTACATATTTCCCATTCACAGATAATACAGAATTTAAGAAAAATTCACCAAGAAATGGGCATGCGCAAGCATGTATGCAGGAAGTTATTTGCTACATACCATTTATCACTAATAAATTGTAGACCCTGTATATGTAAATACATACATAAATCCATTTATAAACATACAGTAGTAACTCGATTATCGCTCATAATGAAAACCAGGCTTTGTGCACGTTTCGAGGATGTCGCTAGTACCGAATAATTTTATTTCATAGCAATAATCGGCATAGGCCGATTTAGAATTGACTTCTGCAACATACGTGGTCTAAGGGCAAATTTCTTCTCTGTCTATGCTCACGTTTGTCTCCATCGGCTGGATGTTTTCGCCTTAAGTGAAACCCAGGTGTCTGAGGATGCTGACCCACAGGATTTTCACATACCTGGGTATCACCTCCTATCTCTTTTCTATCTACACAGGGGCCTTGCAATTTATATACGCAATGAAGTTGTGTACCAGTGCCAGCAATCTTTAGACACGCATGATCCCGAATTTAGCTGCCTTTGGGTTAAATTCAAAATCAGGGCACATCGTCTGCATTTCGGGTTTCGTTACAGAAGCCCAAACACGGAAAGGGAGATACAGAACTTCGATGCCCTTTCCGACATTATATCGGGGATCCTCGAAAATTACCCGAACAGTGGAATCGTTATTGCTGGCAATTTCAATGTCCATAATTTATCGTGGCTCCGCCATTCGAGCAATACACTCCAGAAGGCCAATATGCTGAGCTATTCGCAGCGCACAATCACCTTGCGCAATTAGTGAATGAACCAACACATATTTCATGTGTTGACGGGCACCAACACAACACCCTCGACCTATTTCTCACTTTACACCCTGAAAAGTATGAAATGAACATTAGCGCACCTCTCGGTAATTCGGATCATTGCACCATTTCTGCCTCCTTTTCGTTTGCGGAACTTCGAGGCGTTTCACCGCCAGCTACTAAACGTTCAAAATATATTTACGAAAAGGCACGTTGGGCAGAGCTCAACGATTTCTTTCGGCATTTCAATTGGAGGCTCTGCTTCCTAGACAATGATGTCAATGCCATGGCTAAAATGGTCCAAAACATAATATTGCTTGGTATGAAAACGTTCATACCATCGAAGCAAATTTCGATTAGGCCTAGACCAAAGTCTTGGTTTAATCAGACTTGCAGACTTGCAGTCAGATCCAGAGAGGAAGCATTTAGTGTCTGGCGGAATGATAAAAACGCAGTTACTGATATGATGCGCAAAAGGGCGAGATCTTCGTGTGCCAAAGTGCTAAGACGTGCAAAAGCTTTGTACGAGCAGAGTCTTCGCGGTAAAATTCTTACTGCCCCACGGGGAAGTAAAGGCTTTTGGTCATTCGTTAAAAGAGTTAAGGGAAATGCTAGTTCTTCTATTCCGTCTCTTTTAAAGACTGATCAAATATTCACTGACCCGGTTGAAAAGGCTAACCTCCTTGCTAAAATGCTTGCAGGCAATTCTCACCTGCCGGAAAGCAATCAACCACTGCCCGCATCCGAGCGTGTATCCGTAACTATGCCAAAGATATACTTTCGGGTTCGTGCAGTTAAAAGGGTTTTATCGGACCTCAACATAAATAAGTCTCCTGGCCCGGATGGAATTCCGGCACTGGTCTTGAAGCAGTGCTCTTCGACGTTATCGCGTCCTCTGGCAAACCTTTTCAGCACCCTATATCATGCATGCGAATTTCCGTCGTGCTGGAAAGTTGCAAATGTTACGCCGATCCCCAAGAAGGGAGAGGCAAGCAACCCTGAAAAATATCGCCCAATCGCAATATGCTCTACCATTTCTAAAGTAATGGAGAGTATGCTCAATTTCCATCTAATGAAATATCTGGAGATCAATACCTTACTTAACGACCGGCAATATGGCTTCCGTGGAGGACGTTCCACGGGTGATTTATTAGCCTTCCTCTCGGAAAAATGGTGTCGATCCATCCACCATTTTGGCGAAAGTAAGGTAGTGGCTCTAGATATTTCAAAAGCATTTGACAGAGTGTGGAATGGAGCACTCTTGTCCAAACTTATTGCTTTTGGTGTCGGCGATATCTTCTCTCGATTTATATCGAGCTTTCTCAGGGATCGCGCTATAAGAGTTGTTATAGACGGGATCTCATCTAACGAGTTCAAGATCAATTCAGGTGTACCACAAGGCTCCATTCTTTCTCCTACCCTATTTCTTATTTTTCTTAATGACCTCCTATGTCATACCTAAAGCCCTATCCACTCTTTCGCAGATGACAGCAGTATCTGCCATTCATATTCATTTGATCGTAGGCCGACATCAACTATGATTGCGGCGACGCGGCAGAATATGAATGATTCGCTAACAGGTGACCTCACGAGAATATTGGAATGGGGTCACGTGAACAGGGTCGATTTCAATTCCCAAAAGACCCAATGCTGCATGCTAACACACCGCCGTATGCACGATCACGCTGCCTCATCTGTAAAAATGGGTGGCATAAACATTGAGGAATCAGAAGCTCTTGATGTTCTTGGCATGAAAATTCAGTGTGATGTCCGATGGACTGAGCACATTTTTCAGGTCTCAAAGGAATCATTCAAGTGCCTAGGCTTTTTAAGGCGGTGTAAGACATACTTCACCCCATCTGATCTCCTCACTATTTATACCGCCTACATCCGACCGAAAATGGAATACAACTCTCCTGTGTGGGCCGGTGCTTCAAAGACTATTTTGAAGTTACTCGACCGTGTACAAGAAAGGGCGAAGAAACTTATAGGAGACAGTAGGGTAGCCAACTCTATTGACTCTCTTGAGCATCGTCGCAACGTGGGGTGCGTTTCGTTGTTCTATCGTTACAATAATGGGAGGTGTTCTAATGAAATCAGAAAACTTGTTCCCGAAACCCGGGTATTCGCGCGCACGACGCGATCATCATTAAGAGAGCATCCATTTGTGGTCGATTTGACGGCGACTCGCACTACGCATTACAGGGAAAATTCGTTTTTTGGCCGAACGGCACGAATGTGGAATAGACTACCCGCAGAGGTGTTTCCTGTCACTTTTAGCTTGGGAAGATTTAAATCAAATGTCAATAAACAATACTCCCTCTATCCTCCTTCCCATAACCTAATTTCCTAGTTCCAGCACAATGCATCGCATGTGTAGGGGTCATCCCCGGTCCAAGACAAAAAACAAAAAAAACAAAAAATAACACAACTTTTATTCACTGTTATTTCAATTTATGGATAAAATTAATGATATAATACATTTGTATTACATATTTGTACATTTAAATACATATTATTAATTTTCAGAGGAATGAAAAAAAATCGAAATTTTTGTTTGCTTTGAGCATCACTTCTAAGCCTTTGTAGAACCATAACATCTTCTAAAGCAGTATCGATTTCTTTCGCCCATTGCAAACAAATATTAAAAGCTGATATAACTTCTGTCCTTTTTAGTTTCACAGTAGTGGGTACTTCAGTTACACTGTCATCATCAATAATAGCATAATTTGAGTCGCTTAGTTGAATTTGTTCTGCATCTTGTAAATTGGATGCTGTTATCCAAGAGTCTAGCTCTGCGTTAGATAACTGTTGTAGTGGCTCTAAGTTATGCAGCAAAGTAGAGATAGTCTGCACACTATATTGATTTGCATATGTTGCAAGTATAGCGTCAATGTTGCAACTACTGAATATGTAATGTCAAATTTTAGGCCGGCGCAACAATCGAGGATGTGCAACTATTGAGGTGTGCAAGAATCAAGTTACTACTGTAATAAATAAATAAAACTTTGTGTTAGTTAAAATTTTTCAATTTTAAATGGGCTAGTGATCGATAACATACACAGGCGTCTAAGTTACATGCGATAGTTACTATTATACCATGTTCACATGACTTGGTTCACTCTCTGAACCACGATTGCCAACCATGGTGTTCACACGACTGTTCTTGGTTCACTTTGCTACTTCGTTTTCTTAATTTTCTATTGTTTTTTGCATTTTTTATAATGATATATGTATTAATAACACTAATTATTTAAGTTTTAGGCCTTTTTAATATATTTAATATTTATTCTGATTCGATATTTTTATAAATATTAAATATATTAAAAAGACCTAAAGCTTAAATAATTAGTGTTATTAATATAAAAAGAGGTCAAAAAACTAGAAAAATTATTATATATCTATTTTATAAATATGTATATTATTTATTATTTTTGAAAAGGATTTCATTTATTTTATTTACACACTTTTTTGTTTTTTCTTTATTTCTATTTTATTTTTTTCAGTTAGTTCCGATAAACTAGTATTAAACAACCTAAATCAAAGATGAAAAACTTTAAATTACACTGACAAACTTTAGCAGAATTTGTATTTAATTAATATTTGAAACAGAAACTCTCTCTAGAAATCCCCTGCAAATGTATAGTTTGGATATGGATGGAATCTTCATGAAAATATTAAATGAAATAATTCAAGACGAAAAGTTAAAAAAAAATTAGAAATTCCACAGTTCTATTTGTATGATATTTCAATAATAATTTTTTATTATCTTTTAAGCTTTGTTTTTAATTATTATTTTTCTATTTAAATATTTCGTCAACCATCGCACAGTGGGTTCGATGACACCGAAAGTGGCGATTAATTAATGGGAGCCGTAATTTAAATTTTTTTGAATTTTTTTTCAAATCGTTAAATATACATAAAAAGGCATATTCTGAAAAAAAGATACACGGAAAAAAATTTTTTTTTACGATTTTATAGACATTTTTATTTTTCGGAAAATTATAGTTTGTTTCAGAATTTTCGTCGTAATTTTAAAATGGAAAGTGATTTTTTTAAAAAATGAGAAGCAAACGAAAGCTTATATTGTATTCTTTCAAAAAAATAAAAAAAATAAATATATATTTTGCATAAATATGAACATAAGTTTAATTTAAAGTCTGAATTTGGGTTTTGAAGCATTTCGAGAATTTTACAACTTTTTTAAAAAAGTAACGAAATAAATTTTTATAATTTTTTTTGTTTATCTATAATTGTCATACACTTAAAAAGAAACTATATTAAACAAAAAAAATTAAAAAAAAAATTTTTTTTGTCTGTTTGGGAACGTCATACTTGGTTTATAATTAGAAATTCCACAGTTCTATTTGTATGATATTTCAATAACAATTTTTTATTATCTTTTAAGCTTTGTTTTAAAAAAAAATTAAAAAAAAAAATTTTTTTTGTCTGTTTGGGAACGTTTTTTCAATTTTGTGGAAAATGGGCTTAATTTACAAATTTTATTGTAAATTTATAATAGAAAGCTATAAATGATTAAATAAAATTTAAAATTAAAATATATTGAATATATTATTAAAAAGATAAATAAAAAATAATATATACATATATAAATATTTCTACATGATTGATTTAAACTCCTATTTGTCCTTACGACAAAATTTCATGAATTCTAAAATTTGTATAAAATGTTAATAAAAAACAATATTTTAATTTTTTATGCATTTTATTTGTATTTAAGAAAAAAATTATTATTATACAATAATTGTTTTAACAATCTGCATCATAATCTTTCTCATCTGTATCATTATGTTCATCCTCACCTTCATCATCATAATCTTCACTATCATTACTCTCACTATCATGTATTTCTTGAGAAATAATAGGCGATAGCAAAAGCTGTAGTTAGGAATTTGATAATTGTTGCTTTTCTTTCCGCTCATTTTGTTTATTTATACTAGATATGAATGGATCTGAACTGAGAAAAAATCTATTTAGAATATCTTCATTCGACTTTTCTCGGCTTCATTTGTGAGCAAAGTGTTCCCTATAATTTTTAAAATCCTTATTTCTGGCTTCCTGAGCTTCTTCTGAAAGTTCTCCAATCGGTAAAAGGGCATATTTTATGATTTCGGGACCACGCACCTATCTCTATTCAAAATTAAAATTCTCTGACAACAATAACAACAATAGTAAACATTGAACGAATGACTATAGCAAAACAAAATACACGTTAGTTTTGTTAAATACATGACTTTGAAAAAACACGACTTCAAACAGAAAAATGTTAATAGCAAAAAATGGAGCAACAACACCGTTGTATTATCTTGTATTATCAAGCTAAGATTCCATACTTTTAGAAAATATATGATTCAAAACCCAACCTTAACTAACTTAGAAGTTATGGTTCACGAAACATCAAAAATAGGCCAATTTTAGACCTTTTTTAAAAAAAATCGTCAAAAATATTTTCACACATATTTTCAAAAACACTACATCATTTTTATACACTTAAATACCTGAAGTTGAAGGTTCCATTGTTAAAATAACACTTTGTTAACGTTAAATTTGGAAATTACGGACTCGTTTAATGCAAAATTTTACTTTTTTCGCTTTTTAAAAAAATTGCAAAAAATTTTTAACTTTGACAGCTCACTACGGAGTCATCTGACAAGATAGATGCTTGAAAATTTACATAGTGATGTAGAATTTTATCTAGTTTTATCCGATACCAAATATTAATACAAAAACTTAATTTTAAAAATTCAATTAAGCGTCACTTTCGACCCATTTCAACCCACTGTGCATCGGTTAACATTTTCAGGAAAGTTTTGTATGATATTTAGTTCACTATACTTTCAGGCGCAGTATTGTTTGTGAACTAATGCCATTATTTACAATATCAAATTTTTAACGCACAAAGGTAGCCATAAAATATTACAATTACTTATTTATTTACTTAAATATAATATTATTAATTATAAAATATAATATTAATATATAATAATATATCTATATATATTAACTGAATTTATTTTGGGAATATTCATTTATACATATGATTCTAATTGTGCTTTTTCCCTTATAAACTATATGTGAAATTTATTAATAATAAAATATATTATATTAATAACACTAATTATTTTAAGCCTAAGGTCTTTTTATATATTTTATATTTATTTCAATATTTCGCTACTCCTTTGTGTAGCTTCTTCAGGAAAATTGGTTTTTGTTTATAATAAAAAATTTTTTTTTAAAAATTCACAATATAGGAAAAGTTCTTGTCAATGAAAATTCAAAATAAAAATATATAAAAAGACCTTAGGCTTAAAATAATTAGTGTTATTAATATAAAAAAAAAGGTCAAAAAACTAGAAAAATTATAAAATATATTATATATATACCTTTGTGCGTTAAAAATTTGATATTGTAAATAATGGCATTAGTTCACAAACAATACTGCACCTGAAAGTATAGTGAACTAAATATCATACAAAACATTCCTGAAAATGTTAACCGATGCACAGTGGGTTGAAATGGGTCGAAAGTGACGCTTAATTGAATTTTTAAAATTAAGTTTTTGTATTAATATTTGGTATCGGATAAAACTAGATAAAATTCTACATCACTATGTAAATTTTCAAGCATCTATCTTGTCAGCTGACTCCGTAGTGAGCTGTCAAAGTTAAAAATTTTTTGCAATTTTTTTAAAAAGCGAAAAAAGTAAAATTTTGCATTAAACGAGTCCGTAATTTCCAAATTTAACGTTAACAAAGTGTTATTTTAACAATGGAACCTTCAACTTCAGGTATTTAAGTGTATAAAAATGATGTAGTGTTTTTGAAAATATGTGTGAAAATATTTTTGACGATTTTTTTTAAAAAAGGTCTAAAATTGGCCTATTTTTGATGTTTCGTGAACCATAACTTCTAAGTTAGTTAAGGTTGGGTTTTGAATCATATATTTTCTAAAAGTATGGAATCTTAGCTTGATAATACAAGATAATACAACGGTGTTGTTGCTCTATTTTTTGCTATTAACATTTTTCTGTTTAAATCGTGTTTTTTCAAAGTCATGTATTTAACAAAACTAACGTGTATTTTGTTTTGCTATAGTCATTCGTTCAATGTTTACTATTGTTGTTATTGTTGTCGGAGAATTTTAATTTTGAATAGAGATAGGTGCGTGGTCCCGAAATCATAAAATATGCCCTTTTACCGATTGGAGAACTTTCAGAAGAAGCTCAGGAAGCCAGAAATAAGGATTTTAAAAATTATAGGGAACACTTTGCTCACAAATGCAGCCGAGAAAAGTCGAATGAAGATATTCTAAATAGATTTTTTCTCAGTTCAGATCCATTCATATCTAGCATAAATAAACAAAATGAGCGGAAAGAAAAGCAACAATTATTAAATTCCTAACTACAGCTTTTGCTATCGCCTATTATTTCTCAAGAAATACATGATAGTGAGAGTAATGATAGTGAAGATTATGATGATGAAGGTGAGGATGAACATAATGATACATATGAGAAAGATTATGATGCAGATTGTTAAAACAATTATTGTATAATAATAATTTTTTTCTTAAATACAAATAAAATGCATAAAAAAATTAAAATATTGTTTTTTATTAACATTTTATACAAATTTTAGAATTCATGAAATTTTGTCGTAAGGACAAATAGGAGTTTAAATCAATTATGTAGAAATATTTATATATGTATATATTATTTTTTATTTATCTTTTTAATAATATATTCAATATATTTTAATTTTAAATTTTATTTAATCATTTATAGCTTTCTATTATAAATTTACAATAAAATTTGTAAATTAAGCCCATTTTCTACAAAATTTAAAAAACGTTCCCAAACAGACAAAAAAAATTTTTTTTTAAATTTTTTTTAAAAACAAAGCTTAAAAGATAATAAAAAATTGTTATTGAAATATCATACAAATAGAACTGTGGAATTTCTAATTATAAACCAAGTATGACGTTCCCAAACAGACAAAAAAAATTTTTTTTAAAATTTTTTTTGTTTAATATAGTTTCTTTTTATAAGTGTATGACAATTATAGTTAAAAAAAAAAATGGTTGACGAAATATTTAAATATAAAAATAATAAATAAAAACAAAGCTTAAATGATAATAAAAAATTGTTATTGAAATATCATACAAATAGAACTGTGGAATTTCTAATTATAAACCAAGTATGACGTTTCCAAACAGACAAAAAAAATTTTTTTTTTAATTTTTTTTGTTTAATATAGTTTCTTTTTAAGTGTATGACAATTATAGATAAACAAAAAAAATTATAAAAATTTTAATCGTTACTTTTTTAAAAAAGTTGTAAAATTCTCGAAATCCTTCAAAACCCAAATTCAGACTTTAAATTAAACTTATGTTCATATTTATGCAAAATATATATTTATTTTTTTGAAAGAATACAATATAAGCTTTCGTTTGCTTCTCATTTTTTAAAAAAATCACTTTCCATTTTAAAATTACGACGAAAATTCTGAAACAAACTATAATTTTCATAAAAATAAAAATGTCTATAAAATCGTAAAAAAAAATTTTTTTCCGTGTATCTTTTTTTCAGAATATGCCTTTTTATGTATATTTAACGATTTGAAAAAAAAAAATTCAAAAAAATTTAAATTACGGCTCCCATGATTAATCGCCACTTTCGGTGTCATCGAACCCACTGTGCGATGGTTGACGAAATATTTAAATAGAAAAATAATAATTAAAAACAAAGCTTAAAAGATAATAAAAAATTGTTATTGAAATATCATACAAATAGAACTGTGGAATTTCTAATTTTTTTTTAACTTTTCGTCTTTAATTATTTCATTTAATATTTTCGTGAAGATTCCATCCATATCCAAACTATACATTTGCAGGGGATTTCTAGAGAGAGTTTCTGTTTCAAATATTAATTAAATACAAATTCTGCTAAAGTTTGTCAGTGTAATTTAAAGTTTTTCATCTTTGATTTAGGTTGTTTAATACTAGTTTATCGGAACTAACTGAAAAAAATAAAATAGAAATAAAGAAAAAAACAAAAAAGTGTGTAAATAAAATAAATGAAATCCTTTTCAAAAATAATAAATAATATACATATTTATAAAATAGATATATAATAATTTTTCTAGTTTTTTGACCTCTTTTTATATTAATAACACTAATTATTTAAGCTTTAGGTCTTTTTAATATATTTAATATTTATAAAAATATCGAATCAGAATAAATATTAAATATATTAAAAAGACCTAAAACTTAAATAATTAGTGTTATTAATACATATATCATTATAAAAAATCCAAAAAAAAATAGAAAATTAAGAAAACGAAGTAGCAAAGTGAACCAAGAACAGTCGTGTGAACACCATGGTTGGCAATCGTGGTTCAGAGAGTGAACCAAGTCATGTGAACATGGTATAATAGTAACTATCGCATGTAACTTAGACGCCTGTGTATGTTATCGATCACTAGCCCATTTAAAATTGAAAAATTTTAACTAACACAAAGTTTTATTTATTTATTACAGTAGTAACTTGATTCTTGCACACCTCAATAGTTGCGCATCCTCGATTGTTGCGTCGGCCTAAAATTTGACATTACATATTCAGTAGTTGCAACATTGCAAAAAAAATTGACGCTATACTTGCAACATATGCAAATTAATATAGTGTGCAGACTATCTCTACTTTGCTGCATAACTTAGAGCCACTACAACAGTTATCTAACGCAGAGCTAGACTCTTGGATAACAGAATCCAATTTACAAGATGCAGAACAAATTCAACTAAGCGACTCAAATTATGCTATTATTGATGATGACAGTGTAACTGAAGTACCCACTACTGTGAAACTAAAAAGAACAGAAGTTATATCAGCTTTTAATATTTGTTTGCAATGGGCGAAAGAAATCGATACTGCTTTAGAAGATGTTATGGTTCTACAAAGGCTTAGAAGTGATGCTCAAAGCAAACAAAAATTTCGATTTTTTTTCATTCCTCTGAAAATTAATAATATGTATTTAAATGTACAAATATGTAATACAAATGTATTATATCATTAATTTTATCCATAAATAATAATAAATTTCACATATAGTTTATAAGGGAAAAAGCACAATTAGAATCATATGTATAAATGAATATTCCCAAAATAAATTCAGTTAATATAAAATACTACATGTGCACGGTATTACATTTTGATATTCTTTTGTTTTGTTTCATTTTTTAATTTTTTCATTTGATTCAAAATACATTAGTTATGCTGGCCGATGGCAAGCCTAGTGTAGATGAGAATAAAAAAACTAAAAATAGAAATGTGTGTATGTTATAAAAGTAAACTCATGGATTGTTATGTTTTTGTTTATAGATTTTTGGTTTGTATGTTTAATATTCAAACAATTCTCGTTTGATTAATTGAATTTTAAACATATAGATCTTGGGTTTGTATTCAGAAGTTGGGAAAATCCACTGATGAGCTAAGTAAGCGTTAGCGAAATAGTACTATATGGCTATGCTTTCCTCCTCAATTATTGAGTTACTGTTGTAATAAAATGCTTTATGATATTTTTCATACTGTATGCGAATATCATAAAGTATGTAATAATAAATTTCACATATAGTTTATAAGGAAAAAAGCACAATTAGAATCATATGTATATATCTATATATATAAATTAATAAATATTATATTAATATTTACTTATACCTCGGCCAAATATTACAATTTAAAAAAAAATCTTTTGCGTTTGTAAAAGTTTTGTTTTCGTAATTCTTCTATGTTCAATTATACCCTTTTAACTTACAAATCACATACAAAATTCTTTTAATTTTTTATTTAAAATAGATCATTTTGTTTCCCATCGCATTATAAACTATTTATCTCAAAGATGTTTTAACAACGCCTAAAGGTATGCTGAGTTATTGTTACACTTCAACAATAACCACAATATCGTGGCTGTTGTCTTCACTAAACAGTTAATAAACGATCCCAAAAAATCAAGTAAAAAATTACTTGGCACTTGCAACAACCTCAAAACTTGCAGCTATCCCGATGTTAAATGATACCACGAAGCGAGTAGTTAACGCGTTGACTATACAACCAGAAAGGGATGGATTCAAAAGCAATTCCAATAGAGTACCCTCTTCCGTCGTTATTTGAGCAATGAAAATATCTTCGTCGAGGAAGCGTAAATAAAATAGTTCTTGTTTATCTGCAAATAAATCCGCCTACTTAATACCAGACACTATTCTTTAAAAAACAAAGAAAACGCACAAAAGCAGTTGCCACCACCATTTATCTCTTCCTAAAAAACACAATGTTATCAATTTAGTAGGCAGCTTAATTGAACGAATATTAGACTAGGTTGAAATGACAGCGCTTCTTGTGAGGTGGCTCATTTTCAGGTTCCTTATGATACAATGGGAGCAACCGAAGAGTGGACCAGACTCATTCTACAGGCTTTGCTGCCTCACTAAACCATCTTTTGCTGAGATCAAACTGCTCTCCTCCAAATCTGACAGTGCATCCGACACCACCAGGGTATAGGAGTTTCCTTAAACACACCTGCTAACGTCAAATTGTTAATTATGTTCGCCAAACTAAAGCTTTTTTTTAATCATCGTCAATTAACTTCTAACATAACAATTGTGAATCTGCCAGAGCTGAATAATAATGAATTAATAATGGAACTCATTTATGTCCCACAATAGCAGCTGCATTGTAGACCGTAATGTTAAACAAAATCGTGGTTTGTCAATTTCTCTTTGGAATTGGGCATTTCACAAACAGCATTACATGAAATTTACAAAATTTTTATTTGTTGGAAGGTTTTTAAGTTCAATAAAAACGCGAACTCACGCCTACCAACCATCAAGAACGTCCTGCCCCGTAGTCGACGTCAACAAGAATTATTGTCGAAAAGACTGTTTACTGCGCTTTCTAGGAGCACTGTACCTTACATTTCGAAAATGAGGCTGGATCACTTGTTACGATAAATGAATTGCAGTGAAAAGTTTCCTGACCGTGTGATCAGGTGATCTGGTCTTGTCTTCAACAAGCACCATTTGGCTACATTTAAGGAATATTTCACTACTTGTACTGCGCTCGAATTCATAACTATTGTTACAGGTCCAGTGTTACCATATGTAAAGATTTATCTTGTATTTGAAGTTTTTGAGATTCAAAGATTTTTTAGATTAATAAAAGATAAAAGTATTTCTCAATCAGCGAAATTCTGCCCAATGTCAGTGATTGAAATAATAAAAAAGCATCTGTGTGCCAGCTTCTTTTTGGCAAGTCGTGCGATTTGGAAAAGTGTATGAACATTTTTATAAAATGATAATTTTCATGCGATTTTAGCCAAAGATCTGAGAATTTTTGTTAGCAACCCCATTTTGAAGCGATTTTTCAAAGTCGATCAGACTGGACTATCATTGCCCTGTGAATGAATAGTTCGATTGTGTACAGTGTTACCAAAGTTAAACGAATTTTTCCCACAGCAATATCAATATGAACAAAATGAGAATCTAATTAGATATGTAGAAATTAAACAAACTTTGAAAAAAATCTGATAAAAATGGCACAAAGTTGAAGAATTAAAAGAACAAACAATAAAAAGTTGAATATACGAGTATAAAAAACTATGTATATTTTTCCTGTAGTGGTTTTTGCATTGTAAAAACGAAATAATGGAAGACATTAAATTTAAAATACAAAATAATATAAGCTTAAATAAACTATAAAAAACTTCTAAATGTTTGTAAAGTATGTCAACAAATATTTTAACTGAATTTGATTTAAATAAAATCGTATAAAAAAAGAATTTGTAATGTTAAAATAGGATTTTTTTTGTTCGATATAAAGATTTTTGAAAAAAAAATTGACAACACTGCAAAGCGCAGCTCCACTGCACCTTACAAAGACAGTCATTGTTGAGAGGCCAACACGAATAGGCTAACTATTTCACATTGGATTTCGGCAAGATCGATGTGTTTTTTTCAATACAACTTATTAAAATTAACTACGCAACCGAGTGAACCTAAGATTTGGACTTTTCCCACAATATTTTCATATTCTATTTTTTACGTTCTCAATTTCTTTAAATAAATAAATCATAGTGTAATCTGTGGTGAAATGCAGATATGAAAATCTCTAATGATTTCAAGTCATACGCTTATTTTTTGATTGTCGAGTTTTCTTTTTTATTACAAAATTAAGAAATTAATGCAATTAAATAAATAAAAGGTTTTCCAAGCAAAGTTGAACTATTTTTAATATCGCTAATTAAAACAAAAGCAAAAATTAAATGCACTAAAAAATACAATTATTTTTTAGTATTTTTTTCTCCTTTTTTTCTGATTACAAACAACCGTATAACGGCATTTTAAGTTGGAGAGATTAAAATAATTTTTTATTCGGGTGAGAAAAAAACCAGCAGCACGTAAAGAAATAAAAAAAATTATATTACATTTTAATGACTTCTGGCGAAAGAAATAAAATAATTAATTATTTTAAAATGATAAACAGCATTAAATGAGAAAATTGTAAAATAATTAAATATCTTTTACAAACGGTGTAATACAACACTTGCATAGATTTGGGAGTTGAAATAATTTATATGCTTCCAACAGTGATGCCAACTTTATGAAATGAGGAGGAAATAGTAATTTATTTTGAGAAAGCATTAAAAGGAATGATTCATAATTGGTTAAGA
The DNA here is from genome assembly GCA_963924685.1 of Dexiosoma caninum. Classification (NCBI taxonomy): domain Eukaryota; kingdom Metazoa; phylum Arthropoda; class Insecta; order Diptera; family Tachinidae; genus Dexiosoma; species Dexiosoma caninum. Next base: position 24,702,758 of record OZ004729.1, on the reverse strand, counting down.
AAAAAGACTGCAAGTCTTCTAAACTAAACCCTTTTAAATAATTTAAACCAAAGGCGTTATTAGAATACTTCAATTTAAAGAAAATCGAACAATTAACAAACAATTATTTATAGTGGGCAATAGATCGGAAATGTCGAAAATTTTGAGCTCAAAAATTTTCTATCAACGATGGATGGATATGGCAATTGTTTTTTTAAGACAGTGTAATCTCGATATTGTGCGCACTTGGAAATTCGGACACCGCGGTAATTCGCACACTTAATTTTTCCTCCATTATAGACTCTGTAATTATTTTGCTCCTCTATAATCCGGACATTCAAGCAGGGAAACACGCTTTTCTATCATAAAAGGCTACATATTTCAAACAGAAACGATCAGCTCTCACATATCTTTCTTAAATTTACCTATACTATTCTGCTCGAATGTCGGCAAATGCATATCTTATGTTAAGCTATATACACACGATTGTCAAATTTTAAAATATTGTAGGGTATGGCAAAATTATGGCAATGCACTCACAATGAAAAATTGTCAGCGAAGTGGAAATTATTGTCTGTTCACACGGTTGTCAGATTATTATATGGCAAAAGTTGCCAAATCCAATGTTTAACATTGTATCTTAATATTTATGGGCAGCGTTGCCAACACAAATATTTATCTGTCAATGCTGTTATTGCACGGCGCACTAAATTAAACACATGTGACACTAACAAATGACTGTAAAATGTGGGGCAATAACGTGTCAATGGAAATGAAGGGTGTTCTCACGACTGTCAGATTTGTGACAGTATTACTGTCATACAATGCACGGACAATACATTTTGTGACAATGTTGCCACAGAAAAATTATGACTTCACACGGTTGTTGAATATTTTATGGCAATTTTTGTGTCAATATTTTACTATATGATAATCGTGTGTACATACCTTTAGTTTTTAGACACCTTTTCAATATTGCATTATAAACACAACACATACCAGTTTTCAGCAGCTAATAATTTTTATTCCGGATTGGGACTTACCTGGAATAAGAAAAAAAATTAGAAAAAGTTTAATTTAGCATAGACATTATTCTTAACTGATTTATTTCGTATATAGTAATACGAGTATTAAGCCCTTCAGGCCAAAAATAATGCATTACAAAGTAAAAATTTAATTCTAAGTAGGTACAATATATAAAAACAATCGTCCACATACATATATCGTGCAAATAGATAATCAACTCATAATTTCAATACCTTTCAAGGGCTCCACAGCCACAAAAGATTAAATTACATTTAAATATGAAGAACTAAGAAAGTAGCCGGGAATGGTAAGACAGCAGCTGCGTTACCATTTTTCAAGTTTTCCCTTATTTTTCAAGGCTTTTGATATGCCGAAGTTTTTAGCTTCAATTATTATTTGATATTGCCATGTAATGTAAACGATATTTTTCATAAGTTTTCACTCCTTATTACTGCAACAGTGTTAAATGTGTCTATTCCCTATTTAATACAACTGTGCCGTATTAATGACTGTGACGTATTAATTATGCCTGTTTATTTTGTAAAAACTTTTCATTTTTAAAAAAGCATGGATAAATATTTAAAGAGAAAAGGTAAGGATAATGGAATCTTTTTAGTTTTTGGTTTTAATAGTTTTAAGCAGCACTGCAAATAGAGCAAATAGCTTGGTATATGCTACAAACATATCCGAGCCTCCAACAAAAGCTAAAAAAAATAATTGGGATTTGCGCAAAATCGTGGGAATAATAAGTTTGTTGTTGTTGTTCACCTTTTTCTCTTTGTCTTTGTTATCTTATTTTGAATAAAAACGAATTCAAAATATATATTTTTGTGCTTTTTTTCATTATATTTTTAATTTTTTTTGGAAAAAAGATTTTTGTTGCAAAATTAAGTTTTTTTTTTAAATAAAAAGTTTTTTTTTTAAATAAAAAGTTTTTCTTAAAAAATATATGGTAACGCTGGACAGCAGAAAAAGATGGTAAAACCAAACAATATAAAATTGGTCAATTGAATCAATCACTGGAAAGATCTAAATAACTTGAGGTGAAAAACATTATTTCTGTGGGAGAAAATACGCAACTCATATGGGAGATAGTTCCAATAACGCCCCACTCTTACAACAAACGGGCTCTGAAATACAGAACATCTAATCTTCGGTATAAGAAGTTGTTTATTTCTAGTAGAACACAGAAGTCGAAGATTATGTTAAGGCTAACCTACCAGGCGTCAACAAAGTCACGATCCGATGTGAACAAAAGAAAAATGTCTTTCGCAAATAACAATGGTTTCCATACGATGGAACCAACAATATTAGGCAGTTTATTAATGTAAAGTAAGAATAACAATGAATCCAAAACAGACTGATTAACATTGGCTGACTAATAAACAAGGTTCATTTTACATGAGTGCGCCAAACCGCGCCTTGGGGATCCGTATTTGTGAGTGTGTGTGCAGTGTTATATAATACATAATTTTATGCTCAATAAAATCGAAGTTAGCAACTACATAAGTCCAGGAACTTAAAGCCATTATTACAAATTGGCGCTAAATTAGATGTTAGTTAAAGGTCGCTTAAGCAACTGTGACAGTTAACAAATTATGCTGTATTACTTGGCTGTAAAAAAAAGTAATCTTGTTCAAAATATGTCTATATCAGAGCAATTACCGACTAAAGTGGAATTCCTACAAGCGCACCCTGTTGAATTGAGAAAATCGCTAAATTAAAATTAAATATTCTTAGTTTGACCGATTTCAAAGAACTTTTGTTCGGTTGTAAGAAACTCCGCTTAACCGAAAAACCATTTAATTGAAATATAATTTTTCGGCGATGATATGATTTGTAACGGACTCTTCTTTAAATTTTTTATTGACAATCTCGCATAGGCAAAACAAATTTCACTTCACTTTAAGTGTAACGGGTATATAAGCGCTCCGTGTCCGGCCACTCTTTGCGCAGTCGGTGTCGGACTACCGGGGAATCGGCGACGGAGTTCGTGCTGCGCCAACACCACAGACGAATTGTTACGCAAAAAAATAGACAATATTAATCCGCGTTCTTTGGGAGTGTATCGCTCCATGGCTTGTTGACTTGTATTCTACATCTGTCTAGTTCACAAATGTCAAAAAAGATTTGACATTGGCCGCCATTTGCAAAAATAAGAGCATCTTCCAATAGGGTAATTTCTTTTGGCCCACCTTGATAAGTGTGTCTTTCCGTGTGTAATTTCTTCGATATTCATTTCTGAAAAGAAATTTATATATTTTGAGAAATGTGATGAATATAGAAGTTTATTGAGCCATGTACGTCTGTCAGTCTGACTGTGTTGAAATCAACTTTCCCGTCAAACTAAACATCACACAGAACTCATTTTAGTGTCAATCGATCAGTAGTAGGCATAAATCGATTGCTATTTAAATTTAGTCAAAGCAGTTTAATAGTTTCCGAGCTACAGCCGAAGAAACATGACCACCTCGTTTTTTTTATTTGAAATTTTAGTACAAAAACTTTCATGACTTCAAAACGGTTGGATCGATTTCGATGAAATTTAGTCCGTGTATATAACTAGGTAGAGTGCTTACTTTTAATACCAATTTGATGTACCAATTTGGTTTACACGTTGAGTTGGCTATTTCAAGTTATATAATGAGCTGAAGAGCTGTTCGAAATGAGTAGATCCAAAAATTAGATGAAAATCCAATACTACTAAATGACTTGGGGGAAATTCTGACGAATATGGCATATAAGGTGTAGTGAAGAGTATCTAAGATTCGGTACTGCCGAATATAGCACTCTTACATGTTTTCTATATTTTCAAAAAAACTTTAAAAAAACTGAAATTTAAAATTTATAAAATATGGCAACTTATGGACTTACAGGTAGGCTAGGTGAGCTTCCCTTAACTTTTCGCTTACTTTTAGGTTAAAATGAACTTGTAATAATGAAAAAGTGTTTATCCGTTGGAAAAAATCCTACCAAGTATTAAAAATGGTTTTTAATCGGTTTTTTTAAGATAAATTTCACCAATTGAACCATATTGTGTCGTCCATGATGGTTAATTAAACACAGAATAATCGATATCTGACTAATCGGCTGTTACAGTAAGTTGCAATTATTGAATTTCAATACCCAAACATTTCCTTTAATTCAATTATAGAAAAATTACAGCTAAGTCAAATTTAATTATAACATTTTTGTGGTGGCATGCCATTTGTTGTATTAAACGAAAAACTTTTGCTTTATTTGTGTAACGTGCTAAAAAGCTTACAACCACATTTAATTTCAAATTGATTTTATTTCCCTTCTATAAACACTGAAACTTAAGTTTTCTTCGTTCAAAGAAAACTACACGATTTTTATCTCTTGTAACAATTTTCGTTTGTTGGCACCAATCTCAAGAGAGTGTTTGTTCTATTAAATGTTGTTTTGTGTTGTTTTTTGTTTTTATTGAAATTGCCTCTATAAAATTGCGGCTTAACATTGTGGACATTATAATCTTTATGCTGAAATCTTATAAAATCTGCTAATAATACAATTAAGCCATCACATCACATCAGGATGCTTTATATGGCCACAATGTAATGCAGGGTAAAAAAAACTGCATTACAGCAATAATATAAAGCGCTCCACGAAACAAGTAAAAAAGAACCAACAATAAACGGCAAAAAAAAAATACCAAAGCACAAAGCACAGTGAGACAGGCATTTTGCACGAAGCTGGTTGTGGTAAATGGTTTCAATGAAAATTTGGAAACCTTGAAACTTTAGAAAGTTACAGACGTCAAGCTAAATCTCCAGTTTAGCTTCCCCTTACCCAAGCTACTGTTCTCAATTGAAACTGCAATTCTAATGCAGACTACAGACGATGCAACATGTTTATGCAACAAAACTTTCCTCGTTGCATAAACATGTGGCATCGCCTGTAGCCCACATAAGCAACATTGTCCGCCAAAAAGGGGTGTTCGTTTTAAGGAGGTGTCCGTTGTGGGTAGATTGTATTATTTTGTATAAAAAAAATCAGATTTTTTAAGACGAAGGTAAATTTCAAAATGTATTGTCGATTTTCCACAACTCGGGTGTGGATATATTCTCTTTGCGTATAACGGATGTGCTAATTCTATCGAACTCATTTAAAGGCACTACCTTATAGGTAGTGCATGAATTAAAGTACGTCTAGCTATTGAACCCGTAGCTGAAGCTGCGGGTTGAAGTGAAGGTACACAAGAGCACTACGGTTGTATATAAAGTCACACAAGGTGTTTTCATACGAAATGTTCCACTGTGCTATAGTTTGTGCGACTATTTAGAAAAGAAGAAAAATAAAATAAACTGCAAGGTACAATTTTTTTACGCGATTTAATTTTTTTTTTGTCCGTGACATTTTTACTTTTTTTAAACAACGCACTTCTCCTAAGTCACATTCATCCAACATTCAATGAATGGCTTTTATTTATTTATTTCTTTATTTTGTTGCTCTAAACAAACAAAACATCGTTACAATGAACAAAACAAGCCGTCATGACAACCACGAAATCATACAGCAAACAAAATAACAAAAATTATCATCATGAATGACTGCGCTACACGGCAACAACATGGACAAAATTACAGACTCCATCAAATAATTTATTTTTTTTTTAGATTACTTTTCTACAAATTTTCCGATTTTCCTCTCAAGATTGCACGAGCAGCATTGCCGTTGCTGGAAAAGACAAAAGGTTGATTTTATTTATTTTAAAAGAAAGTTAATTACTTTTACACCACAGCATTACAAACAATAGACGGTTGTTTTTTGCTTCTTTCTATTACTCGCGTTTTTTTTCTTCTCTCGCTGCCATTAAAACTGTTTCTTTTGTAATCAAATTTTATTCAGCCATAATGAAACCGATGAATTTTCGATTTATTTTTTTGCATGAATTAGTTTGTTTTTCTTGGAAAATTGTATTTAAATTTTATAGTTTTTCATTGTTTACTTATACAGCACAATATCCGCGGGCTTTTATAAAAGCTAACAAACATTTTTAATAGTTTTCGAGAAGATATAAAAACGATCTTCTAATTACACAAATTAGTATCGATGAAAATAATAAAAGTAACTTAATAAATTATTTCGTTTTGTTTGGTCGGGTGGGAATGTATAACAGCACAGCTTTGGAAAATCCCTCTAAACCTCTAAAATTGTATATATGGAACTACAGTTTTCATAATTCTATTAATAATAATAGTCGTGCAAAAATATTTATTAGCAAATTACCAAAAAAAAGGGAGCCAACTTCACCGCTTATAAGTTCGAAATTCCAAAAAGTGCCAAAAAATATTTAAGTTTTTATTAATGTTAGTAAATACATACATACATATGTATTCCAATTTCTTATCACTTATACATATTTATGTTTTCAGTGGTTTTTTCTTGCTTTCTGCAACCCACTTTCCGTGCTTAAATCCCTTATTCCTACAGCTCAGCATTGACGCCGCGTTACAATTATGATTTGTTCCATATGGGCATTTCGACAGAAAGGTCTACCGGTATCGAAAATTAATATATTCAGGTATGTGATGGAAATCGATCGATTTGAAAAGTAAATCGTCTTTTGAAATCGACAGTAGTGTGATGAATTTCGATCCATTGCATATTCCATATTTGTTTCGTTTCCACATATCTTCACTAAATACAACTGTATAAAATCTAATAAAACAAGTGTAAAATATGTAAACATATGTATGTGTATGCGAGTGACGTTTGTAAAATATTTAAACAAAATAACAAAATAAAGTTTGTATCAACATATTTGATCATTTTTATTTATAAAATGCCTTTTTTTGCTGTGGTTTCGCTAATTCTCTTGGAAGAAAATAATAAGATGAATAGCGAAAATGTTCTTAGAAAACGTTTAAGAGATAAATCGGATCCCTTAAATTTGCCAGATGAAATGTGGGTATTTAAATTTTTAAATTTCACTTCTATATTAACTAGTATTTATTTAAATAGATTTGTTGAATATTTTCGTTTAAATAAGGACGGATTTATAATCATTTTTTAATTATTTTTTTACTTTTTTTGTATATTTCAAGTAAAATTAAACGATTTGAAAACGAATTTAAACTGACATTATCGAAATGCGTCACATGATAAAAACGTCTTTTTTTCAATGAAACAAGATAGAAAATGAAATCGTCGCAACAAATCGTCACATACAAATTCATCACACTATTTTTCGATTTCAAAACGTTTTAACGCCGAAAACGATGTTCATCACATACTTGATTATTCAATAGAATGTTAGAAAAAAAATCATTTGTTTATCGATTTCCATCACATACCTGAATGTTAAAATTTTAAGAAAAATTTATGTGTTTGTTTTAATTTTTATAAAAATATAAAATATAAAAAAATTTAGGGTAAAAACTGGGCGTAGAGAAAATAACGATTTTTTTTTCAAACGTCGGGTATTTAAAAAATTTTATCTGAAATCACTGTATTTAAATATGAGAAACATCAATAGAAAGTCATCTTATTCTAATTTAGTAAAGAAAAAAATTACTTTCCCAGATTTTTTAAGATTTCTAAGTTTTCTACATGAAATCGAAAACGAGTTCTAAATTTTGTTCCGTTCGTGATGTCATGTTTGTTGCTTATAAATCAGAAACAAGAGATCGATAGAAGCTATCGATATATATAGCACAATACGAGTACATAGAAAAGAAAAAAAATTAAGATTTCTTTATTTTACACCACTTCAAAAACGAGCGAGTGTCTCGTTCTAGATCCTGGATATAAATAAATTCTGTTGGTATGAGAGCAAGTTACATAATTATTTTTCCTTAAACAAGAATCAAATAACATCACTTCTATTCGGGAAATAAACAAAGAAAAATAATGCAAAGAAATCTTTAAAATTTTCTTAACCAAAAAAAAAACAAGTTAATTCAAAAACAATAACAATTGTCAAGCGCAAGCAATAATTGCCATTTGAAATTCCAAACAAAATTTGCATAAAAACGTCTGTATTTGTATGTATGTGTGTAATGTGTATGTATTTGAGGGATGCTGTTGGTGTTGGCGTGAATAAAATACAACATGAACAACAAAAAAAACCAACATAATAATGTTAAATAGTGAAAGTTCAATTGTGACTGACTGACTGACTGACTGCTAAGTAGTTTTATTTTTTCTTTTTTTTTATTTAAGAAAAAAGAAGAAATTTCAGAAAAAAGTTTTCAGTTGCATCTTCTTGTTAAATATGCACATATTTTTTGTTGCTGCTGGCGCCGCTGCTGCTAAAATGCTTAAAGGTACCACAAATGTACCGCACAAACAACCAGCACCAAAGTTCAAACGCTCCACAAACACAAAGTAAAACAAAAGACACTATATAAATCATGTCTCTTAATCGGTTTTTTTCTATTCATCTCCGTTTTTTTTTTATTTTTGTTTTTTTTTCGCTCTTGAACATTTGTCATTGTAATGAAAGTGCAAGTCGTTTGAAGAGTGTGTGATTTTCTCATTAAATGTAATATGGTAATTATTACAACACCAACGGACTCAACCAACTCCACTAATAATTATCAAAGAACTGAACAAACAAATAAACGAGCAGTTAAACAACTGCAAACCAACAACAAATGAACAAACATGATATTTTAGTTATGCTTTAAAAATTTGCATTAAAATTAGACAAGACATTGAAATTGTTATTATGGAAAATGAAATAATAAAATAATGGTCACGTTTGCGCACAACATTTCTGGTCAACTACGAGTATTTGCACTTCTAACAGTGCACAGTGGTCCTTCTCGAAAATAAATAGAAATAGACAGAAAATGATTTAGGGCCATTATTACAACTAAGCAATAAAGTTACCGATAGCTAAAATTAACTTTAGGTAAAATGAATAATAAAGTGACCTTTAACTTGTTTTCATTATTATAACTGTTCGATAAAATAAAATTAATATTTTTAAAAATATGGCAGTACCAGAGTAAATACCGACTACTTTTGACAAACAAAAAAAGCTACTGGCAACGACAATGTTTTATTTTATTCTTTATTTAAAAATTAATTTGTATACATTTATACTTTACATATGGCAACATATATTTAAAGTGCATAAAATATGGCAGCTTCAAATGCTTTAGTCCACTTTAAAAGTTACAGGTAGGATGAACTTTCCGTTAGCTTATCGATCACATTAGGTTAAATTCAACTTGTAATAACGAAAAACTAATTATTTGTCCGACAGCATCCCAACTTTAGCTATCGGCAAGTTATAGTAATGGGCCTTAGTGTGAAACTTCACACGCGAATAATGATTGAAAGAAAAAAAATGGAGGATATTGAGAACGCTTTTCAGATATGAATTGCAAATCAAATAGCGGTTTTTTTTAAATATATATTTTAAAATTTTTTACATGTAAAATAATATAAAAAAGTCACACTTATTACGAGGAATTAGCTCGTGTGATGAATGACCTCACGTCTCTGTTATGTGGTATTCACAATATCAAAGCTGATCCTGTTTAAGAAAGGTTTTCAAAATATTAAAGTAAAGTGTGTCACCATCACAATTGCTTGATTTTAACTTGACATATCGCCAGATGCTCAAACAGCTGTTGGAAAGCAAAATAATATGTTTGTATATTAAAAAAAAATTAAAAAATTAAATTATTAAAATGTCGGTATATTATTTGAAATATACAATATGCGGTAAATAAATGTTGACTGTTTTTTTTTAAACAATAAAAGAATGAAGAATATATGAGAACATATTATAATCACACTGCCTATAACTTTTTTTTTTCTTCTAAAAGAACACATTTTAAACCTCAACCAAACGCCAAAATAAAAGCAGGAACACACACGCATATGTGTATGTGATGGAAATCGATTTTGTTGTACAAACTTTTTGAAATCGACTAAACTTGTGATATGGCAATATGCGCCGATTTAATGTATCGATTTCATATTCCATTTTGTTCCATTAAAAATATGAGTTTTTACCATATATACATATCGAGCCTTTGGTGCAATACCGTAGTAATTAAAAAAATTGTGAACTGAGAAAAATGCATTTGAAGTTCTGAGCCATCTTTTTGATAGTATTTTCGTTTACTAAAGTTATTTTTTACAAGTTTTTAAATAAAGAAGCATGTTTTGTAATGATTTCTGTTTGTAAATGTCTTGTCATAAAGGAAATATTTATTTCATTATTGCAAATAAATATTGTTGAAATAGCTGGAGGCAATGAATATATTTATAGCTGTAGAACCATAATCTTTTTTCCTTTAGATATATATTTCCCCAAAGATCATTTCTGCATACCCAGCTCAAAAATTAAAATTTTGAGGTACAAAATTGAGCATCGATATGTAGATTAGCATGTCCCAAAAAACAATTTTTTTTGGCGTCAAGTATAATTTGAAAGCTTATAGAGTCAAGTATTTTTGAGATTTTTCAATAATTATAAATTTTAAAAATGATATAACTCATGAACGGAAAGAGCATATTCAAAAATTATTTTTTCCAATTTTTTTTTAGAATTAATTGGTCTTTTAAACTGCTTCATTAGTTTTTTTTTATTTTCATAGAAATTATAAAATTTATGGAAAAATTATAAGACACCGAAATGAGCAAGCCATTGCCGAAATTTATATTTTTTTCCACACAGAAATAAAGCTTACAAGTGAAGAAAATCACGGTTTTCGACAAACTTATAAAAAAAAAACACAGAGAAAGGCCGCCGGCAAACCCGATGTTTGGCAAAAATTCAACTTTGGCGATCTTAAAACCTTTTCCGAAAAATTTTAATCTCAAAAATATCTGACCCTATATGCTTTCAAATTATGCTTTTTATTTTTTATTTTTTATTTATTTAATTATATTTTATTTTTTTTTATTTAAGCACCCATGAAATTAAAATAAATTTTATTTTGTGACGTGTAAACGTGTTCTCTTCTAGCCTAATCTGCCGTGGTCTGAAATTTAGAGAATAAATCACGATGCCTATGGTTACTACCTTCAGGCTGTGAAAGAGCAGAATTAAAATATCAATACTTTAGCCTTTTTAATATAAATACTTATGTAGTGAGGATTTAAGGCCTACCTTCGTCATACATATTCTTCTTCTGGAAAAACTGGAAATTTCAAATTCGGTAGATGCATGCGCGCCATGTAAATATTAAGATAATGAAATATTTCTTGATTAAAAAAAATTATCATACAAATTAGAAATTAATTAGATAATTAATTTATCTGTTAGTTTTGATTCCATAAATTTGCAAGCCCTTAACAGCCGAAATATTTATCTTTATTATTATTTATTGTCGTTGTCGTAAGGAAAACTGTAAAATTTTGCAACATGTGCCATATGTTTTATATTGGCTTGTCGTAAATATGCCTACGACAGCAACACTCTTAATAAGGCCCATTAGTTTTTAGTAAATAAATGCGCTGGTTGACGGTTGATTTGGTTTCAATAGAGAAGTGAAAAAATCGCTTCACTTTCAATTTGGCATGCATCGAATTGTTAAAAACTAAATGAATAAAAAAAAACCAATGTCAAAGCCAGTACCTTTGTAGGCTCTTTCTTCTCAAACACCAACCAGACGGCCAGTAGACAATACAGAATAATTAAATTTTCCAACAACATTCTCCTTCTTAATTAAATTCATTATTATGATAATGAATTCAATTTTAATTATCCAAAAGAAAAATGCTGGCCTTGTTAGTGAATTGTTTTCTCATTTGGTTTATAAGTGAGCTGGCTGGCCCGCTCATTATTTATTATGTGAAAGATTTGGTTAATTCTTTTTGGGAAGTTTTTTTTTCCTGACATTTTCCAATTTATTTTAACTTTATTTATAATTAGATGTAACGAACCATTCACGGCTTACGTAATTTCGTATGCCATGATAAAGGGTTTGAATTTACAAAAATTTGCATGAAAGTGCCTGCATGAGTGAAAGTATTACGAATTAGTTTTGTCAATAAAAAAGTGTTTCTTTTCCTTTTCATTTCTGTAATAGAATACATTGGCCAAGATTTTTAGGTTTCTGGTATTCACATATATTTTTTTCGTATCGGTCAAGGCTAAAATGTAGGATTGTCAATTAATTTAGGGGGAAGAGAAAGGGAAAAACAAAATTTCGCAAACACGATTCGCTATTTTAGGATTTACAAATGATTCTGGAAATTAAAAAATAAAAAGAAGAAAATATCCCAATGGGCATGCAAAGGGAAACTCTGATGTTTAGTTAACGATACAGTGCGCTTCAAAATGATAAGGTTGCTCACGTTTGATCACTATGATTTTGTGGCTTCAATTACCGCTAGGAAGTCGTTATGTGTTTCCTTAAAAATTCCGAGATTTTATTAAAAATAAAAATTGATACGTGAAGATTTTTGAAAAAAATTTTTTTTAATTCTTAGACTTCATAGACATCACACTGAAATACTTGTATTAACCTGGTTCTTATGTAATAAATCTCAGTTTTTGAGACTCATTCGTCAGCAAAGTGAAATAAAATATAATAAAATAGAGACAAATTTTAACTTTTTCACGCCACAAGGACATCTCTCATATTGATGATTGTTAATTAAACTGAGTAATTAAATTAAATTTATTGACGCATTTATTTTAGTCGGGCAATTTCTGAGCAGTAGATATGGTAAAAGTTGCATATCGCCCATTTTGGTACATCAGCTATTTATTGCAATTTTCACATTTTTTGCGATTGCCCTGCACTCGGCAGACAGAAGACACTGTTGTGGAACACCAGACCACAAATAATGCTTAGATTCCTTAAGAAGATTAGGATTGCGTTCAAATATGATGGGTTTTGCATAATAGAGTTTGTTTGGTCGCAGTGCTTTCTGGGCCAGCTATAATATTAATAATACGAGCGTTGTTTGATAACTCCGTAAGTTTTTCCATTTTCCTCGCAGTAACTTTAAATGCAACACTGCTGTCGTCAACATACATTTATTAATAGACTACTGACCAATTTTGAGCAAGCTACGTCATTTAGTTTGTGTCTTGACAGCCTTTAAAACCAGATAACCTGGTAAATTTTAACAAAAATTAAAAAAAATGAATTTCGTTAGTGATGTTGAACGACGAGACGGACGAGTTTTTACACCGCTATATAACCGTAGATGACACATGGATGCATCACAATACCTCAGAGACCAACGAACAATCAAAACAGTGGGTTTCACCGGCTAAACGTGCAGCAAAGAAGACCAAGGTTGGGTTGTTAGTCAAAAGGGTCATTGTTCATCATTCACATAGATTATTCACAACTTTCAGACTGATTCGAAATTGATTTAAAGCGAAAAGAAGTGATGTCCCATCAAGGCAATGCAGAAGTGCACACGTGTGTAGTCAGTATTTCAAAAATCCAGCATATTATACACATTTAGCTCCTGTGACTGTTTTCTTCTTCCAAACCTGAAGAAATGGTTGGGTGGTAAGAGATTTGTGTCCAAACGCCTATTTTGAGGGCCTTGCAAAAACATTTTATTTGGAAGGAATAAAAAAAATTGGAAGAACGCTGTACTAAATGTACTGATCTAACAGTAGATTGTGTTGAAAAATAAAACAGCTATTTGCCGAAAAGAAAATGTTTTTTTTTTCAAATAGTCATGCAATTATTGGCCGAACAGCACGTACTATGTGCAATGGACTGCCCGCAGAGGTCTTTCCTGTCACTTTTGACGTGGGAAAATTCAAATCGAATGTCAATAAACACTACTCCCTCTATACTTTCTCGCAATACCTTATTTCCTAGTTCCGGCACAGTACACCGCATGTATAGGGCTTATACCCTGAATGCCGGCCCAAGAAAAAAAAAACAGCCCTTGTAATTAAATTTTCAAAATCCTAACTGCTAGAAAGCATAATGAAATATTATAAAAATGCCATTTTTGTGGAAAATAATTTATTTTAGGGAATCTTTTGCTGCCCACAAAAACCTTCTTCCATTGCCATGCATCGCCTTAACAAAAGTTTTCACAAGTCTTAATTTAATATTCAATGGTGGAAGAAGTATTTGTATAATTAATTATAATTAATTACAAAAGCATTTAGTTTTACAAATATTTATTCGCAGCCGCTTGTCGCCATTGACTTGCCAAACATCACAAGATATCTGAGGCCAATCGAGAAAAATAACAACCGTTTACTAATGAAGAAAGGCTGCTAACGCCAGTACTAGCTTTCAGATGTCATGTGGCGTGACTAGTGTTGACCAGTGTAATTAATAAAATAACTCTAGTAACTTAATAATTAATGCGCCTACTCAACACATTAAGCGCTTCAACTCTGCCTTAAAAATCAATAAAAGGCCAATAGTAGAGTTGTTAATCTCTTTGCCACCTGTGTCTCCCTTCGCTTCACAGTATACATTTTTCCAAAAATAATTTTACACAATTGTCTGGTAGATATTTGTACCTCTAACAAAACAAATTGACAAATAGTTGACCTTATCACTTTGCCGAGTTTTACATTTGAAACTTCTCTTTTATCATTTCGACTTTCTTTTATTTTGGGCTATAAAATTAATTAATTTCAAACTTCTTTGGGATAGTTCGATGAAAGCAATGCTTAATTTAAAATTTCTTCTTTTGTTTTTACTTTTTGAGAAACGTAGTCGTAAATTAAAAAAAAAACAACTAATTTCGTTTAGTCATTTGATAAACATTAAATACTTTTACTTTTGTTTTAAGGAAAAACTGCGATAAGAAGTATAAAAAAATTTTTATTTTCTAACTTTAAAATAATTAAAAACAGATAGATATGTACAGTAGCGAACATAAATAATGCAACGCTGGGCTATATGATCTTCAAGCAACGGTAAACACTGCTTGGCTTTGTGCACGTAGTACATGTGTGTATGTATGTATGTATGCATGTGGATGGACTAAGTTTCCTTCATACGCACCGTCAGTTGTCATTGCTTCATTCTAAGTCGTACGAAGGCACTCTGAACTACAACAGGGAAACCAATACGCTAATTTTCGAAATTGTCGAAAATCAGTATTAACTTTTTCAATCTCCATTTTGATCTATTTAACATTGTGAAAATGTTGGCGTTCGATTCTATTTCGTGGGTAACTTAGAATTTGTCGGCATTTGAGCAATTCTAAAAAAAATAATTTCTCGGCCGACAGTTTAGAATCGGTAAAAGTCTCAAAAATAATGAAGGTTATTACAGCAGAGGTTTTTCCAAGTTGGGGCTATTCAATATTGTTCGGCATCGCGAAACAATCTAGTGACATTGTTAAGTTTTCTTTGACCTCGCCCACAATGTGCATCCCAAAAAACTGTGACCATGATCTTGTTGTCTGGGACCGGCACTCAGGAGATGACTCCTACACATGCGAAGCATTGTGCTGGAACTATAGGAAAGGGATAGTAGGAGAAACGACAGGAGGTGAAGCTTAATTATTTATTTTTGCAGCTCTGCTTTCGCACGTTCTTTGTTTATAATCGTTGCAGTGCTGAAGCTTCGGTTCAGTAGCCATTTTTATTATTGTTTTACTTCACCGGTGCTACACAATACCGACGTAGGAGGGCGTTCTGATGCGATTGTGGATTGCTATCAGCTGAAGCCGGTATTGTTCAGTGACCAGTGACTATGCCTTCGCCACTGAAACCTTCCCACAACAACTGACACACAAACACACACTAATGCACATCAGCAAAATGCGAGATGTTCATTTTTATTTTAAAATTTTAGTCTGAAACTGGGGTTGAACCCAGGTCTGTTGTTGGTTTTGTAGTCAACGTGGAGACTACCATCCATCGTGCCATCGCCACCTTGGCCTCTTTTGGTGCACGTATACCCGCCGAAACCCACTGTTAAATGGGTCCTTGTTCTCTGGGGTATTGTGATGGATTCATATTTCGTCAACGGTTATATAACGGTGTAAAAACTCGTCCACACACGAAATTTACCCTTTTCCATTTTTTGTTCAAATTCACGAGGCTGTCAAATACAAACTAAATGACGCAGCTTGCTCAAAACTTGACAGCAGTCTATTAGTAAATGGTGGTTTGAGGCAGCAGTGTTGTATTTAAAGTTACTGCGAGGAAAATTCCAAAAGTCATAAAACAGCCCTCGTATATCTATATATGTATGTATATTTCGAAAGAAGGAACTGGTTAACTTTATGTATGAATTTTGAAAGAGGTGCATTTGTTTGTCTTCCCAACTGTATATTTAAAAATTATTGAGGCCTCTACATTTTTAATTTTAAATCGAAATGCTTTTTAAGTGAAAATGTTTTAAGATAAAATTTAATTTCTGTTTCCAATGCACAGTCTCCAACCATTAACATAAATCTCAAAAAAAAAAAAAAAAAAAAAAAAAAAAAAAACTTTAGTCTCTATTAAAATTAGTGCGGTACAAGTATTTAGTGAAAATGTAATTAACAGTGTCTTTACGCTACGCCTATTTAATGTAGTGAATTATTATTTTATTGTGGAAACAACTGGCACAATTTATGACAATTATTCATCTGCACTACGAAAATTCGCCATGCAGTCCGTCAAAGTACGATTTCATTTTGTGAACAATTTTGGAAATATTTTTGTAATTATTAGATGAAAACTTTTTATAAGAACAAGCGGGCCGCTTTTGTAGCGTTCACAATATGTCAGTACAGCCGCAACAAACAGTTATAGAATTAATTTTTAAATTTAAGGAAAAATAAATCAGATTTAGCGAGCTAAAAACAAGGAGCTCTAAACCCAAGCTAACACAGAGGAAACTATTACCCACTATTTTCAAAACCTTTTAGGGCGATTGGCAGACATAAGAATTAATTTTTGCAAGCATTACGACAAACTTGCAGTAGTTCATCAATTCGCTGCCGAAGCAGAGATTTAAAGAATAGAATTTTCAAACTTAATATCTTTTTTTAATTTTTTTTTTTGAACTATACAAACACTATGAAGCTCTTATAGCTTGTCTGTAGAAACACAGAGGATATAGGCGAGAATCGAACCCGCACCTCCATATTGATAAGACTAATGCTCATGCACTAGACTACTAGACGGAGGCATCTAATTCTATACACGACTGTGAGCCTTGTGAGCTAATTTTATCATCAACAAACAGCACAATGCGTCAATCAATAATATAATTTCTAAATACAGCCACAAAACTGATCCCAGATTTTGATGGAAAACCTGAGAATTTATGGTTCTTCATAGATTCCTTAAGTCTTGTGATTGTCTTGAATTGAATTTGATTAAAAATTCGCCGTATAATAATAAAACTTAGAAAGGAATTTAGAAGAAGTATACAATTACAGCCTTTTCATTTCATTCTTTCAATTAATATTTAAATTAAGTAATAAAAATCTCTCTTAATTAAAAGTAAAGCGAAATTAATAAGCACAACAATCTACAAGTTAAATTCAAATTCAAAGAAAGACTTGTTCAAAATAAAAACAACTGCAGTATTTTTATAAATTAATATACGATACGATATAATCGCTGAAAAAATTTTAAGTCGATTTAAGATCTTTTAATTCACATTGAAAAGCAAAAAAAAGGAAAAAGAATACAAAAATTATATAAATAAAAAACAGTCGCATTATTTATTCATTAACAGTATTTGAAGCAAAAAGCATCTTTATTTTTGCTTTGGTCTTGCTGCCATGAAAACTTCAAAAACAACAGTTTACGACAATTTAATGTCATTCACTGCGAATGCAGATTGTATGAGATTTTTAAAGATTTCAAAGTGATTAAAACTCAACCAAAAATTATTAACAACTTTCATTCAAAATAAAAATTGTGTTGCTAATGAAAAAAATAAAAAAACAAAAGTATTAAAACATACACCATTTTATATGCCATTGGCTTAATTATACAGCAGAAGAAACTTGAAAATTAATCAGACGAAATTAAGAAAGAAAGAAAAGTTTGTTGAACAAAGTAAATTTTATACGGTTTATAAAGAGTCGTCATGATTGTGGTGGCAATGTTCATGAACATGATTGCCATGCAACAACAACAATTATGATGCTGTCTATTTTGCTACCTGTATTTATGACCCGATACTAACTACACAGGTAATTTCAATACAAAATAAAACTATTAAGCACTTTATAAATAAAAAAAAAAATTTATGAATACGGCCAAGGCAAATTCATTAAGCCCTTATGACACGACATTTTTTCTGCATTGTTCAAATTATGGAGAAGAACCCAAATATATTGTAATGGAAAAATTAATCAGGTGCAAAGAGTACAACTATTTTAAAATAAATACAAAAACGTCAAATCGTCCTCTAGTGTTATCGATAAAAAAATAAATTAACTGTCAAAAAAAATTTAAAAATTTTCTACTTAAAATTAACGTTTCGAACTTACAATCTTTTGCGTTTTTTTAAAATGAAAATAAGGAGGCTACACTTAAAATATGTAAATATAATATTGTATTTGTTTCTTTCTGGCTTTGCTGTCTCCTTTTTTTCAATTCTATATTAACTTCGTTGTTCGTTTCGTTTCGTTGTTCTATCGCTACTACAGTGGAATGTGCTCTGGTAAAATCAGCGAACTAGTTCCCGAAACCCGTTCATTCCAGCGTACAACGCGTTCATCATTGAGGGAGCATCCATTTGTGGTCGATTTGGCGGCAAATCGCACCACTTATTGCAGAGAGAATTCATTTTGAGGCCGAACATCGTGTATGTGGAACAAACTCCCTGCAGAGGTATTTCCTGTGACTTTTGGCGTGGGAAAATTCAAATCAAATGTCCATAAACACTACTCCCTCTATCCTCCTTCCCATAACCTAATTTCCTAGTTCCAAGATAAAAAAAACTAAAGAGATATAAATGTAGTGTCATATTGCTATACCGTCAGCTGATCATTGTCAGGGGTCATCTCCTGACTGCTGGTCCACGATAAAAAAAATGTTTTTTTTCTAATCAGCTGAATGAATTTCTTACAATAACACACAAAATTATGACGGGTTGTTCATAGCAGTCATATTTTTCGTGTTATTTTGAAAATATGACTTTACGACTGCCTTGTGAATACCCCAATTGTATTTTTTTTTATCTTGGACCAGCACTCAGGAGACGATCCCTACACATGCAATGCATTGTGCCGGAGCTAGAGGAATAGTTTGAGAGATGACAGGAGGTGAAGCATCACTATCTTTAAACTCTGGTTTTTGCACGTTGTTTGTTCATAGCAGGGACGTATTAAATTTTTTGAAGCTTCGTTATTTTAGTAAATATTTTACTTCGCCGGTGCTACACAATACAAACGAAGGAGGGCGTTCCGATGTGCCTGGAGTCGAACACAGGATATTTTTGGTTTTGTAGGCAACGTGCTTCGGCCATACCCAGCCATTTTTGATGAAACCTGGCGGGCTATCAGAAATTAATATTTACAGGAGTTATAAAACACACTAAAATGGAAAGTGAAAAAACCCCAATTCAAATTGCAAAAATGTTATGACACAAAAAGGACTAAATCTAGAGCGAAAAGCACTAAAGAACCATCGCTGCTTTGAATACGGCAGTTAAGTTTTACTTCTTCAATACAGCCATGTTAAAATGTTACCAGAATTCTGTTTCGCACAATACTAAATTGCTGACGACAGAAGTCTGATGACGTTTGAAGAAAACGAACCAATTTGAAAAAATCATCTCGGCTGCTAATGAGGTTTGTTGTGGCAACAAAAATCTGTGCATTTTATTTTCTAAATTGCTTTCATCATTTAAAAGATCTAAAAAAAATTTACGAAAGGTCATTTATAGCTTCGTTGAATTAATTCGACTACAACTAACCATTTATATATTCAGTTTATATTCGTAAGAAAAAAAAATGTGAAAAATATTTCTAATAAAAATACAAATAAAAACATGATTTTAAATATTTTGTAAGAAATACCTTCTCAATTACTTAATTAAAATTAATATGAATAGCGTTTTCAGCCTCAAACCAGATCCAAAATCTATGCCCTAATCACCAGCATAATTTTGTTATTTATTAAAATTTAACTCTCACTTTTCTTTAGCATGTCAAACTCGTCTTATTGATGATTCTATGATTTTCAATGATTCAAATGTTCATTAAATATCATTAATTGTTAATTTGTTGCTTTTGAACGGTGAACGTGGAACAGTTTTCATTTATTTTGAGAAATTACCATACGAAAGGCAACAATGTTTCCAATTAAACTTTTTAACTTAAAAAAATACTTTTTATTTATTGGTTTTTGGGGTTTTTGTTTTTGTTTAAAGGCTAAAAGAAAAGATAGTGTTAATCTGTAATGATTTCATTGTATAAAAATTAAAATGCTCCACCTTGCCTTCCACTAAAGCCAAAAAAAAACAAAAAACAAAAAACAAAAAACAAAAAAAACAAGATGCTAGGCCAGCGATAGAAAATAAGCACTTACTTTGCCATTTTTTCTTCTTAATAATCACTCTTAATTTTTTTTTTATATTTTAATATACATACATACATATCTTTTAGAAAGTATGGAAGAGTATAATACAGAAATATGTTATTTTACGTTGCCGATGAGGTGTAAAAATTAAATTCTTTTTTTGTTTTTTTTTTAAATAGAAATACGTAATTAACGATTTGGCAATCAATCAAGCGAAATATGTTCTTTCCATGTTATTTTAGTTAATAAATATTTATTGTTAAAGATAATTTAGAGGTAAACATTTCTTTGAACAGAAATAACAGATTGAAATCTTCAAATAACATTTTTGCTACTGCAAAATTGGATTCCAATCTGCATGTGTTTATGCGGAATTTGTTTACAAAGAGGAAATAAGCAAGCGAAACTTTTAATTGGTCATACACATGAGTGCACATTTTCTTGTGATTAAAGCTAAACTTGGTATTACGAGATAAGCTCGCAGCGTATTACCCAGAAAAAAAATACAAGATTTAGAAGAAAAGTTTCCAAAATGCTTAAAAGCGCCGAGGAAAGTGAAAGAAATTTTTTTTTTCTTGGACCGGCACTCAGGGGATGACCCCTACACATGCGATGCATTGTGCTGGAACTAGGAAATTAGGTTATGGGAAGGAGGAATTAATTATCGCCATTCATCCAAAGAAGAACCAACAAAAAGCTTTGCATATTCATGAGCATCAATAAGTGATTTTGTAAAATGTTATTCTTTACAACAACGGATCTAGTAGGACGGTCCCTCCGTAGCCTAGTGCATGAGCATTAGCCTAGCAATCTGCAGTTTGTGAGTTCGATTCCCGTCTAGACCCTGGGTGTTTCTGCAGAAAAGCTAATAATGGCTTCACAGAATGTGTGCTGTTGAAAAGAAAGTAGGCTCGCAAGGCCGTGAATAGGGACCTGAAAGCTAGTCACGGTATTGACGGGTCACTGGGCGATAGGCAGACATGCCGGTAGGCTGGATCTGTTTCACTACACATTCTGTCGAAGCTGTGGGGAACAGGATAAGGAGCAGAATATTTTGCAGCTGTTCAGCAAACATGTACTGGGCGACCTATCGGAAGTGTCGCATGTAGGTGTGGGTGACCTTATGCGATAACTCAATGCAAAGAGGTCGATTTAGTACAGCGCTTCATTCGGCGAATAAGTGTTGGACCGAGTGTAAATTTAATTCGTTCGTGGGTGCAGACATTCCGCGCAACTGCTTCGACTATGAATGCCCCACGCCCAGGGCCCAGTCGATCTTCAAGTACATTGAACTGCTTGAAAGCAGTTTACGTGAAAATCCGCGACTTTCAATACGGAAAAGAGCACCCTCACTGGGACTTTCAAGAGCGATTATTCATGAAATTATAAAAAAAGATCTGAAGGATCTGGATGACATAGTCTTTAAAAAATAAAATCCGCATTTCCATTCTATCGTTCAATGTTCTTAATAAAACTTTGTGTCAATTATTACGTTTTGTATTAAAGTTTGAATATATAAATCTGCTACCAGACACCCTGTACATTAAACACAGACAGCAATTATAAAACAAATATAGATAAATAATTGCAATTCATTAAAAAAAATCCAAAAAATTAAACCACAAAAATTTTCAGTAAAATAGGTGCCTACCAAAATAAAATCAGAATTTATAAATGTATTTTAATGAAAAATGGGTAATTTTATTTGTAACATATGCGAGTACCGAAATTAGTAACAACATTTCAGATTCTGTTTATTTTACATTTTTAATAAACTAAAAAAAAAAATTTTTTTTAAATTTTCTTGAAAATTTTCTTAAAAATATTTTGAATATCATCCATCGAAAAACTAGTTGTTGAGTTATTGCAAATTACGTGGTGCAACCTCCGCTCTAGAGAACCAGAGTCAATCCAGAAAAAGTAATTTATAGGCATTGAAGCGGAGTACCATATCGAGCCTTTTGTGCAATACCGTCGTAATTCAAAAAATCGTGAACTGAGAAGCATGGAAGTTTTGAGCCAATTTTTTGATAGTATTTTCGTTTATTAAAGTTATTTTTTTTACAAGTTTTTAAATAAAAAGAGGCATGTTTTGTAATGTTTTCTGCTTTACTGTCCACAAATTTCTATTAAGAATATTTCACATTCAATCGTATGAATAACTCTACTGCAAGTAAATTAAACATTAAGGAAATTCCTCCATATTAAAGATGTAATGAAATGACATTTCAGAAATGCGGAAAATAAATTTAGCAGACTTCATAACTTTCTACTTGAAGCAGCTTATAATTTCTTTTTGGTATTTTATTTTATTAAAAAACTTTTAGCATATTTTCTCATTTTTATTTCAGTTCAGTTCAGTTTTGTTTTGGTTTTATATTTATGTACATAGGTTTCTGTTGAAACTTTTTATCTAAAAGATATAAACTATTTGGTGTGTTATGTCAAGTCAGTGTGGTTTGTACAAAAATAAAACAAATAATCACCTTTGAGTACGAGTATTTGTAAAAAAAAAAACTTTAATTTGTTGCCGGAAATAGAAATTGCTAATTTGTATTCCAACAACAAAAGAAATCAAAACTTTTTTCGGCGGGAAAGTGTGGCAAAAATTAAGTGAAAATATTTTTTTTTTGTTTTTAATTGTTACGTCCGTTCCATAAGTAACACAAAATATATCATGTGAAGAAGTAATTAGCAGAGTAGGAGAAGGGTTAGAAATAAACGTTTCAAAAATGTGTTAGATTTCCTCATTAAAAATGATTTTTATTTTTAACTCGCAAGTGAAAAAAAGAAACATGAAATTATTCGAAATTAACAAATCAAAAATAAAACCGTCATGGCGAATTTAGTTGAAGCGAATTTCTTTTGCAAAAAATTTATTGTGGATATTAAGATGGTTCTAAAAAAAGGTGGGTAAACTCTCGGTCCCAGCCCCTACAAATATGCGAATAGCAAAAAAAAACTAAGAAATACAAACTTAACTTAACTGTATTATTTATTTGCCGATTTTTATAATTTTAGGCATTTTAGACAGGTAGTAAACCACAAAATTTATTTAAAATGTGAATTGTGTAAGGCATGCTGACAAATGGTATTCAAGTTCCAGCAAAAGACACACATTTTAAAAATCGTAATTTTTCAAGATTTTAGCCGCTTTCTTTTGACTGGCCCAAAACCTTGTATTTCTTAGTCTTTTCTAGGGGGTGAGACTTAGAGTTTGCCCACTTTTTTCTCCACCCCATGTAATGGAGGGCCACCTTAGGGGAAGTGCTCGTAGCAAAGTATATTTATCAAGTAGTGGCAACAACTCTACAACAAAACAAAAGACATTTTATTTTTTTAAAACACAATGAAGATGTCAATAGCAGATGACTACAATAGCAAAAAACCACAAAAAAAACAGCCTTTTTGTTTACGTATGAATTAATTGTTTTTGCAACGGTCTCCCAACATAAGCAAATGAGTAAAAAAGTAGACAAATGATTTCAAATAATAACGCGCTTAAAATGTAAACAAATTTTAACATTCACATTTCGTCGGAAAGGATAATTGGTCCATATTTTTTTAAAAATAAACACGGTGTTGCCGTTTCCATCACTGGTGTTAGTTATCGGACAATGTTGAAAAATTGTTCAAGGCCAGCCGTGGAAAACCATCCGCAGGTATAGTTTCAACAGGATGGCGCCACACTGCACACTGTGGCTCTTTGAACTCAAACCCCACTGTTTTCGGCAACAAATTAGTTAATATTTCATGGAATATAAAAGTTAAAATTGGTTGAAGTAATTATTTCTTGAAAACCGATGTTGTCTTATTTCAAATAAAAACGTGTTTCAAATCACAAGTATTTGTGTCTAGAATTTAGTGGTTAAATTTTTTTGCCATATGTGACCGTACCTTAACGCTTTCCCAAAAAATTTTATCATGCGGTCAAAGTCATCTAAATTTCGATTACAGTTAGTTGCTTCCGTCGGCTAATACATGCGCATTAGTCTTATCAATCTGGAGGTGCGGGTTTGATCCCGCCTAGACACTGGTTGTTTGTTGTGGTATCACATTGGGCCTAAGCTCTGGCCTAAGTGGGTCGTTCTCCTTCGGGGAGGGTTCGCCACCTAACCTATTATTATTGGTCCCAAAGCACCGCGATCAAGAAATATCTATTGTGCGGACCATCTAACCCAAACTAACCTAGGTGCCTTTGTACTACAACATTAACCCAATCTTAAAATTTATTTCTTATGATGAATATTTTTTATTTATTATTAATTAAATTTCTAGCTATTGATATGGTGTGATTAATTTTTTTCAAGAATTACTTCTGCTCCAGATGACAATGTAATGCAATACTGTTTGTTTGTATTTTTGCCGTAGCCTTTTTGTTACACACTGTATTGTATTTTAATATGAATTAAAAGTTAATCATTTTCTCACTAATATTTTCATATTCACATTATAATCATAACTTGTTTGTTTTTTTTTTTTTTTTATTTACAATACTTTTAATATATTTCGAAGCAATTTACTTAATTTATTGGACATTAATTTTATTTTCACTTTCTATTGAATTTTTAATTAAAACTAAAAAAAAACCCAAACGCCAATTTATAAAGTAGTTTCGGGAAATTTTATAACTATTTTTCTTCTATCAATAAAATAAAAAGCAGCTCCAGCGTTGCCACAATCAAAAAATTTTTGTAACCAAAATGTAAAACAAACAAAAAAGTAAACAAATGCAAAAAAAAGTAACCAAAAGTTTTATGTAACGAATGTTCTAATAAAAAGTTTCATTTTGAATAAACCGCCATTAATAAAAATAGAACGATATATGTATATTTCAACAATATATTGAAATTACTAAAATTCACTAGAAAAATGGTAAAAATTTCGCGGTCACAATTCGCAAAACAAAAGCTGTTTTGAATCATATTGAAGCAGCTTTTCGGCCAGCATTTGCGAAACTGGCAAAGCAGTTCGGATAAGGTAGTGAGGCGAAGAATCAAACTAATGTACGTCGCAGCCAATAATGTTTAACAAAATCCAAGATTGTCAATTTCACGCCCATCGAGCATCAACAACGTCGTGTGTTGGAAGCGACATTAACAAGAATTATTGACGAAAAGCCGCTCCTTACCTAATGTGTGATCGTTTGGTGCGCCTCTTGGGGTGACGGGGTCATTGAATCTCATTTTTCGAAAAAGAGCTTGGAGCATCAGTTATGGTGAATGGATTTCCGCGACAAGATTCTTGACCGTGTGATTGGGAGAAGAGGGCATCACAATTGGCGAACGATATTTTGTGATTGAACATATTAACATTTTTTCTCGTTACAGCTTCGTTAAAATAAAAGGTCCTTACCAATGCCACAAATCAGCTCAAAATCACAAATGAAGAATTCGTTAAGTTGTCGGCGACATACTCGTACACAAATGCCCGCAAATGTGCGAATTGGTGATTAGAAATATCATGAAAATAATATAGTCTTGCATTTAGTAACCAAAATGGAAAAAAGAACACATGTACACATTGAAGAAAAAAGTAACCAATTTTGGTTGAAAGTAACCAAAACGGCAACGCTGACCAGCTGTATTGTATTCGAAATTACAAATGGTTTACAAGTTCATTGAAAGAAGACAGCGCAAAGCAGGAAAAAGTTTAAACTCTGAGTGTGAACACAATGTTTGCGGTGCGGTGCGATTTCTCGTTGCGGGAGAGAAAAATAAACATAATACAACGGAAGACGGCGACGGTAATACTTGTCATTGTTTGTTTACATTTTTATTAATTTATTTGTGCATACATTTTTATAAAATTTTTTAAAAAAATTACTGTTTGTGTTAAATATTTTGCAATGTAAATAAAAAAGTTGAAGCTATTAAAAAAATTGTTAATTTGGTAGAAGCCATGTTTGATTTATGTGTGGAATTAGAAACCACGACACATACTAACATGTTTTTTGTTTACAATAATGTCGTGAACATCGCCAATTATTCAAAAACTATGGCAACATCAGAAGGAGAAAGAGTATAAAAAATTGACAGAATAAGAAAGCCCGCAATGAAAATAAAATAGATTTTATTATGCCGTTCCGCACTGCGGTTTTTTACTTCAAAATCGTATGAAAAACCGCACCGCAATAAATTATCGTTACATTGTGTTCGGACTCTCATGCGAGTGTGTTCTTGTGTGACAATAAATTTGATACTAAAAAGTTGGTTCTAAATGGATTATATCGTCAGCTAAAATGCAAAATTGCGTAACAGCACTTTTCACAAGTTTATAGGAGAAAACAAAACTATATAAAATAAAAACTACTTGCAATATTGCAACAAAACTCTCAAATCTGTATTAACACGAAACGAGAAATATATTTTAGATAAAAATATGTGGTTTATAAAGTAAAACTTTGTGCTGTATGTCTTACATGTGATATTATGAATTATTTTTTCTGAAACAAAATAGCGTATCATGAATGCATAAAACAATTGTTTTCTAGCGACTCCCAGGACCGCAAAACTTTGAAATACAAAGCGTGTATAATTTTGAGGTACTCAAATTATATAAATCGTGGGAGATGACTAATTATAGACCTATAATTAGGACTTTGAGGAAGAGATCAAAAATTATACTAGTGCCAACACCTTGAATAGCCTGTTCCGTGGGTCGACAACCACAAACTGAACGTAATTTACGAAACAGATTTCTCACACAGTACGAATTTTGATAATAAAATTAAATGATTTTCAAGAGTTGTAGTGTATTCATGCTGAAAACACACAATGAAACTTTTAAATATTATTTTTTGGAGAGCGAATAATTTTCAGAAGTTCGCAAATTAATTGGGCAGAGTGGAAAAAAATTTCCATTTTCTATATTTTATGATCTGAAAAAAAAATTAAAAATATACAAACGAAATTATTAAATTTTTAAACTCCATGATGACCTTTTGCTCACCCTGTACAAAAGTTAAAATAATTTGAAAAAATTTAAAAGAACAAGGTAAATAAATTTTCTAATGGAATTTGTGCTATTTGGATTTTGAAATTCAGTTAAAATGTAACGATAAATAGTCTTTGGCCTCTAGTGCAAATTCAAAAATTTCTAGTTGATCAACAAGACTTTAAAAGAAAAATCCTTTTTTTCAAAATGTTGTCTTTTGAGAAAGTGCCTTTTCCAAAAAATTTAAAGATATTAATTCAGTTTAACTATGCAGCGACATCTCCAACATGTTAAAAAGGAAACATAAAAAAGAAAGTGTAACCAAGCAAGTGCCATTTAGTAGTTAAAAATTATCATTCGATCGCAAAAATAACATTTGCCCTACAATTTGGTGAAAATAAAAGTTCGCACAATTTGCCTAAACAAAATGTCAACACAGAAAATGTTAGAAATTATTTAACAACGTCTATTTACATACATATGTAAGCACGTATGTATGTATGAATGAGTGCGGTTTTAAACATTTTAAAATGAACAACGAAAGATGAGAATACTCTGACCCAATTATGTTGAGGTTTTACACAATTTTCCTTAAAGCACTTCTTACAAGATGACAACAAAAAAAATTTTCACCAAAGCATTTCTTGTTAATTAAAATTTTAGTTATACTTTTCTTTTACAAAGCAATCAAAACACAAACAATTTTATATTTTAAAATATGAAAATTATATGGTAAATGTGAAATTAAAAAATGAACGCTTAACGAAAAGAAATTTAATTAATTTAACCCTCAAACGGGTAAAAGAAAAGCTTTTCGAATGCAAGAATGGTGACAAAAGTGTAACATACTAGTATATTCTACATTGCGTTACTATTCGTGTCGCTTTCTAAAAAGCAATTAGGTTCCTTTCTGAATATGTTGCAATAATAACTGTCAAATTATGCAACATACTTGACTCTCTACTCCCAAGTTGGGCTGAGATACTGAACTTTTTTATACCTTTGATAAATACAAAAAGAACTTATACTCATATATAATATAATTCATTTATATAATTATTCTCTCAATTATTTCATGCATATAGAACAGCTAAACAATATAACAAACGTAATGAATTTTGACTAACGTTGAATAATTGAAAGAATAATTACAGAATTGTATTGGAAGATTTAATTTTTCATTTTACCTTTAAAATACAATCATTGTCAACCAAAGTGTTGACTAATTGGAAGAAAGGTTTAGAAAAATCAAATAAATTTAAAATCAAATAATAAAAAGTTTGTTGTATAAGAAAAATTTTTAAAGAAGCTATTTGGCTTGTTTTGCTTGTATATTCAGCAATTCTCAAATATTTTTTGGGAGTTCTTGTATAAAACATGTGAGATTTTTTAGCTTTCTTCAAGAATTTGGTTAAAGATTTTGATATTAGCAGCAAATGAAATGCTGCATATAGACCAGCTAAACATAATATAAAAATAATAATATAATTAATTATATACAATAAATACTAGACGAATCAAAGCAAAACAACTTGCTTCAAATAGAACAAAAAACAAAATGTGTGTGCACAGTCATAATGGAAACAAAAAATTAAGTAATGCCAAGGACTATTGTAAATTAGAGATATTAAATTTAGAGCTTCATTAGAAGAGCAAAAATAGCGGGGAATAATTTCTCGTATTCTTTTTATAGAAAACTAGATTAACCCGGTGCGCTTCCCTACCACCATACCCAATTATGTATTTAGCTAGTTTTAGTGTCTTAAATGGCAAACCAAATTGTTAGTTCCTCAACCTCTAGTAAAAATGGATCGATAATGCAGACATTTATAAAATAATTTTTGAACTATTATCAGGATATTTGATAAATTTTTATCCCTTGAAAAGTACCCAATATTTTAAGTTGCATCATAAACTATCCATATAGAAAATTTCATAAAAATCTATTCATCGGTTTAGGCGGTATAGGGAAACAAACGTGTGTAGTTTTATAGAAAATACGTATTCTACTCAACTATTTTGTTGGAGATTAATTGTTATTTTTCCCTTATTCTAATCAAAAATGTAATTTCTTCAAAATAATGTGATAAAATTTTCTTTTATTTTATTTGCTAAAGTGGGATTGTTATAAAAAAATTTTATTATCAGTGTTCATTTATTATTATTAATAGAATTATGCTGAAGATCGTAGAAGCTAAATATTAAGTCTTACATATTTTGTACCATTGCTGATATACGTTCCGTTAATTTGTAAAACAGAGCCGCAGTATCTGTGGTGCACATTTCTTTATTTAAGTTGTAAATGCATTGAACAGTAGAATGTTTAGTAAAATTAATAAAATTAATTTTGGATTTATAAAAGCATTTATTATAAATCCAAAACCCTTTCAAAATTTCATGTTATAAATTAAAAATATTTTTATAGTGTTTCCGTAAAGTTACAATCATATTTATTGGAATGCACGAGATCTTTTATTAATTCTTCCAAAACACATATTGGAAACAATTTGGGAATGGTTGTGGCAAACCCAATAGGTTTATCCAGCTAGAGATTTGGTTGGGAATTTATTGGTATACCCCAACGAAAAAGTAGCTCGTCTAGCATCAGTTTATCCCAAGTGGGGCCCAATAAAAAAATTCTTTTGGATATCCTAACACAAATAGAAAAAATTACAAATTTAATCAATAATTTTTTTATTTATGAAAAAATAAATTATTATGTTAATTAGTCTCACTTCTATTTTTATTTTGACCTTTATTAAATTTTTTAATTATATTTATTTGTGAGCGATGGTCTTTTTTATGAAAATTTTTAACAATTATTGATTTTCAATATTTCGCTACCAAATAGGTAGCATCGTCAGGAAATAATAATTTGTATTAATAAAAATATTTTTTTAAAAGAAGAAAAAGAAAATATTTTTGAAAAGAAATGAAAATTTGTTGTCATTGATATTAAAAATATTCTTTATACACATGTATAAATGTGTGTACATGGATATATAAAGAAACATGTTTTCAAAATTATTTTCTTTTGTGCATATATACATGTATTTCTATAACGTAATAATAACATATAACTATAACAATAGAACATAATTATTAAAAATTATTTAATAAATGACCTATGACTATCTATTATTAAGTCTATTGTTTTGCATAAACATATATATATAATACATAATCTAAATCTAAATTGTATTAACTAAATATCTATAATTTTGTGCTAAATTATCTACATCTGATTTATAGTTTATTCTATTGTCTGCAGGTATTTTAATGATCTGTAACATTTCCAACAAAAAACGTCGTTTATAATTAGTTTCTTTCTCTAATATAGTTGTGTCTTCAAATTTTGGATAATGATTTAATGTTGCACAATGTGTAGTTAATGCTATTAATAATTAATACCTATTTGGTAGCAAAATATTGAAAATAAATAATTGTTAAAAAATGTTCATAAAAAAGATCATCGCTCAAAAATAAATATAATTATCATGTTAATTTTATTGTAAATTCAGTTGCAAGTGTTTTTCGGTTTTCTTAAATATAATAAGTTTTTTAAGAAATGATTTTTAATACATGCTTGTAGGAAATTTCCACCATAAAACCAAAGACGACTATCTAATTGCCATTTTAAAGGCATAAAACGGTTGGAAATTATAACGGTATTGCTTCGTCAGTTTCCAACTTACTTTTTGTATTACATACCACGAGAGGCAGCCAATATGGTACCATTCAGGTATAAATGAAAATTTCTAGTCGGCCGTATTGGAATTTATTCAGGAAATTTTATTAAATTATCAAAAGATAGTATGTATCTGTATTGTCAGATAGAAAGTAAATTAAACGGTATTGTGTCAAATAGGTTTCCGTCACCCGTAAAAGGGTTAAATAATGAAAATGTAATAAAATTATAAAATAGATAAATACATTGTGTGAATTATCTTCACTCTTCTTTTCTTCCTCAGTGACCGTTAAAGTACTTAATGTGTGTCAAAAGTAATGAGGGGGCTGGCGGACTTAAGCACTCTTATTGAAAAGGGTCATATTTTCTACACAGCGTTGAATTCGGGCATTAAAAATTTGAAATGTTTTTTTTTTTTGTTTAAAATGAAATTATTTTCATTAAATCGTTTTTATTTTCAACATTTGTTGGTGATGATTAGCACGATCATCATCATTCTCATCATCATCATCATCATCATCAAGATAATTATTAAAATTTGTTATTTATAGAGAAAAAGTGTCTAAATGAAAGTGTTTTTCATGACCTGATTTTTGTGTGATTTTTTCTTCACAAACATAGAAGAAGAAAAAAAACATTTCCTATTGCTTCTTTTTATTTTGTTTAAATAACAATTGAAAATTGTTTTGTAGGTACTTGAAGTCACTAACATTTCCATTCATGTTGATTCATCCAATAAATGACAAAAAAAAAATTCAAGAAAACTGAGAACTATAATACAGAGTTATGTTAGAAGATGTGGGAGTAGGAAACACTTAACTGGATGTCTTTTTACACGAGGTTTGCCAACACATGCATTCAATTAGAGATTTATGTTCTCAGAAATTTTTTTTAAAAAAGTCAAGAGTAAAAATTTTGCGTATACAAATTGCCGAACCTTATTTATTCAGATTCTCTTCTTCTTCTTTTCAATAAATAACAATGCTGCAAATAACACAAGTTCAGCAGCCGATGTCTAAAAAAATGTTGTATAGAAATTACAGAGCTGTTGGCTGAGTTGTGTGCACGTTAACGAACGGAACAAGAATTTCCACGATTCAAGATCTATTCAGACAAAAGAAAAATACTTTTCAAATTGTGTGTGTGTATGTGTTACGTCGCTCTTTGAGCAAAAAAAAACGTTGGCGAATTAATATTATACATACAATGGCTGTCCTTGAGCTTAACATAACATCATAGACGCAGCAACAAATTCTCAAAAAAAAAACGCGCTACAGCATAGTTTTGGAAGAATTAGGCTCCTTATCCTTTTATCAATTGAGCAACTGGCTCTCGTTACACTACGTATTGCATACGTGTGGACATCGCCTGAGCACTGATTCACGAAAAAAAAAATAAAAAACGGCGAACTTTGCCTAACGCTGCGGTTGGTTTTTAAAATTTTGTCAAAATTCACTTTAATTAACAGGTCTTTTGGCCGAACAGCTCATATGTATGTGGAATAAACTACTCGCAGAGGTCGTCCCTGTCATTTTTGATGTAGGAATATTCAAATCGAATGTCCATACCCTCCCATCCAAAATCCTTATTTCGCACTTCCAGCACAATGCAACGCAAATGCAGGGGTCATACTCGGAGTGACTGTCAAACAGAAAAAAAGTGACGTTAGCGCCACGCAAGTTTTAAGCTATTGAAAATTAATTTTATTTTTCAAACGTCGTCGTCAAGGAAACAACCACAAAATTGTGCTTAAGTACAGTAATCAGCTGTTTTCTTAACTGTAAATTGGAACACACAATTGAAAAGAGAATTTGAAAGCAAATTCGAATCAATTTTTAAATGTATGAATGTATTAGTGAAAAAGTGGGAGTAACGTGCAAGTAAAAAAGTTTTTGGCGTCGAAAATTAAAAAATTAAAAAGAAAAGTAAAAACGCTGTGAAAAGCACCAACGCTACCATCTTCTGATATTAGTCAAACTCACCTCAATCTATACGTGTAAGGTGAATTTACGAAGCCAATCAAAAACAGTCTGAGGTTGCCGAGTCAGTTTGATGTGTGGCCATGTCGCTTTAAATATCGATGTTTTTTCTTCCAATTTCAAGACTCCACGGACAGTTTTCTTTAAACGGCAGTGGTCGTTAAAAAACAGTAGCATTTTTTCAGAAATATTTGCAACATCCGTATGCCTGATGAAGTTAATTCTTCTTGAGATTTTTTATAGCAATTTAGTTACTTGTAGGTCGCTGTCACCTGTTTAACACACCTCAAGTGCGTAATGACAATTTACTAAAGAAAAAAAAACACAACAGTTTTATACACCCTGTTTCTTCTGCTACTCATACCAGTATGTAAGTATGTAGTATATGCAAAAAATCCAAAGACCTTTCCTCGCATGTTTCGCAGTATTTACTATTTCTGTTTCTTTCCTTTTCTCTGTTGGACCTAAAACCAAACTTTAAAAATCAAAGTTCACACAATCCAAGCAGAGTCCAAAACTTATTTCTTTATTTGCCATGTTAAGCCTCCAGAGATGTATGCTTGTACTTGCTGCTGTTGTTGCTGTTGTTCTTGTTGGTGTTATTGTAGTTACGGTAGTACTTACATACCCACGTTCTTAATTACACAAAATTTTTCGTATGCTTTTGTTTGAAATAAATTTTTGAAGTGAATCTGCATTTTGTTGTCGTACGTGTTTACAATGTTTCTTCTTCAGCAACATTTCTGTTGTTTCTTCAGTTGTTGCTTCCCTATTACCCATATATTGTTCATACATATTTGTTGTATTTTTTTCGTTTTCTTCTACGTGTTTTTTTTTTTTTTTTTTTTTGTATACCAGTTGTATCTGTTGGGTGCTTTTCGAATTTGTATCTGTTAAATTTGCTTTAATCTTTTGCATGCATTCACTCTTGATTTCGGGGTTTGTTTCCGCTGGCTCGCTGTTTTTGCTGGCAATTGTAATTGACTGAGGAACAGGCATCTGTGAGTTGTGTTTCTTTTATTTTCCGAAAGATGTTAATGACAAAGTAAATGTTAATGGCTTTTGGTTTGTTTTCCCAATGACATTTTGTGGCGAAAATGGTGCTAAGGAATTTAAAAGTGGCAAAACTTTTATGGAAAGGATTCTAAAGTACGTGACTGGCACCTGTTTAACTTATAATATTTTCTAATATACATCAGCTCTGGTTGGACACTTTAACTTCATACATATGTATTCACTATTTTTCCATACTAACCAAGTACTTTATTTAAAATGTTCGACTAAAAAGTACTTTTATAAAAACATTCTTGCAAATAGACATTAAAAAAAAACATGTTCACCATGTCACACCAGCAAATTTGAAATGTTGCTGCCATTACAAAAAATTAAAGTTTTATCCTTAGGAGAGGCCACAGGACCCCATGCAGTGTTTTGTAGATGCATAACTGGTTTTCACATAGAAATACGTGCAATTTATTTGAGTGAGAAGGCTTTTGCAAAGACCATTGTGACAACTTTACAAAAAAAAATTTCACTAATTCACATAATTATTACAATTCAAGACTTTAAAATAACATTTGTATGACGCATAAATTACGTTTGACATTAAGGAATAAAGATGACTGGGTTCCGCAAGCACTCGCGGAGCAGCAATTAGTGAAAATGTTTTCGCAATTAAATGTAAAATTAAACAACAATTAGAATATTAACAGACATCTACAAAATATTTGCAATTGAAAAAGAGTAAAACTATATTGAAGATAAAAAAAAAAACAAAAGAAGATTAAAGCAGAGCTCAATAAGAACTAGACAAGTTAACCAACTTGGAGTGTGGTTGTGTGAGATAATGCAGGGTTCATCTGCATTACGTTCGTAACAATTTTTATCAAACGTCAATATAAAAATAAATTAAATAAAATACAAAAAATTTAAATTTGTGTCTAAAAATTGTCATATACTTTTAAAAATGCCTTAAGATAGAGGAAAAACTCAATTTCGAAGATTATTTTTACTAAATGCACAATTGAAGAGCGTAAGTTAACGAGTCAAGTTTACAAAATTTGTGCAAATGAATTTCCATACAATTTTTGACAGTGCATTAGCGAGAGTGTAAAAATGCACTGTTTGCGAGACTTTAAGCGATTTCATGACTACCCTTAATGTGTTTTCAAAATTCGTAGAAAAAAATTTCCGTATAGAGAATCTAAAAACAAACTTGAACAATAAAAGAATAAAAAAACATGAACACTAAAAGTCACGCAAGGTACAACGAAATACATCAAAAATAAATTATGAATCCTGAAAAAATTACACATAAAAAGCTCGAAGCTTCAAAGCTTACAGAAGAAAAAACAACAATTCATATATTTAAGTTGCTGTTCTACAGTGGTGTTTATATGAAATTAATAATGAAGGAATGTTAAGGCATGTAAATGATGCGCTTTTGTGTAACAATTTTCTTTAACTATTTTTGCAACTTTGCAATTACGAATGTTTTTATAAAGTCTTCTTCTTTTCGTTGTTTCTCCACTCCTTTTCTAACATTTCACATCGACTGTTATGTGTGCAGCAGTATTTCTAGCTGAAGGCAAGCAGAAGAGATTTTTTTCTACAACATTTAGCGTGATAAGCTCCAGGGCCATAAAACAAAATGTATGAAAATATTTATGAACTTAAAAGAAACAATTTAAGACATCCATCATCAGAATTTGGGGAGTAAAGAGAATAATGACACAGCAACAACGACAATGTGTCATTTGGGTATGGCTGGTCGGTCATGGAAAATGCGACATTGGCTGTTGCCAGTGACACCCTGAAATGGGCGCAGAACAAAAAAAAAAAAAAACAATTTTCTCTCAACTTTTTTCATTGTTTGTTATTCACACAATTCCAAATTAATTTTAATGTGTTTTTCATTTTGCGTTTTGCAAGCTTCATCTGCAATCATATGCCTGTATTTGTGTTGAATGAATTAACTTTGCTAAGGCAACCGAGGAAGATGAATAAGTAATTAAGGCCTCTGTTAGTGATGTTACGAATATCTGCACCAATATTCGCCGAATACGAATATTCAATCTGAAATTAAATTTAATTGCAAAATATCTCACGGTTGCGTCAATGACCACACAGGAACAATTTTTAAGCCGCACAATTTTTATTCTTTCCAAAACACACTAGACTAATTCATCTGGCATAAAATGTATACGTATACTCACATAGCTTTTTGTGTGTTAGTATTTTATTTATTCATTTCGTATTTCGTATGTCTATTAGATTTGTGCTGCTAATGCGGGGTTGTAGCTGGTTCAAAAATTATGCCAACCAAAAACCATTCCCTTCACCGAATTTGCATTCAAGGTGCCATGTTATACGAGCACAATTGTTCTGGTGTGAATATGGTCAACGACAATGACATTTCGATCACTGAAGTTTAAATTATTAACTGCGCACTTGAGTGCCACTGCTGAACATTTCTCAGCTATTCTATTCATCTTTTAATTGGAAAAACTATAGCGGAATATTTAATGGGAAAAACTGGTGGCGAATGACGTCGAGCCACTGACATGGTGCAGAGTAAATAAAGAAAAGTACCAGCCAGGCAGCAAAATTTAGTGACACCAACAAAGGGTGTTCCCATGGAGCAAATGTGCCACGGCGCTTATTTCCACACCGTATCGCAATAGTCTTGAAGGTGAAATGACGTCAAAATATCTATTTTTGAAATTCTTCAGTAATACGACATGATACGAGGACGCATCAATAATTCCGTGACTTTTCGAACTTCTCTCGTAGTTATATGAAACAACACTGTTCCCACCTGTTAATAGACTCCTGTCAAATTTTGAGCAGGTGTCGTCATTTACTTTGCGTTTAACAGCTGTTCAAAACATACAACCGCGTGTATTTTTCTAAAAATGGAAAAAAGTGAATTTCGAGTGCTTATTAAAAAAAACCGTCAATAAAACCAAGGAACAGCTCCATAAATACTATGGGGACTCTGCACCATCGATTTCAATGGTAGAAAAGTGGTAACAAAAGTTAGTAACGTTGTGGTCGCACAAGTAAAAATGACGCCGAACGTTCTGGACGGCCAATTGAGGCCATTACACCCGAAAATGTCGCAAAAATGCACGATTTGGTGTTGGCCGATCGAAGAGTAAAAGTGGGTGAGATGGGCAGTGTGGTTTCGATTTTAAATGATCAGCTGGGTTTAAGAAAGTTGTCTGCAAGATGGGTGCCCCGTTTGCTCTCAATTGACCATAAACGTAAACGTGTGACAAATTCAAAGGATTGTTTGTAGTTGTTTAACCGCAATCGTAATGAGTTTTTGCGGCGTTTTGTAACTGTCGATCCATTACTGTACTCCGAAGAACAAGCAGCAGTATAAACAATGGGTTTCTCCGGGTGAACCTGCTCCGAAGAAGGCCAAGATGATACGAATACGAATATTCGTAACATCACTAGTTCATTGCACATTAAATTTTATTTGCGATTTTTGTTTTTTTATTTTGAAGCTTTAATTGATATAAAATGCTTTCTTGTGTAATAAATTCATTCTTGGACACGAATGATAAAATGCTTTATTTACAGAATCGATTTTCGCACTTCATAATCGCGAGTTAAAGAAATCATTTGAAGCTAATGAGCTTTTTAATGTTCAAAAGAAATCGATGTACTTGGGACTGGAAGAGACGAAGTGTAAAGTATTTCTGAAAAACATAAAGAATTGTCTCTCGTACTGTAAAAATTCGACTGAAATATTTTCAAAGGATGTTTTTTTGAATTTTTTTTATATTACAATAAGGGTTGTCATGAAAACGCTTAAGAGCCTCGAAAACTGTGTAAACTGTTGCATTTTTAAACTCGCGCAGATGAACTGTCAAAAATTGTATGCAAATTTACACAAAACTCGCTGCCCCCGCTGCTTTTAACTAATAATTTTCTTACTATCCAGGACAAGTTGTGATTGTTTTTATTAAGGCCGGTTTTATTAAACGCTGTAAGCATTGGTCAGTCTGAGTGCATCAATGTTTTTCGTCAAACCTTTGTTAGAATATCATATCGTACCTTCAGTTGTAAAAGGGCTAAGTCTACATTTTGGAAAATTCAGTTTTTGATGCAGGGCAATAGTAACCAAATTACATTGTTTGCGGAATAAAAATTATCAATATTTGTTTTCGAATTGTTGTTTGCAGTGACATGTAAACGGGCCCAGTCCAATAATGTTAGGGAAAAATTACTAAGAAATACCTGTGTGAAATATGAAAATTTCTTTCCAAATTTTTTTCCTCTCCTGTAAAATTTATTTATGTTGGACTTTAACCCATACGACTGTAGGTAGGTATGAAATATGAAGAAGATTATTAAAAAAAACATGATTTAGGGTCTTTCTGTATTGAGGTACAATAACCATATCGTCCTATGAAACGTAAAACCGTATAAGTCACAAAATTTAAAAAATCGATTTCTCTATTGAATATTTTGTACCATGTAAAAATGAGAGTCCATGTAAAATAAACTATTTTATCAATATATCTTTTCTCTTAATTTTATGCGAGTTTTGAAGAAACTTTTCTCAGGTAGATTATCCATGTTATCAAATTTTTTCCCTCTCCTTTAAAATCTAAAAAAGTGTAGTTACGTGGTCTTACGTTTTATATGACGATATGTAATACTTTAAATATTGTAAGATTTACGGCTGATAGAAAAGAATAATGTTGAAAAAGAAATTATAGAAAAATTTTAGATACTTATCTTAGAAATGAAAGAAAGAGACGGCAGTTCACTCACCTGAAACAAAAGAGAAAAAAATACAATAAATAAAATAATTTTGTAACTATTCTTTCAATTATTCAACGTTAAGCGATGTGCACACGATTATTAGGTTTTACAATATTGTAGGATATGGCAATATGGTGGCAATGCACTCACAATGAAAAATTGTCATCGAAGTGTAAATTGTCTGTTCAGACTATTGTAAGAAAACTGTACTATTTCTTTGTCACACAATAAATTTATCTGTCAACAACAGTTGTCTGTACACACTGTTGTTTGTATGGCAAAAGTTGCCAGATCCGATGTTTAACATTGTATCTAAAGGGTGCTTTAGACGATAAGATTTGTCGTACGTAAAATGAGAGAGATAATAAAATGAAATTCCATCCGTATTTCAAAAAAAGAGAGTAAAAATCTAATGGTTTGTTTACTGGCTTTTACACCATTGGTATGGATAAAATCAAGTAAGATGAAAACATACAAAAATTGTGAGTTCACACGGTTGTTGAACATTTTATTATAATTTTTCTGTCAATATTGTACTATATGACAATCGTATGTACATACGTTTAGTTAAAATTAATTACGATTATTTATTTATTTTTTTATTTATACGTTTGTTATATGGTTTAGCTGGCCTATATGCACATTTTATTTGGTGCTAATGAAATATTTTTTGTATAAAGAAAATTTTTAAAGAACTATTTGGTTTGTTTTGTTTGTATATTTAGTAATTCTGAAATATTTTTTAGGAGTTGTTGCATAAACTTGTGAAATTTCTCAGCTTTTTTCTAGAATTTGGTTAAAGGTCTACTGAAGATTTTCGTATTAGCAGCTAAATAAAATAAATTGCATGATATTATTTTTTTACTACAAGTAGAATTTCACGTTTTCGACTTAGCATAGTTTACCACACTACCACAAATATAATCATATGATTGATTGCATTATAAAGGTGTTGCAAATGATTAGGCCACTACACTACGCAACGTTAAACATTAAAATATGCTGGTACTACATGCCACGATTACGGTTCCACAACTGAAGCAAACATTTCATTATTATCAAATTGGTCATTAGTGGGAAAATGTTGCTTTATAATTACGAAACAATTTTAGAACAATAGCTCAAGGCAAATCACACGCTTTTTGAGTGTTAAAACGTTTGACATTGAGTAGTTCTCTGCAACGTCATTAAAATATTACGGCTGCCCAAGTGTTTCATTTTTTTGTCTTTAACAAACGCATTAAATTACGAGCATTTTTGTGCTTCTGTTTAATTGAGTGCTGGACTAAATGACGAAAGAAACTTGTGTCCAGCAGATACAGTGGTATTTACACAACTTTTTCTATAGTTGTGGAATGAAACACAAGCAGAATTCTTCACTGTCGCTTTCAGTGTTCGCAAGCTTATGTTAATTTTATCATTCACAACTAAATTGATAAGTCGTGTTGTATGTAATTCTCAAACTCTTATTATGGATTGCCATTGAACTCAACTTTCAATCAGCTGTTCACTTTTCTGATTTATGCAGAGTTGTCCAAGATAAAAAAACATGTTCCCGCGAATTTGTACTCTTCTACAATTAAAACAAGGTTTTCATCAACAAAATTTTAAGGAGTCGAAGTGGCAGTCCCTTTGGAAAGTTGTCTCGTGTCTAATTATTTCTGGCTAAAAGTCTAATTTGGATTTAATAAAAAAAATATTTTAATTTTGGGTTGTTTCAAAAACGTATTTGCACCAAAACTCGTGGTGAATTAAGAAACTTCAACAGGCATTGATTATTTTTCAAAGTCCTCAATGTAGGGAATCCTTTTGCCTTGACTTTTTGTGGAAACAAAATTATAACTTCCTTCATAAATGTAAAAAAAAAACAAATCGCATGCTGCTTAAAATATGGACAATAGGAAAACCAGAAATGTATTTTCCTCTTTAAGGTGATAATTTAACACTACAAATTTGAATTAACAAGATGATTCAATCAATAATTTAGTTAATAAAAAAAAGTATCAATTGAGTTTTGTGCATGCGAAACAAATTTAATGCCGAGTGGAAAACAATTTCTGAAATAAGCTGAAAATACTTGCCTGCTAAAAAGCATTTTAATATTTTTGTTTCGATTTAATGACGTACACGCTCACTTCGACTGGCATATTTATGACATTTGCAGTGAAGATGAAAATCAAAACAATCAATGAGATGGAATATCAGAAGTACATACGATTAACAAACTCCATTATCATCAGCATATCTGGACGGTTATGATTATGATGATGAATATGGCAACTAAACGTGTGAATTTTTCTATTTCTCTATATTTATTTCCATCTCAAAACTTGTGTTGTTTTCTCTTCTTTCTTCCTCGTTGTCTATTTTGCACGTCTGTAGAATGGATTTTTTTTTTGTTTGCTTTCTGGAATTTTGGTTAATCATCTGAAGTGGGTCAATGGTTTTATTGTGGCATGTTGGTAACTACATTCAAGCATAATTTAAATTTTGTTGCTTAGCTGTTTTCTTCTAACACAAATAATTTCTAATGATATAAAATGATACGAGAAAAAGAAATTATTCTCTATATCTATTTTCTACATTTGACATTTGATCGTCATCGTTCGTCATCATCCTCATCATCATCATCGCAATAATCTTCTTCGACTTAGAAAAGCCGCAAAATAATAATCAACATCTTCGCCACTTTACTAAAACCCCACTGCACTTTGATTCGTTTCTTGGCTGATGACTTTAATCACACTACAGACAGCCCCAGACATTTACGAAGTTCGAAGTAGAAAAAAATCACTCAGAAGATTGTTTGTTTTAAAATATTATTTATGAACGAAACTAACTTCACGTTTGATTAATTTCTGATTTCGCATGAGTGTTTCTTTTCTCTCTCTATCTCACTCTCTCTTTCTCACTGTTAATTTATTAATTTATCATTTTTATTTAATTTCTGTTGCAGTGGTATTGCTGTTAACTTGCAAAGTTAGTCAAAGTACTTATTGGATTCTCATGATAAGACGACAAAATCTTAATGTACAGTGGAACATTAAAAAAAATTTAAAGCAACAACAGTTTGTTTCAGCAAAGGGTGTAGTGCCCAGTAGTGCGATTCACTAACTTTTCTTACGATAATCGTATCGTTAAAATAAGTATAACGAAATTTTATCGAATTTGCTGTTCAGTAAAATTTTTAACGATATTCGCTATCGCTTCAAGTCAACTGTTAACGTTAAGTTTGCGACAATAATTTGTGATTCTTTTTCGACAAAATGTATGTGGTTTTTAAATTTTATTGGAACATTGGGGCGTTCACATTCATATATTCCATTAAATCGTGTGCTACGTATTTCCAAAAAATTTAGATTTTGTGCAGATATGTAAATGTATGAAAATAAATATATTAAATTAAATTTTTCAAACAGAATGAACAAAAAATTTAAATATAAAAAATTATAAATAAAATAAAAGATTTTTTTATTTTCGTTTGAAATACGAAAGATTTGTTTGTTTTTTACATGTTCCTCTTTGTGTTTTCGGAATATTTTCACAGCGATGCCACATGATTTGAATGCTTATCTTGTATCGTTAACATCAAGTTACAGAATTGCACATTCGTTATATCGACAAATTTAACAATTGTCGTATCGTTGAAAGTTGCTGAATCGCACTACAGGGCTGCCAGGTACTTTTTTCCGACATTGCCGAAAAAAATTTTCAAATATCCCCATACCAAAAAAAGACGTTTCTGCTAAAATTAACACAAAATTTATATATATTCTATTTATAAAAGCACTAATTGTCAATATATTTTGTACCAAGTATCAAATTTTCAAAACCACCCGGACCCCATATTGCAATTCCTATCATTCGCTTTCGGTTAGTAAATACGCGTTTCTGCGTTTTCTTTTTGTTGATTGAGTAGCGGTTGCGGTTACATGATAAAATTTTGCTTTAAAATTTTTCACATATAAAACTTGGCAAAAATCATTCAAGTAGACGGCTGTGACGTAGGCAATATTATTTCTCAAAAGTCATTATCAAGAAGCACCACAACAAAAATGCTCATAAGAATAACAGTCAGGTGTTGAAAGTAAATCCGCATCAACTTTTAAAAGCATGAGTGTTTTAGTGAAAAAGGCAACAGTTGATCTTGGAACCGTGAAGTCAAAAACTGAGAACAGAAACAACAACGTGGATACAGAAATGTATATTTGCAAGCAAGCAAATTAAACAACAATTCATAGACTTCACTGTCATTAATGCAACAATTATCCAACATATCATACAAGGTTTTTGTGTATTAAATTTGTTTATCATTCCATTGCAGGGTACAAATGACTGCCATAAAATGTTATTTATGTTAAGATGTGTGGCTGTACGCAACAAGGATTCTAATAATTTGTATCCCATATTATTACGTAAATTTGTTTCTTTTCAGTTCATTATAAAAAATATTGCTCGGATAATAAGCATATTGAGTAGTGCTTCAGAAACTGCTTTGTAATGAAATGTTACGGCGGCACGATTGAAACTATGCACCTCTGGCCAAAACTCGTAAAGATTTGTTGGTAGCTCGTTGCCAAAGTAATTATCCCAATTGGTAAAGAAAATTTTTTTCCACTACGTTTCATAACTAATAACTTCAACACAAATCTAACAATTTTTTATCAAACATAATTTTATAAAATTATTGGTCACTGAACAATACCGGCTTCAGCTGATAGCAATTCACAATCACATCTGAACGTCCTCCTTCGTCGGTATTGTGTAGCACCGGCGAAGTAAAATAATAATTAAAACGGCTACTAAACCGAAGCTCTTCAGCACTGCTACGAGTATAAAAAACTAAAGAACGTGCGAAAGCAGAGCTGCAAAATAATTAATTAAGCTTCACCTCCTGTCGTTTCTCCTACTATCCCTTTCCTATAGTTCCAGCACAATGCCTCGCATGTGTAGGAGTCATCTCCTGAGTGCTGGTACCAGATAAAAAAAAAAAAAAAACCCCAGTACTGGCAGCCGCGGTAGTGCCATAAATTCTTTTAATCCATCGATTTAGAACGTAGCAAATGCAAAAATGTTTGCATTCTGCATTTCTGTTCAAAAGTTGTTTTAATTTCCACATTTCCATATAAAAACTCTGCAACGCCAGAAGTTGCAAACTTTCAAA
This sequence comes from Dexiosoma caninum, assembly GCA_963924685.1. NCBI lineage: Eukaryota > Metazoa > Arthropoda > Insecta > Diptera > Tachinidae > Dexiosoma > Dexiosoma caninum. Next base: position 24,658,794 of record OZ004729.1, on the reverse strand, counting down.
AATTTCTGATTTTTCTGGCACAATGTACAGTAGTGGGGCCCAAAAGCTTTAACATTGTGGGAAAATGAGAACCAATCCGCATAAGTGTAGTGCTAAAAATTACAAAAACGCCAGAAATCGTATTCAAACAAAGAAAACTAAACGCACGATATATACGGGTATGTCCTGTAAACCGAATCCGCAAAAATTTTTCGTTTTTACACATACATACACATCTTCGGTATTGACAAATCACTCGTTTTTAAATCGACTCGGTTTACAGAACAGGGGGGATAGTCACAAGCTAATTACAACTGATATCACTGATCAGGATGTTTTCTAGTGGTTCTTTTTATCGAAACGCTAGTTACGGATTCAACGTTCAAAAGCTAACATTACTCGCATAATTAGTGGGAAGAAGTAGTCGAAAATTGCATCCCTGGAATGCACCCTTTTAAAGAGTAAATGATGCAGATTGTTCATTCGTGTCATAATAAATATTCCCACGGTTTTTTCCTTTTTGATTTGAACATCTTTAATTAAATTATTTTTGTTATCCCACCCAAACTACACACACACCACTGTAACGCAGACTAACATAGATTTTATTTCACTTCGGTTTCCACTACATTAATGCTGGAAAATTAAAAAATAAATCAAATATGCAGAAAATAATCTCTGCGGTTTTTTATTTATTTTCAACTTTTCAATATTTGTCAGAGTTGCTGTAGCGTTTAAATTTCCTGAAATCGATGTTTCCATCTTCATTTGTTCATCGCATTTTAAGCCTTGATGCTGCCTGCCTGCGATTACCAATAAAATCAAATAACAGTAATTTTTTTCTTCTTTACTGATTTACGAGGTGTTGATTTCATGTAGCCAAATGTAATAGAATGCCATGAAGATGTTGAAGAAAAAAACAACTCCACGGTACTGCTAGAAAATGGTGAAAATTCATAATGAGTAGCGCCGTTGGAAGAGTCAAACTGGAAGAGTAGGAGGGACAAGGGCTTTGAAGTTGATTTTAATTTTTTTTCTTTTTTGCTAAGAAAAAGAAAAATCAACCACAATGACATCAATTTCTAAATGAAAAATTTTTGCCATTAATTTGACATGCCATTGTGATTTTGTTTTCATTCTTTCCCTCCTTCGGCTGTTTAAGCCCCATCAGACAATTTATCATTTGCCATCACTTTTTATTTCAATTTCATATCAATCAGTTTTTCTTGGCTGCTGCTGATGCTGCTGCTACAGCAGCTCTTCTTGTTGTTGTTGTTATTGGCTGCTAAATTGAGGTGAATTGATGTCAAAAGTATGTGAAAAAAAATTTTGTAGAAATGAAAGTATGTACGTAAATCAATTGTTACTTTTGTTTCTGTGAATTAAACAAAGCTACAAATACGGAGCTCCATGTAGAGCTAACAAAATAATTAAAACAATAATGCTAAAAGAAATTGGTGTGAAATTTGATAAAACGCAAGGAGGAAATTTTGAAAGTGATTAACAGAATTTATGTAACAAATTACATCATCTTTAGCGTTGTTATGAGGTTTTGAAAATCTAATACCCCGAAAATCTGCCAAAACATACAATTTTTTACGCTGCAGTGACATGACCAAGTTGTCTTTAAAATTTTTCACACAAGACGGCTGTGACGTAGGCTGCACGCAAATTTTAAGCAATTGAAAAGCATTTTTATTTTTTAAAATCCATGACAAAGAAAACAACCACAAAATTGCTCATATAAGAAAAATTAAAAAAGTAGGTTTACTTAACATCGCGAGCATTACTTCGAATTCAATGAATCGCCATCAAAAAAGATAACTGCCGGCAACGACAAAAAAAAATAGTAGAACTACTCCGATTTTGCACTACTTCCGCATCACAAGTTCAGCATATTATTGACTTCTTTGGAAGCACTTTTTTCACTGGGTAAATAATTATTTACATTCAAAATTTGTTTTATTTATACAAATAAATTAAATTATCTCGATTACTTCTTGAACATTCCCCCTTAACGTGTTTGGCGTATTTGCGTCGTATTTAAAAAACTTCATCGTAGTTGGCAAAAGCGATAATATATACAACGCATGCGAATACAAATACGCCAGTAGTCGAAATACGTCTGCGCCAAATACGATAAGGGTGATTATGTCGACAATTCGAATTTTGATCAGAATACCGAAAGAGCGAAACTTTTTCTACTCAAAGAAGAAAAAAGTAAATTTAGTTATAAGAACATCCTTCGCAAATATAATAACCATTTCACAGAATAAAAAATGTGATAACTTCTCGGGAATCGATTATTTAGTCTCACGCCTTGTTAAAATCAATCAGTTTGTAATCCAGCTGGGAAGTGATTCCAGCAAAAATGTTTATTACCCAACTCGATTACCTTTTTTAAAATTTTTTGCTGGGTATTAGTGAAAAGGGTGCGTGTATTAAAATTTTGAAGGCAAAACTAGATCGTGTAATCAGCAACGTAGAACAGCGTCACATGTATATTCAATAACGGGTTTAAAGTTTATTGTTTTTATGCGTTGATTTCTGATTGTTAAAAAATTTAATCAAATTGAAAAATTTATAATTAATTAATTGTGGAATGTGTTGAATTTAACAAAACGGAATTAAGAGGAAAACTTAAATCTCTAGAAGGATTGCCTTAGCTGCATCAATCGTCATTTTTTTCTTCATAAATCACTGTGTCCTATCAGTTCTTCCAATAATCATTTCCGCTAAAGACTACCCGCAACGGCTAAATCTTATTGATAAACCCTCCCATCAACGCTCTTGTTGTGTTTTGCCGTCAGTCAGTATAGAATGGCAAACTTGTGCCTTTCAATTGATACAGCAAAACTTCTTTTAACGTTTTGGTGTTGCACAGTTTCAAGTCCAACTACAAACTGCTTACAAACAGCTAAAACTGTTGGTAACGTTTTTTTTTTTTTTTTTGCATTCGAGTTCAAAAAAGTTTTATTGTGAATTTTTTATTTATTTTTCTTGTTTTTCCATTGAATTGATTATATAACTGCTTTGCAAACTAAGTTTAAAACAAGAGCAGCAAAAAAATATATGCAACATTAAAGCACATGTTCAAAGTTATTGGCATCAGTTTTTTTTTTATATATTTTACGGAGTTAACGAGAGGAAGGAAAAAAAATTACAATATTTTTTTGTTGCTTCAAATGTGCAATGTCATGCAAATTGCATTAGAAAAGTTTTATAATTATAGAATATTGTTAAGCTAAACTATACATATTTGTTTTAAAATAAAATTCCGTACAATAATTTTATGAATATGGCAGTTAATTGTATCGTCCTCAACAAAACTATACAACAAATGAAGAAGATTGTTATCATATGCTGGGAACACATTTGGGACGAACGAAGAATTTCGCCGTGCTCAGCGAATTCGTCGGTAAAAGACCGTTGTGTAAAATCTCAGTGTGGCACACAAAAACAACTGAAAAACTGCAGCTGTCATAATTAGCAAAGTTGTTTGCTGAATGTGTTATTGGACAAAAAAAAAACAATTATATGAAAAAATTAAACATTAACAGAGGGTGGCGATGGTCGAAGTAGTCTGCACGTTGACTACAAAACAAAAAATTTTCCTGGGTTCAACCCCAGATTCAGAGCCTATTTCACCAATTCTATTTAAATATCAATTCATATTTAAATGTCGATTTTCATTTTCATCTAGATATACTCATTGAATATTTAAATACTGTTTAAGTAGCCAGCACTCTGCATTTAAATATTGATTTTGCAATAGCATGAAACAGCTTTAAAACAGCTTTTAAACAGCTTTTTCAAAAGCTGTAAGTTGGCGCTATCATATTAAATATTAGAGCGTTACCATACTTTATTGTGTTTCATTATCTCAGTTGGTGAAAATAAAATTCTTTTAAACATACTTTAAATAAAGATCTTTAATTAAATTAAATTCTGTTTAAATATGTTTGATGAAAGAGACCCTCAGACTCATAAAAACAATACATACATATTTTTTTCTGATGTGCATTTCTGTGTCTTTGTGTCAGTTGTTGTCGAAAGGTTTCAGTGGCAGTGACTATGACTTCAAATTTTCATTTCTCTCTACATAAATCCCATTTTAGTTTGGTCGCCCACGTTGCCTTCAGCCACAAAAAAAATTTGCTCATCCCTCAGAGAATCAACAGTTTTCAAAATTTCAAGAAAAACTGCCTTAAACTCGCACTGTTAAAGATTCCGTTAATGTGGAAATTTAGTGGACATCCTTCTTTATAAACCCCGTTTTAGTCTGGTCGCCCACGTTGCCTTCTTCCAGAAAAAAATTTGGTCATCCCTCAGAGAATTAACATTTTTCAAAATTTCAATTGCGGAAAATTGTGAAAAACTACCTTAAACTCGCACTGTTAAAGATTCCGTTAATGCAGGAATATAGAGGAGATCCTCCTACAAAAATCCTATTTTAATCTGGTCGCCCACGTTGGTTCCTTTCTTAAAAATGCTACTTTTAAGAACCCCAAACAAATTTAAGAATTCTTAACAGAGCCCTGGTAAAGCGTTAACAGAGCTCTGTTAAGTGGTAAGGATTGTGTCAATATTTTAAAATTTATCTTAACACAGCCATTAGTCACTGGTCACCGAACAGTGACGACTTCAGCTATATCCAATCGACAGGCATGTCAGAACGCCGTCCTTCGTCGGTATTGTGTAGCACCGGCGAAGTAGAATAATTCATAAAAATGGCTACTAAAAACAAAGCTTTAAAATTTAATACGTCCCCTTGACATCAGAGACGCTACAACACACTGCTGTAAAAACAAATAACGTGCAAAAAGCAATGTTGTAAGATAGTGAAAGTTCACCTCCCATTATTTCGCCTACTATCCCTTTCCTCTAGTTCCAGCACAATGCATCGCATGTGTAGGGGTCATCTCCAGAGCGCTTGTCCATTATTTGCGAAATATTTTTATGATTTGGTCTGATGGAAATGATGCCACAAGACTTTGGAAATCTGAAACATTTCTTCTGACACATTTATAATAAATTGTTTTGGGTTTATAAACATTTCTAATGTTTGAACGACCACTTGTTTAGTGGCATAAAATATTTTCATGCTTATACGTGCTACTGCATGTCGAAATCTTTAATCCTTAAGATTTGCTTTACATATATTTTTTTTTAAAGTCATTTTATGTGAATATGCCTCTGCGTAAAAATCCAATATTTGAAATGTTTTCAAAGTTGTCCTGTTATTCAGCAGCATCTGCAAACTTGTTGCTTGTGCATGTATGTTTGTATGACAGTAAGTGGCGCCTTTGGTAGCGCCATTCTTATAAGAAATAATTAAGTGCAACATTTTACATCAAATGTTTCTCCACTTTTTCTAATAAATAACTCAATTTAACACAAAACTTCCAGCTGTTTCCAATTAATTCTTACACGTGTACGAAATCGAGTAACAGCTTTTTAAATATTTATTAATTAATGTGATCAATTATTAGTTTATTTTGAGGATATTTTTAATAACTGCCAAATTCATGCAAAAATATTAACCTTAATCGAACGCATAACAGCATGGCAGAGTGTAAAAAAGCCTTCATGTTCAGCACATGTATATCCTAAACTATCCCCTTCTAACAAGAAGGTAGCGCAGTAATTAACTGCAAAGCTTTACTGCCTGTTCATACATAGAAAAAAGTAAAATCAGGATTTAATTAAAAAAAAAAACGAAGATTCATATTAAAATAATATTTAATTAATTTCAATCTATCACTAATAACACTAATTATTTAAGCTGTAGGTCTTTTTAATATATGTAATATTTATTTTTATTCGATATTTCGCTATCTCTTTGTGTAGCTTCTTCAGGAAAATTGGTTTTTGTTTATAATGAAAAAATATATTTTTTTTTTTTTTTCAAAATAATATATTTTCATAAAAATATATTCTGGATTTGAAATAGGTATAAATATTCGATTTTGTATTGAAATTTGTTTTTGAACCAAATCCAAAATACATTTTTACGAATATTTTACAACATAATAAAATATTTAAAACACAATAATTACAATAATAATAATGATAATAATAATAATAAAAGAATATTTTAACAATCTATTTTTTTAAGCTTTAAGGTTTTTTCTCTTTTTATTTATTATTTTTATATTTATTTTCGATACTTCGTGAACCTTCGGTTAACATCTTCAGGAAGTTTTTTTTTTTTTTTAAATAAAAACGAAATATCGAAAATAAATATAGAAATAATAAATAAAAAGAGAAAAAACCTTAAAGCTTAAAAAAATAGATTGTTAAAATAATAAAAATGGTTAAAAAAAGTATTAAGAAAAATAAAAAGAATATTTTATGAATATGGCTGTTAATATTTTTATTTTGAATTAACAAGAACTTTTTCTGTATTGCTAATTTTAAAAAAATATTCTTTCATTATAAACAAAAACCAATTTTCCTGAAGAAGCTACAGAAAGGAGTTGCGAAATATCGAATAAAAATAAATATTACATATATAGAAAAGACCTACAGCTTAAATAATTAGTATTATTAATATAAAAAGAGGTCAAAAAACTAGAAGAATTTTCAATCTTTAACAGTTTTAATTGAAAAAAATTTAAAATTTTGCCATTTTGAGTGCAACAAAATCAATTAAAATAAACGTGGATTCAATTAAATTAATAATTAAGAAAGATAATTTTTCTGAGTAAAGACTTAATTGGGCAAAAAAAATCATTATTTGTTTCTGTGTAGAAGTCGAGGTCTGCAAAGTTTTACTGGGTGTTCATAGCAGACGAGTGCATATACTCCATTTGTATTGAAAATAAAATCAATGTGATTTTTTTTTTGTTGTTTTCAATATAAATGGTTGAATGAGTATTTTCACTCGTCTTCTATGAACAGGCAGTAAAGCTTTGTAGACATCAAGTGCTTGACTGTTGCTTCTTAAAAGAGATACATTCTTCTATATTCCTAAAGTGGTTTAAATTATGCTCTTTTCAGTTAAGTTTGAAGAACAGTCCGGAGCATAATCTGCAAGAATTGCTGATTTTTTAAACTTTATGATTTTTAATTACTTCGCAAAATCAGCTCTGTTCCTTAAGGTTAAATTTAAATTTATCTCACACATTTTGATTGCCATGTAGTGGGTAATCGAGGTAGACTACTACTAAATCGGCTGCTTTTTAATCCCCTTCATGTCCCAACATTTGCCTATCCATCCAATAAGTGGCACACCCAATAACCATTGAGATCAGCGCCAAATCCGTGATTTGCTCCAGATTCCATTGAGCTCTGGTGATCGAGTGGTTATTTTCGACTTTCAACTTCCACTCAGGGCCTTTAACGTTATAGTGAAATATATCAAGGTCTCTGCTAGAAATCTAACCTATAGGGTGGCCCAAAAAGAGCGAAGGTGTTTGAATTCCTTATAACTTTTTTACTTCATCATTTCATCTTTATTAATATATTTTACTTAGCATATAAATTTACATTTTCGAGATTTTATCTATAGATACTACAGCGAATAATTTAGATAAAGGAAAAAACCTGGTAATAAGTTTTAAAATTATAACATTATTCATAGGAAAATAGGTAAAACCTTTATATGAAAAGAGATATAAATTTAAATATAGTTAGAAAGTATCAGGTATACCATGAGATTATCCGAGGATAATACATGCATACATGTCACTTTCAATTTAATGAATTCTGTTTTAAGTTGCAATTAAGCCAATTGTATGCATTCTCTTAACATTTGAGAAGAAGAATTTTGAAGAGATTCATGGTATTTATCGTTAATTTTTTTTATGAAATCGATAATTAATTCATATCCAGTTTCGTAGTGGAGAAGTAAAGTTAAATATCTCCAATTTTCTACTATAATTTTATTTTTGTTTTCCGTATTTTGTATAGAAGACTTGGGGAATTTAAAATGGAACACAATTGAAGAACGTCCCAAAAATCGTTGAATTTTATTTCTCCAATTAACGATCCATTGTTTTAAATCAGCGTGCATATCGTCCTTAGTTTAATGTATAAGTTGGACCCTCAAAGTCAACAATAAACAGTCTGGTTTAAAATATTCAACAACAAGGGGAAGTAAGGAACCTACCTGGTGGCGGCAGCCGACGAACGAAGCACACGGAAGACAATATTGAATGGTTACAGGAGAGTATTCGGCGGGATGGAGAAACAGCAACCAGGAGACGTTCGACACAACTTGGCATCTCACGAAGGTCGCTGCAGAGAATTTTGCATACAATAAGAATGTTTCCATACAAAATTCATTTTTCCATTTAAAGTTTTCAACAACAAGGGGCAGTAACGAACCTTTCTGGTGCCCGCAGGCCTCACCCTTAATAATTTTTTTTTAACTATGCTTTGTCCCAAGTTGAGCTAAAGCGGAACAATGATTTTTATTCAATTTTCAAAGTAACCAACATAGATTTTTGATAATGGAAAGACTTTCGCCTCCTTGGTTGCCCTATCGGTTTGGCAAACTATTTGCTTTAAATGCTGCTTATTTTTTTTTTTGTTAAATTTTATATTAAATAGAATTACGTACGAATACAAGGCGTGAGGCGAATTCAATCGCACTTTTTCTTCAAAAGATTTTATTATTATTAAAGTTAGGAGTTATTGTATGTGGTACGAGCAAACATGCCGCTGTTAAGTAGTGTTGCAGCTCTATTAATTAGCAATACCACCAAAATAGCCTAGTGGATCAAAATTTCAATAAACATGTTCCAGTTTGTTCTTTCAAGGTACTTCATCAATAACCAGTTCTTCAAGTCAATAGCAGTGTCTCTTCTTTAGATTTCAATAAAAATGCAAAACTTTAAAATGAAAGAAAATTAAACATGTTCTCTGCTCGTTCGCAGCAATTAAATTAATAAAACCATAAACCAACAAATTCTAAATGAATTATTGTTGTAGTCGTAGTCGTTTCTGGTTCGCGTATCACTGACCAAGATAAGAAAAATTGTATAACGATCGTGTATGTGTTTATGTAGTTGGCGATCAAACAAGATCTTTCCTAAATATCATTATCGCGGCCAAAAGAGTAACCATGTGGGGAGCATGTTGAAACTGTGGGCCAACAAGAATGGACAACTCGTTTTTCTTTCTATTTTTTTTTTTTTTTTTATTGATTTCTGCATTTATTTTATGATTTAATACCGTTAGATTTACACTGTCACTATTAAGAACGTTTCTTATATGACCAGATGTATTGTGTGTGCGTGTGTGTGTGTGTGTGTGAGTATTTGTAGGATATTCGAAAATCATCATTTCTGATGAAAAATTTATTAATGAGCGATGACAATGACAGTGGTTAAATGCATGGAAATATTATGCGCATGTTACAGATACAATTATAAGTTTATAAAACTGAATAAGATAAAAAATTCTTGCGAAATGAATAGTTTTGGCACAAGAGGCTCAATTGTTTCTTTTAGAGTGCCACATATACAACATGCGCGCAATGGGTTGTCTATTATTCGTATTATCCAAATTACTGCGTGGCCCAAAATGACCGAAGGGGTTTGTGTCCATTATAACTTCTTATTTAAGACATTATTTTTAAACTTTTTTTTTATTTTAAATACAGTATATTAATGGAGTATATTTTTAATTTAATTATTTGGTGCTCTTTCGAAAATACTTTCCATAATCTTTTGCAAAACTTCAGGTGTTGTGTTGATGATTTCGTCGCGTATATAATTTTTTAATTGCTGTATGGTTCTAGACTTTTCCTTTCAAATAACCCGAAGAGAAACAGTCTGCAGCGGTTAAATCCGGTAAACGGGGAGGCCAATTCAAATCGCTTGGTAATTCCTTCACCATAGATGTCGCGTAAAAGAGTCTTTGTGTTCCTCGTAGTGTGCGCTGTGGCTCCATCCTGTTGGAATATTCTTAGAATTTTGTGCAGATTTCGAATTTGACTTGTTGAACAAAAAAAATTGCCCACCCTACTATACATACTTTGTTCGAATACAAAGCAATTCACGTTTTAAAAGTCAGCTTACGCATTTACAGGGTGGCGCAGAATGAGCTATATGGTTTGAATTCTTTATAACTTTATTAATTATTTTTTCTTTGTTTTTTGTTCAGCATTTTGTGAAGAAGACTTGGGTTATTAATTATCGATCGAACAACGTACAAAAATAATTGAAATTTATTTTTCAAACAACCAACAGTCTATTGTGTTGACACAGCGAGCATATCGTTGTCATTTGAATGTGCGCATTGCATCCACACCAGATTTAACACCTCCTGACAGTTTTCTTTGGGGATATTTGAAAGAAAGCCTGTACGTTAACAAACCAAAAACCATACTCCAACTAAAAACCAACATTCGAAATGAAATCATGGCCATTATACCCGAAATTTTGCGAAAAGGAAAAATGGAAATGGAAAATATGCTAAAAAGAGCACGTATGTGCGAAGCAGAAAAGAGACATCACTTACAGGATATCATTTTGCAAAACTAATTGCAAAAAATTCCCCAATAATATACTGTATTTAAAAAAAATTTAATTATAATAATCGCATAAATAAAAAAGTTATAAACCATTTAGACCATATAGCTCATTCTGCGTCTCCCTGTACTAAAAAAACCAAGGCTATGGAAACAAAATTATGCAACTGTATATATGTATATTAAATGCGTACAATTTTCACTTCTAAATGAACGGCAACTATTCTCTAATTCCTGCCAATTGAATAAAAATATTTAAAAATAAATAAATATAATAATAAAAATAAAAAGAACTAATTCAACAAATTACATGTAATACATAAAACCAATTTAAAAATACTCCTTAGTTCTCTTCAATGGGCAGATATGTTCATCAAATAGTTTTAGAACTGTCAGACTTTGTTCACTTTTTAGAGTACACTGAAGAAATAATTGTTAAATTTTTTTCAATTAAAATTTTAATTGAATCCACATTCATTTTAATTGACCTTGTTAGTTTCCCAAAAAAAGTGCTACAAACAGATTTGATTTAAAATAAAAAAAAACTTATAACATATTAATTATATAGTACGTAGAAGCTTAGTTTTTATATGTGAAAAGCATCTAGTTTTTTAATCTTTTAATTTCTAATCTAGTTTAATTTATTAATTGAATATCGCATCTCAATTAATGTCTTGGTTGAATTTTTAAAATTTTTTAATTAATTTCTTATGAAAAAATCGTAAAATTTTTTCAATTAAAGCTCATAATTGTATCTACGATTTTCGTGATAGGTTGAAATCTAATTATTATTTTAATTGAATCTTCGTATTTGAGCGGCGCACGTTGCAAGTTTCAGTATCAAAAATGAGAATTAATAGAAAAAATTATTTTGTAAGAAACAACAAAATTTTTGACCCAGGTAAAAGTAGACAAAATTACACACATCACTTACTAGTTTTGGTGTGTGACAACCACCAAGATGACCCCCTACACATGCGATGCATTGTGCTGGAACTAGAGGAAAGGCATAGAGAGAGTGATGAAAGATAGTGAAGCTTCACTTTCTTACAACTCTGGTTTTGTACGTTTTTTTTGTTTACCGCAGTGCTGCTGTGCCTCTGATGGTACTACGATACTAAATGTTTCCCTTCAAAATGTTTCCACGTCTAAACTCAGTCGAAGCAACGAAAATGAGAACAAAGCATGTCGCCGAGAACCGAACACAGAAACGATGATCTCTTCCCCAGCCGTAATATGCTGTCAAACTAAATGTTTTCCTTCCAAATGTTACCTCGTCTAAACTCAGTCTAAGCCAGAAGTATTTTCATAAATTAGAATTACTAATAGACTTGAACACTCTCTTCTCATTTTTTATCTCGTATCTTTTATTTTAATGAACAGCATTCAATGACAATTACAAATACGTGTTCGTTCAAATTAAAATCCACTGCAGTGAAGTTGAATAAGAGAAATAAGTCCGTCTAATAATTTGTCATTTGCATGATTATTGGTCATCTAACAATGCGAACAGACCATTACGAAAGCCAACAACAGCAGTAATAGCAACATCAACAACAATATCAGCAGCAAGACAATATAAAATAAAGTAAAATAGTTTGTTGCAAACTTGTAATGATAATGATACACATTGCCATCATCAGCCTACTCCATGCCAACCAAGTGTCAGTAGAACAGAGTAATGAGTCAGTCGTTAAAATTTACTGACATAAAACAGGCTACTAAATATGCGTAAGAATTGTTTTTTATATTTTTTTTTTTGAAGGAAAATGGGGCAGGAGATGAATTTTTGAAAAGGATTTTAGCATTGTCTTTAAAGAGTAAAGCAGACAAGACATAATACGAATATGTGTGTATGCATGTGTAATCGAAATAATCATTATTATTTGTATTCAAATGATGTGCTTTTTATTGTATCATCAGCTGAAATAGTTGCAGTCAGTGGAATTAGTTCATATTAATTGATTATCGTATCATATTCAAAATTTATACAATTAACAACGACACGTGACTAATATAATTGGCATGTTGCACGGCAAATGAAAGTCTTTTAATAAAATAAGTAAAATAATTTGATAAGATTTTCCTAAATACTCGTATGTTAAAATAATGAGCTTGTGGTTAAAAAAAAAATCTTAATTGTATATAGTATATCGAAATATCAAAAATCTACTGAATAGAAGCTCATTATTTTGAAAATATTTACAATAAGAAAATTTCGAAAAATTAGATATCAAACAATTAACATATCTTATATATAAAAATGACATGTTTGTATGTATGTATGTGTGTTTGTGCCTTAAGAACAGCCAATCGCTTAAGCGATTTTCTTGAAATTTTCACAGTATTTCTGTATATAAATTTCAAAAATTCCAACTGGGCTCTACCATGCCCATAAAAAGTGAATATATATTTTTGTATATCTTGGGAATGGCTGAAGTGAAAGTTTCTGAAGATGGTCCAAATGATTTAGTAGTTAAAAACAAATCATATTTCCAAAACTGAGAGGCATTGGACAACTGGGTGTAGTATCTCCCATACAAACTAAATATTGATTTCATGAACGTTTAAAGTTAAAGTTTCTGTATTTCGTCTGAGTACCTTAATAGTCAGTACAAATCATTAGTCAAAAAGTGGGCGCAATTGGATAAGTGGGTGCAGTTCCTCCAGTGCTAACTAAATTATGTATTCTGTGTATGTTGGAAACTGTTAAAGAAAAGTCTTCTAAATTTGTTAGAAATGGCTTTGTAATTAAAAAAATCAAACATATGCTTCATATTGAACTATTTTTAATTTAAATAGATGTAGCGAAGCACGCCGGGTTTTAGCTAGTTTCTAATATTTAGAACCACGTGTTTGTTTTGGTCTAAGGATTGCAACTCTATGCACGCAGATAAATATTCACTCATGATGAACCTCTTGCCGAACGTTGGATAATCAAGTATTTAGAAATATGAGTTAAAGACAAAAGACTGCGACACCACATTTAGGAAGCCATCGTATCGATTTAATTTTTGTAGAAATGGATTTAGAAAAACTAACTGCAATATGGGTGTTGCAAAGAGCTCTCAGAACTCTCTTTTTATCGATTGTACAGCAATAGTGTTGCGAATTCAACGCCACCAATAGAAGATACAGATTTTTTTCCTGTAGTAGTGTTTCGGCGATGCCACGTACGTATGCAATGCTTTGCTTGCACCCAGAACTTGTTGGAAAGGATTAGTGTAGAGAAGAGATCAGTGGAATAGTCACAGGAAGGAATAGAGCCTAATTTTTGTAGAACGCTGCAGTTGCGTTTTAAGAACTTGTAAAGCAACTCTGACTCTTTAATGGTATGTTGATGCAGTCGTTTTTAACAATGCATCTCTTGCAATTAAAATTAATAATGCAATAAAAAAAAACTAATAATATAATTAAAAATAAAAAAAAACAATAGCCCTACTAACAATGTTGTGTTTTTGAAATGGCAAATTTTTACAATTGCAAAAATTTCTCACCAATTGTGAAAGGCTTTTTGGTTTAGTGAAGTTTGCAACAGGAGCACTTTTTGGTAATAAGCCTCGTATACTTTTTCTTAGCTCTACTTCCGGAGCTTCTTGAAGTTTTAAAATTTTCTGCATATCTTCCTGGGTCCATTTTTTTTTGCATTTTTGTCTTTTTATAGGTTTTATTAAATTTCTTTATTTTCCATAATTTTATTAAACTAATTATTTAAGATACAGCTGCTTTTTATATACATAATATTTATTTTTATTTCGATATCTCGCAACTCCTTTGTGTAGCTTCTTCAGGAAAATTAGTTTTTGTTTATAATGAAAAAACATATTTTTTTTAAAATTCACAATAAAGAAAAAGTTTTTGTCAATGAAAATTCAAACATACAATTTCAAAATAAAAATATTAACAAAAAAAAAAATGAAATATTAAATATTATTTATTAAAAACTTTTTCTTTATTGTGAGTTTTAAAAAAATATTTTTTTGTTTTAGTAAACATAAGCTATGATTTTCATTGTAATTTATTTATAGCAGCATAGGAAATGTTGGTGTGTGTGGTGTGTTTTTAGTGCAGAGTAAAAATTTATTATAAAATATGCAAATCATGATGCAATGATGCAAGACCATTTGCACAATATTGATAGTTGGGCTAGTATTTACGAAGAACAAAATAAATATCAAATAGTAAAAAAGGAAAAATTCTTTAATGGCCAAACAGACAGTATAACGGGGAACAAACACAATTACTACTCAATTAAATGATTCGCACTTTAGTCGAAAATGACTAGACAGAAAACAAATAACCGGTCGTAGAAGATGTTCGCTATTGATTTCTATAATTCTTTGTATGAAAGTAGTGAGCCCAGCTTCATTGTCTTAAATACATTACGGATTGTGAGTGTCAAGTTGTATAAACAAACTGCAACTACTTAAGGCCATCTCTCCACAAGCACTCTTTTTACGTAAAGAATTACATAAACAAATGTATGCACAAAATTTCTTAAATTTGTATTTAAATTTCTTATTTTTTAAAGGGTTCAATTCAGTATATGTATATGTATGTATATTGTGTATTAAAGTCTTGATTTCTTTCATATTGTTTTCATTATATTTGGGTGGCAACTCCTCATGGGTTTTAGCTTTCATGTGCCTTTCTTTATTGTGTTAATTGTACCTCTTTTATTTAAGCTTGAAATTATATTCCTAACGGCTTTAATTGTTTTAAGATTTTTTATAGCCGCTGTGCTTTTGGGGAACACTTGTGGCGGGAAAAATAGCACAGCATGCTTACTTTATATCGTATATAATTAATTTAATAGCGTTATTAAAAAAAGGAATTAAAAATGCTGACCCTGGTAAAAAATTAGTAATGAGCTGCTGTTGGTCGTCCAACCAAAACGCACAATGTTAATTGTAAATAAAACAAAAAGTTTTCAAAAGTTACAACTCCGTTTACGAGGTAAACTCGAAGTTGTGACTGTTTATAGTAATACAAAAAATTATCTTATTTTAGGCAGAATTTAAATGGACATGCTTCAATTACTTTAATCCGCAAGCATTACATTCTAATTGGCGTATCTTTATAAACGTATTATCGAGCTCGCTTACAGCTTCACTTTAAATGTAAATGGAATTGTAATGGCACTTTTTGGCATCATTTAAGGGAGAGAGCACCGACTAAATAAACAGCTTATGACACTTGTGTTCAAATTAAGCAAGGAAATAAACTAAGGACTGCTACTAAATATTGCTTATATGAGCGATTGTGTAATGCACAAATTTGCCGCTGGGTAACTGATTCGTCTTACATTTCGGTCTTTGCGGAATTTTAGTTATTAACGACGTTGGGAAGCGACAGGTAAATCAGTCGCTAAAACTATTTTCAATATCTGCAAATAATAAAACTTGCGACCATGTCCTATCCACCATGCACATTTGCGTGCGGTTACATTTTGCAATTTACTTTGTAAAATATAAAGTAAATAAATAAAAAAAAAAATAAAAATAAGGGTAAATATAAAGTAAATTAATAAAATGAAAATAAAGGGTGATCCAACAATAATGCACGATATTAATTGTGAGTCACACCGTAACGTCAAGTTTTTTGGCCAACTTAATTTGACATTTCTTTATTTCAGTGTTTCACAAATTTTACCATGAAGAGGTACAAAATTGAGCAGCGCGTTAAGATTGTTGAAACGTTTTACGAAAATAGCTGATCAAATCAAAATGCATTTCGTACACTTCGTCAGGATAATCGACCAACTCTGTACACAATCGGGGGAGTTGTGCGCAAACTTCAGCAAACCGGGTCTGTAGTAAATGTGAAAACACCTGTGCATGCTCTCTTAGGTCATTTTGCGGAAAAAATTACTATTGTTCCCGATAGTGTGCAGAAGAGCTCTCAACCTCGACTCGTCGTTGTGCCCAACATTTGAACATATCACGAACATCACTGATGCCAGAAATTGAGAAATTTGACCTGCACGTGCTTCCAAGAGGATGGTGCCATTTCCCATACACCCAACAAAACAATGGCTTTGTTGCGCCAAGAAATTCAATGGCCGTCGTGGCGATGTTAATTGGCCGTTACCATCATGTGATTTGACACCGATATTTGATGTTTAAAAAAAATGTGTACGTCAATAAGTCAAGAACAATTCAAGAGCTAAAGGATAAAATAATTCGGCACAGTAACATTGAACTTCAAATATGTCTCAGAGTTATTGAAAATATCGATCATCGGATAGATGTGTACCACCGGAGCCGTGGCGAGCATTTGGCCGATATTTTGTATCACATATAATAGTCATACATCCTGTCATAATAAAATTTATTAAGATAATTCCCTGCAAACGTTTTCTTTTATTTACAATGAACATCGTACATTTTGATCGAACCAGCCTGTATATGATTGCAGTACAGTTTTACTATTTCGGCATTAGAAGCGAATTTTTTTCACATAACAACTTTTAAACTTTCTTACACTTCTGGGCACGCTAATTTTTTACTATATTTCTAGCGATACAGATAGAGCTGCTGTAAAGCATGAAGGAGGGACAATAGAGGAACTTTGCGAGTACATCAAAGTCTGTACTCACTACCGTTTCTGTTTTCCTTCGCTTCTACAAACTCAAAACTTTCCTTCATGTATCCTTTTCTTCAAGTGCTATTTTTCTGCCCTCGCATGTATTAACTGGTGATCGCGTGAGTATGTGTGTTGTATTTTCTGTTTGTTTGTTTGTTTGTTTGTTTGTTTCATTTTAATGTCCCTTGAAGTAATTTAAGTGTTCAGAGCATTTCTTAATGTAGTTTTCCACAGTTCTTTCAACAACTTGTGAATGCTTTTCTGGCTTTTGTACTTCTCTAGGTGTCATAAAAATTTAGGTTGTTTCACCGTTTTTTTGCCTCTTTTTTAAGCATATCCAAATGACGTATGATCCCAGCAATTGCTTCAGTGTTTTTCTTTCTTTTTTTTTTGGTTTGTTTGTTTGTAATTTGTGTCTAAAATTAAGGAACGGTTCAATGACATGACATTTTCGGTTGTAAAATATTTCGTGCAACAAGTACACACTTGGACTAAATTTCAGAGTAAAGAGTATGAAATATGATTATGATTTAATTTAATTTATTATGCTACAATTATTACATTAACATTTTTAGGGTCTTAATTGTCTCTAAAACAAGTATGACTGACATGAGTGGTGAAGAAGAATGATTGTGCTTGGTTTGGCTTGGCTTTTGTTGCATGTTTTTATTTGTTTTTTTTTATTTTTTTTTTTAGTTTTATTCTTTAACTTAGTTTTTATTATTTAATAATTACAGTTATTGCTTTCGAAATATTAAAGTTTCAAGTTTAAAATGCTGCAAGCGGTTTTCTTTTATTGCACGTTCTTTTTAGTCTATTGTTAATATTTCTGCTGCTTTTTCTACGAAATAGGAAGAAATCATTGTTTTTATGTGTTTGAAATTTGAAGAGGATGTTAAAAGTTGCATAAAATTTCTAATACGTTGCAAATTTATGCAGCAAATAAAAATTGAGTATGCCATTTCGAAAAGGGCACATCTCACATATTTTGACAAATACGTTTTATCATATCAATGACTTTCACATGCTTCCCTGCACCTACTATGCTTGAAAAGGGAACATCCCTGACATTCGTTCTACTGTCGAAGTCATGGCATGTACAGAGATAATTTAGTAAAAGTGACAACTCTAAGTGATGTGATCTTTTCGAAATTATTGTTTAAGCGTGTGTTCACGCATCACAGTCCAGTAATACCAAGAAATTTAGTGTTCAAAGAATAAATACGGAGGACATTATTGGTTTGAAGAAATGGGCTCCACTTAATTTTAAGACTAAACCTTTATCAGTAAGTTATGGAAAAAATTTTCCTCTAAAACCAAAAAGTTAATTTTCAAGTAACGACTTATTATTAGTATGTTTTTAATCCAAAAAAAAACCGCCTGAAGTTATCGCAAAAAATGACGTAGATAATGATATCTCTAAGGAAATCTTTGTGCTTTCTTGAGTAAAAAGTACTTGCAGTAATTTACCAACCCAAGCTGATCCGAGTTTATAGTGCCAAAGTAACTATTAATTATAAATGAAAATTGCAGATATTTCGAAACTGAAACAATATATGCCAGCAGAATTTACAGAATTTTATAGTAATGGCCAATTACAACATGAAAAAGATTTTTAATAAGTCTATTAATTATCTTTAATAGAAGTATAATCTTTTATTGTTTGATACCTAAAATAAAAATCTCTGAAAAAATATGGTCTTTTTCGTAAATGGCATTAGTTAATTATTGGTAAACTAAAATGATAACTATTATTTAACTAATACTTTATATTTGCAGTGTATTGTTTAACTAACATTCTCAGTATAACCAAAGAATGGCAACCCTAACAATCTTTTATTTTCCAATATTGGCTGCACTGCTATAGCAAATGATTTTTGTTTACAATAACAAATTTATATTATTTCTTAAAAATGGATAAAACAAGCGCACGCTCTTCGAACTGTACCGCGCAAGATATTGAATTGCTGCCGAAATTGGTTCGGGAAAACCAAAATATTATCGAATATAAAAAAACTGATAGTATATATGTACACGGTGGGCCAAAAGTAATCACCCGGGGCATAAGTAAGTAATCACCCGATGTTCTCTTGCTGTAATTTTTTTTTTCAAGACAAATTTTGGCAGTGCTTATGATATGGGCTAAGTGACCGCCGCCAGAGTTGATGACCATACATGCAGCTCCAAAAAATTAAATTACAGCAAAAGAACATCGGGTGATTACTTATGCCCCGGCTGATTACTTTTGGCCCACCTGTTATATGCAATTCCATGATCTAGAACGGGACACTCGATTGCCTTTGAAGTGTGGTAAAATAAAGAAATATTAAATTTTCTTTTTCTTTTCTACGTTTTTATAGCACATTAATGCAAAGTGTAGCTTTTTCGAAATGGATTTTTTGTTTTTGTTGTATAACAAATAAACATGGTATCACGAACGGGACAAAATTTAGAAGTCGCTTTCAACTGCATTTAGAAAAATTAAAAAAATATGCAAATTAGAACGCCATTTTTGAAAGGAATTTTTTTAAAATTCAAATAAAATAATATGGTTTTCCACTGATGGTTGTCATATTTAAATATTTGTGTTCCTCTTTTTTGAACAACATTTACTATGCCTTAGCACGGGACATCTAGAACGGGACATATTTTCTTAAGTTCAAATTGTATTAACTGTGAAAATTTTTATACTTATTATTTTATAGATATTTTTAAATTAAAAATTTTAGGTTTTGGTATGTAATAAATAAACCGTTGATTTTAAAAGTGAGACATCTCCATATTTAGAAAAATAATTCTCAATCATTTAATTTCCTAAATATTTAACATGTCATTTCGTTTTGAAGTAAATTATAAATATTATGTTATAAAATCGAATCGTATATTTAATATATTATACATACTTTAAATGAATTTTCAGTTTCCAGACCTATTTTCTGAAAATAACAAACAACACAAACTGAAAATACATAATTTTCTTAAAATTTTAACATTTCCTATACAATGTTAGAAAAAAATCATTTGTTTATTGACATATTAATTTTCGATCCGGGCAGAACTTTCTGTGGAAAAGCCCATATACCTTTTTTTTTAAATATTACACTTCATTAGAAAATATTTGGTTTTTTTTGTTTCCTGAAAACTTTAAATATTCAGACATGTGCCCTTTTCAAAATTGCACAGTCAATTGTAATTATGATCTCGGTGAAAAGTTATTCGTTTGTCGTAAAAAGATTGCAAATAGTTTGAGGCGACTTTAGAAAACGCAGTTGTCAATTTGAAAAAAAGCCAAGTACAAAAAATTGCAAAGCAGTTAAATATATTCAACAATTAATTTAAATAGAAAATAAATAATTATAGTCCAAAGAACAATTTATTTTTTATTTGTGCTAAAGAATTGAAATAGTTATACGAAGAGAAGATATTTTTGCCTGAGGATATAAAAAATTTGTTGCTGAAATAAACGTTTCAAATTTAAGAATTTTATTTGACACCAGAAATCTAAATATAAATGGGAAACTTAATTTTAACTGACTAATCGTGTTGAGCATATACGTGGCGAAAGAATGGGTCTGGCGTTATAAAAAAATGCTATTTGTGGAAAAACTCTCAGTATATTCGACACCAACTGCACGACAACGATAGTTGCCATAACACAACTAGACTAGACACAGTAACCCTGATTTCAGTTTGGAAAATAGTGACGTCACGTATAGCTGAGCCGAGCGCCTTTAGACCACAATAGTACTTTAAACGGTCACTGCATAGATACAATATACAGTGAATTTGGAATACCTAATACGCCAGTTTAAGCACAGGCAAGACAATATTTTTCTTAAAGAAATCAAGGGATTTCAATTAATTTTATTTTCATTAGCAGACTACTATACAAGTGAAGAATAAACAATTTTAAATTCCTTGAAAAACTATTTTAAGAAGGCGAACTATTAAGTCTAATGCTTTTAAACAAACAAACCGACAAACAAAAAAGAAAAACTTCACTTTTATCTGTTGGAAAATTTGTTTGTTGCAACAATGTTGCAGCAATCTTGATACCGAAACTCTGGTTCTTTTATTTATCATTGTTCTCCTTTAAGATAATTTATAATGGCAGCAAGGAGACATGCAAGTAGTTTCCTAAAAAAAATAATATCTTTTGTTAAGAGAAGACGAGAAGAGATGAACAAAATAAAGAATTAATACAAAAATATCAATATTTTGACTACAAATACTTAATCAGGCGAAAGAATGGACAAGTTAAAAGCTTCTTAATTCATCAAATATTTGTAAGCTGACTCGAGTAAAAGAAATTTTAATGTTATTTTAGTGAAGGAATTCAATTTTTATAGCGGGAGGAGGGTAGTTACCACGTTAAATCTGAAGATTTTCGGTTAAAGACCCAATCAGACCAAACATTTTTCTAATCTATTTAAACGTTGACAAAGTAAAGTAATAAATAAAATGTCCAGTGATGATAACTTTTTTTTCACCAAACTCATCAAGTGTGACTTGGATTAAGTAGGCAGGTTGCTGGATGTAAAGGTAAAGATAAATCCCAGCCCACTTGCGTTCAATTTTATTATGGTCCCTTTGTGAAAAAACTTTCGCGTCTTGTATCACTACAGGGTCTCTGCTAGGAATCGAACCTACACCACCAAACTGATAAACTAGCGCACTGCAATTTTTATGATATCTGTATTAGTTTCTGAGTTGTTAGGTTATAGATTTTACTCTTTTTTACACCCTTAACATTAGAATATCCAAAAATGACTTCTTACTGGATCTAAACATTGAAAAGTCTCCAAACCGAATTTTAACTGATGATGAAGAGTGGGAGGGCACTTTGCCTTTCATCTCAATTAAAAAAAAAATTATCGGAATTTTTCCATATGAAAACATAATTTTAGAAATTGGTTCCCAAATTGCGAAATTATTCGATAATCATTTTTTAAAGTCGGGCATTTAACCCCACCCTTTTCAGTTTCGACAATAATGCAAGATGAATTTTGGAAATTGGTCCACAAATGGCCCATATATTTGATAATAAATTTTTAGGCGGCCAGTCTGCTCCCCCCACTCATTCCAAAAAAAATTATTGGACCTTTTCTTTGTGCAAACAGAATTTTTAAAATTGGTTAACAAACGATGAAATTATTTGATAAAATTTTTTATTGTGAACCTTTTCCATATGCAAAAATAATTTGAAAATGGTCCACAAATGGCGCAGCTATGCTCGTTTATATTACAAAATCTGTTAAAAACTATGTGGAAGGAGTAACATAATTAAAGAACGGGCCGTAAAAATGAACGTGGTTAAAAAAAGTAGCCTATAATCTATAATCATGAGTCCCAGTTAAATGTTGTGAAAACTTCGAGAAGATCGGTCCAGAGATCTGGTCTCCTATAAGGTAAAAAAAAACAAGCAAACATACATTCCGTTTTATGTACAGTGCACTCGCCATAATATGAACACCCCAAAATACGAACGCTTTATTCTTCTATTGACTACTCTAAAATATGAACTTATGCAAACCTCTAAAATATGAACAGCTAATTTTTGTATACTTTTTAACGGGTTTTATCTCGACAGTGTTTAAATTTATATCCACAGGGTATTTGGGGATTTCCCAAACTGTTGGCTTTTAAATTGTCTTCAGCTGTCACGGAATTTTTCGCATAATAACTTTTTTTAAGTGTTCTAAAGATAAATTGTTGTTATTTTAAATCCCTTAAACAGTAAATAAAAAATTTAACACACATTTTTGTGTGGAAAAATTTTTCAAATATGAATATTCTCGCAAAATTTAATTAGCTGGGTTTTTAGTAATTAGTTCATATTATTGCGAGATCACTGTATATATGTAGATGCTGGTAAAATTAAAAATATTTCTCAAAAATTCACTTTCAATTTATGGATTGTGCACTCTTTACTTATAACTTTAATTTATGTTTCTTGAAGTTTTTACTTTCTAAACTCAAGCATTTTATTTTGTTTTTCATCTGCAGTTAAAATGAACCATTGTTGTAGTAAATACATTAGACAATTGTTGTTGTTGCTATTTGTATCAAGTTTTATTATTCATCATGACCTTTTCAAATAAAGAAGACCCTGATCTTTTATTGCAGAGCACTTGCATTACTCTCGAATCAAGTTTAACCACTAAATCGAAGGGATTAATACAAATTGAAAAATGAGCTATTGAAATGAAAGTTTGAAAAACATATATATAATTTGAATATGATTTAAAGCCAAATTCATTTAATATTTTTAATGGATTTTATGCATAACCGCGTATGTGCCTTTTCGTTGATTTTGCATCAGCGAGGCCAACTTGTTTTATTTGAAATATTCTACAGGTGCAGCAGTCAGGGAATGTCACCTCCATACAGTGCTGCCATATTTTTTTTTACGAAAACAGGCAGTTTTCAAAAAAAACTGTTTTTTTTTTAATAAAAAACTGCTCTTTCAAAATAAATTAGAAAATATAATATTTGCGTATTTTTATTTAATTTTTATCGCAG
The DNA here is from genome assembly GCA_963924685.1 of Dexiosoma caninum. Classification (NCBI taxonomy): domain Eukaryota; kingdom Metazoa; phylum Arthropoda; class Insecta; order Diptera; family Tachinidae; genus Dexiosoma; species Dexiosoma caninum. The sequence continues at coordinate 24,635,228 of OZ004729.1, read as the reverse complement.
AAAATAACAAAATAACATTTTTATTTTATTGTATACAAAATCATAACATAAAATATATCACACACAGAGATCGTAGTAAACTATTTAATTATACATATTAGGTATGTTCCAGGTGCATAACAAAACAGTTCAAAGTCGTAAAAAATTAATCCAAAAGCTTTCCAGATAACAATTTTGACAGAAAATGAGAGTAAAATTTTTTATTTCCTATACAAAATAATACCAACCTCTTCTTGGGAGAAGTTCGGACTAGAATTAATTTATCAGCTGTTTTTTGTTTACATGTAGAAATCAAAAAATATTTAATATTTAAAATTTAAAAATTTAATTATTTAAAATAATAAATAAAGAAAGTTTTTATCTACTATTGATTTAAAAGGAAAATGGAAGATTTTTCAAATAAACCTGAAGTTGGAAGTACATGTAGTTGTGCATATTCACCAGCTTCTTTTACTTTTCTTGATGATGCAAATGTTTTGCTTTTAAAATATTATGAATTTTAAGCGTCTAAAATCACTAAAATAAAATTTAATTGAGAAAATAAGCGGCATCAGTATTTTAAGATGTTGAATTGTGGTTTTTTTGCGTTCCAGCAATTTTGGACAAATTCTTTTATGGACCGGTACATGCGATTAATGATGGTCGCACTGTGCGAGCGATTACTCAGAGTGTAATAGTCCGGACTGTTTTGTTATGCATGTGGCACGGACCTATTAATTGTACACGTTCTTATCAAATTTAGTTTGTATTTCTTTTCTTCGTATAAAATTTGTGCAATTAAATAGGAACTTTGAAACTATTTCTAGTTTCTGTTTTTTTTTTTTAAATTTATTTGAGAAAATATTCTCTCAACGTTAACGTTGGCAATTGACAGTGGTATTGACAGAACTGCTTGAACTAATACTTTTAGATTGTTATGGCTAAAATTTTGACGAAGGAGAGCGCATGTTAGCGTAGACAATTTTTTTGGCCAGACTGAGGAATGACCCCAAGTGTTACTACTAATTAAATAAAAACTACGAAATTTCCTAAAGTGTGCAAGATTTTTTGAGATTTTTTAAGTCTTCGAGTGTAAACTCGTTTTCTTGTGGAATTTCTTACTTATCGAAACTAACAAAAACCCATTTGGCTTTTGCTAGTTTAGCTACTGTTTAAATTGTTTAATGTTTACAAAGCAAGAATAACGAAAAATAGACTACACGTTTCTACTGTTCGCAATTTGAGACAAACACAATGATTATTAAAGTCATCAAATTCGTGTTGCTCCACATTTAAAATAACAGAAAATTTATTATCAAAAACTAAAATTTATTTAATAACTGATCTCTGCTATTGACGTTCCTGTTGTTAATAAATATGTATTAAAGAATGGTATCGTCATGGACAAAAAAGTTATATTTTTTTTTTTCATAGTTGGTACAAAAACATAAAAAATCCATTTTTCAACCCTGCCATGTATTCGATTCGATTCGATTCGATTCGATTCGAAAAAGTTATTTTATAACTGTAATTTTGTGACTTGAAAGGAAAAAATCCATATAAAACAGTCTTAAAAAGCGCGTTTTATTTCGGAAAATAAAACTAATTTAATGTAAATCGATATCCAAAGCTTCCCGAAATTGTAATAAAATAATCTTTTAACACAAGAAAACTAAATGCATATATATTGAGATAGACTGAATAAAAAAAGAGACTTTAAAAAGAGAAAAGGAATGAAATAATAAAGAAGAAGAACTAAAGTAAATGAGTGTTATTTTGGATGAAAAAATTTAACTGTTCGATGGATGCAGACCCTCCCTCCATCAGGTGATTTATACGTTTATGATTTAATATTTTAAGAAAAAGTACTGCAAAGTGATTTCATAGTTTGACAATTTTCTGATCATGAAATATTTTTCACCTGGTGGTATTTGAGTGACACGTTTATAGACATAAACATGAAACAAGAGAAATATTAATTTGCAACCCTCTCTCAAAATAAAGAGTAAATTTTAGTAAAATTGTTAATTGCGCGCTCTCTCAAATTAAACAAATGAGTAAAATGTAAACAAATTGTGACAGTCCAGTATAAAATACTTGTAAAACACATGGCGAGTTGCAGAGACCTAATAAAAAGACTTTGGCATAAATATATACATATGTATGTATATTGCAGCAAAATGGACGAAGTTATAATTGAAGAAGTGCGTCACAACAAAGTTTTTTATGATCTGCGACACCCAGCCTACAAGAAATAGGAAGAAAAAAGAATGGTGCAGTTGCCGTCTTCAAAATAATTTAGTTGCCGACTACAAGCAAACGAATGCAGCCAACTACATTTGTAGTGTCTGTAGCCCGTAGCCTGCTGTAGCGAATGTGTTTCATGCTATCCAGACGAAAATTTAAAAATTTAAATTTTTAAATTAAATTTCGATGCAAAATGAAAAACATAAATCGTGATTGTAGTGTTCAAACGATAATACGGCTGTAACGAAGAATGAATTTTTATATTAAAATTCAACATGTTAAACGCTTCGAAAAATGTCCAACTCATTAACTTATCATCTTTTCAGAATTTTTTTTTTTAACAAATCATTTTGGCGCATAATACCAAAGCCACATAGTCGGCGATTTCAGTTAATTTCTACTTAATGATTTTTTATGTTTTATTTTTTTTATTACATTTAAGATTTATGTTGACTGACCGCAATGAATTTAAAATTTAAAACTCTCTAAACAACATTAAAAGCAAACATTATCCAGCAGTAATTTTGCAACGAACTTGAACTTTTGCAATTTTACTTTTCGTTCATCGTCAGCATCAGCATCAACATCAGCATCTATATTTTCTATTAGCTGCTGCATTTTACTGAGTTCAGGTCTAATCAGATTCTTTTTATTCTTCTTTCCTTTTTTACGGACTTTATGTATTGTTATTGTTATAGTTGTTTTTGTAACAATTTCTTAAATGCTGGCAGTAATTTACTAAGTTGCTATTTTATGCATTTTTTGCTCTTCTTTTTCTTTTTCTTTTTCTTCTCCTTCTTATTGTTATTGTTGTTCGCTATTGCAAGATCTGAAACGAATTATCAAGCCATATTTTTCAAATCGCAACATTTGCATCTCCTTGTTTTGTACTTCGTCTATGAATGGAATGGATAAGAAAAAGCAACTAAAAAAAGAAGCAACTGCGAGTATTTACGTATAAGTCAGTAATTTCCTGCAGTTGTTTTCTTTAACATCGTTTTAGTTTTTCTTTTTTTTTTCATTTATTTATTTTTTGCGGTATTTTCTAAGATAAACAGGCATTAGATTCGGAAGAAAAGCTTGTAATAAATTTGGTTTCTAAAATTTTTCAAAATTTTTCATAGTTCTGAAAAAGACGGTGTATGCAAAGAACAGTGAATGTTATAATTTTAATAAAAATTACAAAAGTGTTGTTAAATTTAAAAATAATTTTTTATATATAAATTATAGTTAAAAATGGCCTACACGTTCACCGAATTTAACCGCTCCAGACGGTTTCCTTTAGGGTTATTTGCAAGGAAAATTCTATATTAATAAGCCAAGAACCATACAGCAATTAAGAAATAATATACGCGACGAAATCAACAACATAACACCTGAAGTTTTGCGAAAGGTTAGGAAGAAGATGTTTTGGAAAGAGCACGAATATGCGACGCAGAAAATGGTCACCACTTCCGAGATATAATTTTTCATAACTAAGTTAGAAATATTCTCCCTTAATATACTGTATTTAAAATAAAAAAAAAACATTTAATAATATTGTCTTAAATAGGAAGTTATAATGAACTCAAATCCCTTCGGGCATTTCGGGCCATCTGTACTTTTCAATTAAATTTCTTTCAAGCATAATTGAGTGACTAGATTATTACAACACTTGAAACTTTTTTTTCTTGGACCAGTGCTCAGGGGAGATACCCTCCGTATGCAGAAGAGGAAAGACAGATCGTGAAATGATGGAAGGATGAAGAGTTTATTTCCTGAACAATTCTGAAGTTATGGCTCTGTTAACGCATGTTAGCGCATTAATTTTTAAGGAGATCGTTTCAATTTCATATTTTACTTAGCCGACATTTTATTGCTCACATAACGACAAAGGAGGTCAGCATAGACACAAAAGAAAAATGTTTGGCCTGACCGGGTCTTGAAATGAGCAGCATCATCAGCAAACAGCACTTCCAAAAACATTCACAAAAACATGCCGCATGTACAAAAGCGAGCACAATAATATAGCGCTGTACGCATTAGTCTTAGAAAGCCATTTTTTTTTACCACAAGTTATTTATTACTTATATATATATAGCGATACTTTGGTGCAATACCGTAGTAATTCAAAAAAATCGTGAACTGAGAAAAATGCATTTGAAGTTTTGGGCCATCTTTTTGATAGTATTTTCGTTTACTAAAGTTATTTTTTTACAAGTTTTTAAATAAAGAGGCATGTTTTGGAATGTTTTATGTTTGTAAATTTCTTGTCATAAAGGAAATATTTCATTATTGCAAAAACAAATATTGTTGGAAATAGCTGGAGGCAATAAAGACATTTGTAGCTGTAGAATCTGAACAGTTAGAGATAGAACCATAATCTTTTTTCCTTTCGATATATATTTCCCCAAAGATTACTTCTGCATACCCAGCTCAAAAAATTTTAAATTTTGAGTTACTATGGTATGGCACCAAAAGCTAGATATGTACATCTCTACTTATTGTATGGTTAAGTTAGTGACAAACCCCAAAATAAATTGATTTCAACTTTCAGTGGCGAATGCAATATGACAGTGCTCAAATGTCCGCAGAAAGAACACTTTCTCTTTGGCTTGCAAAAGAGTGATTGACATCTAGTACACTGGAGTTCAGTTATAACGAACTCCGCAGTACCAGATAATTTTGTTCATTTTATATGGTATTCCCAGTACTTTTTATTAATGTTTCCTTTATTTTTTAAAAATATTGCCACTTTAAACTTTGGAAATCTAATATATAAAATTCTCGTGTCGCGGTGTTTGTAGTTAAACTCCTCCGAAGCGGCTTGACAGATTCTCATGAAGTTTTGTGTGCATATTGGTTAGGTCTGAGAATCATACAACATCTATTTTTCATCACCCTAAAATTAACCACGCCTACTTTACTCCCACTTTTTTTTACCTACTTTTTCCTTTTTTGCAATATGGGTATCAAATGAAAGGGTATGATGAGGAGATTTTGAAAAGTTTATCATCAAACTAAATCCAATATGGCGACGGACCCTAAAACTGCGAAAACCTATTTTTAATGCTTATTTGCAATATGGGTATCAAATGAAAGTGTATGATGTGGTGATTTTGAAAAGTTTATCATCAAACTAAATCCAATATAGCGATGGGGCCTAAAGGGATGAGAACGAAGCCGGTCTCCTGTCTTACTCACTGTATAGTTGATAGTAAAAATATTAATAATTATTTTTAATGTTTAGATAGCTATCGAGAATTGTAATTTAAGATATATTTATTACTTTGATAAAGATTAATTTATTAACCTAAATAAAGCATACATTCATTGTCTACAACGCTTTCGATTATAAGCAAATCCCCGCACACTTATAGTAGATAGTTATTTTTATTGAACTAAAAAAAGGTTTCCTAGAAATAATATACATGGCAAAACCACGTTTGCCGGCTCAGCTAAAAACAGCAAAACTTATTTTTTTTTCTCATTAGTAAACAGATTCCGTGCGAAGCCGGGACGGTGATCTAGTTCATGTATAAAAATAAGTTTTTTTTTTTTCAAAGCTATATTTAGAGAATTTTTTTTATACTTTTGTGTCTTTGACATTTTTGTCAGTTTAAATTTATTATTTATTTTTTAACTCAGATGAACAAGTCATAGTGCTACCAAATTGTGATAAATAAATTAAAGTCTCAAAATATGCCAGACACAAATTTGCCATTATTTTGTTCGTTATAACCGTAGCAATTTGAATAGGTTTTCGTTTATGGGACTTAAGAAACAGTTTGTTATAAATGAAAATTCGTTATAACCGGAGTTTGCTATAACAGTACTAAAATGTATGACTGTTGCGACCGGAAAATTTGTTAATTGTGAGCGAAAATTCGTTAAATCATTGTTCGTTATAACCGAACTCCACTGTAATATAATACAATCACACAAAAAGTTTATCGATACCATTTCCTATGATACTGCTACCCAATTCTAATTATCTCGCTGGTTATTGTTAATAAGCAATCTTTAGCGCGCTGTTGAAAAAAACGATCTCGTAATAACCAATTCCCCGACTGATATCTTAATGTTCTACACTTATTTTGTCTGCGGTTTAACAAAAATTAGCAAAGTTCATGGATTCCAGTTGATAAGACAAAAAAAAAACCATATGAACTATTTTCCATTACTACCCCAACAAAACAACAACAAAAAATAGAAATTCCATTACGATTTCCTTGAAATTCCCAACTGAAAAGTAGAATGAATATTAATACTGTGTGTGCTGTCTGTGAAAAATCGACATAATTTTTAACCGCATTTTAAACTAAATTTACATTTAACTTCATGATCAAATGTTAAAAAAAAGAACTCATAATTTCACGCCACTGTGTAAGTAGATTTTCCGAAGTATTTGTATAAAGAAATACGCGATTAAAGACTGATTCTCACAGATTCCCGAGCACAAGTAACTATTTAGCAAACTTTGCCAATGCAGTTGAAAATGTAATCCATGAAAAATTAAAGCAGGAAAAAAAAACAATCGAATTAAATGATATGAGTAGTACCTACTACTGCTACTGCTACTGCTATCACTTCCACTTCGCACTAAATTTTAAAGGCCTTGCCACATACTCGTACAATATCTACCACATTTATTTCTAGCACTTCTATCTGGCATCAATTACTTCACTAGAAAAGGAACAAAAAAAAAAACAAGATACTTTTACCACAGAGACACAAATATTTATTCATTGCACTGCAGAGTACTTGCAGCAAATGGTAAATGAATTTCGTTAGAGGCGGCTTCTTGGTTACATGTGTTTCCAAGTGCATCTTCTGTTCTCCTTTCTATGCTCTGGCTTTAGAGGATGCAACCGACATTAGTAACGATTTAGTATTTGTATAATATTTAATGTTTATTGAAATAACTCGCGTTTGTATCAATGTCTGAACCAATAGATGCAAAAATTACCACCAAAGTTCCTAAAAAGATCAAGATGTAAAAAATCTAACAACGAACAAAAAAGCAACTAGTTTGATTGCAGTGGTTTTCTACAACAATCATGAATACAAATGCCACAAATTCATTACAATACGCGAAACAACGAACAGCAAATGTTATAAAATACCAAAAGGCATTTGCATTACTGCAACATTCACTGATAGAAAGAATACATATTTTGAAAAATAGCTCACCTATAGCAAGTACCAGTACAAACTTGTTAGACAAAATAGTAACAACAGAGATAACTTCAATTCAAATAGCTTGAAAGCAACAAAACAAGTTAAGATACCAAATTTACCTGCATTGAAAATAGGTGTCAATGTTGGGACTGCTTTTTTACACAAATTTGTTTATCTTCCAAAGAATTTACATTATTTGATGATTTAATGCAGCCCGCAATAGTACGTTGTACCAACAATACATTTTAAACAACAACTTTTGTTCGCTTTACATAAAAGAGTTTTTACAATAAGTGTATTTTACAACAAAAAAAAGGTCCCTCTGAAGAAGGTACCTTTTTAAAAATGTCTATTCTATGCGAGAAATACCATTTATAAAAAGAATCTGTCAAAGTAGAAGTAGCTGCTATAAAAAGTACTCTTTAGCAAAAGTACCTTTTGGAAAAAGTGCCTTTTGAAAAAGGTACCTGCTGGAATATCTGTAAGAATATCTGTTACAACCAGTGGCTTTAAGAAAAAGTGCTTTTTAGAAAAAGTACCTGTTAAGGCAGTTGGTTTGTGTCTGGGTTTTAAATTTCGAAATTTATCTTCACACAGGTTTTTTTAATGTTCAACCAAGAACGAAAGTTTGTATTTTAATTACTAAAGTTGTATTGAAAAATTTAGCATCTACCAAATAAAATATTTGTATTGGTTTAATTTTTGATTACTTTTAATTGATTAATTTAGAAAGCAATTCAAATGAATTTAAATTTTACATTAAATAAACAATTGAAATTTTTTGGTAGTTAATTTTTTCAGTGGAAAGGTATGTACACACGATTGTCATTTACTACAATATTGACAGAAAAATTGTTACAAAATGTGCAACAATCGTGTGAACACACAATTTTTGTGTGGCAACATCGTCACGTATTGTCGGTGCATTGTATACAAATAATATTTTCGCAATTCTGACAATCGTGAGACCACCCTTCATTTCCATCGACACACAATTTACAGTCATTTGTTATTGTCGCATGTGCTTCACTTGTTGCACCGTACAATAACGCCATTGGCAGATAAATATTGCTGTTGGCAATGCTGCCCTTAAATATTTAAATACAGTGTTAAAAGTCGGATCTCGCAATGTTTGCCATACAATAATCTGACAACCGTCTGAACAGACAATTATTATTGGCAGAAAAATTTATTGTCGCAGAACTGTGTGCCAATGAAATTGTATGGTTTTCTTTCAATAGTGTGAACGGACAAATTACCAGATGGTAACAATTTTTTATTGTAAGTACATTGCCACGATATTGCCGTATCCTACAATATTTTACAATCTGACAATCGTGTAAACATAGCTTAAGCACTCGAATTGAATTTAAATATTTTTTTTTTCTTTTTGCTCTTAAAAATTTGTTTGCAATTTTCAAAATATTTGCTTAAATTTCTAATTATTATTATTAGAAATTTAATTAAAAATTAGTTCAATTAAGTCAACTATAATAATTAATTGATACCATTAATTTCATTACAGCTGAAAATCGAACCAACTTTTTACTTGATATTACAAGATTTTTAATTAAAATTTTGCTATATTTTTTTCTGTGTACGTTTTAGTCCAATTAAATTTTTACAAAAAGTTAAGTGAAAATTTATTTAAGAAAAATATACAAAAAGGTACTTAATATGAATTTTGTTTTATTAACCAGCATATATTGCTGCAACTAACTGATCAAACTAAAAAGTAGCTTTGAATATTTATTGGAATTAAATTTGTCATGTGATTTTATTACTATTAGAGACCTTTATATTTTTATCGTTTTATGTTTACGATTTTACAGTTCATTGATGAACTCTATAAATTTTGAAAAAAAAGACAATTAACTTATTTCTTTTAGTCCCTAAAAATAGCAAAAAATTAATTTAAATTGAAAGAAATAGCTTTCATAAATTTTATGTGGCTTTAAGTTTTTTTTTCCCATTTTTTTTTTATTAAGTTTTATGAAAACAGCAAATAAAAATATTTATGTCGTGCAAGAAGTAGCAGTCAGTCATTGTTGCTACAACACACATTAAAACGCAGATCACGATGTGGTTTTCGTCTTTTAATTAAAATAAAAAAATAATAAAAACACAAATGAAATTTTCCCACATTAACAGCAAAAAACCAAGTTAGAAAAACAAGCACACACACAAATACTATTCGACTTGCAGAAGGTTAAAAACTGCTAACACATTCAGTTTTTAATTTTAGAAATTTAAATAAAATAGCATCAGAATTAGTTTAAAGTTAAATACTTCTGTTGGCGCAATAGTCTGCACACGCTCCTATACATATGTATGTACATATGTGTGTGTATGTGTCTGCTTGTCCCTCTGTGCTACATTGTATTTGCAACAAAGAAATTGAATGCTTAGTGTAAACGGTAACTACATAGATTGCAGGTAATTGTTGTCTGCAGCACATTTATGGAACATGATTCCTTTGTCATGAATTTCAGTGGCATGTAAGGTTTTCTAGTTTACAGGTTCGGAACTGCGAGTAAATTGTACTCTAAATCACATAGAACTATTAAATATATAAAACACAATTAATAAAACAACAGTGAAGGATTTTATAATTCTTTTTTTTTTTTGCGACAAGAAACGTCAAGATTAACAAAGAAAATAATCACTAATATCCAACGTAAAATATTTAGCGATAAATTTTTGTCTACAAAATGATCAGTGATATATATCTTCGAGAGGAAATGTTATTGTGTAAAACCGCTACAAATTCATCACCGATAATTTTCTGTTATAGAAAATTAATTGTAAAAATTATCAGTACAAAAATTTATTTAAAAAATTATCAGCAACAGAGGAAACTCTTTGCTTCAGGTAGAACAAACAATGAAACAAAGGAAAGTCTTTGCTTCGAGTAGAACAGGGAAAAAACTAAAAACGAAACATTTGTGCAAGCTTAATGGAAACAATAATCAAATAATGCCAAGGACTATTGTAAGTTAGAGATGATAAATTTACAGCTTCATTTAGAAGAGAAAAAAATAACGGGGAATTATTTCTAGAAAATAATAAATATATAAAGCTAATAATTTATATTTACTGATACCCACACACGGTGGACAAAACACAACGAACGCTGAAGATGAAAGTGTAGCAACCTTCGAAAACAGCATGTTGTTTCGTTCTGCTAGTATTTATCAGTGTGACTTACAATTTTTGTCTTTGACTTCGCTTGATTCTTAGTAAATATCACATAATTTTTGACTGCCTGAATGTATGAGGCCATTTTAATTAATTACATAGTGAAAAAATTGTTTGGCATACATTTATCTGCAAAACGTATTATCACATATATATGTATGTAAATGGCTTTTGGAGAAATTTATAGTCACATGTAAAAAATTATCATTCATTAATTTTTAACAGATGTGATGAAGTTTTCTGAAAAGAATATATCAGTGAAAAAATATTTTATTTAAAATTATTAACGTTGAAAATCTTTTAACTTTTTTTTCTAGTCTAATTTAATAAAACTCTAAATATAAATTAAAAACAATAAAATGGTTTCCACAAATAATCATCACTGATAATTTCATCAATGTTCCACAAAAATTTATGAGTTCACACACTAAAAAAAGCTTTTCCTTTTTTATTTTTAATTACCGCCTTTAATTAGAATACGAAATTTTTTTAATTAAAAGTTTAATCAATTCCATTAAATGTTCAATAAATACTTAAATAAATAAATAATTTATTTTTTTGCTATGAAATACACAAAATGCTAGCTAATTTTAATTTAAATGAGTATGCGATTTCAAAGATTCAACATTCTTTATACAAATAGAAATTAATACCCAAAAAGCAATCGATATGAATTCAAATATTTTTTTTTGCTATTTAATTATTATTCTTAAAAATTTAATTGACAGTGAATTAAATAAAGAACAATAATTTAATTAATACAATCAATTTCTTTACAGGCAAAAATCGAATTAATTTCTTAATTAAAATTACAAAATTTTTAATTAAAATCTGTTTTTTTCTTCTGTGCAAAAATTAAAGAGCCATTTAAAAATTTTCCGCTCTTTGTTTTCTTCCAAATTTTTTTGTCGATTTTCAGCAAAAATCTCTATGAGGAAATTTATCAGTGATAAATTTGATATAAATGAATCCACCAGTTATAAATCACTTATACATTTTTTTAATGAAAATTTCTCAGTGAATCATTTTCTACAAAGAAATTTAGCAGTGAAAAATTTTCTATATATGAATTTCTCAGTGATAGTGTTTGTGCAAAAAAAAATTATCAGTTAAAAATTTTCTGAAAAATATGTATCAGTGATAAATTTTCTATAACGGGTCAGGGTGGGTGGCTGAAGTAGTCTGCACGTTGACCACAAAATCAAAAATTTCCTGGGTTCAACCCCAGTTTCGGACTCATAATAACACCTCGTATTATTTCTGATATGCATTTGTGTGGCTTTGTGTCAGTTGTTGTCGGAAAGTTTCATGGGCGAAGATATATTCACTGGTCACTGAACAATAACGGCTCCAGATGCACATCAGAAATGCGCTTATTCGTCGGTATTGTGTAGCGCCGGGGAAGTAAAATAATTACAAAAAAAAAAAAACTACTAAAACGAGGTATAAAAATTTAATACGTCTCCTTGACAACAGAGGCGCACCAACACTGCTATAAAAACAAAGAACGTATAAAAAGCAGAGTTGTACGATAGTGAAGCTTCAACTCCTACTATCGCTTTCCACTAGTTCCACCACAATGCATGGCATGTATAGGAGGACTTCACCTCAGTGCTGCTTTAAGATAAAAAAAAAATAAAAGAATATATCATTGGTAACTTTTCCACAAAGAATGTATCAGTAATAAACTTTTGCAGTGATAACATTTTTATAAAGAAATTTTTTAATGATAAATCTTTTATAAAGATAAAAGTGAGAAATTCTCTATAAAGAATTTAATAGTGATAAATTTTCTATAAATAAAAATTTTGAAGTGATAAATTTTTATAAATAAATTTGTCATTAATTGTATATAAAAATGCGACTCCCAAATTTTTCTACGCAAAATAAGAGTTATAAATTTCGTGGACAGATTTGTTATTTTTCTTAATTATTCATACATAACACTGTCTTTAAAACAAATTAATAAATCCTTCCGTAAACAATTCCAATGTAAAAAATGTATTGAATTCCAATTATAAGAGCATTTCACACAGCGAGAGCAAAAAAAGCACGATCACTTAAGAGTATAAAACAAAAGAGATAAAAGAAAGCGCTGTGCAACTGGTTTGATAGAGCAAAGAAAGTCAGAGTGATGACATGTTCGAAGCAAACAACGACAACAGCTGCAAGTCGGATAGAAATTGTTGTGAACTCGCTTGGCTTAAACCTGATTTTTATAGCCAACATGACGTTGGGGAAAAATCTAAAGAAATGAAACAGCAACAAGAAAAACAAAAAAAGAATTAAATACAATTATTGTGTTTCTAGTGTTGGGTGTTTAAAACCAGGTTGGAGGAAAAATTTTTAAAAGACGCTGCAAAATCTAAACATAAAACATTTGTACCACGGTAGTGCTACTAGTTACAAGTCTAGCGGTTGAAAAGAATATAAAATAAATATATAGAAAGATTTGCGGGCTTTGAATTATTCGAAAGAAAAGATTTAAAAAGAAAAAACAGATAAGAAAAGAAAAATTAAAACGTTAACGGTTCGTAAATTGGCTAAAACTTGAACTTTCTTCTAACGCTAAGAGAATCTTGTTCTATTTGTGTCTACTTAAAGTTGTTTTAAACGTGAGCTGCTGGATAAATTCACTTCTTTTTTTATCATTTAAAACCGAGTGTAAAGTGGTTAGAAAATCCAGGAAAAATAGAAAATACTTAAGAATAAAAAAACAAGAAAAAAGTATAAAAAAAAAAAAGTATAAAAAATTTAGAAAACACAGAGATTTATTTCCAGCACGACATTAAAGACTTAAAAAACAGTTAGATGACATTCATTTTGCCACAATTAAATTATAGAATTTGAAAAATAATACTTTAAAACCAAGAAAAATATCAGAAAATAGATTTAATTTTTTCAAAAGTTACAAGTTGATTACGAATTAAAAAAATAAGAGTAATTCTCAAACGTCTTAAGACATCATGGGTTTTAACTTCAGACTAAGTTTGTTGTTATTAACTCTAGCGGGACTGTGTAGCCTATGCATGGCCAAAAATAGTGACAACTATCCTGGCGTGATAGAATTGGTGGGCTTCAGTAATCGGAAAGCACGCACGTATTATGCTCCTCCTGCTGCACTAAAATCTACAGCAGCCCCAACAGAGGCCAAAATACAGGCCGATATAGAGACGGTGAAACAAAATATTGAAAAGTATAATAAACTTTTGACTTTGGATACCAAAAACCTACCAGAATCCCAAAAGGATATGTTAGAGAGAATAGTGGAAAGAGTGGCCAGGCTTAAGGAGTCTTTGGATATAGCCGATCATGTGAAAGAAAAAACAAATGCCACTAAACACTCCAAGGCTATAGAGAATGCCACAGATGTCAAAGTTGATAATGAAGATGATGAAAGTGCAACTTTAACGCCCACTGATACGCCCACACTTTCTGCGGAGATTGAGGACGAGGATAAAACTGAGGCGACTCTGGTCTTGGATGAAACTACTCTATTACAACTGCGAACTTCTATGGATAAATTAGCTGCGGCCCAGGCTGCTGTTACCTCACAAGCTACACAAATGAAGGAGTTTCCTGTTACAACCGAAATGGTACCGGAAGATAATTCATCAGACGAGGAGCAGCAAACAACAGAGTATCCTGATTCCGAGGAGGAATATCAAGGAACTACATCTGAGCCCACTACGGACACTACAGATCCTGCCGACCAATTTGTCGCCGCCAGATCTAATAACAATTTAGCCGGCATTACAGCTGCTTCAGATGAAACTGAAACGATGGCCACTCTAAGCACCACCATTGGCAGTCAGAGAACTCTAACTACTAGCAGCAAAATGTCGAAAACTCGCGCTACCAAAAGACCAGCTGGCAATAAAAATGCCGCCAACAATTCTAAAAAACGTCCTTCGACCTCCGCCTACAACAAAAATACCAGCAATAAACAAAAAATCAGCAACAACAACCCGGTGGTAACACAACCCTCATCACAACAATATCAAAAAGTTGCACAAAAGCCACAGCAACCGCAACAACAACCTTCTGCTGTACAATATGGCCAGCAACAACAAGTCAAAGTACAACAAAACTTTCAATCTCAACCACCCAAAGCGGTCTCACCTTCCAGTATATCTTTGGACAAGTACAACAACGCTGCGCCTGCCAATGTGGCCGCCTCGTATGGCATAAATCCAGCCAACAACATACACTCTGTCTCAGCGGCCACCAATTCATTGCCCGCCAATACATATGGCACATCTTCTGCTTCGTCGTCACTCTCGTCATCTTCATTGTCATCAGCAGCGTCAAGTGCCAGTCAAGATTTAGTTTATGATGCCCATGTTAATGCCTCAGCCATAATTGATAGTTTAAATAATAATGCTCGTGAGGAATACTATCAGCAGAAACCATCACTGCAAACGGGAGTGGTTACAAAAGATAAGGTACGTTGCATGAGTGTAGAGAGAAAAGAAAAAAATATTAAATGTTCAATGAATTTGGGGTGGGGTGGAGCAGAGCAATTTTGCATTTAACAATTTTTGTAAAAAGGAAAATCTGGGAGGAATAAAAATGATTACGTTCGATTTCTTTTGTAAGTAAACCATCGATTAAACTTGCACGTTGTCGATTAAGTTTCGAAAGAACTTTCCATCGGTGATAAATTGTGATAAATTAAAAACACTTTCAAAATGTTCTTTGAATCGTTGGCTCTCGATGATGCGAGAAATTTGAGTCGTTAACTCTAGATTAACCAACAAATCCGTTCATTTATGTCGCTTAACCGATATAGTGAACTATAAAGTCAACTATTTCACCATATTTTCGTACGTTTAACGATTTGTTTTTTTTTTTTTTTTTATCTGGGACCAGCACACAGGAGATGATTCCTATACATGCGAAGCATTGCGCTGGAACTATAGGAAAGGGATAGTAGGAGAAACGACAGGAGGTGAAGCTTAATTATTTTACAGCTCTGCTTTCTCACGTTCTTTGTTTTTATACTCGTAGCAGTGCTGAAGCTTCGGTTCAGTAGCCTTTTTTATTATTATTTTACTTCGCCGGTGCTACACAATACTGACGAAGGAGAGCGTTCTGATGCGATTGTGGATTGCTATCAGCTGAAGCCGGATTGTTCAGTGACCAGTGACTATGCCTTCGCCACTGAAACCTTCCGACAACAACGGGCACACAAAGACACACTAATGCACATCAGAAATAATACAATATGGAACCTAAATTGTCTTTTATTTTTGATAAAATAAGGTTTCAATTTCAAATTAATAATAAACGAAAGTGTATTTAGTGCTTTCGTCTCTTTCGTCTAATATTTGCCTAATCTGCCCGCACCAGAACAGATTTAATGAGAGACGAATACGAGTTGTGTCATATTTACATACATATAGCAAATATATCTATATTTCCATGATATTATAACACCAATAGGAAATTAATCGATAAAGTCGGGGGTTCTTTGTGGTGGAACTAGAAAATTATGTAATGGCAAAGTGATTCGTAGCAGTAGTGTTTATGGACACTTGATTTGAACTTTTCCACGTCAAAAGTGACAGGCAGATTGTACCGATTAACCTCTTAACCAGTTAAAAGCAACACCTTTTTCTTAACTTCGTAACGGTCCCATATGATAGATTTTTTTTAAACTAAATTTTTACTAAAACGAAAGCAAAAACTTTCTTAAACAAAATATTTTCCTATTTGAATTAAGAGCTTGATTTAATTATCAGATTATCATTATCAAAAATTGCCCATGGACTCGAAAAATATAACACTTCATTAGAATTAACCATGAGACAGCATTTCAAGGTAACAAAGGAAAAGATAAAGTGAATCAATACCAACCTACTGAACTTATTTCTTATTTTAAATTGTATTTCTGTTATTGGAAAGGAAAAAAAATTAATTCAAAAAACTTTAAAACTTTATTATCGTCCCCTTTTGCCGATACTACATCAGGGGCGAAATCATGGCATTCGATTGATATCGAAATTTCAAACACAAGTTTATTAAAATGTATTGGAATTTTTTTTCGATATCGAATGCCGTAATTTGGGAACAGAAATGAAATTTTCATTATAAAATTTTACTACTAGTAGGAAAACAACCGTTATTTTAACAAATTCACTTTGAAATTTTTTTTTGTAAATCGAGAGATTAATAGGGCTTTTCACGATGGTGGTTGTGAAAATTTGATGTGTATATTGCAGTAGTTCGTGAGCGTACTTTTTCGAATACATTGCAGTCCTGTGAAAAAACAATAATTTCAAAAAAAGTATGGCAACTCATTGAAAAGTATGGCAGCTCTTTATATATTTCAACAGAGCATATTTTCACAGCTATTTTTGCTCAAGTTCTTTTTTTAGTGCAAACGGAGTAAAACGGAGCATATTGCAAATACGTACATTTTGTTCTTGTGTTTATAATAACGATGTTTTTTTGCACACATTTGCATCGTTTGCGCAGTTTTCTTTACCCATTGTGAGAACACCTTATATTTTACATAATTTCGTTTCTCTCCAAAACTTGATTCTTTAACCATACGGATGGCATTTCTTAGGAATTTTATTATGAAATAGAAGTTATTAAATTTATTATTTATATTTTATTATATATATATATAAAATTTATAATTTATTAGTATGCAAATGGATTCATTCCACAGTCAAATATGTATAACATTTTCTAAAAATTATAAGTTGAAGAAAATACAAGTGCATTATTTCTTAACGTCACAGTGTCATCACACTTGGCAGATATTTACCGAAATAACTGTAAGGACGATTTCTTGCAGATGTTTACTCAAACGTATGCGACATTTATAGCTAAGATGAAAACAAATCCCTCATTGCAGTCATATGAAAAATTTCAAAGAAAAGAAGGTAATGTTTTGAAATCCTTAAACTCTTTTTTTTATCCCACTGTGCAATTCGCCTGTCATGTCCTAATTTTTAAGCAAATAAAAATAAAGATTGTCACGAATGTACATTTAATTTTCTATTAACAACATAATTTGACAATTAGCTGTCAAAAAATTAATGACTCTTGCCAACATTTGCAACGTTTAAACATTTTTTGTCTCTATTAAAGATTTTTTTTAATGAACATATTAAAAATAAGCACGAATTTTATGTCAAATTTAAATACTTCGAGATAGTTTAATAATTTTCTTAAAAGGCATAAAAGAACTGAAATAATGGTTACTCAATTAACAAACATAGTTTGGACATGAAAGCAACATTTCGCAGAGGAATAATGATTTCTTTTTTTTTTTCATTATTGTGGGAACTGTGAAACGAAGAAAATGTTGGCCATTAAAGTATGACATTCATATAAGGACTTATGGCGTCCGCTAGTTGCAAGGTTTTTTTTCGCGTCAAGTCAATCGCAGTTAATGGAAAGTTGTGTTGAAGAAGAAGGGAATTAGTGTCAAACGACTACTGGCGGCGGGGTCGGCGAAAATAGTTTATTATGCTGTTCTACTCAGGAAATTTATTTAAGAAGAAATTTTCAGATTAGTTTTTATCATAGGCGTGTTCACTCGTGATTGCATATTCACAATTACATATTTTAACTTCCGTATTCAAAAAAAATTTTTATAAAAAATTTATAAAAGGTTTAAAAATTGAATTTTGTGTGAAAAATTGTTTATTAAAGCTTTTATAAATCAAAAATAATTCTTATGATTTAAGGCAGTAGATGTACAAGATTTTTTTTTAGGCAAAAAGCGTGAGTGACTATTTCAACTGAATTGTAAGTAAATAGAACATAGACAAGAAAGTACAGTCGAACTTCTCTATAGCGAACTTCTCTATAACGAAATCTTCTCTATAAGAAATAAAATTCGTGAACACAACATTTTTGTGAGTATTTTCATACATTTTGATCTCCCTATAACGAACTTCCCTACAGCGAAGTTCTCTCTGTAACGTACAATTTTTTAAGACCTAAATAGAATTTTTCACACTAATAATCTCTCTATTGCGAAGTTTTTAGCAATCGATTTTTTGCATCAATTTAGTCACATATGTATGTATGTATTCATAAAAAAAATATTTATGTCTTCATCTAAAAACAATTTTTTTTGTCTTAATAAATATATTTTCTACATTAAAAAAATGTAGTCAAAATTTTCTGCAGTTTCTCTATAACGTAGAAATTTGACGGTCCCCAACTGCTACGTTATAGAGAAGTTCGGTGAATAAGAAGTGAAATTGTTGCTCATGTTAAATTTTCATTCCCCTCGAGGTGAAAATTGATATCATGAAATTCACGTGGAATTCTCTTTTCCCGTTATCATTTTCAGTGAATGTAGAAAAGGAGTCGAAGATTTTAAAAACATACAAATTAATGAAAAGGCAAACCAATTTAATTTTGAATACAGAAATAAAAATTCGTTGGGGGTTTAGTCTTAAGTATTAAGTGTTAAAATTGTTTTTTGTTTAAATATACAGGGGCCAGTTAATTGTCACCAGCATAAAAAGTATTGCATTTGAACAATAAAAGTACGTGATTGCAAGAAAGCGTGAAAATTAAAGAATTTAAAAATAAAATAAATAAAAATAAGAGTACATTAACTGAATTTACTTTGGGAATATCTCTTTAGATTATAAAATTAGAATCATATATTCTAAAATTAGAATCATATATAATTCTACAAATTTTAATAAGCTGCAAATGTCAACTGGGTTAGCGCTGGGAATATTTATTTTTTATGCGAAACTTAACTAATTTTTAGTAAAAGTTATTTGCCACATTAAATTACAAGAATATGCCAGGCTATTTTCCATTATTTTTAACTTTAACTTCAAGCAGGCAAATTAAAATTATGACCATGTGTCAGTTTATTGAATGATGACAATTTAATATTTTATATTTATTTTTACAACTTGAGCGATTATTTATATTTGTGTGTATGTATGTGTGTATGCCTGTAATTCAATTTTTAATATTTTTTTTTTTTGTAAATTGTTGTTTTAACTTTAAGAGTCTTGCAACTTTATGGAATATTTATTTTAAAGATGACAATTGGTTGGCAATAAAAAATCATTTGCTTGCAACAAATATCAACAAACACTTGTGTTGCTTGAACGGTTGAATGCTTAAAAATTTGTGTGTGCTGTTGATGCTTCGTATTATGGCATGTGGTTGGTTTATGACCAACATAAGTCAGCATAAGGCTACAGCAGCACTTGTTGCACTAATATTTTATCTCGCTTGGCATTTGGCAAAAAATAAATAAAATATTTGCTCAGATACGGCCATAGTACATCATAGTAAAAGTAAGAAATGAAGTTTTATTTTTGCTTGCAATATGATTACGATGATGACAACAAGTGGCGTTCACAAACGCTATCTCTATGTTGCAAAGTTTTCTTTTGCCTTCGAATTGTCCGCTCCTTTTGGATAAGATTGTTGAGGAGGATGACGTTTTAAAGAGTTTATTGAGAGTTTTGAATGTGCATTTTTTACTACCAGGCCATAGCTACAGTTTCAAAGGTGTTCTAATAACTTTTTGAACAGCACTACAAGATACAAAAATAAGCAAAACAAATCACAGCCGTAGCAATTTTTTTCTTGCTACGTTGGATTTATTGTAAAAATTTGTTTTTATTGCTGTTGCTGCTACTTCATTGTGGCAGGCCAGGATAATTGTCTCATTAATTTCTTACAAGTTTTGTTTCTTCTTCACTTATGTGTCTTTTTATTTTGTGGTCCATTTAAATTGTGCTAATTTTTCAACTTTGATTTCTCTAGCCATAGAAAATTTTGCAAGGAAATCTTCGATTTTCTAATCTATTGGATATTTCGGTTGGAAAATTTCGAGTGTTTTTTGTTAAGCTTTGCTTCTGCTTTAATCCGCATGTATTTTTTCTGTGCGATTCACTTAAAATGGTCTCAAAAGAAAAAAGAAATTATATGTAACGTTTTACATTCATTTAACGGTGAAGATATTTTAGCAATTTGTACTTTCTATACTCGTATATGGTAAGCAAATGCAAATTTGCAATTTAAAGTCAGTTTGTAATGCAAAATTTAAATTGCTGATTTTATTTAAATTTGCAATACACTCTTTGGCAAAGAGATCGAACTATACACGACGTTATAGATGCGGTCTCAGTAAACGACTGCGGAATGAATTCTCCTGTTGAGGGTGAAGTATCGTAGTTCATCCCATATAAGGGCAGCAGAATTTGGAAAATTTTACATGCGACAAGACTGTCCTCGAAAGCGCAACAATTTGTGATTGATTTACCAGCGAATCTCACTACGCCTTTTTTGAGGAAATTCCTCTTTGTAGCCTAACTGCTCTTATGTGGAAAAAACTCCCCGAAGAAATATTTCCTGTCAATTGTCATATTGGAAGATTCAAGTTTACTGTTCGCAGTATTGTTTGGGGACAATTCTCCTTACCCAATTATGCATTCCCAGTTCCGGTGCAATGCCAGCATATATACAGAGAGAGAAAAAGCTCGTACTAAATTTAAGTTTTTTTTACGTAATATAAGTCCGAGTCGTACATAAAAATTCAAGTGCGAATAGTACTCATATATACTTGAAACAACTCGAAAATTATATTAATTAAGAGATCCAATCCTGAAAATTCATAAAATAAAATGAAGATAACAAAAATATTTTGTTTTTCGGAATTCACAAATAGTTTTTGGAAGTTTTTGTATAAACCAGAAAGATTTTTTTAGCCTTTTCAAAAATTTGGTTGATAAGATGGACTTGCCTAACCATACAACAAGCATATATCGTCACCTGAAATGCAAAAAGGCGTAACAAAAAAAGAACACAAAATTGAGTCTTTAATGGATATTGGTACAGCGCATCAAGGCACACGCCTCCACAAATTTTTAGCTTTCTATTTTTAAAAATAATGACTTTATTAAAGAAATTCGAAAGACAGTTTGTACTATTGTATTTCTTGCTGTTGAGAAATAATGAAATAATGGAATAATGTTATCAAAAAAAAAAATCATATTTGTAACCACAAAACTTTTCATTTTATTAAGTTTTTTTATCTATCCTGTAAAATTTTTAAAAGTGATGGTATGCCCTTTTTTCTTTTAGGTGACGATATTTATGTTTGAAAAATTAAATAAAGTCTTTTTATTCAATACACAATTTACAAAATCTTGAAACAAGCACTTTTTAGACTTTATTCGATGTCGGTGTTTCTTAAATCAAACACTTTTTGGTGTTATTACAAGTGCAGATTAAGTAAGTACAAGTAATTAGCGCTTGCAAAATCCGCACTAGAATAAAGTATTCTGTACTTTAATTACCGTTGCGATTGATTTAAGCACGGATGGATTGATTTTTATTTTCAGTGTAGGCGACCTTCAATAACAAAAAAAATAAATAAATACATGAATTAACGGGAATCCCTTTACAAGTCTTGGAAATATACAGTTCATCACATGAATACACAACCGCAATCATGAACGAGTTATAACTGGAAAAAAAACAAAGAAAAACAAAACAACGACCGACCCTGTATGAGTTCGACGGTTCGTCATATTTGAGAGACATCTCAATGAAATTGGCCACTTGCTGCAGCAGAATTGAGGACTGCCAGTCTTCTCTAGCGATTTGCGTGGCCGTCAACAAAAATCTTCTATACCAGTCCAGTCGCAAGAAGTCAACTTATTTCCAACCTCATATCAATTTCTAAACACTTCTGCACACCAACCCATTTAACAATCCGAAAAAGCTATAACGAACACTAAATTTATAATGCACAAATAATTCATACAATTATTTTCAAACAATTGTTTGTTGTGTGTAATTTTGTGGGAAAAGTCTTCATAACATTTTTGTCAATTACAATTATTTTTTTTTTTTTGTACTTTTTCGGCGATTTTTGTTTAGATTTCATGAACCAGCCACAACAGCACAACACATGACCAAAAAAAAGTTACCACCACCAACTAAAGAAGATAAATAAGAAGAAAAAAAAAGATCATGTTTAATTCATAAGAGAAATGTTTTACAGCCCACAAATCCACTAGCAACGAGAAAATAATACGGGCACTAATAATAGAGAGAAAGAAAATTGCCTTTAAAAGAACACAATTGATTTTGTTGATTTCTGTTTTGGGGTTTTAATAACTCAATTTTCTTTTAAGTTTTTCTTGGCGTGTTCTTTCCAATTGAGTTTCGTTTGTTTTCAGATAGAAATTTATAAATTTTAAACATGTATTCGCCTACATTTTATGGCAAATTTGTTACTACTGACCTATAAATTGGATGCGAAGCCGCAACTTAATATTCAGTATAAGCAGATTTTGTTCGTTGCCGTAATGCAAGTTGCATGCCACATAATTCCGAGCCTCTTATACATAAACAAAAAATAATAATAAATATGTATATAGTATATAAATAAAAAAAAAAAAACCAGCAAAACAAAACAATTGATTACATTTAGTTCTTTGTTAAGACATTTTTCTTTGTATTTTCATGTTTATTTTATAAATAAAATTGACTTCTTGTAACTATTTTTGGCTCGAACTAATGTCAGTTGAGGTGTAGAAAAGCTGTTATTGAAAGAATGAAGAAACAATATAAAGAATAGACAGACACGCGCTCAGACAAGTCAGACGACAATTTCTTTTGAAAATGTGAAGAAAAAAAAAATATTTCAAATTATGTTTGATTTCTTTGATACCCTACCAAAGGCGCTGCAAAACGTACATTGAATGCTTTGATTTTACATTAAACAACATTAATCAACAACAACGAAATTAACAGCCAAACATTTTTTTATATACAAACATATCTTTAGATAAACGCCAACTATTTCTATTCTGAAAGTTTAGCATAATGATAAATTTATAGCTTTACCTACATCTGATTTAGAACGTTCTCAATGTACCACAGTGATGTACTAAACTTTTTTAATTCCATTTCCAATGGGCATTCAATTTCACTGACGCAACGAGCATATCGATATTATCGTGATGAAGCTCATTTTCATCTTAATGGATATGTAAATAAAGAAAATATGCGGTTTTGGGGAACTGCAAACCCCAGAGTTGTTCACCAGCACCAATTGCACTCGCTGAAGTGTACGGTATGGTGTGGAGTGACATCAGAAAGAGTTATAGGGCCCTACTTTTTCGAGAATAAAGTTGGTAATGCAGTGATGGTGAATGGGGACAGGTATCGTACTATGATTAATAATTTTTTACGCCCTGTGGTAGCCAACAAGTGTTTCCAGCAGGATGGAGCAACAGCATACACAGGCCGTGCTATACTTAGTCTTCTAAATTAAATTTTTAAAGACCGAATTATTCCAAGAAATTCAGAATTTCACCAGACTAAACTGCCCCTGATTATTTTCTATGGGGTTATTTCACAGAACGAGTGTATGTTAACAAGCCCCAAACTACAGAGCAGCTAAAGCACAACATTTTAGCTCAGATCAGGCCAATAGAGCCTGAAACTTTGCGTGCAGTTTTGTAAAACGCCTGTTTAAGAGCCCAATTGTGCATCGATGAAAATGGTGGTTTTCTCTCTGATATTATTTTTCATAATTAAAATTTAGATCGTGCAAAGCAAATATTATATTTAAAAAACAAAAATTAAAAATAATAATAAACAAAAAAGATATTAAATTTTTACACGCAGGCGTGACTTTTGGCCCACACTCTATATATATATATTATTGGTTTGTATGGACACCTAACTGCCTGAACTAATTTTCTTGGAATTTTTACCGTATCTCTGTGTATATCTGGAAGGAACTATGGGCTATATAAATTTCAAAAATTCGAAATAGACGCTGCCACGCCCATACAAAGTAAATATTTATTTTGAGAACGGTTGAACTAAAATTTTCTCAATATGCTCCAAATGACTGTAGTTAAACCAAATCATCAATAAAAAAAACTGGGAGCGATTGGACAAGTGGGCGTGGTACCTCCCATACAAAGTAAATATTGATTTCATTATATCTTGAGAACAGTCAAAGTTAAAGTTTCTGTATTTGGTTTGAGTACCTTAATGGTCAATACAAATCACACTGGCAGCGAGTGGACAACTGGCCATACAAACTAAATATTGATTTCATTTAATCTTCGGTATGGTGTGACATTGTGGGCCAGGCACTAAATCAAAGTTTATAAGAGAAAAACCTTTTCATGCATAAAAAATATTTTTTAAATTCATTAGTCATTTATTAAAATTGAAGCTTTTTATGTTTCAACTTCATAAGAACTACAGTCGACCAAATTTGAAAATAAATTATGGAAAAAAATAAATGCTGGTGTGACTGTCTTGGAGTGTTGCTGTGATTATCACGTTCTTCTCTATGCGACTTTAAAATTGTTTATGGAATATTAATATTGTGGCCAAACTCTGTCTTAAGGCCAATAATAATTCCAGTATTTGTTAGTTTTTTTTTTTTTTTGTTTTTCTCTTTTGTCCAATTTTAAATAAACTGGCAATTGAAAATCACTCCAAACATACTCGCAGCTTTTTATTGCCTTTTTGGACGATGACGAAAATAAATGTGATGATAAAGATGATGACAGCATTCGACAGCAGGCTTTTCGAGAAAACCTTAAGCAGGTTTATTTTCTTTTACAAAATAAACACAGATATATATATAAATAAATATGTATGTATGTATAGATATAAGCACATACATATGTATGTCTGTCTATTTTACTCACGTTCATTAGTATCGAAATCATGACTTTTAAAATGGTATTTGTATTTGTTTTGGCCGTTGGTTTGCTTAGTTGACACAAATATTTAGCACTTACCTGAAAATAAAAGAAAAGAGCGAGATGAAAAAGCAAATTTAAACACATATTGCTAATTAATTGATAAATCGAAAGAAAAAAGCCGTTAAGAGAGAAGACACTTATTACGTTAAAAGCAGTTAAAAAAGATCAATAAAACGTCTTAAACATCTAATGCCACTAAGCCGCTAAATAAAGTAAAACTAAATTGACGAAATCATTAATTTTTCGAATATAGAATGGAATTCTTGAGAAATATGCTGTCATGAATGCTGGTTTAATAAACGATATAAATGGGGGAAATTTTAATGGTTGTATTTTGCAGCCAAAGAAATTTAGCTTGATTGTGAATATAATTTCTATATCTATTTTTAATCAATTATTGAAATTATTGAAATGGCTAATAACATCAAAAGAATACGACGTGTTTTTATGACTTAGTTGGATAGTGGGCTCGAACCCAGGCCCCTTTATTTTGTAATCATGGTGTTAGTCATCGGCAGCCTCAAATAATACAAATAACCAAATAATTAAATATGTACATATTTGGCAACACCGATTTAGCGTCATAAAGTTTCCTGACTAAGGCTGCCAGTTAAAATTTACAAAAAATCGTTAAAATCTCGATAAAACATGAACAAAATCGTCATTTCAGCTTTGAAAAATTCGGCGAAAAAATAGGACTATGCAGAAAGTATATTTTAAATTTAAATTTTTTTATATGTATTAAGAAGCAATAACCACAGAACATAGTAATTCATATCCATAGTGTATTAATTTACGCGGTGAGCAATATATAAACACAATTCATGATCACATATGTTCATACATATATCGCACCTGTGCAACAAGAAACCCCCAAAGTTTTTAATATAAAAGTAAAAAAACGTAAAATAAATTGGACAAAAAAAAAAAAGATTTCCTTTTCATTAATTTTATTTGGATCAATTTCTTCAGGGGATATTTTAGCTGGTAAAAAGATTTTGAATAAGACGATCAGTGACGTAACAGATATTGCAGTTTTTTCTAACTGCACCTATACAACTGCAAAATAATTGAATAATTTCATTATTTTTAAAAAAAGTTGCGTGCTGCGCCAATGTTACACCATGTGGAGTGTCATCAAAAAAGCTTCATGTCGTATAGGCATCACAAAAAAAACGCTCGAAAAATGCATTCGTAGTTAATTTGTTGCTGCACTTATTTGATTTTACAAAACTATAGTTGACTTATTTTCAACGATGTCTTCTACATGGCATGCAGAAATTGGCATATTTAGACTACTGCAAAAAATCGTCATTCTTAAAGATAAAAATCGTCAAATCGTCATTTTTTTTATCTTGGACCAGCACTCAGGAGATGACCCATACACATGCGATGCATTATGCTGGAACTAGAGGAGAGATGATAGGGAGGTGCAGCTTCACTATTTTACAATTCCACTTTTGCACGCTCTTTTTTTTATAGCAGTGTTGTAGCGCGTCTGATGTCAAGGAGACGTATTAAATTTAGAAGCTTCGTTTTAGTAGGCATTTTAGTAATTATTTTACTTCGTCGGTGCTACGCGAAGGAGGGCGTTCAGATGTAACTGTGGGTGGATTGGTTACAGCTGAGGCCGTTACTCTTCAGTGAGCAGTGACTATGTCTTCACCACTGAAACCTTCTGACAACAATTTCCACAAAGATACACAAATGCACATCAGAAAAACTGCGAGATGTTTGTATGAGTCTGAAACTGGTGTTGAACCCAGGTTATTATTTTTCAACGTGCAGACTACGTCGGCCATCGCCATCGGTCCTAAAGATCGTCCAAATGGCGATAAATCGTCAAAACTGGCAACAATACGCCTGACTGTTGCGACAAAAAAATCTTTATGTAAATGATAGTGGATTTGAGGGACCCCAAAAGAGAACGTCAGAATTGTGGCAGGGACATCGCCGTTCATGTAAAACGTTCATGCTTGATCGAAATCTTTCTAAGACGAAATTATAATTTTCTACGAAAGTGCTTTTGTGTGCTTCTATAAGAACCATTAGATAGACACCTAGAATATTCTTATATGCCTGATATATAGTTTCTTAACAATAAATTGAAGTCTCAGATAGCTTATAAGATAAGATGTGGGAAACTATTTTGATATTTCTTTGATTTTATAAAGTCTAGAACTACGAATAGAGATCACCTTTGTGCAAGCACATTGAACAAGCTTTTATAAAGATTTTGCGCTGAAGTTTCGTCACGATATATTCAGCAAGTTTTTTGAGCAACTTTCTGCTAAAATTTTACAATCCATTTATTTTACTTCTGCATTAATTTATGCGATTATTATTAGAACAAAAACTTCAAAATTAATCTTTTCAAAAAAAATTTATTGCTTTACAAATTTTAATAATAGCACTTTATGGCCGGTATTTAATTTATTGTTTACGAAAAATGCTAATTCCATAGTAACTGGCATAACTGTAATTTAGAAAAGAATTAACGAACAAATGTTGAGTTTTTTGCACTATTGACACACTTTCTGTTAATTTTCTATTTATTTATTTTATTTAGTTTCTTATTTATTTATTTTAAAAAGAATCAGTATTTGTTTTATCATTTTTTTTTTTTTTTTTGTATTTAACACAAACTAAAAAGTCTGAAAATACTAAATCAATAAAAACAATGTAAATTTCTTCACTGATGGTTAAACAGACATTCTTTTCAAAAGTTTTAAAACTCTCTCGCAGTATCTTGTCCTCATAAATCACTGTGTATCGTATTTGCCTGTCTATTTTAGATGGCACGGCCACTTGATAACCAGTTTAAATTCACCTGTCACTCTTTACAATAATATTTTTCCGAATAAGAATGTTGGACTAAAGTGACTTAAGCGTGCAAGTGCAAATAGAAAGAGGTGTTTGCCCGCATACAAAGAATTAGATTCATTTAAATTGTTTAAATGAATAAATGAAGCAATACGCTGAAATATTTGAACGTTAAGCCAGCATAAATTAATTTCAATTAAATAAATTCAAATACAATTCAATGAAAAAATTTAATCAGGTTTACGTTCTTTTTCTTATTCTTGGCTGCAGCATTTCCAATAAAAATGCAACAGTTGTCAAATAAGAAAGCAAAAGTGAAATTGGAACAGCCGTGGAAAAACGTATATTTAATGAAGGCACGTCGGATTAATGGGCAATTATATTTAGCAAAACAATCGCTGGAAATAGAATACGAGAATAATCTGCCTTTCTTGGTAAAAAAAAAAATGTATGTCAGCACATTGGCAAATAGATGTAAACTTTTTTCGCAAGTAATGACCCAATAATCAAGCAAGTTTTCTATATTTGCAAATATGTGTCTCCAAATAATTTTTTTATTAAGCGAAGCGTGTAGACGTAAGAATAGAACATTCGGTCCGAGCATAAAATAGCCATTCTTTCTCATGGCAAGGGGCATGACTGGTACTGAAAGAATATGAATGGGAAATGTTGCTGTCAGCTGCATACTTTGGAAGTGAAACAGAGAAGGTGGTTAAGAAAAATTAAAAATAGAGTAGGAGAAAGTACGGAACCATCAACATGCATACAATATCAACACGTATAGATCGTGCTCTAGATTCTCGTGAGCAACAGCCATGACTTCTGCTGTATACCACGTGTAGGCCAAGCGGGGAGGATGACGAGGAACATTAGAGCACTATTTGCATCACTTTCCAGCCTTTGATCAGGTTGGGAGACAGGTTTTTGGAGCACGAAAATACCGAACCTCCGGTCGGATTCGGTTTGGAGGGTCCCTAGGGAATTCATGGTGCGGATTGGTTTTTTCCAGTGACCGGTTTCATAAGATACGTTTTTGCGGAGGGTACCGTACCGTTTTTGCGGAGGGTGCGAAATTTACCGCGTAAGCACAGGGTTTGGGTCAACGCTGTTGATGCCCTTTTTGAGCTAACCTAACCTAACCCAACTGACGGTGGTCTTAAACTCGAGTAAATTTTTGACGTTCACTAACACCCTTATGAATGGAAGAAAACAAACTTACGTAACTCTGCAGCCGCACGGCCAAGTTCTTCTCTCTAGTTTTTACACATACAGCACGTAAAAATTCGTAGGAATTTAAAGCTGTGACGTAGACTGTGCGCAAGTTTCAAGCAATTTAAAATCATGAGCATGAGCATATGCCAATCTATATGGAGGTTGCGGGTTCGATCCCCGTTTAAACCCAAGGTGTTTCTGCAGATAAGCTAAGAGCTTCGCAGAATGTGTATTGTTGTTTAAAAAAATATAGTAATCAGCTATTTTTGCTCATTGAAAAAGTATGAGTGTAAAAAAGTGAAGGTGTATTAAAATTTGATAGGCAAAACTTGATCGTGTAACGGATCATAAGTTGCATTCCGGTTAGTGGTTTGCCAGTGGGAGCCAGTCTGTCTAATATCTGATACTACTCAACTTCTTTTGTGTTCAAATTTTTCTGCTTTGTTCGATATCTTGACTAGATCTAGAACAGAATCTAGTTGTATCAGGAAATTATTATACACATTCATACATTTGTATTTATAGCCATAACGCAGAGAATGAACTCAAATATTCTCTCGGTGCGATTTTTGGTTTTGAACTGCCAGCCACTACGATTCCAAGCTCAAATGGTTGGGCACCAGCTTTACGTTAAAGCCAACTATTTTTTACCATATAAAAATATTTTCTAAAAAACCATCTTAAAACCTTTTTTAAAATGATTTTAGGTTGATTTAATGAAATACAACCTTGATTTTCATATAATAAACCCAGTGCTACCAAGTTAAAAAATTTAAAAGAGATAACAATTTAAATGGCGCTCAAAAAAATGAAGAAACTTTTGATAAAGTGCCTACAATGATTCAACAATGGAGTAGTGCAAAAGAAAAAGAAGCTATTGGAAATGCTTTCATCGAGTTGTGGGAGGAGAAAATAAATGAACTTTTATTACACAAACTGTACGTTAAAACCTGATTTAATTAAACTTATAGCGGGAACGCAAAATCAGCTGTTTTTAGTTTTAACGATAAAATCAGGTTTTAACTTTTGGCCTGAAAACACTATAAAATGCGCTTCAATTAAAAATATCAAAGTTGATTTAAACCCGAATGCGTTCTTGAAATAAGCCGAAAATGAGATTGTTTTAAGAAAAATCTAGATCGAAAGACTTTAATTAATATTTTAAACACGTGTAAATACTTGTTCTATGTTTAAGGTAGTTTATATGTACATTTCGTTGATGATTATACCAACTCATCAGTAGAGTTTGAACCAAATTTTTTTTTAAAGTTAAAAATATTTCATGTTTATACAAAGACTACCAAAAAATCTTTGAGAATTCTATAAAATACAAAATAGAATTCCGTACTTAATTTATGAATTTTGTACTCCACGATTGGAGTTCTCAATTAAACTCATTTTCCGCTTGTTTTAAGTGCACATGAGCCCTATTCGTACTTGAATTTTTAAGTACGACTCGTACTAATATTATGTAGATGAAACTCGAATTTAGTACGAGCTTTTTCTCTCTGTAGATTCATTTAAATGTGCACGTTTTGTTTTGGAAACGCTATTCCCTGGAACGTGTACCGTGTAAAAAAGAATTGGATGTGCTCCCAATTTTAACTATTTTTTTATATAAAACTCGACCAGAAAAGCAAGATTTGAATTTGTTGTTTTAAACTGATGTCAGTAACATTGAAGAACAAACATTGAACAAGAACAGTATTTTCTAGATTATTCTTATTTTAAAATATGGCTGATTATACAAACTGATTAGCGTGATTACTTTGTGTCT
The DNA here is from genome assembly GCA_963924685.1 of Dexiosoma caninum. Lineage (NCBI taxonomy): Eukaryota > Metazoa > Arthropoda > Insecta > Diptera > Tachinidae > Dexiosoma > Dexiosoma caninum. The sequence continues at coordinate 24,604,079 of OZ004729.1, read as the reverse complement.
CATGGAATTATGACCCTAAAGGGGTTAAAGTAAATGAAAAGTTGTAAGAAAAAATTAGAACAACGAGGAGGAGATTCAGATGGAGGACCATTATTCGTTCTTATTCGAGATTTTGGCTTATTTAAGCCAGCAAGAGAAAAAAATATTTCAAAAATTATTTCTCATCTTTAGATCCTAAAGCTTTAGGCGAAATTGTATTATGATTATAATTTAATTCCATTCCTTTTTGTTCTATTTCATTTTATTATATTTTCAAGTTAAGAATGCAATATGAAATCTATTGTTTTTCTTTTCTTCTTGTTTATACAGAATCTTTTTATTTTTATTTCTTTTTTTTTTTTAATTTATTTCTTCAACTAGAGTAGAGATATTATTTTCAATGCTATAGTTTCTTTTTATTTAATTCATCTTTAAAAAGAACTTTTTTTTCTTCTGCTGTTTCCATTACATTCACATCTTCTCAAGTTGTGGCTGGCCAAGCACTTGCTGCCTTTCTGTTTGAGCCATAAATCTTAAATTATGTAAATTTTATTCTGGTTGGTTAACTGTTCTTTCAGTTTTTGTTTTCGATTTGTTTTATTATTTTGTTAAATTATGATTTTTGTTAAAAACAAAAAAATTTAATTACTTTTACAGAATGATTGTGTTTGAATATAAAAGTTATCAAATTATACAATTATTACGTGTTGGTCAATTTGTTGAGTTGTATTAAGAAGCAGCAGGTCTGTGATGGCCTTCCCTCTAAAATACCAATTAGCAATTTGGGTGCAATGCTAAAGAAAAATCTACCCAAGAAATTTACTTGTTCACTGCCAATTGCAGGGGTCGTAGCACGAAGTATCAAGAGACTGTTGCAAAGAAACCATAAAGAACATGTTCAGTTGTGTCGTGTCCGTCTGTTTTAAGGGGTCTTTTTTGCACAACAATAGAATTTTAAAATGCAAAAAAATCACCCAAAATTTGTTTTTCTATCGAAAGACAAAATTTAATTTAAACAGATTACGTTCCTGATGAAACGCATTATTTGCAAACCTATGCGAGCATCACTGTTAATGTGCAGGGCACGGATTTGCGACCGAATGTGTAGCAGATGTGGTGCCAATCCGTGCTCTGTTAATGTGTGATGCCGCTGTTCAAGCCCTTTGTGTAGTACACGGTCCGCTATATAAATACGATATACACTTTCCAATGCTTCCGGGTATCCCTAAACTCCCTGTATGTAGCACCTTTTAGGTGCATCGTACACCCTCGAATATAAACTACTTTTGCAAGATAAGTTCGAAAAATCAAATTTTTTTGCCGAACCTGGTGTTCGCCTTTTTAAACTTTTCTCTATATCCTTGGCATTTGCAGTCGGATCTTAAAGAGTGATAAACCAATGTTTTTGTCTCGATAAGACCATTGTGTTGCACCAAAAGCAATTGGCTTCCACAATGCCGTTCTAGTATTCGTCCAACAGATCTCAGTTTCTATCACCTCACCCAAATGTAACGCCCTTATGTCAAAAAATTAAAGCTAAATAGACTTTTGCTAAGGAAGTAATTCAATAATTCCTGCTACAGAAACATTTAAAAATTTAATTATACAGGGTGACCCGAAATGGCCGAAGGGGTTTGCGTCCATTATAACTTTTAATTTAAGACATTATTATTAATTTTTCTTTTATTTTAAATACAGTATATTAAAGAAGAATATTTTTAATTTAATTATGAAAAATTTTATCTCAGAAGTGGCGCATATTCGTGCTCTTTCAAAAACATTTTCCATAACTTTTCACAAAACTTCAGGTGTTATGTTGATGATTTCGTCGCGTATATTATTTTTTAATGGTTCTAGTCTTATTAATATGGACTTTTTGTTTCATATAACCCCAATATACGGTGAACGCGGAGGCCAATTAAAATCGCTTGGACGGGAAATAATTCGTTCACCAAATACCCGTTCGCGTAAAAGTGCCATTGTGTCCCTCGCAGTGTGAATTTTGTATGGAAACATTCTTATTGAATACAAAATTCTTTGCAGCGACCCTCGTTTGAGGGTAAGTTGCGTCGAACGTCGCTGTTTTCTTTCTTCCCAAATTCTCTCCTGTACCCGTTCAATATTGACGTCCGTGTGCACCGTTCGTCGTGTTCCAGCACCAGGAACGTTCCTTACTGCCCATTGTTGTCGAAAATTTGCAACCAGACGGTTTACTTTGAGGGTAATACTTGCACATTAAAATAAGGACGACATGCACGCTGAGCCAAAACTATGGATCGTTGATTTGAGAAATAAAATTCAACGATATTGGCACTTTGTTCAATTGTGTATATATATTATATTTTAAACTCCTCAAATCTTCTTTACAAAATACTGAATACAAGAAAAAAATTATAATAAAAAAGTTATAAGGAATTCAAATACCTTCGCTCATTTTGGGCCACCCTTTAAAAAATAATGAAAAAAAATTAAGGTAAAATAAAATGTTGGAAATTTTAAGCAATTCTATTTCGACGTGATCCAAATTGGCTCTATTTTTGGCGGCTCTCTAGCTTAGAAAAAAAATATGGTCCATCATGCGTTGGTTTTCGGTAACCGCTGTAGATTAGGTTAGGGGTGTCGGGGTGATAGCCGGACTCACTTAGACTCTATGCTCCAATTCGATACCGCGGACACTTCGCCAAACCGAAGTCAACATTATGGAACAAAGCAATGACAATTGAACACCGGTACCCTCAGAAATTTTATCAAACCCAACAGAACGCACGGTTCGCAGAAGTGGAGACTACAAATCCAAAATGTTATGGCACGACTACCCGTGTATATATCAATGGCCGCAGTCCGAATTACTTTCATCATCAACCAATCCTCCACATCTCTAATGGCAACCATCTCAATCAACAATAAACCGCAATTTATATCTTCCCACAGAATTATCAATTCTTTTAACATTAAAACCATCACTGTGGCTGGCAAACAAATCCACTCTTTAAACACCAAAATATTAAAGTATTTAGACCATAAAATTTGTATCGTCTGTAACCGCACAAAAAGCATGTAAAAGTTGAAAAAAGAAAAACCAAATAAACTATAAATGGAAAGAAAAATCTAAAATGCTCATGTATAAAATTTTTTTTTTGTTTTTGCTTTGGAGCTGGATTGTAAACTAATTTTCAAAACTGAAAGCAATTTGCAAATCTAAACAAATTTTATTGCTTTTTGGCGCAAAAGAAAAAACAATTTTTACTTGAAATGTAAAATGAAAACATAACAAGTTCAAAATGAGCATTATGAAAAAGATAGTTAAAGACACTATTTCTTTCTATGGCTTTTAAGTACAAAAAGTAGATGTACTGATGTGATTTTAAGCAGGTGAAATGATATTGAACATTTTTGAATGCAAGTTGGCTTCCATAAAACACCCTACAACAGCATTTAGATTTAGTTTGCTTAAAGTTTTAATAGAGTATAAATGCACTCGTAAATTATTTCACTACATTATTTTACTGCCAAATTCACTGGTATTGCAATGATTGTCGTGGTATGAATATACACTTTTTCAAACGCCAATAACAAAGTTTTGGCTTTACACAGTGATAAAAGAATCATTCATGCAGGCAATGAAATGCATTCATTTAATGTTCTATATTATATTAATATACATTTTCATTCCACACAGGATTCTTTTCAATTTAAACTTTTCTCAAATTCTTAATTTCCATTGTATTTTTGAATATCTTTCCTTTATCCAATAGTGTTTTCACACCAAAAGTTTAAATCTGATTTTAATCTTAAAAACAACAAACAGCTGATTTTGCGTTCTCACTGTAAATTTAATTAAATCACAGTTTGTGTAATAATATTTCATTTATTTTCTCCTTTCACAAATCTTTGAAAGCATTTCCAATATGTTCTATCCAATAGCTTCTTTCTCTTTTGCACTTTTATATTGTTGTTGCTGCTGTTGTTTTAAATTTTTGTAGGGACTTTATTTATCACATTTTCCTTTAATTTTTTTTATTTCATTGAGCGCCATTTAAATTGTCAGCTGCTTTCAATTTTTTAACTTGGTAACACTGCCTTTAGTACAGGAAAATCAAGGTTGTATTTCATTAAATCAATTTGAAACTAATTCAAAAAAGGTTTTCAGATGGTGTTAAGAAAATATTTTTATATGATATAACCACGTTTTAAAAGTTGGATTTAACATAAAATAGTGAAAACACTATAAATGCATTTTCTTTTTGACTATTTTCCGCAAATATAAGAAAAATAATTATAATTTTTGCAGCCTTATGCAATTAATTTCCCTAATAGATATGCTGCAATATTCCTTCCTCCCAAAAAATCTAATATCTTTGATTTTCTGCTTTGCATAAAAGCAGGATAACTTATTTTTAAATAAAATAAAAAGCAGATATCATAAATACAACGTAACATTCTTCATACCCATTCTTGAAACATATGAAATACATGCGTATGTTTTTGTTTTTGCTGCACATTAACTTTGTTATGTTTGTTTGTATACTTAGTAATTCTCAAATGGCTGTTGGAAGTTTTTATATAAATATGTGAGGTTTCTTAGCTTTTTCAGTTTAGTTGGCATTAGCACCTATAAAATCTGCATATAGGCCAACTTAACCAAACAACAAATATAAATAGATCATATAACAGCAATAAACACAATCATGAAATCAATGAAAACGTTTCATTTTATCAATAAATTTATATAGTATATGGAATGACAGGTTCACGAACCTAATTTCAGTTATTTAATTAAATAATTTTATTAGTTATATTTAAATATGTTCGATATATCGTTTAGCTGGTCTATATGCACATTTTATTTGGTACTAATACCAAAATCTTCAGTAGACTATTAACCAAATTCTTGAAAAGAGCCAAGAAATTTCACATTTTTATACAAGAACTCGAAAAAAATATTTGAGAATCACCGAAATATACAAACAAAATAAACCAAATAGCTTCTTTAAAAGTTTTCTTTATACAACAAATAATTTAATAATTTGATTTAAATCTATTTAATTTTTCTAAACCTTTTTAAATCAAATAATAAGGGGTCATCTCTCTGTCCGAACAGCACTCAGCATCCACGAATTTAGCTTCCACCTTCCACAAACCAAATTTACGGAGGACAAACAATGTATGAAAAATTTGCACAATAATTTAATCAATTGACCTCCTCATCGCTGTGCTTTATTGGCACCGACCTATTGCCTCTGATATAATTTAGCAAACCATAAATAACTGATAGTCTGAAAGATGAAATTCGCTGCAGTATTGAAAGAGATAAGTGAAGAGTTTTGCAAAACATAATTTTATTTACTTTTTATTTTCTGTATAACCTCACAAAATTTTTTTAGAATTTGATATGACTATTTCTGTAGGAGCTACGACTTTAATAGAGAAATTGTGAATTTGAGTTTGATCTGTGTAACAATACAATTGAACAAGTTTCCTAGAAGAATATTATGCTTCTGATTGTAAATAAATATTTTTCTAATTTAATTTTTTATCGAAAACAGTTTTCAATAAACTGACAACAACGGAAGAGATCTTTATGCATTTTATTTTTTAACCTAGAAAATCAATAAAGCATGAATTGAAAGTAAAATATGTTCTGCCTTTGTTGTTGTTGTTGTTGCTATTGCAGTTCTTTTAGCAATAAAGAAAAACATAGGAAGCAACATATTGTGTTGTCAACAGCAAGAACAACAAGAAAATAAAAAATACCACACAGTGGGTATGGTTTTTTTTTTATTAAATTTTTAAACAGCCCAACAATGGTGCTTGTAGCGGCTCAATGAACTTATATGCAGCACCGTCATCAATAATACTCTTCATATGTTGCCGTATCATGAGTAATTAAATTAGTAATTAAAATCATTAATTATAATTATGTATTTAATAGTTATTGTTGTATATCTATGCATTTTTGTAATGAAATTCTATTTGCACATTCTGGCTTTGGATTTTCATAGCGAGACCATTTAGTGGTTGGTAATGGCTTGTGGCCAACAGCTGTTAGAAACTAAACTTGTAGCAAAAATGTCAACGACAATTAAATGCTTTTGTATCAAAGTTTCATGTGAACGTGAACGCAACTCATTCGAACAGAGCTAATTCTCATATTCAGAAATTAGGCAGAACTGCACATTGGCTGGCTTTCACGTGTGAAAACAACTGGAGTTTGTCAGCTGTCCATAATCGTTGTAGAATGTTCCGTTCAAACAACAATATGCAACATGTTAATCGAACTTAACACTTACAAACGGCCAATATACAGTTAAAAAAAAACACTTATTTCTTACTAACCCAAGCACACGTTACACGTGGAAAGTTTTTCATATTTTTATGTTGTTTTTTTCGCCAACGGCCAAACCAATTAATTAGATCAGTTTCGTTATACATTTCATGTAATTAACGAACTATTGTTTTTATAAACTAATTTCAAATTAAAATAGTTTGTGCAATTAAATGGAAAAATCGATGAAAGACAGCATCTGTAGCGTTTGCTAAAGTTGTTGTTGTTGTTTATTACTCATTCACTGAAGCACGACGTATGAATGATAAAACATTATACGGCACTGAGTTCGAACCCTGCAAAGATCGCATCAGAGAAAAAAATATTGTTACTTTCTTTTTAAACGATGAAAGAAAACAAGAGAATATACACACATTTTCGTTAACGTAGCACAGCTCATCACCAGCAGAAAATTTCGAATGAGTAAAAATGTTCTTTAATTGACCTCCGTCAACCAACCGTATGCCCCTATCAAGATTCACAACTCAACTCAACTCAACTAATTTTTTGTATTATGGTCCACAACCAATTTTAGTTGTCTTCGTTAATCTTTTATCATGTAAATCATAATACCAGTAACAACTCAACGAAGAGAACTAAAATTAGTTGTGTACCATAATGCTAAAAATTAGTTGTGTTGTAACAGTGATAACTCAACTTAGTTGAGTTGTGAATCATGATAGAGGCAGTAATGTTGAATGCAGTTGCATCAAACCATCATGTTTGATGTATGCAAACCTATGAAAATGCTTACAAGTCACGTAACGTAGTAATAAAATTCTATTTTCTGCAGTTTGACAATGTTACAGTTACGTGACATTTCGATCAGACAAATTGAAGCTTACGGGCTATGGGAACCGGTAGCCGAGACGACTCGTTCGTAGTACGGGTTTAATACATGATTTGCTGCCGACAGGTTCGACTTTAGCCGAGTAAACCAAGATTTCACGCCTCTCCTACGGGGTTTAATGGCTGATAACTGATACAGCTGGGTCCTCAACCCGAAGTCTGGGTCGAAGTACACATCGAAACCACCACCGAAAAGTTTGGATTGTGACCGATTACGGGTTGGAATCATAGGTGCCACTTAAACATACGCGGGAAAGTAGTTTGTAATCCAATACGGGGCATATCGTGCCCAAGACATGTGCCCTGGTGCGATTCGCTACTGCCCTTTGTAACAGATTGTGTTGATGATTTACCTTTGTACCTGCGCCTACCATCCAACATACTGCTCTCACCACGTTCCCATGGGTACAAGGAAGGCAACTGATGACTTACAAAGTACACATAGGTTGCAATCCTTTTCATAGGAATTCCTTCCTAAGATATATACATTTCTAAGGTGTTTCGGGCTGTCTAAACGTCGGTGTGACTGCAGTAAGTATTAGCGTCATGCGCGTTAATGCAGGCTTCCATTCACCAAGCCGAAGATAGAGCACTATGTGAACTTCCACCTACATAGACCACAATGAATGGCAACAGTAACTAGATTAGTAACAAGTCATATCAGGGCAGATGAATAAGACCCTTTCAACAGTTGACTTTGCCCAGTCGTTAATTTGAATAATTTGTAAAGCTACGGTCACATTAGGCAAATGTTTGCCCAAAAAAACGTAACCACTATTTCCGGCAACTAATTAGATAATATTTCTTGGAATATAAAAGTCAAAATGGATTGAGGTAATAATTTATTGAGAATCGATGGTGTTTTATTTAAGATAAACACCTGTTTCAAATCAAAAGTATTTTTAAATAATAAAAAAAATTTATAGAATTTAGTGGTTACGTTTTTTTGGGCAAATATTTGCCTAATGTGAACGTAGCTTCAGAGTTGGTCGCGTTGATAAATGATTGAAACGGCTTTCCTACTCTCTATAATTTTTGTTTTTGAAAGGAGCAAACAAAAAAGAAAATATTCTAAGCTATGTTTTTCAGCAGGGGCAACATGCTTTTAATCAAACTTTTTTACTTTGAATTCAATACTATCGAGAGTTGACTGTATATTAAATTTAAAACGTGAAATGTGTGTTGAAACGGCGATTATTAAGCACGTGACAAAAAAATTTATGAAAACACGTACCATGGTGAAGTATAGCGGACACGTTCGTTTAAAAAGGAGCGACGGCACAACTATCAACACCGAAGAATCTGAATTTCTGCCCAACAATTTTTTTTTATTTTTTAATTTAAAATATGATACAGAAAAATGATTTGAAAGAAATGTATTAACATGCCGTTGAAAAGTTTTACTTTCATTTCCATGAAAGACTTAAAAAAATTTTCCGCCACTCAATATCCATCTCCCCAATAACTCAAATCATAATAAAAAGAAAACACTTTCTTTTGTTTAATCAGAAAACCTATTTTTAAAAAGCGCTTTGCTTCATGTTCTACATGTTTGTTTAGAAGCAACAGTCGTGTTGTTATGGACGACATGGAGCTGCCATTAAAGCCAACAATCGAAAAAGAAAATCGAAATCAACCTTAAGGGAAATGTGCACAAACGCGGTGTTCTTTTTTTTAACATTTAAAAAATGTTTAAAACAAGACGAAATAAAAGTTGAGAGACAAAATTGTAAGGAAAAGTTATTTCGTTATAATTTAGAGTGTCTACGGTTGGCATTGAATTGAAAAATTAAACACAACCAGATAACACAATCGATAAATGAGCCATCTAATGCAGTTTAGTTCAGTCCCAGCTGAGCTTATTAAGCCGGCATTGCCAATAAAAATGGTGGTAATAAAATAAATTTAGAAAAACAAGAAAAGAAAGCATTTTCAACGAAGTAATCTACATAAAAACACACACACACACACACACACATACACCAACGTAAATGGACAAAAGAAGTTGGAAAACAGCGGGCAACATAAAAGAAAAAAAAAAAAGGTTTCTGCATGATTGATTAGATTTCCGCTTGTGAAGCAGAAAAATCTTTTACCAGAAATGAGATGAAAAGTGTATAAAAGTGAAAAGTGAAGTTTTAAAATGAATTCACGTCTCTCTCAAAGTAAATAAAATAATAAAAACTTAATTACGCCATTATGTTGGAACAACAAATTGTTGCACGTCTATAGAAAAAAGTCTTGTTTTGATTGGCAGGTTCTTTTGTAAATTAAATACCGCTTTTACCAGTTTTGAAAAATCATTGCAGTGTGTAAATTGTTGCAATTGTACTGTTGCCTGCTAAATAATGAAAAACTAATTATACAATGCAATCGTTATGCATTCAAAGTGGCTTTTTTTTGCATTTTCATTATGAAAATGTACATGCGTCGTCACAGTTGGTAGTGCCATTTGATTTTACGAAATGTAATTGGCTCTGTAAGACTGCATAAAGAAATGTGTATAAAAACAAAAACTATTGCCCAGAACTTTTTTTTTTTTAGAAAATTCTAGTCGACGATACTTGAAAATGAAAGAAAGATTATTTAAATTAATAAAATATCTGAAATAACAGCTTTAAGTTGACAACACTGTTTTTGTGATTGACCGGCAAGCGATTTCACAGCTCACAGTTACTTTGTAGTTTGTCAGATAAATCATTAAATTTAAATTTTGCAAAAAAAATGGCCCTGTTTATAGGTTATATTAATTACAGTGGCTAACCCTCCCCGCACGACACGGTCGTACTTAGACCCATTATAAAACCACAAGTTATTCATCCTGAGAATCAGACACTTCCATTTGATGTTACCCCGACTCCAAAACAAAAGTCGCTCTGGCTAAAATACTCCTCTGGAAGAGTTTAGTAAACGAGGACAGGAAATGAGAGGTTAAGCAGCTTCACCGTTTCATAGCCAGAGCTGGGCATGGACACATGAGGGAAGTAATAGGCTCACCTCCTCCTACACAGTCCCTAAGCTCCTGTAGAAATCCCGCTAAAGAATGCCGAGTCTTTCGGCATACATCCTAATGAGACAGTGACTCGTGAGAACCGCGATAGTGAGGTATACGGTCATACGATTAAAGAAAAGAAGCCAATTAGTCCTTTTTCTATCCAGGTTGGTCCAGCAGTGTGTAGCAGTTCTACAAGTCCCCTCATTCTGCCAACGAAACTGCGCATCCCCATACAGCGACCGTATGATATGACCATAGTTTAACCGAGGCAATCGGAACACCTATGACCGTCAATAGTTTGGAAATTGCCAGCCGCCTTGCTAAGGGCATCAGCAACATAACTTCCGAGGGTACCGGAACCCTTATAAGAGTCACCTTTGAATGATCCTAAATTTCCTTGAGAAACGCTTAGAACCCTGTTAGGAACTTTCGTGTATATCCTGCTGCAGTTCCTCCACTAACCTTTCTACAACGACGTTACACAGCAGGTGCATGAGAACCCCACCTTGGGGAATACAAATGTATCCCCGTCATTAAATGAATCTCTGCAAAGGAGGCAGTAAGGACACTCCTGCTCAAACATTCTTCTACAAATTCCACTGCGCAGTCATTAATCTTGCGTGCGCCGAGAGTGCCGACAACCGCCTTCTTGTGCAGGCATAAATATTCAGCACTATTACCGACAGTAGGAAAGTATTTGGACTACTCCAAATACCAAGTAATAGCAGATGCAGATAGTGTGTCTAAAATTACAAGCATACCCCACTATACTCTTAACATGGGCAGTTAGCGCGTTGACGCTACAACCAGAAGATCGTGTGTTCAATCCCCAAATAAGTCAGCAATTTTCTTGGGGTGTTCAGCACCCTGCTTCGTCGCCATTTCAGCAATGAAAAAAAATAATATATAAAATGACTCTCCTTTAGTTTAGAAACTGGCGATGGATGGTGATGGCTGAAATAGTCTGCACGTTGACTACAAAATCAAAAATTTCCTGGGTTAAACCCCAGTTTCAGACTAAAACATAAAAAACATCTCGCATTTTTGCTAATGTACATTTGTGTCTCTTTGTGTCAGTTGTTGTCGCAAGGTTTCAGTGGCGAAGGCATAGTTACTGGTCACTGAACTGTAACGGCTTCAGCTGTAAACAATCCACAGGCACATCAGAAGGCCCTACTTTTTCGAAATTGTGCAGCACCAGCAAAGTACAATTGTTACTGAAAATGGCTACTAAAACGAAGCTTCAAAAATTTAATACGTCTCCTTGACATCAGAGACGCTACAATACTGCCATAAAATAAAGAACGTGTAAAAGCAGAGTTGTGTGATACTGAAGCTTCACCTCCTGTCATATCTCTCACTATGTGTAAGGGTCATCTCCTGACTGCTGCTCCAAGATAAAAAAAAAAAAACAAACAATTATATATCGGTTAGTTCGAGGGACAAGAGGAGTGCGCGCGGATGTCGTCATAAACTGCCGATAAAGGACACAAACGCTGCCGTGACAATTTGTGATTCTGTCAGAACTAAAAGACACTCTTGTTGAACTAAAGTGAAGTAAAATTATGCTCATAAAATTTTCATACTCCATTCAGCAGTTCAATTGAGCAATTTTCATTCAATAATTTTCCTTTGTTCACCTTTAAATTGGCAACAACAAAAGCAACAACAGATGATATTGTAATGATTTTGTTGCATGTTGCTTCCTGTTGTTCAACTCATAGATTTGTCTTGTTAAATTTCAATTGCTAATCATTGATTTAACATTCTGCATTCATGCATGTTTAAGCAGGAAAACACAGGCCAGTCACATACATACATATTTTCCTTGCTGGGGAGTATAAAACATATTGTTGCATATAAATGGAATATGCAACATGCATATTATTTTCAGTAACTATTTGTTTTAGCCTGATGTTTCTGCTTGCTGGTATTTTGTCATCACAGAAGATGGGGGTTTTTTCGTGCTTTTATTTTATTTTCTTAAACAAATGCTGGCTGAATGTAAAATTTCTCGCTTATTTTTACTTTTCATTTGTTTGTGAAGCTGTGGCGGTAGCTGCTGTTGTTGAAACAACTTTTGCTTGTTTATTTGTATAAAAATCGCCTCATAAATAATAATTTTATTGTAGACTTTTATAAACGAAAGAAAGAAAGAAAGAAAGGAAGAAAAAAAAAAGAAAAACATCTTGTACATGCATACCTTGAGCTGGTAACTGACTGCGTCTGCAAATGGTCTTTAGGGGTCAGATGGTATCTCATAAATGTTAAATTTTATGCGCACATTCTATTTGTTGTAAAAAAGAAAAACTTTGCATTTTTCATAATTTCAGTTGTTTTTCTTTATTTATTTGATTTTCTTGTTTGCAAAAGAAAAATATTTCTGACCGTTTGTTGCGATTGTCCTTTTGAAAACGTGACTTCAAAAGAATGCAAACTTTCAAAGAAAAGATTTCATAGCAGTGTGTTTTCCTTTTGCCTTGCAACCAGTGTTCAGGGCATGTTACCACAAATGCAATTCAATGCTTCACAACTATGCGGATGCCCTTCACCGTTTAGATTTTCAACAACTTGTTTCTTTTAATTTTCTGTATTTTTTCCCCCTTTACAGAAAAAATTATGCACAAACATAAATACTTACAAAGATACTAAAAAAAATTTTCTTTCCAAGAGAAAAGGAACAAACAGTACTAGTAGCGCTATTCTTTCTAAACTCAATTTATACAAAAGAAAAAAAAAATAATAATAATAATAAAAAGTTACTAAGTGCTGCAGAAGACTTTTCAAGCCACCACACAATTCTTAAAAAAAAAAAGAATGCCATCAATCAAATTGTTATTTGTAGAGTTTATAATCATAATTTTTAACGAGATTTTAACACAAAAAGAGAAAAAAATGTTTGTTGGTTTTTTTTTTAGAAAGGAAGATGATGCCTGTTAGTTTATGAGACAATAGATAGTGATTTCCATTTCAATTAAAACTTTTGTTTTTTTTGTTTTATTTTATAATTTTGCAATGCAAAAATTCAATTTTCAGATATTTTTAGATGAAAAACAATTTATTATTTCATGTCAGGGAAATTATACAAAACGAATTTTACTTTTAAAAATAATGAAATTTTATGGATGTAACGAAATATTACTTTCAACAAGTTTTAACAAACAAAAAAAAACATTTAGAATTAGTGATATTTATTTGAAGTACAATTATTAAAAAATAATGAATAAAAGTTTGGTTGCCAAACAATGGAGGGCTAAACGGGAAATTTTAATAAGTCTAATTATTTCATTTATTTAACCCGACAGAGTTAAGAAAATGTATACGAGAAGTATCGCCATCCGCATGCAAATGATCAAAGCTTTGTTCCTTCTGTTTCAGTATTGGTCAAAATCTTATTATAGTCTAAGTTCACACACGACGATTTTAATTGTCGAACTATTTCTGAATTTTCTCTTGAACTTGCTTTTATGTTGACAATTTCTTCGGCAATTTTTCTGTTTTTTTTTTTAGCCATTTCAATAAAATAAGCAATAGTGTAGCAGTAATGAAGCGCGCTTTTATTTAAACTTTTTACATTAAAATAATTTTTTTGTGCTTTTTTTTAAATATTTAAAACGTTTCATTTTTGTGTTTAATTCAGATTATAAATTATTTACACACCAAAAAACTAAACATCGAATGAAAAGCAATGTCAAATATTTAACTAGAAAAACCAATGACAGAATTGCTTGAAATAGCCGAGTACCGGCGATGATTTTTTTCCCCCTTTTTATTACCCTCACCGCAAACTGAAAAAAAAACATCTATAAAATGAAGAATCGTCGTGTGTGAACTTAGACTATATGTGGTATTTGTGCCATACTGAAACAGAAGGTACAAAGTACTGCGCATTTGTATGTGGATGGCAGCACTTCTCGTATTCATTTTCTTCAACTCTGTCGCCTTAAATAGATGAAAATAAAGACTTTACAACTACATCTTGTTGACACAAAGAGTACTGATGACGTGTATAGTGGCATAGAAAATATTTATGTACGTGTTCTACTTCTTTTTTTTACCAACACAAGAGATTCGTATAGCTTGTCTGTTAAAACACACAGAGTCTAGGCGGGAATCGAACCCGCATCTCCATATTGATAAGACTAATGCTCATGCACTAGACTACGGAGGCACTCCACTGCTGTTGGAGTTTCATTCTTCGTTTTGTTCGAAAAGAAAAAGAAATTTTTCAGATTATTGTGATAAATTAACTGTGCGAACTTTAAACACAACCAAATTTTCATTCTTTAAAAATAATATTTGTTCAATTCACAAGCTCGTATTAACGTCGTATGCATTGTGTAATCGTTTCATTATACAATATTGTATTTTATTGTTTGTAATTTTCATACAAAAATGGTGTTCAGATTATATTATTGAATTTTGAAATAGTTGCATACAGGCCAGGCTGCAAATATTTTTTATGATTTTTTTTTGTAAAAAATCTCTTAAATATGTGATAATTAATAGCAAAAGTTAAATTCTTCTAATGATAAATTTAATTTAATTAATTTCAATTGAATTTTAAAACTATTTGAATCAAAATTTCTTAGCGTGTAAAGCATTAAAACTACTTCGTATCATATTGACATTTTCATGCCTGCTCAAATTTTAAAGAAGAAAATATAAAAAACAAACAAAAATAAAAATAATAAAAATACTACAAATTTGCTGTTCACAAGCTTGCGTAATTGCAAGCAAGAACCCTCCAAAGGTCAAGATTTGTGACTAAAAGCCAAACCAACAAACCAATTGCAAATGGTTTTGCCAAATTATGCAGACACATTTTGGACGAGTTTCGGAGCTGTCTTACAGATGAACTGATTTTATTGATATTATTGGCTTAAACTATTTTCATTTAAATTCTATTTTTAATTCTTTGATTTTTAAAACTGAAGCAATTAATCATTTTGCTGTTTTTAGTTCAAATATAGGGCTACAGAATTTAGTGTGAGTTTAGATGAGGAAACATTTAGTTTGGTGCATAATACGTGTGGGGAATAGAGCATGGTTTTTTTGTTCGGAATCCGGGGACACCCTTTGTTCTCATTTTCGTTGCTTACAAAAATGACAATAACAATGGAACAAAACTAACAATATTAATGGAATGTCGCCGGCATAATTTTCGTCTGTGTGACCGCGAATGAAAAACCAAAAGAGAATTCCAGATGTTTTTCTTCCAAATGTTTTCCTGTATAAACTCGGACTTACAGCACCTCCAGCCTTAAAACTTTTAATTTAAAACCACAAAATTAAATTTTTTTTTCTATTTAACTTAAGTTTCAGATATGTTTGATTTTTAATTAATTTTTTAAGCTGTTCCCTTTTCTACATTCACTGTGAACCGATAACACGAAGTAAATTTCACTGCAACTTCACGACACTGATGTTTCTTTCGATTTCATAGGAACATGCGAGTAAATATCACTTTGTATTCACGATAGGACTGACTGACTTATTTCTAACTATTGCAAAGTTTGAAACGCTAATTTTCGAACTGACAGAATGTTTATTCGCTTACGCTTATTAAAAAGCACAATGTTACTTGAGTATCTGCATACACAAGCGCATGTTCTTCTCATAAATTATTAATTTCAACTATGAAAAGTGTTAAAATTTTAATTAAAACCACAAATCAAAGCCAGAAAAAAAATTAATGACGTACATTAACGCTTTTATTCCATATGATATAGTATTAAAGATACTTTGGGAAATTTGTAGCTAAATAGATGAGAAATACAGCTGGCAGCGGACTTTTATAAACTTTAGAAAATTTTCAATTACAATCATTTATCTTGTGGATGAAGACAGTTCTCCAGCCATATAAGCACATACAAGAATATGTAAAATGTAAAACACCTACGAAATAACACATCATGGTATCTCATACGAAAAGAATCATATAAATTACATTTCGATTGTACTAAAAGTCATACATCTTCGAGAACATGGGAAAAAACTAACTTTGTTTGTGCTCTTTTGCAAGGTTTCCTTCTTTTATTCAGACATTAAAAACCGATAATGTTCTATTTTATCATGATGTTGTTCCGCTTGTTTCCTTGTTGCAGTTGTAAATTGTTAGTGGCTGGTTAATGGCTGCAACGAAAACAAGGCATTTTTTAATGGTCAACTAAATAAAGTTGTTGCCAGAGCACCATCACATGTGTGCACGGACACACAGCCAAGAAAGGTTTTAAGTCATCATAATGACTTGGAGGATTAAAATCATTTCCTTATGTAGTTTATGTAGGTATTAAAGAACCCTCTTGTGCTAAATTAAGGTACGAGTAGCAAGAAAAGTAACAGAACAGCAAAGAATTCGTAGAGATAAAAGGGAAAGGTAAACTAAACTAGAGTTTAATTAATGCATGCATGGCAGTGACCCTAATCATCATTAGCTCTGACCACATATAGCCATGGGTAAAGTAATAGCACAACTGATTATTGCACTTAATGTTTCTTAAAAACAGAAATGTTAATAAAAATATTTGGTACAGATGTAAAGCACTTGGTTAGGTATACATACTTTATTTCACTCACGATAATGTACGCTCACATAAAATTTAAAAGTGCTCTTGTGCGCTCCTACCTGCTGTTTATAGTAAATGTTTTTAACTCACGCCGTTCTCAAATATATTTTTCAATGCAATTTTGCTTTTTTCGAAGTTTCTCGTTTATATTAAAATCACGAAACGCTCACTCACGACTAACAACACTTAAAATATTTTTATTCAAAAGCAGAAATATTCACATAAGAATTACAGTGATGCCTGCTCACACACGATCATGTCTGAGCATGTTCGATTAGGTCACGATGACACCGAACAGATCACTACATTCTATATCTAATTTAGACAACATTTTATAGCGAATATCAAATATAAATTTGTTTTGTAGAAAATTTATATTTTATTTCGTAAAAAAATGTATAAACCGGAATAGACTTGATTCTTCCAAGTCCTGTTAAACTGTAACAGCAGAAATACACGACAAATACGGTACAAATGTTTATTAGGCTTTTCGAAAGTGCGTTAACGAAAATACTGTGGCCTGTTCTGTAGTCCAAATCGGCAAAAAAAAATTTTGTTTTAAAACGATTACAAATATTTAGGAGTTCTATAAATCGAATTTGCATACTCTATAAAAAGCTACTTCAAATTTTTTGATCAATATCAAAAATTTTAATTAAATATGGCGACCACAAATCGTGTGATATACAGAATGCCAAATAACAACGGTTTTGAGAAATCGCTCGGTTTTAAATCGACTCAGTGTATATAACAGTGGCGACTGTTTATGAGAGAGTTGAGTCTACAGACCGAAGAAAAATTATAAACAAAATCGGTCCGCTTGGGGTTAAAAATTAACCCCCTTATGCAAAAACGTTGGAAAAAATTAATGTCTCCTGGAAGTAGGAATCTTTTATGGGAAATTCGGTTTTAACGTAGACTGTAACTGTAACATAAGTGGGAATTTATCTACGCGCAATAGCAAAATTGTATAATTCTCTCTCATTTCACTATCTGTTTTCTGCAAATGTAAGACACAATGTTACCATGGTTAGTGCGCCATCTTATTTACCTTAATGTAGGTTAGGTAGCGGGCCCTCACCGAAGGAGAACGCCCCATTTAGACGAGAGCTTAGGTTCATTGTGATTTCACAAGAAACAACTGGTGTCTAGGCCGGAATCGAACCCGCACCACAAGATTAATAAGACTAATGCTCATGCTACGGCTACGGACTGACTGTTATTCTCTTAAAAAATACAAAATAAAAATGTTTATGACACAAAATATTTACATATTGATTAATTGTAACATCTATTTAGTGACCATTAAGTGTGCTATTTCTTCATCCACAGCTGTATGTATATAAATCTGTGACTTTCAGCAACAACCGTGTATAACCATTTCTGCCGACTTTAGGTTATGGTTCTGTAATGCTTTGAGTTCAAATGCATTTTTCATGGTTATGCAATTATTTTTGGAATCATTTCGAATAACATGAACCAATTTAGTTGTTGTTATTTTTGTTACTAGTGAAGAATGCAATTTCAACCGTATCGGCTAATATTTGAAATGTGGTGTAACAAGTTAGAAAGTTAAATTTTAATTTTATTTTCGTTAGTTAGTTGAGCTTTAAATGTTTGGAAGAAATTATTTTTGGTATTTTTAATACCAATAGAATACGCTGCACCCATAACCGATTAAAAGATTTAAACTAGAAAAATTAAAAACCTGAAATTCAATAATTCTAAATTTTATTACTTTTACTTTAGAAGATTCAATAGAGTTGATTCTGGGTGGGACAAAAGTCAACATGGGGTTTAAAAATTTAATAACTTTTCGATTATCTACATATATTTTCTGGAGAATAAATAATGCAAAGATTACAACTGAACAAAGAACCACAAAAATAGAATTTTATTATTTAAATCAGGGATCAATTATTTTAAAATCTGCTTATAGGTGATGAGGCTCATTTTCATTTGAATGGCTTTGGTAATAAGCAGAACTGTAGGTTGTAGGATTCTGAAATTCCAAGAGCCATTCATCAACGCCAATTGCACTCCAATAGTTGTACGGTATGGTGTGGCATTACATCTGAATATATCGTAGGGCTTTACTTCTTCGAAAATAAAGATTGAAATGCTGTAACCAAATGTAAATGGAGAGCGGTATCGCTAGAACATATTTTACACCCTGCTCCTGAAAAAATTTCCTTTTTATTTATTTTATAATGTGAAAATATAAAAATAATAAAAATTTTGGTGACTTTTAGGCTCACGCTGTATAATTGCTTGATTTTATTGTGCATAGTTTTTGTCTTACAATTTCCAATTTTATATTTTGTAGGAAAAAAAATTTATAAAAATAAAAATATATATAAATATAAATATATATATATATATATATCGGGTTCCATTCCCACCTAGACAGACCAGCTGAAAGAGCTTCGCTGATGGTGTGTGTAAAAATAATTTTACGGAAAAGTGGAGACGATAAAAATTTTAACTTGCTGTGCATGTGGGAATCAAAAACTCCCGTATTCATTTTCACCAAAGCATTTGTATATACAGTTTAAAATTTACTTACAACCTAAGCCACCTGAGAATGTATAAAAGACACAAAGAGCACTGATGATGAAAGATCTTTTGGCGTTCTTTTTCCCTTCTTCCCTTGGAATACTGTAAATTTCTAATTCTTTCTAACTAAAAACTTTACATACTTTAGCCTGATTTACATTTAATAATAAACGAAAAATTAACCAATAAAAAAAATGTTTGTTTGAATCTCTTGTGGCAACTTTGAGTATACAGGGTGTCTGGTAGCATATTTATATTTTCAAACTTAAATAAAAAACGTAATAATTGACACAAAGTTTTATTAAGAGCTTTGAACGATAGAATGAAAATAAGGATTTTATTTTTTAAGGAATATGTCATCCATATCCTTTTTTAAAATTTCA
Source organism: Dexiosoma caninum (assembly GCA_963924685.1). Classification (NCBI taxonomy): domain Eukaryota; kingdom Metazoa; phylum Arthropoda; class Insecta; order Diptera; family Tachinidae; genus Dexiosoma; species Dexiosoma caninum. The sequence goes on along the minus strand of OZ004729.1, from coordinate 24,584,423 downwards.
TGAATAATCGCTCTTGGAAGTCCCAGTGAGACTGCTCTTTTCCGTATTGAATGTCGCGGATTTTCACGTAAATTGCTTTCAACCAGTTCAATGTTTTCGGCAGTCCTTGAAGATCAACTGGGCCCTGGCCGTGGGGCATTCATAGCCGAAGCAGTTGCGCGGAATCTCTGCACCCAGGAACGAATTAAATTTACATTCGGTCCATCACTTATTCGCCGAATACCGAACTTTGAACAAAATTGTCGACGAGCAATTATGTGCTGATGGCGAGTAGTCAGCGTGTTGGCTCTGCAACCAGCAAGACCCAGGTTCGATTCCCAGCCGGGTCAAATCAGAAAAAAGTTTTTTCTGAGTTTTCTGTGCTACATCACCCTCCTTCGTCGGTATTTGAGCAATAAAACGTCGGCGAAGTAAAATAATAAATAAAATGGCTCCATTAGCTTAAAAATATGGCGTCAAAAAACATCAGAGACGCCGCAACTTTGCTTTATAATTTACACGCAACTGCAGAGTTGTGCAAGAATTAAGCTCTATCTTTCTACCACTTTCACCACCTGTCTGTTTCTTCCCTATCGGTCTCTCTAGTTCCAGTGCAATGCATTGCATATGTAGGGGGATAGCCCCTGAGCACTGGTCCAAGATAAAAAAAAAAAAAAAAAAAAAAAAAGAATCATTAGTCTTAAAAAATGTCCCCACAGCGAACACGCAATGCTCACTCGACCACTGTGACATCGTGACTGACAAATCCGCACAATCAAAAATTCCAACGGAGCCACCCTTCCTCCGCACCGTTTACTACTTTTTGAAATAATCGTATTTAAAAATATAAATTTGCCACCAGACACCCTGTATAAGTCATTCTTTTTATCTTGGACAAGCACGATGACCCCTACACATGCGTTGCATTTTGATGGAACTAGAGGAAAGGGATAGTTAGAGAAATGACAGGAGATGAAGCTTCACTATCTTTCAACTCTGCTCTTGCACGTTCTGCTATAGGGTTGCCAGGCATCTGATGTTAAGGAGATGTATTAAATTTTGAAGCTTCGTTTTTAGTAATTATTTTACTTCGCTGGTGCTACACAATAACGACGAAGGAGGACGTTCTGATGTGCCTGTGGATTGGTTGCAGCTGAAGGCGTTACTGTTCAGTGACCAGTGGCATTTGCCTTCCGAAAATTAAAACTAGGTCCGCAGATGACGACGTCACTTCTTGTCAGTATTTGCAAAGCATCTCAAAATGATATGTGCATATGTGAACTATTTATATACCCCTGGAAAATAACACATTTAATTGAAGCACCTTGTATGCATAAGATTTTTGCCAAGAATTTAACTGAATCTATGTTTGAAGATTAAAACCATGTTCAAAAGGGTTCCAACACAGTGATAAATGAAAAAGGGATTTAATTATTTCAAGATTTCTAGCGCAGCGTAATGTTTTCTACACAAAACTATGTACTTTGGCATTTAAAGGAAATTATCTTGAGATATTTGTACATGTCGTAACCGCAAACAATAAAGTTGTTAACGAGAATGACACAGCTCGAGGAGCCACAAGAACAAACCATTTTATAAACTTTCATCTTGCGAAAAGCTTAAAGTTTGATTAATTAGCTGCAGATTTTCAACAAAGAGTTGTAAAACGTACTCAAGTGAAGTTATTTCTTAAAGCATTTCAGCAAAAGATAAAAGAAAACCAGCCAAATTAAATTCATATTAAAGACATTTACACTGGTTTTTTTTTCCTCTTCAAAGTTAAGCAGCAATTTATAAAGTCTTGATCTATGTATGCATACATATATGTACGCTATGGATATGTGTATATGTATGTATATTTTTAAATACTTGGATAATTATTTACTTACAATTTCAATTACAACTTCTATTAAATTCTTACCTGAAAATAAAAAGAAACGAAGACAAAAATTATTTAATTTCTCATAAAAGAGTCACATTTTTATCAGTATCTTAAGCGATGTATACACGATTGTCAGATTTTACAATATTGTAGGATATGGCAATATGGTGGCAATGCCCTCACAATGAAAAATTGTCACCGAAGTGTAAATTGTCTGTTCAGACTATTGTAAGAAAACTGTACAATTTTATTATCACACAATAAATTTATCTGTCAACAGAAAAATGTCTGTTCACATGGTTGTTTGATTATTGTATGGCAAAAATTGCCAGTTCTGATGTTTAACATTGTATATAAATATTTATGGGCAGCGTTGCCAACAGTAATATTTTTTTGCTAATGGTGTTATTGTACGGCGCACTAAATTAAGCCCATGTTCAATAACAAATCACTGTAAAATGTGCGGCAATGGAAATGAAGGGTGTTCTCACGATTGTCAGAATTGGGACAATATGATTGCCATACAATGTAGGGACAATACATTTTGCAACAACGTTGCCACACAAAACGTGTGAGTTCACACGGATGTTGAACATTTTATTACAATTTTTCTGTGAATATTGTACTATATGACAGCCAGCCATTTGATTACAACATTAAATGCATCCACAAGAGTGTACTAAATATCGTATGAATGTGATAAAGTTTCACAATATTGTTTTGAAATTTTTCGTTAAAAAATATAAATGACTAAACTGATATTTTATACACTTTAGGATCTCGCTGTGTATTCTTTTCTATAATAAATATACTTCATTTCTATTCTCTTACTACATCGTAAATAATTTATTGTAAATAATAGCAATATGTTGTATGAATATACCCAAAAAAAAAAAAAAAAACCATAACCATTTGCTACAACTATGCCACATGACAAAGCTGCAACATACAAAATAGATTTAGTTAACATCACTTAATCAAGGTTTCAAATTTCTGAACAGCGACTACACTGCGGTCAAGAACGTTAACAGAAAAAAAAATCAATATATACATATATACACTCTTATTTATGTATATATTGTATATATAAATTTTAATAACGGTGAATAAAAACTAGAAGATGAATTTTGTATTTTGAGTGCCCTTGTTGTCGTATAAAATGTCAGTACAAATTTCTTTTTATAAAGAGAAGTAACTAAGTCAGGCAATGAAGATGCCAGGCAGCAACGGTGACATTGTGTGTTACGTTCTTTGTAAAGGAAAAGTTTAGTAAAACCTTAAATCCTACTCTACAATTTAATTCCTTCGCAATTCTGCTGTTGCGCGTTTTGTTAATTTACAACGCAGAATACCAATATCGTTGGCACAACACTGGAGAGCCATTTTGTTTATACTTTTTCCTTCACAGACGTTTTTCATTGCTCAAATAGCATTGTAGGAAGATACTGTGCTGTATAGAAGATTAGACACTAATGGCTTCATTTACACTGCCACCTCGGCGTTCTCTTGTCGAAAAAGCCATCATTATCGACCATTTATAAGCATGATTTCTTCACTCTTGTCATTTTAGTTAATTTGGCCAAACTGCAACTGCGGCAAAGATCTTATAAAACTGCCTGTGGCGGTACAGCAATAGTAGAAAAAAAAACTATGTATCGCCATATCCCATTTTTAGAGCAACAAAAGACTTTCTACAATCAACATCTCTTTGAAAAACTTACAGCTCATTAAAGTGTAAAAACAATAGAAAAAAATATCTCTTAATTTACCTTTATTGCCTAGTTTTCACACTGTCCATTCATATATGTATGTCCGTTGATTTTCCATTTAATTATGATTGATTTACGGTAAAATAAAAATATAATTTCAATTTGTTACAATATTTTCAATTAAAATTCTCTCAGCATTCTTGCATGTTGACTGTAAACCTGCACCACCGTCCAATATATTCATTCCGTTAACAAAAAGTATGTATATACGAGGGCTGTTTGATAACTCCGTCACTTTTTGCATTTCCCTTGCAGTAACTTTAAATGCAACACTGCTGCCAACTATAGACTAATAGACTACTATAGATTCCTGTCAAATTTTGGCCAAAGTGCGCAATTTAGTTTATGTTTGACAGCCATTAAAAATAGACAACCTGGTGAATTTTAATGAAAATTTAAAAAAAAAGTGAATTTATTGTGTGATGTTGAACGGCTATACGGACGAGTTTTTACTCCGCTATATAACCGTAGACGAAACATGGATCTATCACAATACCCAATCAAAACATTGCATCAAAGGACGCCAAGGTGTGTTCTTCAATCAACAAGGTCACGGCCATAGTTTTTTGGGATGCACGTGGTTTAAGGCACTTAGGTTACAGAGAGATCGGTAGAACGATCGAGAGTCCAATATTATTCAGAGCTTTTAGACAGATTCGATATGGATTTAAAGCAAACTACTCTACCATTCAGATAATACAGGAGTGCAGTCAGTATTAATTGGGCTACGAACTGCTACCTTATAGAGCTTTCACACCAAAAGTTAAAATCTGATTTTAACGTTAAAGCCACGAACAGTTGATTTAGCGTTCTCACCAGGTTTTAACGCACAGTTTTCGTAATAAAATTTCATTTATTTTCTCCCCTCACAACTCGATGAAAACATATCTATCCAATAGCTAGTTTTTATTTTGCACTTTTTTATTGTTGTTGCTGCCACGCCCATTTTTTTTTTTTTTTAATTAATGTAGTGACTTCATTTACCAAATTTTCTTTAACTTTTTTTTTATTTCATTGACCGCCATTTAAATTGCCAGTTTTAAATTTTTAAACTTGGTAGCACTGCCTTTAGTACATGAAAAGCAAGGTTGTATTTCTATAAATCAGCTTAAATCCCCTTCAAAAAAGTTTTTAAGACGGTTTCAAAGAAAACCAGGTTTGAATAGTTGTTTTTAACGTAAAACCAACTTTGGCTTTAAAAACAGTCAAGTGTGAAAACACTGCAGCATATTATTCAGATTGACCACCCTGTGACTACGTTCCAAACCTGAAGAGATTTGGGTCGAATGAAAAAGTCATAACCGAAACAAACGCCTATTTTGAGGGCGTTCAGAAAACTTATTATTTGGAAGGAATAAAAAAATTTGGAAAACTCCGGACTAAATGTATTCATCTGAAATGAGATTATGTTGAAACATAAAATGCTTATTTGCCGAAAAAAAATTTTTTATTCAAATAGTCAGGAAATTATACCAAACATCCCTCGTACAAATGTACCTGTAAAATAGATGAAGGCACACCATATGGAATGCATACTTTCAATCAAACGGCTTAACGTACACGTAGTTTAAACATGATTGATTTCATACTGCAATAATAAATATTTCCAATTTTTATTAACATTGTGTTATTGTTGTTGTTTTTGTTGTTTTAATTGAACAACAAGCTGTGCTCGTATTTGGATGTATAAGTTTGTTGTTTTTATGATTAGTTTTCTTTTTAATAGTTTTTCATATTTTAACGCGTGTTTTCTCTGTGAGCATTATTAACTTATAAATGGTTAAGATTTCTATAACACCTTCGGGCCTTTCCCGTGATTACCTACGAAATCATTAGGCATTTAGTGCAGTTTCTTTAACAATTCATCACCGTTAAAAACCGTTAATTAGTCATTGACAGAAATATATTGTTACAACTTAATTACATGTCATGTAAACTAGCATATCTATTCAATAAACGTGAAAAGGTGAAAAACAAAATGGCTTTATTAAGAGGTTCAGTACAGTTGGTTGAGGTATTGGAAATTCGAAACAGGTGTTGTTTTCCATGCCCGTTTATGAAAAGCGCCCAATTAATATCGTTCAATAGAAAACAATTTATGACCTTCCTTTTTGACAAAAAGGCACATTAATCACGTGTCTTTACGCTGTCGCTGTAGACAATGTGAAAAGTTAAGAAACCACGTCGTTTCTGTGTGGTTTTGAAAATGAAAACAAATTCATCTCAAGCGACTCTTTTTTTTTTTTTTTTTTTTTAATTTATTCATTGTCATTCACACAAACTTAAAGTATTTTTTATTTTTTTTTTAGAGATTTATTTGTTTATTTAAAGGAAATTTGTTGCGTGGAATAACTTTTACTTTATACTTTTCATTTCTTTTATGCTTTTATAGTGTGATTGAAAAGAATATAATATAAGAATATAATAATAATTGAAAAGGACCACAACAACAACCAATTCAAGAGGGTGCCTAATGTTACTCACTACAACTCTCGGATTAAGACGCCTCATAGAATGTGCAAATTGAAGGTTATGAAGAACTTTGGCTTAGAAACGCACTTATTAGAGAGAGAGATATTTAATTGTATTGATGCCACTGAAAATATAGAAATATGGGGATAATCGAAGTTCACATATCGTAACCAAAAAATAATTCCATATTGTTTTTTGATTGAGCCAATTTACATTGGCATAATTATGCTGGCATAACATGGCAACTTGTTGGCAAATTCGATGAAGAGAAGGGTTTTAGGTTGGCATAATTTTTCAACCAGCTACAACCCCGCACAAGCAGAACAAAACTAATGCATTATGATTATACACAGACGAAAACACAGGTTCTGTGTTTCTGTTTTTACAGAGCGCATTTAGTCTTCTGTTCGCCATCGTCGTGCTAATATGAACTTGAAAGAAGAAAGAGCGTTGGTCTCGCCAACAAACTTTAAAACTAATAAGAAAAAAAGAAACTCATTAATTTAAAAAAAAAACTACTGTATGAGAATATCATGAAGTATGTAATATGTCTGTAAAAGCAAACTCATTAAATTACAGGCACTTGAAATTCCTCCTAAAATATTTAATCACGTCATACTTCCGCCAACTATATTTCGAAAAGAAAAATCAAATGAATAAATAAAACACTGTGTGGGTAGCTTTGTATATGTACACATTTTACCCCAGATGAATTAGTCTAGTGTAATTTGGAAATTGGCGCATTGATTGTGATGCATATCAGAAAAATGCATGTCGTCACTATTTTTAGATTTTTGTAAAAAAAAAAAATTAAATATTTTATAAGGAAATTAAAAAAAAAATGTAGCTCAAAAACGTGTATTATATTAAAAAAAAAATTTCTCCTGCAAAAACTACAAATGTTAATTACGTGGTTTTGCATTTCACCTAACAATATGTACATATCGAGCATTTGGTGCAATACCGCAATAACTCAAAATTTGAATTTTTTAAGCTGGGTATGCAAAAATGATCTTTGGGAAAATATATATCTAAAGGAAAAATGATTATGGTTCTATTTCTAACTGTTCAGATTCTACAGCTACAAATTTCTTTATTGCCTCCAGCTATTTCCAACAATATTTATTTGCAATAATGAAATATTTCATTTATGACAAGAAATTTACTTGAATTTATTTAAAAACTTATAAAAAAAATAACTTTAGTAAACGAAAATACTATCAAAAAGATGGCTCAAAACTTCAAATGAATTTTTCTCAGTTCGCGATTTTTTGAATTACTACGGTCTTGCACCAAAGGCTCGATATGCATGTAGCTGTTCCACAAGTTTTGAAGTACGCTTCATTTTCCTACTCAATATAGTGCAGACTTTTATCACTCACAACATTTAATATTTGTGATTTGTTCACGCAAAGACTTGGTGTTAAATTAGAAGTACAACGTGGACAAATTAAAGAATTTAAAATTGCAAATTTAGAAGTTACGAGAGCGGAAGTGGTCATAAGCAATTAATGAATGGTTTGACCGAGAGGACCATGGAACAATAATGAGTTCTAAGCACTCATAGAAATGACGAGTTGTTTTGTTAAATGTGAACACGTGCTCGCCAATGCAGCCCTGTCTTAAAATCATGCATTCTTCAGCGAAATTGAATCGGTTCATTTGCAATACAACCCATATAGTAACTAGTTCTTTTGCACGAATTTTTTTTTTGCTGGGCCATGGCATATTTTCTTCTATTTACAATTAAATAGAAAATCGATAATTTAGCTTTAGTTTTTTTATCTTGGACCAGCACTTAGGAGATGACCCCTACACATCCTATGCATTGTGCTAGAACTAGTATTTAGGAAAGGAATAGTTAGAGAAATGACAGGAGATGAAGCTTCACTATCTTACAACTCTGCTTTTGGACCTTCTTTGGTTTATAGCAGTGTTGAAGCGCCTCTGATATCAAAGAGACACATTAAATTTTGAAGCTTCATTTTAGTAGCAATTTTTTAGAATTTATTCTACTTCGCCGGTGCTACTTACTACCGACGAAGAAGGGCGTGCTGATGTGCCTGTGGATGGGTTACAGCTGAAGCCGTTACTGTTCAGTGACCAGTGACTATGCCGTTCGCCACTGAAACATTCCGACAACAATTGACACAAAGCCACACAAATACACATCAGAAAACATGTGAGATCTTTTTATGATTTTATTCTGAAACCGGCGTCAAAGCCATACTTTATATTAAATCGATTTGCTATTAAAAATCTTTGTGTAGCTTTCCATAGTTTATATTGGCCAAGTTATTGCTTGAAAACAAGAACACAACAGAATTTCTCATACAACGTTTGTTTTCAACATTTTAACAGCAACCTCTAAACCCTTAACTCGCACGGAAATGTCCAGTAACATTTACAAATCTTTATCTGACATTCTGCTCACTTACAAAAGCAAGAAGTTAAGAGAAATTCCTTTACAATGAAACTCTTACGTACGCCTGTCTCTTGCTATAAAATGGAAAGCAAAATACATTCCACTGGAAATAACAAACCACTTCTTTTTATTTATAACAGTTTCCATTAAAAAGTTGCCTTTAAACTTTCGTTGGAAATTCTTTCCATTCATAATCGCGATGATAAGCGACAATTAACAGAAATTTAATTAGTCAATAGTGAAGCCGGAAGTATTAAATAAAATTCAAATTAGTCACAATTTCCTTAATAGAAAACATTTTTTTTTTATAAATAATATTTCCTGCAATTGGTAAGTGGTGAAAACAAAAAAAAAAAAATACTTTAAATGTTTCTATGAAAATTCTTTTATTTCTCTATTCGTTCTTGCTTCATTTTTAAACGTTTTCTCATGCTACAATACTCAGGCTTTGCTGTTGTAATGTAGATGGGGGGAAAGCGTGAATTTGTACACTTGTGTTCTTTTCCTCTACAAAGATGTAAATCGTCGTTTAGATAACAATTTATTTTCATTGTAAAATTGTACGCATAGAAAGTGCGAGTCTTGTTTAATTGCTGGATCGCGCAATTAATGTTGCATTAAAAATTTTAATTAAAAAAAATTATTTGAGGCACTCAGCATGATAAACAAATCATTTGTGATATAAAATAATGCAATAAATTTGCATGCTGATAGTGATGATTTTATTTACAAACTTCAAAAAAAAAAAAAAGAAGTGAAATGAGGGACTTGTAATGAATATGAAAGAATTTAAATTTCCTGGCCATAAAAAGGGATTAGCGCTGAAGGGAAAACTGAATATGCTTCGAAAGTAGAGAGAAGTACGTGTGGTGAAATAAAGAAATATTTGGAGTTTTAATTTAATGGAGTTTCTTATCATAAAATATTATAAATGGGAATGTTTTGATGTTTGTTCCACTATGCCACAAGAACTTCCAAAAAATCTTTGAGAACTACGAACTGTACAAACAAAACAAACCAAGGCATAGTCCCGGGTGACTAACCAGTAACGGTTTCAGTTCTATGCAATCCTCAGGCACATCAGACCGCCCCTAGTCGGTATTGTGTAGCACCAGCGAAGTAAAACAATTACTAAAAATGGCTACTAAAAAGAATCTTCAAAATTTAATACGTCTCCTTGACATCAGAGACGCTACAACACTGCACAAATAACGTGCAAAAAGCAGTGTTGCAAGATAGTGAAGCTTCACCTCCTATCATTTCTCCTACTTTCCCTTTCCTCTATTTCCAATATAATGCACCGCATGTGTAGGGGTCATCTCCTGAGTACTGGTCCAAGATAAAGAAATAGCTTCTTTGAATCGAATAATAAAATCGAAAAAAAATAATAATATAAAGAAAATATTTAAAGAAGCTATTTGCTTTGTTTCGTAAGGCTCTGTTAAATAACTCCCAGGTGAAATAAGTCCCAGTGCAATAACTTCCAATGAAATAAATCCCAAAATAAATGAAGCCAGTCCCACACCGGAGAAATGAAATCCAAAAAAAAATTAAATAGTACCCAAACCGAAAATGAAATAATTTCCAATGAAATAAATAAAAATAACTCCCAAAATCGAAGCACTGATCAGAAATGAAAGTAGGTCCAAAATGAAAGAAAGAACCCCCAAGAAGAAATTTAATCAAAATGTTACCAAAGTGCACCATTTGTTAATGGTTCTCTGCATAGCCGGTCTTTGGCCAGGTTCAAGGACTTTCTTCTCTACGGCTTCGCTAGCAAAAGCTTTTCTGAATAGCCGGCTTTCGGCTGGAATCAAGGCTTTTCTCCTCTATGGTATAACCAACACCGGCTCCACTAACTAATTCTTCTGGCGTCCTATCTAATTTTCTTCCAATTTGGTGAAGCGCCTTTAAACTAGATTTAACCGAAAAATTTTAAGAAATTGAAAATAATTGAAAATGAAATAACTCCCAAAGCAAATGAAATAAGAACTAAACATAAAATAAAATGAAATACAGTCAGAGACTAAAGTTTAAATACAAATTAAAATTTAGCATTTGGCGAAAACGTAAAAATCTTGTAAAAATTGTTTATATGAAAATGGTTTTTAGTCATACAATATATGATTCTAATTTTAAAATTGTGCTTTTTTCCGAAAAAAAATATATGTGAAATTTATTATTACATACTTTATGATATTCTCATAAAGTATTTTTTACAAAAGTAAACTCAATAACTGAGGAGGAAAGCATATCCATATAGTACTATTTCGCTAATGCTTACTTAGCTCATCAGTGGATTTTTCCTAATTTTTTAATACAAACCCAAGATCTATATGTTTAAAATTCAACTAATCAATCGAGAATAGAAGTTGAATATCAAACACAAAATCAAAAAATCTATAAACAAAAACATAACAATCCATGAGTTTACTTTTTTATAACACACACACATATTTCTATTTTTAGATTTTTCTTTTTATCTATATATATATATATTATAATATAAAAGAAATCATATTCTTTTTCTATGAAATGAAGAATAAAATACTGAGAATACCATTTTACGCGATATTTACATTTTTCCAAAGTGAAGTGAAGTTAAGTCGTATTTAACCATTAGTTTTTGAGACTCCCATATGAAATTCTTTTGGAACTTATTTCATTTGGAAGTAATTTCATTAGGCTCAACCAATGTTTGAGGCTGTAAGTTTTTTTACAGTCTGTTATTGCAACACAAAAATTAATAAATTATAATATTAAGTGTACACTACTTTTCTCAAAATATTTAAATTATTTAGAAAAATATTTTTATTAAAAGAAAACATTGAAATTGATTTAGGAGGGTTTAGCTAGTTCCTATGCGCATTTCACTGTTGCTAATGCAGATCTTCAGGGAACGAAAATGTTCTGAGAACAACTAGAGATATTATGTTAAACCTTCTGAGAAGTACAAGTATAAGCAATTTCAGAGCTGAAAAAAGAACTCCATAATCAACCCTGTTTTCTGATTTGCTTACTTTGCTATACCTACATAGGTTGACGTTTTTTCAACTCAATTCAGTTTAAATAAATGCAATAGAACAAGCACTATACTCTCTATACAGTGTTGCAATAGAATTATTCTTGACCAGGTGCCCACTCAAAAACTACTTCTCAGCAAACATTTTTTAACCCAAAATTGTTCACTACAAATCATAGTGCGTGCATTCTGCTGATTTACACAAACAAAGTCATAACTCAAAAAACTAGTTTTGTAAAAAAATGTTCAATTTACATACGCCTTAATGGTGAAAAGGAAAACTATTGTTTCATCACGAGGAGAGTTTTGAAGCTTTCTGTATAAAAGCCGATATGAAAAATTATTCAGCATCAAAAAATGTATTATTTTTAATTATGACGTTGTTTGAGTAAATATGCGACATGTATTTCTGTAAATTTTATAAAAAAAAATATATTTCAGGGTATACTTCCCCCACACATTTTCGAACCCACGAACTTTCGATAAATGCAAGTGTTTACATTCTGCTACTTTTTACCAGCTGCATTTTTTTCTTTCATTTTTCTTTTCAATTGAACGTGAAGAAAACCACTTTAAAATTTTCTTGTCATAATCATTGTAACCATTAACGTTGGCGTAATTTTCCAGTGACTGCAGAATGAATATGTACTTTTTATTGTTGAGTGAATAGAAAATGTTGTATTTTTTGTTGGATCCCTTGCAATTACCTCATTATTAAATGCAGCTGAGATGTAAAAATAAATAGGAAGGGGAACCCCACATACATAGATAAAGATTGAAGTCTGCTCAACAGCTACAGCTATTAATTTTTTTTTTATAAATATTTTTTAAATAAATTGAAAAAGGGGTTAAAATCCAATTACATATACCTTAAAATAGATGGTGTATTGTAATAAAGAAATATAAAATGGAAAACAAACTACTTTAACAGAATAAAATTTGTATGGCATTGCTTGAATTTTAATTGGCCATGAAAATGTTTAAGTATCACAGATTTAAGACCAGAGCATTTTTTTTTTTTTTTTTTTTTTTTTTTTTTTTTGGCGTGTGAGGTAGGGTTGAAAATGCCTTCGCACTTACAGAGACCGTCGTCTTCTGCGTCGAGTGGTGTTGCCACTAAAAAATTCCCTCCTCCTCCTCTGGGTAGATTCCTCCCCGGAACCGCTTTCCGCATTACTTCGGGAAGGCCCAGAGCCACGTCCCAATTAGGACCACTCTCAATCACCCACGTCTGGGTCCGCCAAGTTTGCAGCCGGCGCCATGGCCCCGGCCCGTATCGCCTGGTCCCTGTCAGAGGGGGCCCCGATATGCAGCAGCGCATCGAGGTCCCTCTTCTTCCTCCGCAGAACGTATCCCACGTACTGTGCCACAGCGTCCCAATTGTCTTCACAATCGAGCATCCTCCCTATCACGGTGGCAGGAGCGAACCCGCCAACCCGCTGCGCCATTGCAGCTCTCTCAGCATGCCACCTGGGGCAGTCGAAGAAAGTGTGTTCTGCATCATCATCCGTAATACTACAGTAAATGCAGTCGGGACCATCTGCCCTTCCCATCCGGTACAGGTACTTTCGAAAGTATCCGTGGCCCGAGAGGAATTGTGTCAGGAAGTAGTTAACTTCCCCAAATTTCCTCCGAATCCATACTTCCACGCAGGGAATGAGCCTTGCCGTCCACCTGCCGACCGTGTCCGCGGTCCACCTGTCCTGCCATCGCCGGACAGTTTGGGGTCTCAGACCAATAGCACCAACACCAGGGTCCTCCCCCCTCGAGTTCCAAGCCTCCCACCGCTCGCGCGCCAAGAGGTCTATGGGTATTTCCCCACATATCACCAGGACCGCAGCGCCCGAGACCGTGCGGTAAGCCGAAGCAACCCTAAGGGCCGCCGTCCGCTGTACCGCCTCGAGTACCCTGCGTTTGGTTCTCTCACCCAGTACATTTCCCCAAATCTCGCTCCCATGCAGCAAGATCGACTTCGTGACCGCCATAATCAGCCTCCTCTTGCTCTGTGTCGGACCTCCGACATTCGCCATGAGTCTGCTCAGCATGCCAGTCATCTTCGCCGCCTTAGTCGCCACATGCCGTATTTGGGCCCAGTAAGTCAGCCTACAGTCGAGTCTGACGCCCAAATACCTTATGGCACTCTGGGTAACCAGAGACACATCCCCTATCTGCATGCCGACATCGAGTGGTATGTGTGCCCGCGTCATCAACATCACCTCGGTCTTCTCCCCGGCCAATTCCAAGCCGTGGTCCTCAAGCCACATCCGGGTCCTTATCATGACCCGGTTCAGCTTCCCCCTGGCGTCATCCATATCCCGCGCCAAGATCACCGCCGCTATATCATCCGCGTATCCCACGAGCTGAGCATCCTCGGGCATTTCCACCCCAAAGATCCCATCGTAGGTCAGATTCCATAGGTCCGGGCCCAGCACAGATCCCTGGGCCGCGCCGGACGTGATCGTCCTGCTCCTCCGCCCCGTCGGCGTATCGTACAACAGTACCCGATCGTCCAGATAACTACGGAGAATTCTATACAAGTATCCGGGAATACGAAACCTCCCCCGTAGCGCCTCTAGAACATCAGCCCATCGTAGGCTGTTGAAGGCATTCCGAACGTCGAGTGTTGCCAGGATAACTATGCGCTTCGGATAATATCGCCTCTCGCTCTGAGCGCGCTCGAAGCACTCAACCACATCAGCAATCGCCCCGAGCGTTGACCTGGCAGGTCTGAAGCCATGCTGTCTATCCGACAGCCCCCCAGCCATCCTCACGGCCTCCGCCAGCCTTCTTTGCAGTAGCTTCTCCAGCAGCTTGCCGGCACCATCCAACATACAAAGTGGCCGATAAGCCGATGGCTGGGTCGGATCGCCCCTGCCCTTGCCAACAAGCACGAGCCGCTGTGTTTTCCAGCGTCTTGGGAAGACGCCCTGGACTAAACAAGCATCATATACCGGAAGCAATGCTTCCGGCCTGCTCTCAGCCAGGATCTTGAGCACCTCCGACGGTACCCCATCCGGGCCAGGGGCTTTCCCCGTCCTAAGAGCCCCGGCAGCGATCCTCAGTTCCTCCCCGGTAAAGGGCGGTGGAACCTCATCATCGTAGGGCCCACGTTCGCCAACCAGCGGAGGGTGTGTGGGGAACAGGCCCCCCACAATCGTTTCGATCCGCGCGCCGTCCAATTGCACCCCAGTGCGGCTCGCGCCCAATTTTCCCGCCACGATCCTATAGCCGAGTCCCCATGGATCACGGTTCAGGTCGCTCCGAAGTTCCTCCCATTTCGCCCTCTTGCTCGCCATAATCGCGCGACGCAACGCCCCGCGGGACCGCTTGTACTCTTGGGCCTCCAGTAGAGCCTCGCCGGCCCGCCTAGCCCTAGTATAGACCCTCCTATTGCGGAGGCAGTCACGCCTGAGTCCAGCAATCTCCGGGGTCCACCAGTACACAGGTCGCCTCCCCGCCCCTCGCGACGATCGGGGCATCGATGCGTCGCATCCACGGACAATGCGCCGCATCATAGCACCCGCCAGGGAGTCAGCGTCCCCCCCACCGTCCAAAACCGTAGTACCGTCGAAACCGGCCAAGAACGACCCGCGGTCTAACCTCGCGACGTTCCATCCACGCGCGCCTCTCCCACCGTGCGACCGCGCGACGCCCGCCTCCAATACTACCCCAAATTCAATATACTGGTGATCACTCCCAGTATATTCCTCGAGTACCCTCCATCCTTCGATCATCCCAGAAAGATTCTCGGATACCAAAGTGATGTCAGGAGTGGTGAACTCGCACCCCGGCCGCCTGAAGGTAGTCGCACCGCCAGCGTTCATGACTACCAGGCCCAACCTGGCCGCCATATCCAGGACGCACCTCCCCCTCGTGCTCGTCACCGGATCACCCCACTCCACAGCCCTGGCATTGAAATCACCGGCCACCACAAAGGGTCCGGCCATACCAGCCAGAGCGTCCTCGATAGCGGCCATCTTCGCCCTAAATCGCGCCACGTTATCGCTAGGAGTGAGGTAACAGCTCACCAGCACAAAACCGCCGATCCGAGCCCACGCGTAGCCGCACCCGATCCCGTACCGCGCAACCGCGAGTTCACCGCCGCCAGGTAGCCAGAGTGCCGCCGTACCTGTTTCGTCCCCGAGCCAGAACCCCCGGTGCATCGGACCGTATTGTTCGCTGATAACAACCACGTCCGCGCCCCTCTCGGCAACCATCTGCCATAGCAGAGCATCCGCCGTCCTGCTCCTGTGCATATTCGCTTGGAGCACCCTCATCTGCGGGATATCGGGCAGCCCTTCGAGCCCGGCAGGTGATCAGTCCTACCGCGCCCCGCCCCCGAGCACAGAACGCACTTGGGGACCGCTGTGCAGTCCCTCATCTTATGTCCTGCTCCTCCGCACCTTATGCACAGTTGCCTCCTGTCTGTCCCAGTACACCTTGCCTGGGTGTGTCCCGCTCCAAAGCATCGATAACACCTACCGACACTCTCGGACATCCGCATCGCAGCCCTGATCCAACCGACACGCACGTAGCCAATATCGATCAGTTTCGCGGCGCCCTCCACCGACAAAGTAACGTACGCCCGAACCTGTTCGCGCACGTCCGGTGCCGTCACCCTCACGCGTAGCTGCTCTTCGCGCCCGGCGAGCAGTCCACGGACCGCCATCTCTACCTCCTCCACGACCGTCAAGGAGTCAAGACCCCGCATCTCCACGGTCGCGCTCGGTCTTAATTCCGCGACCGACGCTGTCTCGCGGACAGCGTCCCTCAGACGCCGTACAAACTCCGGGTCAATCCTGTCGCCCCTCCCGAGTTCCAACAGGATGTCACCGGCCCCCGTCCTTCTGACGGACCGTACCCCCTTCTCGTCGCCCGTCACGCTGCCACGCAGATCCTTCAGCACACCCGCATAGGTGTGCCCCACCGCGGGCTTTATGAGCACCGCCTCAGGCTTCGCGCGCCTAGGTCGTAACCGACGGCCCGCGGGCGGTGCCCTCCCATCATCTACCGCCGGGGTCCCCAAACCCCGTCTCTTCCTCCTTCTCCCCGAGGTGACTGTCCTCCAATCGCCATCCCCGGTCGCAGGAGTTGCCCCGAGGGTCCCATCCGGCCCCTCCGCCCTGGCCCTCTTAGATGCGCCAGTGGCAGCCGGGCTGGCAGCCGCCCGCTTGGCAGGTGCAGCCCGTTTCGCAGGGGCAGGGGCAGCCGGACAGCCAGCAGCCCGCTCATCAGCGGCACCCGGGCCCCTAGGCCGTCCGGCGGGGGCACTCGGGCCGTTAGCCCGTTTGACGGGGGCACTCGGGCCGTTAGCCCGTTTGACGGGGGCACTCGGGCCGTTAGCCCGTTTGACGGGGGCAACCGGGCCTCGAGCCCGTTTGGTGGGGTCAGTCGGGCCGTTAGCCCGTTGGGGGGGGACAGCCGAACCACCCACCGACCGTCCTGTGGGAGCCGCCGCAGCAGCAGTTGCAGGAGTCGCAGCCAGCCAGTGGGGACCCGGAAGCGGCCCGTTCCCCTCAGCTGCCCTCCATGCACGCCTACAATCGAGTGCGACATCCAGAAGCTCGGCCATTTTGGCCACGCCTCCCTTCACCTCATTACTTATGTTCTTCTGCCGAACACAAGCTTCCCGCATCCCGCTCAACACAACCCTGCATTGAGCGATCGCGGCCTCTTCCTTCGCCCTCATGTCGCGGATACGTCCCAGTCGCGGCGATTCCCCCGCCCGACCAGACACACCCGCACGCGGCGCGTCACCGCCCCCGACCCCGTTGGTCGTCGGGCAGACAGTATCGCCCAGAGATCCGGCTTCCACAGGCGAGGCAGAAGCCACCCCATCCGTGGTCACCACCGTGGGCGGGGAGCATCTCACAGGAGGCGACCTTAGCACCAGGCCGCTCCTCCTGAAGATCGCATCGCCCCCCCCACCCTCGGTGGTCCCGGAAACCATCCCGCGCCGGGAAGTGGAGGAGTCCTGGGCGCCCGCAGCAACGACGTCCGCAAAAGAGTTGGGTCGCCCAACTAGTGGCGTCCCAACCGAAACTGTTGGCCCCCTTTGAGGGTCGGCCCTTGGGGTGGACCCAATAAGCCCCCCTTGTGGGTCGAGCTTTTTCTCCTTGGAGTCCGCTACAGAGTCGGGTCGGCCCACTAGTGGCGTCCCAACCGAAGCTGTAGCTGTAGGCCCCCTTTGAGGGTTGGCCTTCGGAGTGGAGTCAATAAGCCCCCCTTGTGGGTCGAGCTTCTGGTCTCCGTCCTTCTTCTTCCTATCATCGTTTTTTTTTGTTTCATTGAATTCCATATAATTCCCACGAGTGTGGGGGAAAGTACGTCGGCCGGGCCATAGCCCCCGATAACCCAGCAAGGCCAAAACATTATTCACCGAGGCGGCCAGGTATCGGTGAAGCTCCGTTTGCGACTAGACTATTTTCTGAAGGGGGCCTCTAGCCAAGCTGATCCCAGGCACGGGTCGCATCACACCATGATCCAGCCCCCAGATCGTTGCTTACTTTAGCCATGACCGAGTATTGGTCTCCAGAAAGGAAAAAACGCTTCCCACCACACATTGTAGGGTGAGCGAGGTTTCCTAGAAAGACCCAGACCCGAGCATGTTAACGGTGGCCGCCGCGTGGAGGCAGTAAGTCTTCTTGTGTGTTTCTCCATAAGGATCGTACTCTGACTTTACCCTATGGGCGCACACCTGACCACCAAGACCAGAGCATTAAATAAGTTGTCATACGCATTGATACATACATGTGTGTGTGTATTTATGTACAGTGAGTACAGTGATTCAGTACAAGATGAGTGACGTCTATTTAGAAGAGGATTTTTATTTTGATTTATTTCCCCCTCATATAAATTTAGTACATGTATGCAATTACAAGTTAGAACGGTCGTTATTCGACGGATTTAACCCGGTTTTTTTAGACTTGCTGAAGTCTGTTTTTTAAATGTCTATTTTTCGAATATGGAAGAAACTTCTTATTCCATATCGAATATTCCACTTATTTTTAAAATGTGTAATTAAACTTAATACATCTGGCAATCTTTACAATTTCATGAAGAATGGCAACACAAAAGTCACAAAACATAATGCTACCAGAAGGACCCGAGTTCGATTCCCAGCCCGGTCAACTCAAAAAAATTTTTTTTCGACTTTTCGTCGGTATTTGAGCGACCTGTGTGAAGATAAATTTCGAAATTTAAACCCTAGACACAAACCAACTGCCTCAACAGAGCTCTGTTAACGTGTTAACAGGCCTCTGTTAAACATGAAAAATCTAGATGTACCTATTCCAAATGGAACTGTGCTTACATTTTTGGACCAAATAGATACAAATTAAAGGAGCAAGTAGTTTATCCAATCCCCTTCACAAAAATATAAACTTATATCCCCAATATGTCAAGGAATCTTGTTACTTTTGCAAATAAAAAATGCCTATTTCTTTAGAAGATGCATCATATTCCAGAGAACTGGAGAAAGATGGGCGGATGGAAATTGATGGAATTTATAGCTGTTGTGGTCCTTTATGATATCCTAAAGGATATGTGGCATAGAATTCCAATTCCGAGCAATCCGGATGTAAAAACATCGTTCAAAAATGGAACTGGCTATGAGGGTGAAAATTATCTGAGGATTTCTGGTAGACCTAGAAAAAGAGAACCTGTGGAAGATATAATAGGGTATGCCAACCTTGTAGAGGTATAGCAATCTTCTGAATTGAAGATATTGAGTCGGACCACAGCCCAAGAAACGTATGATATACATATGTCGATACATATATCCTCGTGATATGCAAGGTCTAAATAAATCTAACAATCATCCTAACAATTTGACCAATTTTCCGTATTGTGTATATAAATGTTCCAGAGTAGACATAAATACAGTAGCTGAGGGACGACATAAGAAAGATATGTATGTGCCCTCATAGGAAGGTGAATACCACTGTGATACAGTTTCTTAAGTCCAAAAGTAACGCGGGTAGAGAGTCCGTTGACATGTTCATCATAATTAAGGTATTGATCGATCATAATACCAAGACATCTCATGGAGTGAGTATAGGAGATACTAACTCCATTGATACCGATATTAAGATAAATAACAATAATACTTTACGCTGAAATAGGCTGAGAAAAATTAATCAAATTAGAAATATTAACTCGTTGTGTTGCTGATGACAGAATGTCCGCTAAGGCTGTGAGAAAAGTGGTTCTAGCATACATTCATATTAAAATCTACAACATGCCAGCGTAATCAACAATGAATCATATGGGTGAGAACTTGATGCTTCGGATGACGAAATGTGTTATCCAATTGATGGGAGTTTGAATAGAAATATTGCTGATACAATATGCCGCGTAAGAAACTGTATAAAAAAATTTTTATTTTTTTGGTTTTATTCAAATTAACATTTTATTTCAATAATTAATTTGATTATTTGAAAATTAGCGGTTAATCGGTTACTTTTTAAATACTTTACCGAAAACCAGTTTCTCTAAAATAGCATCTATTCGAAAAAACCGATAAACAGTCAAATAATTCTTTCAGTAGCCGCATTAAAAAATACATTTAATAAAATTAATATTTAATATTTTAAAAATATCACAATTATTTTAATTCTCAACCAATTCAACTAAACATGGCTTGTGGAATCACTACTAACAAATCTAACTAATCAAATCGTATCAAATGTAATTTGAGAGAGGGAGAGGGTAAATAAAACACCGTTGATTTTTGTCCACCGCAACCTTGCTTATGAATAATAGATGAGAAAAACACAAGAAGAAGAACAAAAAGACTTAAATAACATGAACGGTTCGAATGACTCATTTGCATATCTACATAAATACGTATGTACGTACGTCTGTTACTAATACTGCGATTATCATGGAAGGATGAAAACGACAATATAACGTTATTCTTCTTAAGCGAGTGAGTTTGCTTTGACAGTTTAACTAATTAAAAACAAAATTACTCGTTGTTGTTTTTGTTTTTTTTTTCAACAACATTCGTGATTCAGTTTTCTTTTATTGTGCACACAAAAGATTCTCTTGTGCAGTAATTTTGAAATAATTACATAACACGACTCGATAATAAAACGACTGATTCGAACGGCTGTTAGAGCGCATTCGTGCAGATGTCTAACACAAATGTATATACAGTTGCCCAAGAAAATCTACATACAGTGCGCATAATCAGGTTCCTCTAATTAACCACAGCATTTCTTGACTTAAAAAGCAGTTATAAAATTAGAACCCATGAATATCATTATACAATTAATTATTTGCATTTTTTTTAAACTCGCTATGATAGTTTGTTCTACTAAATTTAGCGCTTGAATGCCAAGACGTAGGCATTGCAAAATTTAATTTATACTTTTTTGTGCAATAGATGGTGAATAGCAGCTTGTAGTGCATAATAAAATTTAAAAAAAACGGAATATAATTTTTTTAAATTATTCAATATACAAGCTGTATCAGCAGCGAGCAAATGTTTAAGGAGTTTATTAAAGTTCTTCCAAAATAATTTTAAGGGCATTCTGCACGTAGACTTCATTGTGTCACTGTACAAGGGAGGTGTTATACATACACAGAAATCCCTCATTATTTCAAAGGCTGCTTTAATTCGTAATGCGTATCCGACGTTGTACAGGATGGCCCCAAAGGAGCGAAGATGTTTGAATTCCTTATAACTTTTCTATTATAATTTTTTTTTTGAATGAGTCAACATTTTCTTTCGTGTTCAAGTTCATATTTAATTTATCACAATATTGAGAAAAAATTACATTTTTGATTAGATTAATGGAAAAAGAACAATTAATCTCCAACACCAATTGAGTAGAATACGTATTTTCTATGCCACTACACACGCAATCAGTACTATTTGTGTCAACAGGGAGGTAGTTGTAAAGTCATTAATATCATCTATTTAACCCGTCAAAGCTTAGGAAAATGCATACGAGAATAAATGTTACTGGCCACATACTATTAACAAATGTTACCAGGTTTGTTGTTTCTATGTTTTTAGTAAAGGTCATACTTTATATATTCCCAAAGGTCAAAGCTTTTTTTTTTTTGTTTAAGTATTTTGTAAAGAAGACTTGGGGAATTTAAAATGGAACAATACACAATTGAACAACGTGCAGAAAATCATTGAACTTTATTTCACAAGAAAATCATGATTTTATTGATAATTTAATTATGAGCGACGAAGCACATTTCCAAATGAATGAGTTTGTTAATATGCAAAAAGGGCTACCGAAAATCCAAGAGTAGTTCAACAGCGAGAATTAAACACGCTTAATTGTACCGTTTGGTGCGGTGTTTCGTCGGAAAGGATAATTGGTCTAAATTTGTTTAAAAAATCAACACGGTATTGCCGTTTCCATCACTGCTGTTAGCTATCGGACAATGTTGGAAAATTTTTCAAGGTCAGCCGTGGAAAACCATCCGCAAGTATGGTTCCAGCAGAATGCAGCCATAACGCACTCTGCGAGTGACACAATGGGTCTTTGAACTCAAACCCTTTCGGTCATTTTAGGCCTCTCTGTAAAATTGCGATCGGGTTGCGATAGATGGCATTCGAAATTTACGATTTCAGACCTAAAGGAAAACCGCTCTGATTTGCGTTCCAAAAAAATTTTTTAAAGAGAAGTTACACTCAGGCCAGGGATGCCTACTACTAGGTTTTACCTTCTATAGGAAAGTAATACAGATAGAGATAACAGATGGTGATGGGATAGAAAGAGAAAAGCTTCAGTATCTTTACAACTCTATTGTTAAACGTTTTTTACTTAGAACAGAACTACAGTGGCTCTGATGTCAATTGGTCTCAGCTGAAGCCGATATTGTTCAGTGGCCAGTGACTATGCTTTCGCCACTGAAACCTACCGACAACAGCTAACTGACTCACACTAATGAACAAAGTGTTTTTTTTTTATCTTGGTCCAGCGCTCAGGAGATGACTCCTACACATGCGATGCATTATTACTTAGTGGGATACTGTGCTCAAAAACAGGACCTCAAGTTTGTAGTTAACGTGCTGAAAGGGAGACATTTTATTTAGTATTTACCTTCGCCGACGTTTTATTCCGCAAATAACAACAAAGAAGGCTTGATAAGTTGGAAAAGCAGTGATGGAAAAATAATGAATCTCTATTAGTGTCTTTTTTTTATCATTGCCTGAGTGTTAAGTTAGTTTAGGTTAGGTGGCAGACCTTCCCCGAAGGCCATTGTGATACCACAAGAAACAGTCAGGGTCTAGGCGGGAGTCGAACCCACACCTCCAGATTTATAAGACTAATTGCCATGCACTAGGCTACGGAAGCATCCTTTGTGTTACTTCTCTTTAAAAAAGAAACGCAGCAACAGAACACCTGAGACGCAGCAATTCTGCTTTTCAAATTTTCCCAGTAAAAGAAACTGCAGAGTTGTGCTAGAATCAAGCTGTCTATCCTTCTTTTCATCCAGCAACTCTCTTTTCTATACACCATACCTTTCCCTTTCTGTACGTAGGAGGAAATCTACTGAGCACTGGTCCCAGAAAAAAGTCAAGATGTGAGAAAAATAGAATTCTTGAAAATCGTTATCAATAGCTTCCTCTGTATAGCAGAACCTATATGGTTTACAACCAACCCTCTTGCTTTTGCTCAGTTGATTCCATTCCCTCTGTAAGTTCTTTGCTCTGGAGAAAAAGAAATCAAATAAAATAAAAAACATCTGGCAAATACATTTGGGACCGGTTATTTATTTCCAGCATTATTTATTAAAGTAGGAGTAAATTAAAAATTGTTATTTCTATTACTGTTTCTATTAAATTGAAAAATAGAACTCGAAGGTAAGGGAAAGAAAACAAAAATGATTATATATTATTAAAAAACAAATGAAAAAAGAAATAAAAAATCATCACATGCACTCATGACTTTGCGAGTATGAAGTGGGCGTTGTTACTTGCTGGGACTGCTTCTGCCACTAACGCTACTTCGTAGCAATTGTTGCTAAAAATTTATGCTTCTAACATTCTTTTTTTTTTTGCTACATGTTCCACCACAGCAGCATTACGGTTTTCTACAGTCGCTATACAAAAAATAATTATGAAATTTTTCATGCTACATGGAAGCAAAACAGAAAAAAAAATTTATCTAGGAAAATAGTGAAAGTTTCTTTTAATTTAATATTTTTTTTATCTTGCAACACTTCTTGGAAGAGTTTCTGCTTTGCTTTTGAAATTATTTATTAAGAAGAAGAAATTTACACTCATCATGTTAAACAATTGAAAATTAATCAATTTGTGTTTTTCTTTTTTATTTGCAGGTAAGTTGGAAAAGAAAATGCATTGGAATTTCTTTTTGAGCAAATGAATGTTTGGAAAACAGTCATAAATTACCAGCTTCTCATTGAGGAAGAAGATGAATTCGATGAAGGTAAATGGCGAAAAAATAATACAAAATCTATTGTATGTAAATATATTTTAAAGAAACTAGGATTGGCAAAAAAAAAACTGCCTCATTTCTTATAAAAAACAAAAAAAAAAAACAACAGCAATAAATAGTGTTGAGAACTTTTGTTATGAACAAGGAAGTTATGTCTTCAAAAAATAAATTTTTGTTTTCTTGCGGACTTATAATAAAGACTAGAGCAAAAACATTTTCCGACTTTCTTTCATTTAAGTTACTTTAGCATCACAGTGATTTGTGGTTTTTTTTTATTATTTAATTTTGTTTGTTTTTTTGCTTGACAAAAACAAAAGAATTTGCTAATACAGTAGAAGCTCGAAAATGTTAAGAATATTTTTTTTTTGAGGGTGCTCAACTTTTTAGAATTCTTAACTTTTCCGTAATATGAAAATTGCATTTCTATTTACACATTTCGGGGATTCCCAATGTCTGTTATTAAGTCATATTGTCATAATGTTTAAATATTTTGAAATATATTAAACAAATTGTTGTTGTGCTTCAAAGACAAAAAGTCCTAAAATAATAAAACTTTTCGAACTCTGTTTATTGGTTTGTCATAAAATGCCTGTAGAAATCTGAGCGTACACTGAAACACTTCAGTCTGGCCGGCGATTATATTTACAAGCCACTGCTACTTATAAATGATATAAGAATAAAAAAATTGTTTAAAAATTCTTTACATTTTTATAATTTTACATTAAAAGTACATTTTTATGAGAAGAAAGAAATAAAAAACCACAATATCAAATGATACACAAGTGAGCAAAATTTGCTTGTGTAACTCATCTGGCTGGCAGCCACTTAACGTTTATATACTAGCCGCCGTCGAAAAAATGATTGAGGTCATATCACTGGCAACAGCTGTTTCAACAATTTTGTTTGCCGAAAAGAACAATTTCAATATTTCAATTAAAAATGCAATTATTACAAAAATGTACTGGAAAGTTCTTATTTATTAATTAAAAAGTGGAATTATTTTAGTTTTTTTACTTCTTTTTAATAATTTCATATCAAACATTTATATGTTTCTTCCATAACAGCTGAAAGAATTTTTTGAAATGGCACACTAAATTACGACAGTCATATTTTCTCGTATTATTATTTTAGAACATATGACTTTATGGCTGCCTTGTGAATTTCCCAATTGTATAATTATTGTTTAATGTGTATTCACCCAGCTAGCACTTTCAATCGTAGAAGACTGTTCCACGATCGGAGCCGTCGATTAAATTAATCGTCCGCGATGTCGTACACAATCAGTACAACACGATCATACACCTGCAGTGCAACGAGAGAAAATATGTTGTGGTGGGCACTCTTCTATTGGAGTCATCTAAAATGTTTCGAAAACAATCGTGAACTAAACTAAAATTCTTACTGTAGACGAGCCTTAAAAAATTCTTTATTCTTTGATTAATTTTTAAGCCATAGTAGAGCCATTCCATTTATTATTGCATAACTTCAGCAAAACTTTTGATGTGACGGTATTGAGTATTGAATAAGAATGCGTAAATAGAGATTTGTTTCACTCGTCCAACAATCGTCAAGGACTCGCACATGCGTATAATACGATTGTAAAGAAATAACGACCATTCAATGATCACCAGAATTCTTAAACAACGATTGTGGTGTAAAAAACTTGCAAAAATATAATTGGGAAGAGTCCGATAGGATTGCTGACTCCTCATACACTTCCAATGCTCGCCAAAATGCGTAAACGACGATTCAGTCGTCCAATAATAATCGTCTGGATGATTAAAAAAAAGAAGTCGTGAGATGAACGCGACTTCACACAATCTTCCAAATGTTAGTTGGGAATTCACATATAAGAAGTCAAAATTGTGTTAAAAAATAGAAAAATAAAATAAAAACAAAAACAAAAATTACGCAAAAAAGTTAAGAAGCACTCAACTTTCTTTAGTCCCGTGTGGTGACTGAAAGGTGCTTAACTTTCCCGTCTCTGCAGTTTTTCGAGCTTCTACTGTGTATAACCCCCCCTACATATGACTGAAAAAATTTTCACTCCGAATTTTTTAAAAGTCATTTTTATTAACGGATGTGATTTACAAAGATGAAAATTCCGGTTACTGGAAATGTCCGGAAAGTTAGAGCTGCCACTGTAAAAATAATATTTTTCTATATAAAATGCATTTCCCAGCCAGACGGATGCCCAGTAGCCACAAGCGTAAAATAAAGGCTAAAAATTTTGTACAGTAAAGTTCGGTTATAACGAACAAAGTTTATAATGAATTTTCGCCTACAACAAACAAATTATTCACTCCCAGCAGTTTTGCCAATAATATTTCATACAAATTAGTACTGTTATAATAATATTCGGTTAAAGGGTGGCGATGGCTCCAGTAGTTAGCACGTTGACTACAAAACCAAAAGTCCTAGGTGCTTTGCATTAGTCTGTCTCGGTGTCAGTTGTTGTCGGAAGGTTTCAATGGCGAACTGCGCTGGTCACTGAACAGTACCGGCTTTAACTGTAACCAATCCATAGGCACATCAGAACGCCCTCCTTCTTCGGTATTGTATAGCAACAGCAAAGTAAAATAATTACTAAAAATGTCTCCTAAAACACAGCTTCAAAATTGAATACGTCTCCTTGGCATAAGAGCCCCTTCAACACTGCTATAAACAAAGAACGTGCTAAAGCAGAGTTGTACGATAGTGAAGCTTCAACACCTGTCATCATCTCGCTCGCTATACTCTTCCTCTAGTTGCGGCACAATGCATTGCATTTGTAGGGTCATCCCCTGAGTATTGGTCCAACATAAAAAAAAATTGCGTATTTTTGTTTATAACGAACTCTTTTTTTATAAGTCGCATAAATGAAAATTCGCTCTAACCGAACTCACACTTAATATCAATCTTTCATGGACCCATCGAAGTGAGAAAATACTCAAGCAAACATTTTAAAATTAAATTTTTGGTTGTGCTTCATACTTTTAAATATTGATCCAATTGAAATTGTTGATTCCCTTTTAATAACGAATGCATGAACGAAAGTTTTCATGCCATAAGAGTGGAGAAGATGGCCATGAATTTGCTGATTATTTGAACGAGTCTTTCTATTTCAAGGTCGATTAAAATGTTTATACTGCACATGTTTTTTTTTTTATTGATATATCATTAAGTGAAGTGAGTCGGAAAACGAGATAACTTCAAAACCTTCGGATGACGAAGCACTACAACTGATTGTCCGTTTCAAACAATTTGTAAGACATGAATTTGTAGCATTTTAATACAAGCATGCGAGTTAATATTTTATTTTAAATACAGGTCTGGTCGAATGATTTTAAATCACGTGATTTGCAAAAAAAAAAAGCAATTCCATTGACAGCTGACCTTTTCTTATTGCTTTATTGCTTAATATTGAAAACAAACTGGAAGGAATTGGAAGTCAAATCAATTAAATCAAATAGGGTTTTATATTCTCGAAATGTACACTGCAGTAGTCACTTTATTTATTAAAAATATTTGCACTTTATTGTTCGGGCTTTAAGTGCTGTAAAATGGCTTCGTAGTGGGAGGAGAAGTGTATCGTCATATGTTTTCATAAAATCCTTAAGTTTTTTTGAAACAACTTTACAGGGTTTTGTTGATAAGAATGTTATATATTATGTATGCCGGAATATGTATTTTGATACTCTCCATCATAATCAATCAAAAAATCGATTTTTAAATTTTTATAACTTAAAGCTTTTTTAAAATCATATGACGATATGTACAACAATACCGCGCTTTGCGTCCCTAATTGGGACCGGAGAAATGCGACGCAGCGCGATTTTCAAACATTTCAATTAATTTTCATATAATTAATTTCGACATTCTTAATTTTAACTGAAAAAATTGATTTTTCAATAAAAATATCAATATTTTTAAAAAAGTTTCTATTACAATAAACATCATGGGAAAACCGTAAACAACCATAACAAAAATATTAAGATTGAAATCTTGTATATAAAAAATTACATGTTTGTATGTACATATCGTTGGCTGAAGTGCGAAACCACGTAACTAACACAAATTGTGAAATTGATTTTTTGATTGATTATAATGAATATGAGACAAATCCTCATAAGTTTTTAGATTTTTGTAATAAAAATTGCCTATTTTATAAGCGAAAATCAAAAGAATGTATCTGCAACTACGTGTAATATATTAAAAAGTTTTTTCTTCCTCTGTAAAAAAATAAAATTGTTAGTTACGTGATTTTGCATTTCTTCTAACGATATGCATGTACTTGTATGTATGTGTTTTTGTGACATATGGACAGCTAAACGGGTGAACCGATTTTCCTGAAATTTTTACATCTGCAAATCTCTCCGTATATCAGGAAGGATCTATAGGCCACATAAATTTCAAAAATTCCAACTGGGCGTTGCCACTCCCATACATAGTAAATATTTTTTTTTGTATATCTTGGGTATGGTTAAAGCTTAAATTTATAAATTCGGTCTGAATGACTTGATTGTAATTTTTTTTTTCTTCGGGCACTTTCATTCTAGCTACAGAGCTGAAATGCGATATACGGCAGAGGAACTAAAGGGAAAAATATGAAAACTGGCAACTTTTATCAGGGGGACTAGACTGATACTTTTTTTCATGTGGCACTCCCATTTGATGTGGGGGTGCACACTCTTCATAGAGTCAGAGAGCTGAAATTAAATAACCGATTGTAAGGTACACATAAGGGATACATTTTTTAAATAAAAGAACAGCTACAGCAACGCGTGGCCGGGTCAGCTAGTTAAAAATAAGAAATTCATAGTGCATTTGAAAGGAAAAGTCTATTTCGATGTGTTAATACATGAAGCAGACAACCTTCGCACACATATTTGCATTAAACTTAAAAGGGGAATCCCGTTTTTCTGTTTTAGTTTTGTACAAACATTTTCATATTAACGACATAAATCGCATCCATTAAATTTGCAACTTGGAAGCCATGCGACGCAAACTGAAACAAAAACGAGGCAACTTCGAAATCTCAAAAAAATTTAAAAAGACGCAACTTTGAAACGTCTCAAAACATTTTAAAAGGAATAGGGAAACATCGGCGGGGAAACACAATGCGCTTTTGCTTGAAAAGCAAACACCACTAAATTAAATTGTTGTTGTTTCATTCCGGATGGAAATCAGCACGGGGTCACACTGTAATTCGAAACAGAAAGAAAATTATTCGAATTTGTTTGTTATTTGCAGACGAGAACATTTTCTTTTGATTCGAATTACAGAGTAACGCCCCAAGTGAAAAAAACAGAATAGTCCTTAATAAATTTAACAGATCCATCACCCATATTTTTTTAACAAAAATTTTGCAAATAAAAACAAAAATAGCTTTCCTTGCGTGTTACTGCGCGTACATGCAACTTCACAAGTTAATTTCAGTTGATTGAGAACCACATACAGTACGTCTTTCCAAAACAAAAGAACTTTTCTCTCACACATTTCAGGCCACTGTGCAAAGAATTTTTCATTGAATGTTGTTCTAACCGCTCAAACATTATTATTACGATATTGTGCTCAATTAAATGAACTAGTTTCAAACTAGAAGCATGACCAATACCAACACCAACACCAACATAATAAACATCAACATCATCAGCTTCATAATCACCAACTGCAACATTCTTTTTTATGCTGCCACTTACTCTTCATGGAAGCACTGTCTGCAATCGTGCAACATTTTATAAATTATTTTCTTATTTTGTTGTTTTTTTTTTTTTTGATAATGCAACAAAAAAAGAAAAAAAACAAAGAACTTCAGAAAATAGCAGTAAATGAAAAGCAACCTAAAATGCGTGTTGTCATAATTGAAATGTAGCAACACCACAAAACAGCAAACCAACACACGACATTGCATGTTGTCGCTTAGTTTAAGGAAAGTAGAAAAAGTCAAGAAATGCAACCGAATACGGCCATGTTAAGAAAAGTTAAATAAGTGCATGACAGAAAGAAATCTTTACAGGCACAAGATTTGCTTACGACAAGATTTGATAATATTTCTTAGCATATTTTTACATTTATATATATTTTTTTTTTTTTGCTTCTGTATATAAAAAAGAAATATTTTTGTTAGCTATTTCATGTGTCAACAACAACAACTTTGTGATATAAAAAAACATTATTAAATAGCAGAAGTACACAATAGAATAAGTAACACTAAAAGTGTGCAGCAATTTAAGTGACATGTAATTGGCAAGATTATTAGTGCAACATTTCAAATGTTACACATGTTAAAATATTCTTTTGATTTAATGCTCTTTCTTTTCTTGCAACTTCGGTCAAACTTCCAGGAAGGCAATATTTGCAGGATTTTTTCTATTTTTTATTTTTTTTTGTTACAAGTTGTGTACTGGCGTTCATTAAATTCTACATGTGACTGCTATTTCTATACAGTTTTTTCAAAAGCCAGTCAGAGATGAAATGTTAGGAAATATTTAAATTCCTGTACGTAAAATAAAGAATACGACGATTTTTGTTATCAAATTTCTATGCTGTTAAGGTAACTCGAACATGTTGGTATTCTCAAACGGTTCTAAATAAAAAATTTCAATTGACTTGCAGAAATTCATATATTTAATTAAATAATAATTTTTCTATTTAAATTATCAGTTCATTATTATTAAGAATTTTCTGTTCTAGTTCGAAGTGCTGTAAAATGGCTTT
Organism: Dexiosoma caninum; assembly: GCA_963924685.1. Taxonomy (NCBI): domain Eukaryota; kingdom Metazoa; phylum Arthropoda; class Insecta; order Diptera; family Tachinidae; genus Dexiosoma; species Dexiosoma caninum. Next base: position 24,553,747 of record OZ004729.1, on the reverse strand, counting down.
TTAGCGGTGCAATAAATTGCAAATGTTATAAATGAATAGCGGCTAAATTGTGTTAAAAAGTTCTAGACACTTTTGGTTGATAAGGAAACATCATTATAATCCCGAGTAATAACTGTAAATACGTTTAACCGATGGAAAAAAAAAATTTTACTGTTTCTTTCCCGGATAATTGACATTGACGTTTAATCCTAAAACGTACAATCAGGCCCTCACTGTACTTCTTCAACCGCTTTAGCGTTTCTGGCGAAACCATATTCAGGCGCCCCCGTTTATGCATAGTTGCCTATACCTTTAAAATCTGGTGTTAGAATGTGAACGGTATTATGCCCTTAAAAATTTAATTTTTTTTTTATCTTTAACCAGCACTCAGGGACAACCCCTACACATGCGATGCATTGTGCTGAAACTAGGAAAAGGGGTTATGGGAAGCAGGATAGAGAGAGTACTGTTTATGAACATTTGATTTGATTTTTTCCATATCAAAACTGACAGAAAAGTAGTCCTCTGCAGCAGTGATGTTAACTTTTTTATTGCGATTTCCGTAGATGCTTTTTAGCCGCTTTTTCAGGGAAAATCACCGTACGCAAAGTCCTTTACAAAAAAAATAATATTTCCTCATACAAACCGGTTTATATATGTAATTCAATGTAGTCATTTAAAAAACAACAAAAGCGCTAAGAATTTAATTGCAAAAAATTTTATTTAATAATTTTTAAAATGCCTTCCTCTATTGTGTTGTGAACATGGAGAAATGTTTTAAGAACTACCAGCCACAATGCTTTGTATAGTGGACAAACGTTTTAACTGGCTTTGCATATGAAACGTTTTTCCACTTAAACAAAATAAAAGCAGTAAAATTACATGGAATTCGAAGTACAAATTTCTAAATTTTTTGCAAAAAAAAAGTTTCCATTATTATAATTTTGCTTAAGATAAAATAAAATCGAAAAAAATATAAAACATTCTCAAAAAAAAGTTTTTTTGATCTTCAAAATACAACGTTGTTCGCAGCAATGCTTCAATTAAAATGAAATATTATTTTGAGAGAAGGCAAAACCGAACAGTCTCATAAACTGTCACTAAGGCGTATGATTAACATTAATTAAGCATATCGAATTAACGTGACGTATAAGTGATAATAAATTAAATCGTATTCGTACAGCCTCACTTGCTAATTATTTTCCAATTTTTAACGGTTAATTAATCATGGGCGATTGGGAATGGTCTACAATGCAGTCGTATTATAGCTAAAAATAGAAATAAGTAAAACGATGAATAAAAATTCCACAAATAAACATAATAAATGGACATTTATGGCAGCATAATAATGCTCCATATACCGCCATTTATTTAACTTCTTTTTATTTTATATTTTATTTGTTTTCTTGTTTTCCAAACGATATCATACGGCCGACCAGTGTTTTCTCCGACAAAATAATGAAATGTTTTGTGTTCATGTTGTCATGGACAAATTGATAAAAACCTGTCCATAGTTGTGCTACAAGTTTTATTTAGAAGGCATGAAGAAATGCAACATGTTGCAATAAATTGTCTCTGGCAAAACATACAATTATGCCACACTTTTTTTTATAATCTTGTTCAGTTTTTATTTATTTATTTATTTCATTTATTGCTATTTTCCTTCTTACTTTATTTTTTTGTTTGCAAATGGCATGTGATTACATTAAGTCGTATAGAGAGACAATCTTAACAACGGCGCTTTTTTTGAGATAAAGAGTGTTCAAAAAGTTAAGGCAAAATTATAAATTTATGGCGTTTTCATTGAGTTTTCAAAAATAAAAAAAATTCGACTTTCCTCAATGGCTTAAATGAAATCCATTTCAAGAAAATTATATAAACAGTTTGATTGTCCAAGAATATGTGGCGCAAATGATAGATATCGTGGCAGTATATGAACAAATGTGCGTGAATTGTCAGATGACATGATATACATACTTTCTTAAATAAATGTATGCACGCTATATGTTCGTTTAATTCATAATTTCACTCAATTGAAAATAGCAAATAATATAGGAAAACTTACAGACGATATTAGAGTCCATGTGGTAAAACAACATCGTTTGTTTGAAAAATATAGTCAATGCACAAGAAAGTCCCACAATATTTTAAGTGAAAGTGCTATTTTTCTGTTGCTTTAAACGAGAATTAAATATGTTTATTACAATAAATAAATAATTAACAATTTTCTTTCTCTTCAGTAAATTTCGGCACACACTTTAGTGAAAGAAAATAATTTTTTCGCTTGCAGCTGAATTGAATAATGTGTCAGTTTAAGCGGCTTTAGTTGATAAATTTGAATTTAAAGTAAAGTTTTTCTATTTGTTTGCGAGTTAATAAATTTCAAAAAAAAAACCTCATGTTTTTTGGATTTTAAACTTATTTATTTACACGTTGCAGATAATTTCTGATGTATTTGTCACTTACAATTTCAAGAGAAATTTTTTGTAAGAATAAGACTGTCTGCCAAAAAAAAAAACACTTGCGTTCTTGTACTATTTTTCCCGTAAATACAGGGTGGCACAAAAGGAGCTATATGGTTTGAATTCTTTATAACTTTTTTAATTATTATTTTTTTTTTTGTTTTTGCTCAGCATTTTGTGAAGAAGACTTGCGGAATTAATTATGAAACATTCGAAATGAAATCATGGCCATTACACGCGAAATTTTGCGAAAAGTTATGGAAAATATACTAAAAAGAGCACGTATGTGCGAAGCAGAAAATGTACATCACTTACTGGATAACATTTTTCAAAGCTAATTGCAAAAAATTCCCCAATAATATACTGTATTTAAAAAAAAAAAAAAAAATTATAATAATCGCATAAATAAAAAGGTCATAAACCATTTAAACCATATAGCTCCTTTTGTGCCACCCTGTATTATCGAGCAATGCAACAAACTGCTTTTAAAGTTTTTCAAAAGCCTTCAAAACCTTGTGTTATGAGCAGTGCTGATGGCGAGCAGTGAGTGTTGGCTCTGCTACCAGAAGGCCCTGGGTTCGAATCCAACCCGGACGAGTTTTCTCTCTTTTGTGGATATTTGCGCAAGAAAATGTCGGTGAAATAAAATAATAAATGAAATAGCTGAAATGAATGCATCAAAATTAACATCAGGGACGCACACTGGCAATTTCGCGGAAAGAAGACAAATTGTCAACATACTTTTCATGCAATATGCACTGGTATTTTGAAATTTTTGACTAAATGGTACAATGAAATCAAAACGAATTACTTCGATCTAATTGCTGGTTTTTTTTTAGCCGTTTCAAACTCAGTACTTGCATGTTTCACCGAACTGACATAATATAAACCTAAGAATTTCAAAACGAATATTAGTTTATTATGTGAGCTAATGTTTTTGTTTTAATTATTTATTTAAAATAAGATATGTCAATATACTAAAATTGAAAAACAAAACTCTGCAGAGATTTAATTTTTTTTTTGTTTGGTGATTTTTATGAACATATAACAAAACTCCCTATTTTTCCCCAAACATTTGAGCCTTCCATTTTATCTTCAGTTGCCGACAGTTGGAAATCACTACTAATACATTGTCTCATATCTGTTTTTTACATTTTTAATCAATTTCAAGTCCACTAGCTGCCACCTCGCAATTTGTTATAATGCAACGCCATTAAAGCCTATATGACACCAATTCCAACTTGCCTATAATGTGTCAGATTTTAAAAGTTGAGTTAATTTAAAGGTATAAAGTGGGCTTTTAATATTTTAAAGAGGTTTTCAATAATTCACAAAAATTTGGTGACTTTTGTCTGCAGATGGAGATGTTGGACCGTACGAGTGCTACAATATGCCAGCTACACTCCACAAAATTCTCATTCATGGAAAAGATGTAATTGAAAAGTGTATTTTTCCTGTAGGCTTACTAACAGAAAAATCGCAACAAAGACTATAAAAATATCGCCTCAGATACTCCAGAAGAAGGAGCCGAATTGCTACGAACGACCTTATAAATTGATGAAGATTTTCTCTATGAAACGTTTTTAGGATAAAGAGTATCCCAGCACAAAGAAACGAAGATTTTATCGAAGAGATTCCTTATTATTTTTATGCTATAAATTCTATTAATTTCATCAAGATGAAAAAAAAGTCAAGAAGAAATCTTGTTATTCAAAATTTTCGCAATTTCTGACACTAAACAAAAAAGAATCCTTAGAGAAAAACTTTTTGATTCTATTAGGTTTTCTTGTGAATTGTATAAAATTTTGATTTCTTATTGATTTCACTAGGCTACCGAATTGATTTTTTCAAAAACCTATTCATTATTGATTTCATTATGTTCCTATATGATCACGTGTAAATCATCATCTTAATTTTCTTAATAAGGATATCTTCTTGATTATATTAGCTTGCTTGTTTTCTTATGTATATAAAATATTTGACAAAACCAAGTAGAATAACTAATAAAAACCCTAATTTTCCTTCTTGATTTTTTTCAAAAATGTATTCCTTATAAAAGTAATAAGAATTCGCTCCTGAATAAAACCATAGAGATATCTTTTTAATTTTGTTATATTTCATTAAATATTTATTAGACACTTTTGTAATTGATACTTTAAAAAAAAAAGTATTAGAAATTTTATATTTAAAATTTATTTTTGCCACTGTGCGCTGTTTTTGTATTTAAGAAGCCTCCATGATCATAAATTGCTATAGAAGCGCCAATAAAGAAATGAAAGCGATAATAAAAGCTACACGTTTCGCAAGAAAATTATAAGAAATTTCATTAAAAAAAGAAGGCCAGAATTTGATTTCAAATCATAATCATAATAACAGTAATCAGGAGTGTTTTTCATAAAACATAAGAAAAGAACATGAAGCAAATGTTGAAAGTGAACAATAGACATTATGAATGGTAGTTGCCAAACAAACTCGTATATAAAAATTTAATGGACTTAAAAACTTTCTTAATTAAAAGCAAAAAGGCAATCTTACTTTTATCGAAAAAAAAGGAAAACATGCTGTTCACTTTCGTTTGTGATTTAGAAGAGATAAATCGAATATTTACAAGCAGAGCAACAGTCAGATTAAATTTTGCCGCTTTCCATGTTTTTTTTTTATAATAAAAAGTGTGTGCTTTTTTCTTTAATAAAAACACAAATAAATGGTGTTAATTGGCAGGTAATTGGCATCATTGGAAAATGGATTATATATAACGGTAAATCTGGAGAACCAGAGTCAATTCAAGAAAAGTAATTTATAGGCATTGAATCGGAGTACCATATTGACTAGAAACCTTAGATGACACAAAAAACATTGTATATAAACGTTGTGGTTGGCAACGTTTTTTAAAAAAAAAAAATAAGAACCAGTAATACCAGCAGCTTGAAAGGCAACTCCTTCAGAATGCAACAATATTTTGACAATCGCTCACAGGCAAAAGTTAAAATCAAAAATCAATAAAATAAAAATACTTAAATTTAAAACCTATCACGAAAATTAGAGGATCATTTAAAAAAGTTCGAATTGAAAAATTTTACGTTTTTTTGAGAGCAACAAAATCAATTGAAATAATAATAAATTTCTTATTTAATTAACATGGGAAAAATTTAACTATCAGGTGTTTCTTAGCTGCACTATCGATATCGATAACTATGATTTGATAGCTGAGAATAAGAAAATGTGGCGGTATTTCTGTTCAGTAAGGTTTGGTAAGTTGTCATGAATCGTTTAATACCAGAACAATGGCTTCCAAATTGTGGAAATTTAGTTTGAAAAAAAATAAATCTGTTCGCGAAGTTCATAGAGTATTTCGTACTATTTACTTTCAAAATAATCGGCATAGTGAGCAAGCAATTCGTGAATTTATTGATCGGTACTCTTCTCGATTCAAAACCATCAACAAGACAAAGAAATGTGCGTTTCCAAATTTTAATCAGCGACATTTGGTTCCAACAGTGCGCCGCAACTTTCCATACACCGCCCTTAACAATCAACTTGTTGCAAAATCAATTTGGTGGAAGCCTTATTTCCAGGTTCTGGCACTGTGCTCTGTTCGTGCGATATAACGTCTTTGGGTTATGCCGACCAACCAGCAACTCCTGAATCATTGAAAGCCAATATTCAAGCCACCATTGACGCCATGCAGCAAGATTTATTGCAAAAAGTAGTCAAAAGTTGAACTGATGGAATGGACAAAGCAACTCGTAATCGCGACGGACTTCTGCTGGAAATAATATATGTATATATTTAATATAATATATACCAAGCACAGTGCACCTGAGTGCTGGTCAAATATAAAAAAAAATATCCATTCAAAGCTAAAAATGAATTTCATTCCTAAACAAAATGTTTTTACAAATTATAGATCAATCATATTATTTGGAGACCACAGAGCACAATTACGACATGTTCGGCAGTCGAGAAAGGCTTCAGATTTTACTATTCAAATTTGCAAATTTGCAAGTGCTCTAAAGAGCACGATGAGCAAGAGATTCATTTGGCTCTTTTTCGATACTACGTCCTACAGCATAAACGGCTTTTTTCGGAACACATTCTACGAAGTCTCTCAAGCAGATTCTTATCATGTACAATGAAAGTGATGTGAATACGATCAATGGTCGCTGGAATTCCCTGGACGATTATGACGATCATAAAATGTACAAAGACCGCAATAAGTTTATCGAAATAAAAAAATCTGCAAAATTTCTAGAAATTTTTCAGGTGTGGGATTCCTCATGACAGTAAAGCAAACTAAACACTAGTAGCAGCTGTTAGAATTGACAATCAGTCCAATGTTGTTTTTTTTTCCACTTCTGAAGTCATTGCTGTTATTGCTATTACTATTGTTGCTGTAGTTGTATAGTGGTTGCCATTGTCACTCTTTATGTTGCTTTTTGGCCTTATAAAATTTTTATTTATTCACATTATGAATATTGTACTCCTGCTACTAAGACCATATTTACACTTTGCAATAAACACTGCAAGTTTTGTATGCAACTTTTTGGTTGATAGTGGGTGGTGTAGAGAAGAAATTGGGGTGGAAAATGTGCATAGCGACGCCTGACGAAGTAATTTTTGCAATTTTTTTTTATAAATATGATTCTAATTGTGCTTTTTCCCTTATAAACTATATGTGAAATTTATTATTACATACCCTATGATATTCTCATACAGTATGAAAAATATCATAAAGCATTTTATTACAAAATTTTAGATAAATAATAAAAAAAAAATAGTTTGATTAATTGAATTTTAAACATATAGATCTTGGCTTTGTATTCAGAAATTAGGAAAATCCACTGATGAGCTAAGTAAGCGTTAGCGAAATAGTACTATATGGATATGCTTTCCTCCTCAATTATTGAGTTGCTTTTGTAATAAAATGCTTTATGATATTTTTCATACTGTATGAGAATATCATAGGGTATGTAATAATAAATTTCACATATAGTTTATAAGGGAAAAAGCACAATTAGAATCATATTTATAAATGAATATTCCCAAAATAAATTCAGTTAATATAAAATTTTTTTTTTATTTTTGTTTTGCAATATTTTCGTTTTTAAATTCAAAGTATTGTCATATTTTTTAATATTCATCATTGGGCTGAATATATTATGCAGTATTGTCAACTTAAAAATTCTGTAACTACAAAAAAGGCACACTTTCTACATTTAAAGTATTCCGTGTTTGAAAAGTTCTGCAGTATTGGATACAGCATCTTCAAAATAATTAATATCTTTATTATTTACTACAATCATTAGTGAGTGCCTTCTTTATAAACTGACTGTAAAACAAATCCAACCATTTGACCCAAAAATCTTAATGAAAAATGTCCATCAATTTTACAACACACCCTGCAATTAATTTTCACAAAATTATCTACATGTTCTAGAGAAACATCACAAATTGAAAACCTAATGCAAATAAATCAATAAACTTCAATAAGAATTTTCATTTCAACTACAGCTTTTAAAATAGTTTTTAATTTGAATTTATCTTAAACGGGGAAAGACTACTCTCCCGTACCGAATGACACTTCAAAATGGAAAAAAAGAAAATTTTCCTATCAAATATCCAAAAAAAATTCAAGTTTAAAGCAGCAAAACATTCAAAAATAAAACAAAAATAATTTTTTTTTTTTTGTAAACTGGAAAACTCTCATGGCTTTAAACGTGACCTCGTGTCTTTTGCTAATGGCTTTGGTGCTTGATTCACAATATTTGTCTTCACTTTTTTTTTTATGTATTTTTTTCCTTTTTCGTTGGTTAGCTGATTTACACTTCGGTTACACACTGCGGCCGTTTAAGAATTGCGCTTGACATACAATACGAGTACAGGTATGTACGAGCCATGAAACTACGTACCTCTCTAGTGCCAAATGAACGATGGCAAGAAAAACAAAAAATAAGAATACAGATTAAAAAAAATACCAAACGAATTAACACACATAATTCTGTTGCACTCTTGAAGGGACTATTTCAACAGCAGCAGCCAAGAGGCACTTAAAAAGGGGGCAAAACAAGAAAAATGATTTTACATTGATTATTAGTGGCAAATAACAGGATGCATGACATGCATCGATATAAAATTTGTGCACCCTACAGTTGGAAAGGCTGTATGTCAGGTTGCCTGCTACAACATAACTCTCGCTGGAGAAAATATGTGACGAGATTCAAAATGTTAACATGAAAGTGGTGGCATAAAGTGTAAGTCATGTACTTGTGCTTGCATTAATAATCATGCGGATGCTGTAACCTGAGTAGTTAGTGAGCGTTCACTGTACAATCAGAAGATCGTGTGTTCAATCTTCCGTCCATACAAAAAATTGTACTGATGTGTCCGTACTAACAGCGCGCTCCTTCGTCGGTATTTAAGCAATGAAAACGTCCGCGTTGTAGCTTAAAATTAATGCGTCAACATAACACTAGAGACGTAGCAACTCTGCTTTACAAATTAACAACAACAAAAAAACACGCAACAAAATAACTTTTATATTTGAAACATACTTTCTTACCGTATAAAGCAGTCATACTTAACCTTTTTTTTATATGGGCCGCAAAGATGTTTCAATTATGGTGCTATGGGCCGCACGGTTTCATGTGCTTACAAAGAATGTAACAACTTTTATAAGCTGCTTTAGTTAGAGCCGAAACTTGTGAAAGTGTCACGGACCTAACAATTTGTGGTTGTTGCAATGGACTTTTTATAGGAGTCAATTTCGCACTTCTTAAGGGTGATTGAAGAGGAACACTTACGTCGAAGAATTTGTGTTTTATAGTAAAATGGCGAGTAATATTATATTTCTTTAATATAACACTTTCACTGCATATTAAACAAGTTGCTGGTCTCTTGAAATAATCGATTTCCATCACATTCGCATTTTGCTTTCAAGACTTGAATACACACAGTTGTGGCATTATTTAAAAATTACAAAGTCAACCACGAAATTAAAATAACAATCGAGCAAGATTCAGCCGTTAGTGTCGAATTTTATCAAATGTCAAATGAACACATAAATTTAAAACATTTTAATGTTAAACTTTCCGCCAAAACTTGAAAAAAATTAAAAATCGTCAAAATCGCTAAAACAATTACTTTTTTTTAGTTTTTGTCAATGTTAATGGGAGTTTAACTTTTTTGGAAATAGAAAATATATTTTAATGTTGCTATTTAATATTTATCTTGATCTGCCCGAAGTTTGATTACTATGAGAGGCGGGCCACTAACAAAAGATTTGAGAGCTGCAGGTTGACTATGCCTGATCTTAAGAAATACATTACGATTGGTTTAAAAATTTATTCGTTTCAAATCAGCATAAAAATAAAAAAAGTCAAAACCACTAGATCACAATTAGCATTAAAGCTATGCTGCATGCATACATGCACAATTCCAGTCTGTTGCCTAATGCATATTGTATCTTCAGCAATGTTTGTTATAATTCTCAATAGGTTAATATAAAAGCTAATACAAGTACATATGGAAAGTTTTAGTCAAAAAATATATGTATGGTGAACATTTATGTCAAAAATCAAATAGCAAAGACGTACTGTAAAGAAAATCCGATGTAATGGAAAAGGGCATGGTTTACCATTAGCTGCCTTATATTACGAACGGTGGATATATTTCACTAACCGTTTCCTAGCCAATGAAAAAAAAATCACATCCAAAGACGTTACTAAAAAGTGAAATTTTTTATTAACAAAAAAAAAAAACAAAATATTTTCTAAATGACTATAAAAATCTTGATATCTGGCAGCCATGATTGTGCGCGTGTATATTTTTTAATTGGGTAGTTTCCGAAAACTCATAAAGTATATTTGTACACAATAACAATTTTCGATTTGTTATTCACACCAATCGCTCGAAATATTTCCCCTATTCAAAAATTTGCAATTGCCAAAAATTTCCCGTGAATAATTTCATGTCAAAATAAAATTCCCCTTATCGTAAATAATTTTTTTCCCGTGACTTTTTTCACTATTCCTATTAATTTATTCACTTGATTTTTGCTAGGGAATTTTTTCCTTATCAAAATATATTTTTATTATATATGATTTTAATTGTGCTTTTTTCCCTTAAAAAAATCTATGTGAAATTTATTATTACATACTTTATGATATTCTCATAAAGTATTTTAAATTAAAAAATAAATAAATAAAATAAAAAACATATTTCACATATATTTTTTTAAGGGAAAAAAGCACAATTAAAATCATATATAAACAGATATTCCCAAAATAAATTCAGTTTTTATAAATATAATTTTAATTATATCACGACTTTTTGTAAATCAAATGTGTTGTTATTTGGACACAATTAGAAATTATTTAATCACATCTATAGTGAATACTTTTTCCCTCGAAATCTTTTTCCCTTTCCATAAATTTGCAATCGTGAAAAAATTACCCGTGAATAATTTCATGTTAAAATAAAATTCCCTTACCATGAATAATTTTTTTCCCGCGAGTTTTTTCACTATTAACTTTAATTTATTCACTTGATTTTATTTAGATATTTTGATAAATATAATTTTTTTTATCAGCATCAGCTATTATAGTGGAAACATACATAATTAATAAATAAAATGCAAACCAACAGAACAATTGAGTATGTTTTGTTAAAGTATACAAAGATATCGCGGGCGAAATTTTGGAGTTCTCTAACAGATTAACATTTTATTTGAATTTTTTTAGCACTGCTATTTTTAATTATTTTATTTTTTAAGTTCTTTAATTTCCACGCTTTTGTTAATTCTTGCATTCAGGCACTTTTATTGTAAATCAACGAATTTTTATTTCTGTTTTTAAAAGTTAAATAGGTTTGCTTTTTAATTAACTTGTATGTTTTTGAAATCTTCTTTTCTTTTCTACATTCACTGAAAATGATAACGGGAAAAAAATTCCACGCGAACTTTATGATAACAATTTTCAGCTCGAGGGGAATGAACATTTCTCATGAACAAAAATTTCACTTCTTATTCGCGATAGGGGTGATTATGAAATAAACATTAAGACGTCAGTTTATTTTTTTTTAGAAAATTGTTTACCTCATATAAAGCGGTTTCACACAGGACGCGACTTTTGCGAACCCAAGTACCGTATTGTAAGACCGTTGCCTGAACTGAGAAGAAAAATAATAATAAGTTAATGCCAAATGACTTTAGTTTTTAACCAAAACTAATTTGATTTGTTTGATATAACGAAAGCTCTTCACATTATGTAATTCGTTATACCAAGCTTCGATTGTCTAACAAAAAAAAAAAAACAGATTTTCAAATAAAAATTAACAATTTTAATAAATAAATTTTTTAGAAACATTTTTTTCTACTAATAATCTTTCAGAATCAGTGTGAATTTCGAAAATAAGTAATATTTAATATTAAGCAATAATGTGCCAACTGCACAGTTGGAGGATACACGGAAAAAAATAAAACAAAATTTTAATTAAAATTAATCAAAAAATTAATTCAAAAATTAATTAATTAAAAAATTAATTAGATTTCCACCTGTGAATACATTATTAATGTGGACTGAGTTGAATTAATTTTTTAATTAAATTTTTAATAACAATAAATGAAAGTTTAATTAAATAATTCTTCTAGTTTTTTAAATTCTTTTTTATATTAATTGCACTAATTATTTAAGCTGCAGCACTTTTTGATATATGTAATATTTATTTTTATTCGATATCTCGCTACTCATTTGTGTAGCTTCTTCAGGAAAATTGGTTTCTGTTTATTTTATAGCAGCTTAAATAATTAGTGTAATTAGTTTAATGAAATATTTTTACAATTTTAAATAGCAAAAACTAAATATTTGAACTCAATTGTGTAAAGACTGTTGCATATGGCAGGTGGGCCAAAAGAAATCATCCGCGGCAAAATTCATCACCTGATGTTCTTTTGCTGTAATGTTTTTTTAATGAGAAACTTTGATTCTGCTTGTATGGCATTCAATTTTAGCGGCAGCCACTTGGGCGATATCAGAAGCTGAACCAAAGTTTTTCATGAAAATAAAAAATTACAGCAAAAGAACATCAGGTGATGACTTTTGCCCCGGATGATTTCTTTTGGCCCACCTTGTATGAAATAAAACAATGAGATAAGCATTAAATAAAATGAGCTCTCATTTTGTGTATTTCATAGCATACAAAAATAAATCATTTATTTATTTAAATAATAATTAAAAATTTGATTGATTGGATTAAACTTTTAATTGAAAAAATATTAGAATAATAATTAAAGGTCTTAATTAATTAAAATAAAAAAGTAAATACTTTTTCTGTGTATCATACACTGAAAAAAGTAACTACCACAAAATTTCAAACATGTATTTAATCGAAAATTTAAATTCTTTTGAATTACTTCTCTAAATTAATCAATTACAAGTAATCAAAAATGAAACCAATACAAATTTTTTATTCGTAGAGGTTAAATTTTTCAATACAACTTTAAGAATTCAATCAGCAATTTTCGTTGTTGGTTGAACTTTAAAAAAAAAATTATTGTATTCGCAGTTTTTGTAATTGATTTCAGATTACAGTTTTCTCTGTGTACATTATTTCATACGAGTCGTAGTTTTAAAAATGAAAGTTTCTTATTAAACAGCCACAGACTTTCATAATTTTCTTTTGCGCACTATAGGCCTCTGGGAGAGTTAACATTTCATTTTTAATATAATTTTTGAATATTTAATGTAAAAATTTTACAACTTTTCATACTCTCAGATAACCAATGATCAGCGTAACTTTTAAATTCGTGTATCAGTTTAAAGTCGCTATATAACATGAATTTTTTTTCTATTAACAATTTTCCTTTATTCCCAAATTACACATTTGCACAACATTCAAAGAGAAAACAGCACGAATTGCATATTAAAGACAGAAAAAAATCGTCACTCTTCCTTCGCATCCTACACTTTGTCCTACAACAAGTAACTACCACATTTGGTAGTCCATACAAGCAACATCACAAGGTTAAAGTTCAGCTGCTTATAGGAAAACGAAGACGTTAGTTATTTAGAAGCCACAAAATATGTTCAACTGTTGTGGTTTTATTTGTCTCATTTACGTTTTTAACGATGCACTTAATTCTGTATTCTCTAGTGTAAAATGTGGAGAAGAGGTTTCTTCTGCTGCTGCTGTCTCTCGGAATAAACAAACAGTAGAAAAGCAAAACATTTTAAAAGATTTTTATTTTTATGATAGACAAAAATAGCAAAGGAATCGTGTCTTGATTTTAGTATAATGATATTAATACTGCATTAAAAGTAGTAAAACGATTTTAAATTACGGGTATGTTTAAGCGAGTTTAAAAAATTTCTGTTTGTTTCAAATTAACTAAAAAAAAAAAAAAAAATAGAAAAATGCTATAAAAAAAAACTTCATTAGATAATTAAGTGCATACAAATGAATTTTGAAAGCAAAAGGATGTGCTAAAAGTACTCTTTTATAAGGGAAAATTTGCTGAGATCTTCTTCTTTGTTCTTTGAAAAACATGATTGTTAAAGCTGCTTTTAGACACCATGTGTTTTACAATGGGTTTGTCAGTGGTATTTTCCATCTGTAATTGCCTATGTCTGTCAAAAATTACAATTTACAGACGATTTATAACTTTTACTGTCGCATGTAAGGTTTTAGTTTCATCTGACGTAACCTGTAACAGTTCACAACGAATTATATACTGATTTATATTTCTCTTAATTGTATTAAATTTAATTAAACGTGGTGTTTCATAAAAGAATATGTATAATTAAACACATTTTAAAATGTGTATTCGTTTACGTCAAAAATTTGTGCACTTTGTGCAAATTTGCACTGGATTTTACTGAAATCCATTCGTTTACACACAAATGTACAAAAGAGAGCACCAATTGAGAGAGTAAAATAACAGCTGCTTTTCTGATAGTCTGCAAATTGTTACCAGTAACATCCAGTAGAAGAAAAAACCATATGAATAAAAACATAAGCAAACAAAATTAAGCTAACAAAAGTTTACAATTTTGAATAAAAATATTGAAAACAAAAAAAAAAGGAAAAGCTGAATTAAAAGTGTAACAAAAACTTAAAAGAATATTTTGCAATGTGAAGCAAAGTAAAGATGAGCATACAATATTCAGTATTCTTTCCTTTAGCAAAACTTTTCTTATAATTGATTTATTCACATTGTCGGATAGTGAAGCTTCACTATCTGTCATCTCTCTCACTATCGCTTTCCTCTAGTTCCAGCACAACGCATCGGACTGCTGGTCCAAGATAAAAAAAAATCAAACAAATCTCAAGATTTGTAATGACAAAGCGTTAACGACTTCAGCAAACAATACCTCAGCAGCAAAAAACAAAACCATTCAACTGCCTTGGCTTTTTATGCCAGCACAATTTTTAACTTCAAAAATTTAGAAATGAAAGTTTGAAAAATGTGAACAATTTTCAACTGTTCAAAATGAAGATGTGGCCCATATGCAAACGAAATTAAAAAAAAGAAAGAAATAAAATGACGAACTGCAAGTCGAAAAAAATTTTATAATTTAGCAATAGAAACTTTTGTAATATATTATTTAATTAATTTATAGAGGCCTCTTTTGTAATTTTACCTTTTGAATGCACATTTTATTAACATTTATTGACATTCGTAAAGCCGTTGCCATAATTTATTACAATTCAATATTTAATTTCTTTTCATAGTCAGCGGTAAAAGAAAGTGAAATATAAATTTGAAAAAGACTAAACGCCACCAGAGTACTTTTATGTTGCTCTGAAATGTTTAATTAATTAATCTTCCAGTGAATATGATATTCATTCATATTGAAAGTCAAGAAAATTAAATTTATTTAAATAACTGAATTCCTTGCGATCAGAGAAAGCACAATACAACAACAATAAGACAATTCAAAATAGAAAATATTGTCATTGAAATTTATACGATTTGTAAATTAATTTCCATAATAGCAAAGAAACAGATTCAATAAACTGATACAATTAATAAACTAGAAAAAAAAAGGGAAAAATATTTAAATGTAAAGCAAATGTTAGGTTTTGAATAGCTCTGTTCTCCTGTTCAGACACTAAATATTGATATTTATGCCCATTTTTCTCCGATAATAAATAACAATTGATAGGAAAAATTTAAAAAAAAAATATCGTGACTGTTGTTATTGTGGTATGTGATGGAAGAAATCGTGCGCTTATTCTCAGACAAACCGGAAATGCGATATACAACAGAAACAGTATTTTACACACATTAAATAAGCAGTAAAAAATGTGTTTAGAAAAAGTTAAAATTACTAAATTGAAAGTGAAAGTGAAATATTCCATTTAAGCGGGTCTTACACAACTTTTGCTGTTTCTTTTATCTTGAACCAGCACTTAGGAGATGGCTCATGACACATGCGTTGCATTGTGCAGGAACTAGAGGAAATGCATAGAGAGAGAAATGACAGGAGGTGAAGGTTCACTATCGTACAACTCTGCATTTGCACGTTCTTTATTTTCATAGCAGTGATGAAACCCATCTGATGTCAAGGAGACGTATTAAATTTTTGAAGCTTCGTATTAGTAGGCATTTTTAGTAGTTGTTTTACTTCGCCGGTGCTACTTAATACCGACCGAGGAGGGCGTGCTGATGTGCCTATGGATTGGTTACAGATAAAGCCGGTACTGTGACCAGTGACTATGCCGTTCGCCACTGAAACCTTCCGACAACAAGTGACACGCTAATGCACATTAGAAAAAATGCGAGATGTTGTTATCATGTTGGTCTGAAACTGGCTTCGAACCCCATAACTTTTTGGTTTTGTAGTCAACGTGCAGACTATTTCGGACATACCACCCACCCTCCAATAACACTGTTGGGAAACAAAGAAGTTATGACTCTTTCAATTTGAAAATTTAAAAAACACGCTTTTCACCACATTTACCGTTATAAAATCACTTTTCGAAGTGACCAAAAAAAAATTAACGGTATTTTCGTTATCTATGGACTCCAACAAAACAGAATTGGTACATGAGAACCCCTGCATAATTTTTTTCTCAACTTTTGTATCACAGTGTTATTATTCAAGCTTCTCTGTAACATCAAATTTAGTTGCCAAACGGCCGGTTAGGAAGAAAGTTCCACAGTTCGATTTGTATTAGGTAAGTTAAGCTCATTCAGTCTCTGACTGACCCCATGTCCACATTCTTCATACAGGTAATATTGAGACAAAAAGAGAAGCAAAAGAGCTTATAGAACATATGTGACATGCATGAGCATGCTTCAATTTGTCTGTAATGTTCAAAGCCCATGTGTAAGGATTGCCAAGAATTTTGCTACTTTGTATTAAGACATGCCAATTTTTTTTTTTTTTTTTTTTTTTTTTTTTTTTTTTCATTGCGTGCAATGTGTTATGAAAATTACAAATAATGCGGTAATACATTTGACATTCCATAAGACTTCCTCGTTTTTAGAAATCTTTTCTAAACGATAAGATTTTTATTTTATTAGGGTTATAATATTAGGAGAATTGCCACTCGACTACCACAGATCAATAAATTCTGTAGCAAATGCTGTAGCTTTGGCACGGGTGTGTCTCTTGCTGGATGGATCGACAATCATTGGAACATGTAGGGGGACAAAAAGCGAATCGCTACGACCATACAGTGGAAAAAAATCACGTCATCCTCTGTTTTGACAATGTTTCCTCTTAAAATCTGCGGATTGCCATCACATACATGAATGATTATGCTGTACATTAAATCAAAAGGTTTGAATAGTTCTAGTTTTGTGTATGGAACAGTTCTATTTTCGAAGCTGTTAACGATTTTCAAAATACCAATTATTCGTGAAGTAATTTGCATGTTTTATTTACGAATAAGAGGTACAGTCGCCTCTCGAAAATTGAAATTCAAGGAACCAAAGAAAACTTTCAAATAATCGAGATTTCCAATGAACAAGAATTTAGATGAAAGCAAAGCGCATGGTAAAAGCAAATTATACAGTGTAGAAAAGCCAAACTTCAAATTATAGAACGTCGGCGAGCATGATGACATTTTTATTGACAGATCATTATAGAGTATTTTGTATATGAACTAAAATAAATGATTATTTTGCTTTTATTTTATATTTTTCATAAAACACAGGAGAAAATACACGGTAAATATTCAAATTTAAGCTCTGAACAAATAAATATTCCCAAAAAAAAATATATAAAAATGTTGCTTTACACTATTAAAGAAAAATTTTATTTTTTCCGTTCTTCCAGAAACCCATAACTGGTGCAAAACCCACAAAATATCACTACTATCCACATAATCAACACATTTATTTATTGCCCGAATGTGCCATACAGCAGGTCTGTAACGCTGTCTATGTTCGTTTGAATTACACCCAACCACTGTGTGCCTGTCCATCCAGGTAAGTTTCTCAAACCATTTCAACAGCATCATCAACAACATGGAAGAGTTTAAATGAAAGAAAAATACAGGAGGAAGAAACAACATTTTCCTTTCAAACGGTTCAAGCAAAATCAAAAAAGTGTAATTTTTTAATTTTAGAAAGACTTTTTGAAAGCATTTTTGAGTAGACTTCGCGGAGTCTGCGGTGAACCTGAGATAAATTGGGTAGCGACACTTTTCATATATATTAAATTTTTTTTATAAACATTAAAAATTTTAAAAAAACTGAGCAGTGCTGATATTTTTCATACATATTCAACCAGTTCGTGTAAAATTTTATTCGAGTAATTACAACGATTAATCGATTAAAATTAATTATATATTAATGTATATTTTTTTCATGGATATAGGAAGAGAAAAACCTAAATTTTGTAAATTACTTCGATTAATCGAATACCCGAGTAAAAAAATATAAAAATTTAAAACATTTTTAAACACATTTAGGCAAATGTTTCAATTAAAAATGAGAAACAATTTTTAGTTTTGCGAAACTGAAGGCACATTCGCAGCATTTGATATTTACAACAATACAATATTTCTGGTAAAACTATGCCCACAAGAAATAAAAACTAAACTCGATTTCGGCAAGTATTCAGCAGAGCATTTTCAAGTCTCCAATCTTTGCTTAAAATCAGGAAGTTTCTAATAAAGCTAATATCTGTTGAATCGATGTGAATTTTATTTTACAATAATTATTTCAATTAAATTATTGAAATTTTATAATAATTATTTATATACGATTATTTATATTTTTTTTGTTGTTATATGGTTTAGCTGGTCTATATGCAGCATTTCATTTGGTGCTGATATCAAAATCTTCAGTAGACCTTTAATCAAATTCTTGGAAAAAACTAAGAAATTTCACATGTTTATACAAGAACTACGAAAAAATATTTGAGAATTACTGAATATACTAACCAAACAAACCAAATAGTTTCTTGAAAAATTGTCTTTATACAACAAACCTTTTACACTTTGATTGACAACGCTTGTATTTAAAAGGCAAAATGAAAAATTAAATTTGCCTATACAACTATGTAAAACTATTCTTTCAACTATTCAACGTTAGTCAAAATTCATTACGATAATTTATCTATATAAATTACTAGCTGGCCCTAAGCAAACATTAGTGTTGTATTACCACACGATTTATTTATTTAAAATAAAAAAAAGCAAAAAAAATAAATATATGTATATGTCATTGGTGGTGCAATATGAAAATTGGATTTTGACACGCCCCTCCGCCCGCAGACCGAAATTCAAAATTCAGACTTCACAGTGTCACCCGCCTGAATATTCTGAAGATTCCCTGAAAATTTCTTCAAAATCGGCCCAGCCGTTTTGGAGTCCATACCTTACATACATACACACATCCTGTTTTATTTATATAGAAGATTTATTTATGTAACAAACATAGATAAATAACCGTAATGAATTTTGACTGATGTTGAATAATTTAAAGAATAGTTACAAAATTATTTATATAATTTATTTATTTATATAATTTTGTTGGTGCGTATATCAAGTGATCAGTAGACCTTCAACTAATTTCTTCAAAAAGCTAAAAAAAAAACCTCACATAGTTTATACAAAAACCTTCTAGATATGTTTGAGAATTACCAAAAAAAAAACAAACAAAATAAACTAAGTAGCCTTTGCAAAAAATATAAAAAAGAATAAATTAAATTTAATAAAATTTTAAAGCCTGACTTATTTTATAAAACAAAAGCAGTTCAATTAACAGATATAAGGCAAAAGAAAATTCCTTGCGGGCACAGAAATATCAATTAACTTTTTGCAACTTTTGGAGTCGATGTTAACAATAACGTAATAGGAGTGATTAAATTTCGAACGACGTATAGATAATGTCCAAAATTTAATAAATGAATTTCAACGAACAATAATAGCATCGTACGAATGCCCAGTAGCACACAAAAAACACCTACAGCGTCCAATACATTATACCATATTATATGTTATTCGTCATATTATATCTCTTTTTCTCTACATTATGCAATAAATTGTACAATATTTTCAAATATAATATGACGCAAGTTTCTTACAATAAAAGTTAAAAGTAAACACAAACGTTTGTATCATTCTGCCAACACATTTCTTTTTAATCTGCAATAACAATCATAAGTATCATGTGCCACCTTCGAACAGGACATACACATTGGCGGCATTATTGTACAATACGAAAAAGTGCACATATATATTGCTAAAGATCATTTCTCTCAAATTAACAACTTTTTCTGGAAGGGGCAGCAAAAGCACAAATGTTTTTAGATTTTTATATGAATCTTATACGGTCTTTCGTACATTCTATTACACCTGTTACAATAAGAATCCATACTTTTTCGAAATTTCTGTTCAGCAATCTGTATCCAGACATAAAGCTGACATACTTATTTTACACAAAAAAAAAGCTCCATGTGGTATAAGTTTATCAAATCCTGCTTTTAGCTGAACTGTTTGTTGCATTAACATAAACCACAAGTGTGCTATATAAACTTTAATTTATTACAAGATTTTTGCGAGTACTTTTGCTAATAATATTTCAAGATAAAAATCTTGCAAACCAAATGCAACTTGCATCCATCCATTCATTCAACTAAATACCACCGTCAATCATCGTGGTTTGTTAAAGCAAAAAACCGCAGACCTTAGAGAACCCTACAGCATGCTATTTAAATATAAAATTAGACTCAACATTCATTATGAATAGAATATAACAGGGCACAGTGATTATTATGGATGTGAAACGGCAGTATTACTATTACTGGGGCCAGAAAGCAGCGCGACTAAAGAAGATCTATTGTGCAAAGCCTATCACATTAGACCCCATTCTAAGAGCCCTAAGAAACCTGAACACTATTGGCGGTATGGTGTTACACAACTTGTGCCGACGCACAATAATGCCAAGCAAATGGGGAAATCTTTGTCTGCCTAGTACAGTACGATCGCAAAGAACGTGTTCAAAGCTCGCAGTGCCACTTTCACAAAATCGACAGACATTGATCTACGAGAGATAAAATTTTTTCAAGTGGTACTATTCACCTAAAGCTCCTTCTCTAAGATTGTTCTGCTCAGGATTAGGAAGAGTTTTGGCTGAGGCTGCTCGCCACAATTATGCCGTTGAGAAGATTAAGGCCGTCGCATGCCGTTTTTGAAGTTATCATGGTCGACTGAAGGGCCCTAAGAGCCACTTGACTATCTGATACTATATATGGGACCCTCATGCGCCTACAAATATTTCAATGGCATGAAGTTCTGCTTGAACAACTGTTGGGTATACACTCTTCGGAATCGATTTTCTGAAAGGAAGTCTCTACGATTTGCATACAGCAACATGCAAAGTCTTCGGTAGGAATCGAACCCAGCACGGTCACTAAAACCAACGTAAAAGAATTTACGTACAAATGAATGCCGCCCTAATCAAAAATCCATTAACCATGAATTATTTCACTTAAAGTTCAGCACTTTAAAACAGAAATACAAATAACAACACAACGGAACAATTTGAAAGTCTTAAGATGTTGATGCTTGTATTTTAATACTGATAGTTTACCACACAATGATGTGAAGAACAACATTTGTACAACTTAAGAGGGATACTGGATTGGACCTAGGAGTACCCTGCAGATAATGTTGGACTACATAATGCAACATGATCCTAGGTAATGTAAACTTGGTTTTAGATCAGCGCCTGCTCTTACAGTCTTATCTGATCGTATTACGAGAATACGGGTGTTGTGTTAACGTTACACCTAACGTCCTCATGACCCAAAAATGACCATACAGATCTGTGTCATAAGTTGCAAATTCAATTCACAATTTCTTGGCATCATAAACCCACCTTGCTGAGGGGGTTGGGCCTGTCTTAAAACCCTTATTGACGTTCTATACTTTTATTTACTAATTTTCGCTTTCACTATTTGTCAATTTGATCTATTGTTTGGCAACACCACATATAGTATAGTATAGTTCATAAACTTTCTGTCTAACGCCATGAGATTTTCAAAATAATTCAAATCAAATCTCCCAGCGACTTATGGTATTAAACCACAACCACTACGAGTCCAACTCCAATCGATTGGGTACCAGTATCTTCTTTAAAGAACTTGATAGGGCTCCCAATCCCCGTGGTATCAAAGTTATAGTCCTTGATAAGACTTCGGAAGCAGTCAAGTTCAGCGAATATAGAACAAGAAAGTTTTCTACAATGTAGAATTCCAGGAAATTCCATGCAATGCTAGACATTACATCTTAGGTAATGAAGCCATGTGCCAGGTCATTGAAAACAGCAGCTTATAGTTAGGCGACTAGTGTCCGTGCTTTTCTTCGTATTTACGATTAGTCCGTCGCATTAAAATCACTCTCTGAGGTGCTCTGTGGAGTAGTTATAATGAGCAGTTTTTGCGTTAGCGCGATGTAATGAAAAGGTGATACATACATGGTCCACTCCTCGGGCATTACTATTTTAAATACACCATAATCTACTGTGGACTAGTGCTAGTCCTCTCTATGGACTATACTTTACATGCTTATATGAACTACTCATGTTATCTGCAGGGTACATGCACACACACTAAACCTACAAAAACATTAAATAAAAAAAAAAATAAATGGTTGGATGTACGAAGTAAAACGTTTCGAATTAGAGGAATAGATATGAAAAATATTTGTATGTGAAAGATTTTGCAAAAAGGAGAGAAAATATAGGTTTCGTTAATAGTCAAATGATTTAATATTTGCGTGTTGAAGTCACTTCGTTTTGTATTCAGTTGTATTTATTTCTTTATTTATTTAATTTTTTTGCTTTCACTATTTAATACAGATATCGTGATCCCTGCTCAGCCAGTCTAAATGAAGATGATCAACACACAACGAAATTAGTAGGAGATGGCAAGAAGAAGGTAAGTTTGTTTTCAAGCCGCTAAATTTATATCCTTGCAACACATTCGCGGCAACAGCCTACCGACTACAACATGTCAAATAAGTATATGAAAATGACTATTTCAACGATCAGTAACTGACGCCAAATTATAGTCATTTCTAATTTTATAAGCGGCAATGAGCAACTCTAGTGCTGCCGAATGTAAAAGAAATTGAAATATTTATTTTAATGATCCCTTCAACTGCGACCAAAGTACAGCCGGCATTCGATGCGAATCGAAATTTCAAACAAAATTCTATTAAAATTTAATAATAAATAAATTAAATATTCAGGTATGTGATGAAAATCGTTCGATTTGAAAAGTAAATCGTCTTTTGAAATCGACAGTAGTGTGATGAATTTCGATCGATTTCATATTCCATATTTGTTTCGTTTCCAAATATCTTCTCTAAATACAACTGTATAAATTCTAATAAGACAACAGTAAAATATGTAAACATATGTGTATGTGAGTGACGTTTGTAAAATATTTAAACAAAATAACAAAATAAAATTTGTATCAACATATTTCATCATTTTTATTTATAAAATGCCTTTTTCGGTTTCGCTAATTCTCTTGGAAGAAAACTAATAGGATGAATAGCGAAAATATTCTAAGAAAACGTTTCAGAGATAAATCGGATCACTTAAATTGGCCAGATGAAATGTGGGTATTTAAATTTTTAAATTTCACTTCTATATTAACAAGTATTTATTTAAATAGATTTGTTGAATATTTTCCTTTAAATAAGGATGGACTTAAATTCATTTTTTATTTATTTTTTTACTTCTTTTGTATATTTCTTTACATTTTGTTCAAGTAAAATTAAACGATTTGAAAACGAATTTAAACTGGCATTATCGAAATGCGTCACATGTTAAAAACGTCTTTTTTTCAATGAAACAAGATGGAATATGAAATGCGCGATAATGCCTTGTTAAAAATGGAATATGAAATCGTCACAACAAATCGTCACATACAAATTCATCACACTATTTGTCGATTTCAAAACGTTTTAACGCCGAAAACGATTTTCATCACATACCTGATTAAAATTTCCTGAAGATGTTAAACGGTGCTTAACGAAATATTGAAACAAATAGAAAATATTTAATAAACAAACTTTTAATCTTAATAAAGAATTAAGAAATATTAAAAATTCCATTAAAATGTATAGGAATTTCGTTCGATATCGAAAGCCTTAATTTGAGCCCTGATAGTTTAAAAATGCAAAAAAAAACTCTAAATAAATGAATCCGATTGTTTTTGCATTCTTAAGTGATATAAATGTATTTTGAAGATTTTTTAAATGTATTTTTACAACAAACAAGTTGGCAGCTGCTTACCTTTTAGCTGCTGTCCTCAAAACAATTTAGTGGCCGACTACACGGCGGCATTTGTGGTCTTGTAGTCGGTAGCCTGCTAGCGTGAATGTATTCAATGCAATATATACTCTCTCTTGAAAAGCCAAAAAAAAAAGAATAGAAATATTTTTAATCTGTAATCAAATATCTTCAACAACAACAACAACAAGTTACATGTGAAATAAAGCTGTCAAGTTGTTGTTGGTGCCATGGAATTCTATGCAATTGTTTGATTTGTTTAGCTTCTCAAGCCGATTTAAGCCTTAAAGTTAAGAACAAAAAGATTTTGCATTTAGAGTAAAATATAGCCTTGCACCTATTTTTGTTCCTTTGTGGTTTTTGTGACTGTAAGCCATTAAGTTTATAAAGAAAAGTGTCAGTTTTGCTCACAAAAATTGTTGAAAAATCTTAATCTTGTTAGAAATTAATTGAAGTTATAACGCAACAGTTGAGTACACGAGTATTTATTATGTGTGTAACCATTACGGATTTAAGATTTACATCTGGAATTGCATATGCATATTAAACTTTAAATCGAGGCCAGCAAATTTGGTGGGAAATTTTTAAAAGTACACAGTAAGGCAGGGGAACACCCAAATGTGGAGGGAGGGGAGGTATGGTAATGTTTATTCTAAAAATAGTTGAGGCAATAAGTAGGTGCGGTGAAATGTTATCCCATACGAAGAACTTCAAAGAGAATACAAAACATTTCTGCAGATGATGGCACTATTTCATGTACTTTAAATAGAGAATATACGGGTATTGGTAAACAAGCACACTGCATAAGCCATGCTCTGAATTTCGACAAGTTCTGCTCAGTGAAGTAAACGACGGTGATATAATTGTAAAGAAAACATGATATTTCAGAATAGTAATTCCATTTCGGTCTCAAAATGCATGTTGAAAAAGCATACAGGCACTGCCGTTTCAACTCCTCACACCGTTGGTTAACTTTTTATTATTACTCAGCAAAAAAGAGTAAATGCGTACATTGTGAATTCGTATTATTATGGATTAAGCCATTCTTTATCTGAATTCATTTTTAATGCCATCTTAAATGTTAAGAAGATTTTCACTTCAACTCTGCCGGTTAATTCATATGAACAACTGCGCAGTTGTAATTATAATTTAAATAAATTTTTCAATGTGTTACAGTAACTCATTAACCCATGCTAAAACGTTAACAACGTTGTGGAACATTCATTGGTTCCAGGCACACATTTAAAAGACGATCTGCTCTGTTAAATGTGAACACATCCTTGCCAATGACACTCCTGTGTTAAAATTATGCTTTCTTCAGCTAATTTGAACCAATTCCTTTGCAATAGAACCCATGCATTCTTTTGCATCTTATCATATGGGGCTTTCTTTTATTATTATCCATAAAGAAGTCAACAATTGCTATCGAAAGAGTTCTTTTTTTTTGTAGTAATACTATAATAGCAGAATTTAGAAGATTTGATAGATGGAATAGAAGTCCATAACATTTATTTTGTCCTGATATTTTCTCTTTGAACCTTGAAAATTTATGAAAAGAGCATGCCAAGCACATCAAGAGCATATGATTTCTTAATATTAACAGATGAAGCAGCGTGATCGGGCATGCATAAGCATGCAGTATTGGGTCTTGCAAGATCGTAGGACTTTGTTGACAGTGACATGCCAGTGATTCGTAATTTGACTAAAACTTTCTTTCGGCAGGTATAAGATTTTGGAAAAATTCTGCTCTTAGTTCAAGTGGATATTACTATCAGATACTGCAAGATAATTTCCAATTAGTACTTCCATAAACTTAACTACTTCGAAAAAGCATTTTTTGTATTTACCTCTGGGAAGTTGGTTTACGCCATAATAAACCTTGAAAAATTTCTCATTAAAAAGCATCCGAACCAAAATAGAACACAACTGTCATGTATGGACTGGTGCTTCAAAGACTATTTTGAAGTTATTTGACCGTTATTCGGAGAGAGCAAAGAAACTCATTGCGGACTCTGTTGAGTATTGTCGCATTGTTTGGTGCGTTTCGTTGCTCTATCGTAATGGACTCTGCTGTAATGAAATAAGGGAACTTGTTTCCGACGCCCGCTCATATCTACGTTCCTCATTAAGGAAGCATTCAATTGTGGTCGATTTGGAAGCGATTCGCAACACGTATTACAAGGGAAACTAATTTTTCTGGCGAACGGCACGAATAAACTCAGGATAAACTCACTGCAGAGGTCTTTCCTGTCACCTTGACGTGGAAAAATTCATATCAAATCTCCATAAACACTACCGCCGTTAACTGAAATAAAAATGTAGTACGTTCAGTCAAATTTATAATTCCGTTATTGGTTTTTGGCGTTCAATTTGCTTTATTAAATACGCATTTGAGTCTTTTGGTACTATTTTCTGAAGAAATAAATTGTTTAAAAGGTATTCATTTGAAAAATGTTCATTAAAGTTACCGACCGTCAATTTTCTGGGCAATTAATTTCGTCGTTATACAGAATTTTCTTTTATCTCTCTGAACATACTTCAAAAAGGTTGTATGGAGAATTTAAATCAATTTATGGTGCAAGTAATTGCTAAATTTAATAATTGAATTCTTGTGTAGTAAAATGAGGTCTTATTTGCGTAATTGTAATTCGGTAAAATATAAAATATAAGCAAATAAAACGTTAAATATGTGGAATAGTAAAAATGTTCTCAATGTAAATGAAACTGACGATAAGTTTGGCGAACAGAACCAATATATACCGCTAAAGAAAAAAATTTCGACTATTTACAAGTTCGTCACTGATGTACAACCATAGAGCAACTGTCAACTGGCAAATCGATTGTTAAAGCCCGTATGACACCACATTTATTTTTCTTCAATTCATATAAAATTTATAGAAAGGGACAGCAAAGCCAGAAAAAAACAAATACAATATAATATTTATATTTTTTAAATGTTTTAATTGAAAAAAAAAAACGATAAAGGACAAAAACTAAGCCCAAATAGAAGACAAAGTGCATAAATCGTTAAGGTATCAACATATAAAAGATTTTAAGTTCGCAACGTAAATTTTAAGTTTAAACTATTTCACATTTTTATTGACAATCTGCAAATCACGTGATTTGAAATCACGAACCGTTTTGAAACCACGCCGACAATTTGAAGCTGTTCTGTAAATCACGCGATTTTACATTTTTCGGCGTGGTTTTAAGTTTTCGAAAACACGAGAAAACAGCTGATGTTTTACATTTGTTTATATTTTTGCATTTTGAATTAAAATATTAGATGAAATAAAGAATATAAAATTGCCAGGAGCTACTTTATTGTCAATAATTGCTTTAAGAAAGCATCATTTTAAAAAAATAAAATGAATTTTTTATTAGCACAATAAAATACCTACATATCGCACACTAAATCATAAACAGTCAGAACTCAAAATTCATAAAGTTTTTAGGAGAGGCAAAGAACTATTTTTAGAAGCATGATTTCAATTTTGTAATTAAATTGTGTTCCACAGTAAAGAACATTATCTTTAAAGAAAGTTAACTTGATTTTTTTTAATTTTGTGCTATTATTATGAAAATAAGGAGATATTTTGAGTTGTGACTCTTTCATTGCAATTTTTTCAGTGACTTGTATGTAGTATATCAAATTATGACTTTTTAATTGCAAATAAACTAAATTCTAATAGAATTCTAATAGACTAAATTCACTCCCAGAATCGCTAAATATATTTACACTACTATCACTATTTGTATGAGAATCAGTTTCTTCACTTCAAATTTTTAGTGTAGATGTATAATGTTCAATATTTGGGCACGACATTATCGACAGCTAAGTGAAAACTAAGGAATTAAATTTTACATTAAACTTTTTGACAAATTTTTTAACTTTAAATGATGCACCACAAAATTTAACACTTTTTTTCATTAATAGCGTCACAACTTGAAATAATACTATTAACGTGAAATTAAAATACTCAGTTACTAATAAGCGCTCTGTCACAACTGAAAATAGTACTTGTTGATTACGTACAACCGGCACAAATAACATAAAAACAGACATAACGGTATTTTTCCAGTTAAGGAAAACAGTGATGCCAACAAAATTTTTGTGGCCGTTAGAGATTTGTTCTGCAACCTCGATTATGCAATAAAAACGATTTTGAAAAATTTTGAGTTGTGACTGTTTATGGTTTAGTGTGCGATATGTAGGTATGTATAATTCCGAAGTTGCCAGTGTTTTCACTAACGAAATTTACTTAAATTTTGCATTTATTTATTTATTAAAAATTTGCACAAAAATGATTTAATTATTGACCATATAGATTTTTTGTACAACAAATAAAAATAAATAAAAATATAAAATTTGTCTTAAATAAAGAACATGATGATAAAATATCTATATATTTACATGACTTATAGACTGTGTGACTTTGCTAACCTCAAAAACATGTTCGAAAAAATTAAACAGCTGACTGCTAGAAAATAAATGTAAACCACGACATTGCTAAACAAAGCAAAACAATTATTTACAAAAAAAAGCAGTGTTCTTACAAATTTGCTCATATTTAAGTTTTTATATGCAGCAAAACCAATTTTATTACAAAAATAAATAGAAAACAAAACACATGAAATATATTGTAGCATTTTTATCAAATCGTCAGTAATTTAGCTGACGATTTCAAATCACGAGATTATTAAAAGTTTTGTGTGCAGAACACCATTTCCCTGATTTCAAATCACTTTGACAAAAAGTGCTTTTCAGAACAGGACTGTATTACTCATTTTTTTTATCGATAACACTAGTAGACGATTTGACGTTTTTGCATTTATCTTACACTGCTTTTACACATGTAAGTGATTACTTGCAAATAGCAAATACGTATTATCATCGACAAAGTAAAAAATTAGTTCGAATGTCTGGTAAGTTGATTGAGTGTTTACATACTTGCGTGTAAGCTCATTTAACAAATGCTGCAAACAGGCAGTGTTCTAAATAGTAAAAATTGCAGCATTTTAGTTTTCGTGTAAGTAGAGTCGGAAGTTCGAAAAATATAACTGTATTGATGAAAAAGTTTGAATGGATTGAGTTTTGCGGTATTGCACTGCTTGTGTAAATGCCAGTTTAATATGGTTGTACTCTTTGCACCTGATTAATTTTCCCATTACAATATATTTGCGCTCTTCGCCAAAATTTTAACAATGCCGAAAAAATGTAGTACATATGAAAAATTTTCTTAAATAACTAAGCCTTAAAAACCACTACGATGACTTATCGCACAACCCTCGCAAACACAAACATATATCAGTGTCTTTTAACCGCAATTTTTTTTTTTTTCGCCGCTTCGTAATCAACAAATCGAGTTGCTATTAATTAGAAATCATAAGCGGAAATCACAAATAGCACGGAAATATACAGATGTTCAGATATTTTTCAACATCATGCACAGGCGATCTTGGTACGTTGTTCGTTGTTGCTTGTTCTTAAGCCTAAAATTAATTTCAAAATAATATGTTGCACTTTAAGCAAGTCTAAGGATTAAGATTGATTGTTTTGGAAAACTTGAAAACCTTTTTAGAAACATGAATAAAGAAACTGGAGGTAACAAAAAAAAAAAAAAAAAAAAAAAAATAAACTCTTTTGTAACCAGTAGCAAATGATTTCAAAAAAATTGTATGAAGCAAGCAACATACTCAAGTTGTTTGTTGCTGTTGCCAGCATAGAAATAATAAAGCAAAGATGACAGCAGCAGCAGCAGCAGCGGACAGCAAAAGGTAACCAACAAGTTGGAAATTATCGAATGAACACGTCTCCTCTTGCCGCCGAACTTGGCTTATAAACGAAGACTTGAACTAAAACTTGGGATTAAAACATATTTTTTTTCTTAATTTTTTTTTCTCTTTTATTTTACCAATTTCTATTAAATTACTGGTCGCCTGGCTACAGGAATAGCACTCGTATTAAGAACAGAACAGAACAGCACAGGAAAAAAGTATCTGATTATAGTGGTTTTAATGCTCTAAACTGAAAGGAAAACTCAAATAGTATACGGCCACAAGTAATCAAAAGAAAAATTGCTTTTTTTCTTCTCCTTCTAACAAAAGTGATCTTTTGTAACCAGCATGTAATTGAGAAGATGAAGTAGACGATGACTGCGAAAAAAACATAAAAAATTGCTACAAGAATAATAAAATTTCTACAATAGAAAAAAAATAAAAAATAAAAAATAGAAAACATACTCGTACTTGGTTAGTACTTTTGCAATTGATGTTGGACTGCCAATGTTATTATTGTATGCAGTAAGTGTAGTTAGATGGATGTAACAAATGTTACGACATCGAAATAGAGTTATTCATCAAAGTGTGGAATAACTCTCCTGACATGCACACGCAGAGGACTTTAAATAAGGTCAGTCAGTGATTAATTTTTCATAACTTGGCAAAATGATTTTTTTCTTAATGAAAAAACATAAATTAGAAAGACATATTAGTTTGTTGATAGCAACACCAAAGACTTTGGCTGGCATTGAACCAGCGACTAATCATTAATACGTTAAAGAGCTGCACAGATATATCTGCAACAAATTCCGCCATTCGTATGCCAGCAAATTCTTATTCAAAAGTACGATGTTTGTACGTTTGAGAATCTGCCATTCGTAAACGAATAGCAGGTATAAAAATTTCGAATGATGACGGTCCAAAGCGAGTGATTGTCTTCACGACACATAAATTCACTAACGTTATAGGTAACATCATGTTAGTGTTAGGTGCGGACAGCTGATGTTAGGGTTTTAACATGAGTTGTCCTACAATCTCTCTGGAAAGCTCTGTTATGACATTTGTGTTTGAAAACAATATTTTGGTTACACAAATATTCAAATAATCGTGCCAAATACCAGTTAGTAAATTAACTAAACATACAGGGC
Organism: Dexiosoma caninum; assembly: GCA_963924685.1. Taxonomy (NCBI): domain Eukaryota; kingdom Metazoa; phylum Arthropoda; class Insecta; order Diptera; family Tachinidae; genus Dexiosoma; species Dexiosoma caninum. The sequence continues at coordinate 24,522,620 of OZ004729.1, read as the reverse complement.
GGCCCAAAATGAGCGAAGCTATTTGAATTCTTTATAGCTTTTTTATTATAATTTTTTTTTTGTTTTTTAATTATATTTATTTTTGAGCGATGCTCTTTTTTTTATGAAACGTTTTTTTCAATTATTTATTTTCATTTATTATTATTTATTTCAATTATTTTTTTTTTGTTTCGTTTTCAGTATTTTGTAAAGAATGGGGAATTTCAAATGGAACAGTACACAATTTAACAACGTTCCAAAATCATTGAACTTTATTTCTCAAATCAACGATCCTTTGTTTCGACTCAGCGTGCATATCATCGTTATTTTAATGTGCACGTTGGACCCTCAGACACAACAATAAACTATCTGGGTTAAAATATTCAACAACAAGGGGAAGTAAGGGACCTTTCTGACCTTTCGGCAGCCGACGAACGATGCACACGGAAGACAATATTGAACGGCTACAGGAGAGTATTCGGGAAGATGGAGAAACAGCAACCAAGAGACGTTCGAGACAACTTGGCCTCTCACGAAGTTCGCTGCAGATAATTTTGCATACAATAAGACTGTTTCCTTACAAAATTCACACTGCGAGGGAGACAATATCTTTTTTACACGAACGGCTCTTTGATGAACGAATTATTTGCCGTACAAGCGATTTTAATTGGCCTCCACGTTCAGCGGTTTTATCCGCTCCAGGCTGTTTCCTTTGAGGTTATTTGACAGTCCAAAAGTCTATATTAATAAGCATAGAATCTTACAGCAATTGAAAAACTTTATACGCGACTAAATCAACAATAAAACACCTGAAGTTTAACGAAAAGTTAGGGAAAATATGATCGAAAGAGAAAGGCCCCACTTCCCAGATATAATTTTTCGTAATTAAATTAAAAATATTCTCCATTAATATAATGTATTTAAAATTTTGTAATAATAATGTCTGAAATAAGAAGTTATAATGAACTCAAACCCCTTCGGTAATTATGGGCCACCCTGTATAAACACAAACTGCCATACTTATAAAATGTGTTCGGATTTATAGAAGGTATATTGATTGAAAAATGGTGGCAATGGCTGCACGTCGACTACAAAACCAAAAATTTCCTGGGTTCGACCTCAGTTTCAGACTAAAATTATGAAAACATCTCGCATTTTTCTGTTCTGCATTTGTGTGTCTTTGTGTCAGTTGTTGTCGGAAGGTTTCAGTGGCGAAGGCATAGTCACTGGTCACTGAACGACTTCAGCTGTATCCCATCCACATGCACTTTGGAACGTCCTCCTTCGTTTCTATTTTGTAACACCGGCGAAGAAAATAATTAATAAAAAAATGGCTACTCTAACAAAGCTAGAAAAAAAATTTAATGCGTCTCTTTAACATCAGAGGCGCTACAACACTGCTACAAAACTGCTACAAACCAAAACAAAAAAAAACCTGCAAAAGCAGAGTTGTCGGATAGGGAAACTGCAGCTCCTGTCATTTCTCTAACTATGCCTTTCCTCTAGTTGCAGCAAAATGCATCGCTTATGTAGGGGTCATCTCTTGAGAGCTGGTTCAAGATAAAAAAAGAAAGTGAATAGAAGTGTGACTTTTATTATCAAGGCAATCAAATATATTATCGGAAGGAACATTTTGCGTAGGCGGCGAAGCAAAATGACAGCTTTCAGATTGGGCAATTTTTCTTGACGCAAGTTACTTAGTCTGTGCCGTTAATTTAACAAAAAAAAAATATTGAACCAACAACAACACAAAGAATGAGAATGAAATAACTAAACAGAATTGAAGTACAAACTCAGAATGGCTTCAAGAAAAATTAACCAACCTAAAAGTAGATGAGTTCATCTCTCAAGCAACAACTGTTTGAGATCTCGTTGTGTGAAGACTCACGCCACAACAACGTCTCTAAGGGCCTCTTTCACCAAATCTATTTAAATATGAATCCATATTTAAATAGCGTTATTCAAGCGTCAATCTAGTCATGATATGATTTCCCAGAGTGTACTTGATCATCAAATTTGCCATAAAGTGTGGGCAGTATGACATTTCGTTTGACAGTTAATTTCTTCGTAAGTTCTGTGGGTTGGTTGTTCATGGCGAGTTGTGGTAGCTTATTCATTGTGTGTCGCTCTGACGTTCACCGATTAGGCCTCGCTAAGAAATTATCAGTTTTCATTTGCAGGATCGGTGCAGACAGATTTTTTCGAATGTTGACCCGGTCAGGAGAGCAAAAAGTTTACGCTTTACTTTTGCTGCTACGATTTTCATAATCTGACTTCAACTTGGCAGAAACATTCCACAAATCAAATTCCCCGGGCTGTGCTAAACTCATATGCCTTGTTCTTAACTTATTTATTATGGTATAATGGCGATAGTTTTACGACTGTGTGCATGCCTCTTTCCATTCGAAAAAGTTTAATTGTATTAAAAGGTTACACAGTGGTAGGTATTACAGTTTATAGTTACAGTTCTTCACAAAAGAAATACACAAAAACAAAAGCAAAACATGTGAAAAATATGGCTTACGAGGGAACGCTTGCATCTGGGAAACTATGAAAATGACTTCGCTGATGATGATGATGATGGTTCGAGAATTTTTTTTTTGCTGCTGCTGTTACAGATTGCACAACAGCATTTTAAATAACAATGGCTAAAACGAGTATGTATGTATGTATGAACGAGGTGTGTTCAAAAAAATAATGTAACTTTTTTTTTTAAGAAAAATTATTTATTTATGCATCAATATTGTCCACTGCAAAGTAAACCCGCTTACAAAAACAAATAACATGCAAAAAGCAGTGTTGTAATATAGCGAAGCTTCAACTCCTATCATTTCTCCTACAAGCCCTTTCCTATAGTTCCAGCACAATGCACAGCATGGGTAGAAGTCATCTAATGAGTGCTGGTCCAAGATAAAAAAAAATAAAATTACGCCAACTATTTTTCCAATGCTCAAAGCACTTCTTAATAAGTACTTTTTGGTATAGCCTTGAGTTCATCCACCCATGCAGTTTTTATTTTATATCCTTCATTGCAAATCTCCGGCCCTTAATAAGTCTTTTAAGTTTTGAGAACAGGAAAAAGTCGCATAGGGCTAAATACGGTGAATATGGTACGACTGCCGCACGATTGTCGTGTTGCTTTTGACTAATAAATCTCTCACAATCTGATCAGAATTCAGAAGCTTCGGAATAAACTTCGCTGACACACGTCCCATGCCAAAAAACATGCGAAAAAATTGCATGACACGAGCCGAGTTATATGCCAACATCCTCAGCATCTTCTCTCATGGTAATTCGACGATTTTCAAAAACAATTTTATTCACAGCTTTGACGTTACCTTCCCTTGTTGATGTGCTGCAGCGTCCAGAGCGTTTGTCGTCTTCTTTGTACCACTTGTAAACAGTTTTTTTACTTAGAGCAGCCTCACCGTACGCCACTGTCAACATTTCAAGTGTTTTAGAGCACGAGCCCTTGATTGTATTTTCCACACGAAATTTTATGAAATTTCTTTGCTCCATTTTTTATTATAAAAGAAAATCGCCGAGAACAACAAAACACGTTTAACCTTTTTAGCTGTCAAAAACAAACTTGATGTACTTGAAACTGCGAACATATCGACCACTGTGCGCGAAATTATCGTATGATATAAAAACTAAATTTTACAGGAGAATGTTTTTATTCCTTTTTTAGCATTTAGCTGTCACATACGAAAAATATACACAGTGTTATCTCCATAACTACAATAATTTATCAGCTGATGAATTAATGGATTTCAATTTGCATAAAAAAGTTGATTTCGAAAAAAGTGTAACATACGATAATTTAGCACACAAGAGTCGATATGTTCGGGACATGTGTAACAAAAAAAGAACAACGAATAAAAACTGAATATACGTTGCCCGCGAAATTTTGAAACGTCAGCTTACTTTTGGTACACACCTCGTATCTATGTATGTATGTGTGTACGAGTAGACTGCTAATATTTCTGCATCTACATAAATTAAGTTATAAAATGTTCTAATGCCGAAACAAATCATTGTTAGAATTGGAAAAGAAAATGTATATAGAAACTTATGCATTGAAGAAGAAGCGGTAATAAACAACAAAAGAAAGATGACTTTATAGGGTCAGAATGAAAAGTTTGATGTGAAAAATGAAATATAATTTCTTAATTCGCAAACACATGCTCATGTTAAAGTGTTCCATTGTGAATAGCGACCAGCGTCTGTGTGCTTGTTGAATACCAAAACTGTCAGCATTATTTAACATTGTTACAAATGACTGTAATTTACATTTATTTAGATTTTATTTTTATTTTTTTTGTTACAAAGAAGAGGAAAATGTTAGTGCAAAAGCAAAAAAATAATGTACTCCCAACAACAACAACAAAATTTGCTTTACAGAATTTATTAAACAAAATTTCATATGAACTTCATATAGAAAAAAAAAAAAAAGTTGTCACAATTATATTTTACAGCGATTTCGTTTCTCAAAAAGTGCCTGGCACTAGAAATTACCTGTCTACCTTTCGGAGGTCTAAATTACCGTACCGTTAACATTACTGTTTATGTATGCCTCTCTCAAAATAAATAAATGAGTAAAACTGTTAATTACGTGCTCTCACCAATTAAACAAATGAGTAAAAATGATATTGGCGCGCATAAAATATAAAAAAGTTTTGCACATATTTCATTAAAAGAGAACCAGAAGGAGCAGAATATACACAAGTTAGGAGGAACTATACAATAGATTTTCATAAAATTTAAAACGTAGACTTGTGTATGGAGGGAAATTCTAATGAAATTTTAAACATAGATCCTTACTAGCAATACTGCATGAATATATATGCTTCTGGAGATAATAACGTGAGCGAAGCCGCAGGTAAAAGCTGGTGTAAAATAATGTTTCAGAGTTTTTTTGGTCTGAAAAATGTGTTCGACAGTTTTTGTTTGAACTTGAAGCATTATTTAGGGAATGTGCCCAAGGACACATGCATTCCACTTGAACTAATTAAATATATTGTGGGAAAGAGGATAGAGGTAGTGATGTTTGTGGACTTTTTCAACATCGCACTTGACAGGGAAGAACTCAGCAGGAAGTTAATTCCACATACGGAAAAATTTGTGAGTTTCGGGAACGAGCTTTCTGAATTTGCGATATAACAACAAAACACACTCTAAATTGTGCCGATCTTCAGCCAACGATAAGCTTCTTCTCCCTCCCCTTCTCATTCCCCTCGAAATAGGAATAGTGGCGAAGGCATAGTCACTGGTGACTGCACAATACCGGCTTCAGCTGTAACCAATCCGCAGGCACATCAGAATGCCCTCCTTCCTCATCTAACGACTTCAAGATCAATTCAGGGGTACCACAAGGCTCCATTCTTTCTCCTACCCTATTTCTTATCTTTCTTAATGACCTCCTATGTCATACTTCCAACCCTATCCACTCTTTCGCAGATGACAGCAGTATCTGCCATTCATATTCATTTGATGGTAGGCCGACATCAACTTTGAATATGAATGATTCGGTAACAGGTGACCTCAGGAGAATATTGGAATGCGGTCACGCGAACAGGGTCGATTTGAATTCCCAAAAGACCCAATGCTGCATGCTAACCAATCGCCGTATGCACGATCACGCTGCCTCATCTGTAATTATGGGTGGCATAAACATTGATGAATCAGAAGCTCTTGATGTTCTTGGCATGAAAATTCAGTGTGATGTCTGATGGACTGAGCCCATTTTTCAGGTCTCAAAGGAAGCATTCAAGTACCTCGGCTTTTTAAGACGGTGTAAGACATACTTCACCCCATCTGATCTCCTTACTATTTATACCGCCTACATCCGACCGAAAATGGAATACAACTCGCATGTATGGGCCGGTGCTTCAAAGACTATTTTGAAGTTACTCGACCGTGTACAAGAAAGGGCGAAGAAACTCATAGGAGACAGTAGGGTAGCCAACTCTATTGACTCTCTTGAGCATTGTCGAAACGTGGGGTGTGTTTCGTTGTTATATCGTTACTATAATGTGATGTGTTCTAATGAAATCAGGGAACTTGTTCCCGAAACCCGGTCATTCGCACGCACGACGCGATCATCATTAAGAGCACATCCATTTGTGGTCGATTTGCCGGCGACTCGCACTACGCAGAAAAAATTCGTTTTTTGGCCGAACGGCACGTATGTTGAATAGATTACCCGCAGAGGTGTTTCCTGTCACTTTTAGCTTGAAAGGGTTTAAATCAAATGTCAATAAAGACTACTCCCTCTATCCTCCTTCCCATAACCTAATTTCCTAGTTCCAGCACAATGCATCGCATGTGTAGGGGTCATCCCCTGAGTGCCGCTCGAAAAAAAAAAAAAAACCACCAGCGAAGTAAAATAATAATAAAAATGAAGCTTCAAAAATTTAATACGTCTCCTGACATCAGAGGCGCTTCAACACTGCTCTAAAAACCAAAGAACACGCAAAAGCAGTGTTGTAAGATAGTGAAGCCTCACATCCTGTCATTTCTCTTACTATTCCTTTCTTCTAGTTCCAACACAATACATCGCATGTGTAGGGGTCATCTCTTGAGTACTGGTCCAGGATAAAAAATTGCTCTATTGGTTGAACTCTTAATGAAAAGCATCGTTGTAATTAGGAAGAATTTTCCTTTAGTGCAAAATTAATTAATAAACTTTGCCGCTGTCCAGTCAATTCCATTCTAAATTTCAGAAAACAAAATTCTTTTGACATAAACACAAACTTAAGAACCGTTATTCATGTTAATGCCAATAAATACGAAAATTATAGAGTGCAATGGATTGTCTGCTGGTATTGTTTGCGTTGAAAACAAGAAAGTTCGCTATGAAATTAATTATATGGCTAAAAGCCATAATAGACACATGAAATAGACTACTGAAAGCAAAATAACTAAAATAGTCTCAAAAGTGAAAAAGAAAAAATCATCTTAATCTTGCAGAAAATTTAAGTTGTTTAGTCAGTAACTTGAAAACATGTACATTGTGCATGTGTATGTTTGGATAAATGCCTTCCAAAATGTAGACATAAAGACAGACAGATATATGTACTTACTTGGATGGTTAGAGACATGAGGAACGGCAATTTGTTAAGCTATTAATGACAATTCAAAGTCTACCGTTTGTCAAATTGAACGAGTGAACTAGTAAGAGATTCAAGTAACCAACCAACCACCACTCGAAAGAGAAAAAAAAAAGAAAGACGAAAATGACCTCAAGCCCGAACGAAAAAAAAAATAGACAAAAATGTTATCTTGGCTAAAGATTTGAAATCTCTCTGAGACTTTTCAGAAAATAGTAGCTGGCAGTGAAGCTTCAGCTCAACTCTAATGTTGCTGAAATGGAGAACTGTTTGAATACCAGTGTGTACGTGTGCAAATGCTTAAACGAATGCCTGACTGACTGACTGTGTGCGAATGAATAGTTGAGTTGAATGGATTTGTTAGCATTTTAAATTAATGAAAGGTTTTCTTATTCTGATCTTAAGAATCTTTTTCGATCTCTCTCTCTCTCTCTCTCTCTCTCTCTCTCTGTCTCTCTCTCTTTCGTTCAATGTTCTTTTGATAAACGTAAACAGAGTTGCTAAGATCGTGATTAGCGGTATTTTAATGACATGAAAGAGGTTTGACTTAAAATGCGTCACTCACTGATTTCAAATTAAATGGTGAATGATCATTATCAGAACGTGATTTTAGTTGATGAGAAGACACAGAAGTTTCAAATCCAGTTCTTATGTTTCCGATTGAAATCGGTGATAATGTTAATGTCAGTAGCTGAAACAAAATATTTAAGTTTTCTAATGGTTAATAAATGCTGCTTGAATGTGATAAAGTTTAATGGCATTACGAGGGTAGGCTTGCAGTATTTCACAAGTGGCTGTTTCTTTCAATACAGCATTTTAGATGATTTGAAAGAATTTTAGAAGAAATATTTTTCACTATCCCTGATACAAACATGCATTCCTTACTTAGAACTGCATTAATTGCTCCTTCAGCAGACGAACAACGGTGGCCAAGAAAATTGTTGAACATCAGATAACCGATAACTAATGCCCTCTAGCCACTGATATACGAGTATTATTAGCGTGTTTTACTTCTGAAATGCCCCAAAAATATTCTAAAATTATTTTTTTTATTTTCTCGTTATAATTTGTGACAAACCTTTCATCCTTCTTTTTATTCTTTACAGGCAATTACTTTGGCAAAGACATGTGAAGCCACTACAGAAATGCGGGAATGTCGTTCGCCCAAAGACTGGTCTCTCTTGGCCTTACAAAATACACGTACAGGAAAATCACATTATTTGGTCATTTGTCGGTGTCCAGATCACTTCAAAATGGGTGAGTAATTTGCACAGACAAGCATTACAATTTTTATCTTCTTCATTCATCTCATAATTGAACTTTGACAATAATTTTTCAACATGTGAGAATATGCTTAAGTAAAGATCTGAAAGTGTATCAGTGAGGAATTTTGCATTCTAATTGCCGTCAATATATTTAGTGATGCAGTACAACAGCTGCAGGACTTTTCAAACGAGGCAGTCGGTTTTTTAAGTCTATCGCATCCTCCTCGAGGCAGTCCCTTCCTCTGCTGTATAATTGATGTGCCTTTGAGGTAATCGCTGTCTCAAGTCTGTCGATTCTTTTTCGACGTATTCGATTCTTTGTCAAAGCAGTCGATTCATCGTGAAGGCATCGAAGTAGTCGAATTATTTCCGAACCAGCGATTTCTTGTCGAGACGGCAGTCATTCCTTCGTGCAAGGGATCGACAACTTTTCACGGCATTTGATTCTTTGTCGCAGCAGAAGTTATTTATTGCCCAAGCAGACAATTTTGCGTCAAAGAAATAGTTTTCTCGAGGAAGATCGTTGAGGCAGTCGAATCCTTATCGAAACAATCGATTCCACTCTGAGTCAGCCGAATCCTCCGCGCAACAGTCAATTGCACTTTGAGGAGTTCTGCTCGTTCGCAGCATAATCTATTTATCATTGAAACAATCGATGTATCAAGGCTGTCGATTCTTTTGCAACGAATTCGATTCTTTCTCGAAGCGGTCCACTCATCATAAAGGTAGTTGAATTACTTCTAATACTGCAAGATTGCAGCTGACGATCTTTTGCCCAAGTAGACGATTTTGCGTCAAAGAAAAAGTTGTCTCGATTTAGTCAATTGCAATTTGAGGAAGACGTAGCTTAATTCATTTATCTTTGAAGCAGGCGATCTCTCAAGCCTGTCGAAGCAGTCGATTCATCATGAATCCACCAATTACACAAAAGAGTAATTTTTTTCTACTTCAAGCAAACGAATACTTGCCGAGCCATCGATTTTTCATGCAGTCGGCAGTCGATTCATCAGTGAGCTGTTAATCCCAGGTGTAAACGCTCGATTACTTTTCAACCCATGCGATTTTCTGTCAGAGCAGGCAATTTTCCGCCCAAACAGACGATTTCACGTCGAAGAAATGACTCCCTCGTCGAAACAGTCGATTCTTCGTCAAGGCAGTCGCATTCTTGTCCAAGGTTCATTCCTCCCCCAACCCATATGATTTATAGTCAAAGAAAAAGTTTCCCCGTCGAAGTTGTCGATTCCTCGTCAAGGCAGAGGAATCCTTATCGAAGCAAGCGATTCTAGCCCGAGTCAGCTGAGAGAGCAATCCATGTCAGACTTTAAAACATGTTCAACAAATGAGCTTAACAAGGCATTATAAGCAGCGGTTAACTGCATTCCTATGCGGAGGGCAATAAACAATTGTAAATTGCAATTATAGGCTCACACCAACATTTGGTGATTATAGAAACTATCGAAAATTATGTTCTCTTTGTCAGCAAATTTTGTGGTTCTTCGACAATGATTCAATTGCCCAACTTTCTCTTTAAAGAAGAAATTAGTTCAATAATTGCACATTTTATCAAAAAGAAATGACTTGAACTTTTGTTTTCTATCTTTTTACAGAGGGTCCCATGGCTCACGATCAACCCACATATGCCAGTGTACCCGGTATACGTGTGTTCGGTATGATGTGTGTTAAACCCGGCTATTCCATACGCAAACCATCCGCTCAGCCACCTAAACGCTATCAATTGCAAAAGCCCTTCTATAGACCCGGTTCCCAAACGTCATTCGTTCAAAACAATAAAGACGGTAGGCCTTCATACGGTAGCAGTTCTCAAATTTCATCAGCTTCGTCCAACTTTAATTCAGCTACCAGCAATAACTATCATGGTGCCGATTCATATCAATCCCAAGGAAATTATCAATATTTAAATAGACCCGAAAGTATATCTTCGTCATCGTTCAACAGTAACAACAATAAATATAGGCCAGAACCGGTGTCAATAAATAACTTCCCCGGATCTGGTTACGGACGTAACAATGAACGTGAAGGTGATGCCCCCATAGAGGCTGCCACCGAAATAGACAACAAACTAATGATCAATACCTCAACACAATCTGCTGAAGAGACCAACACCACTGTGAGTGAAGATACCACAAACTCGGAAGAGTTGAAACGTGAAAAGAGATCTTTAATTGAAAATACCATCGATTCGGACAAAGATGAGCCTGAATTTCCCTGGGATCGTGTTATAGAATTTGAGAAAACTGTACTATGGGATTAAGTCTAAATTAAGAAATACAAACAGAAAGCAAAACAAACAAACCAACTAACAGGGGTGTAGGTAGAATTTATAAATTAAATTAAAAATTTCCAATTAATTTTTAGGGCCTAACAAATGAATTTCTTTTTTAAGACTTTTAAAAGAAAACGTTAAGAAAAAAGAAACCAACACAAGAGATAAAAACATTTTTAATTAATCCTTAAAGAAAAACTGTGACTGATTTAAACAAAATGCAAGTAAATTTTCTCTTAAGAAATTTATGCATCAACAGATTTCATTGTAAGTTTAAATTTATACACACACGAGTATAAATTTGAAAGCGAATTGTAATTTTTATATAAAATCTAAGTTATTGTTTAAGTTATTCAAAGAAAAATTTTACAACGAATTGATTAAATAATTGCTATATTTAAGAATATAAATTTTCATTAAAAAAAAACACACACAAAAAAAGAAAAGAAAAGAGAAAATAATTATTTAATTAATTTGTTCTTATTTTTCATATTCGCATTTCATTTTTAAATATTTTATGGACAATTAATACGGTTGTCGTCGTTTTTTTTTTTAATTATTAATCATAATAAGATTAATGTAGTACTTATTTTAATTAGAGCTATTTATTTTTAATAAACACAGGAAAGAAAAATTAATTAAAAAATTAATAGCATTTAAATTTTTATAAAGTGTTATTATTGTCGCAAGCCAGGCAATCATCGAATTATTTTAATGCATTAAATTTAATAATCACAATCCTTTTTTTAATTATTTATTAATTTTTAAGCGGCATTTATTAGACTTTTAATAATTTAATTTTATAGAAAATATTATTTATATCTAGAATTTAAATTTAGTATCGAGGAACAACAATGTAAACAAATTCATGTAACAACTGCATTTGCAAAATTTTATGTAACAAACTTTATATTTACATATATATATGTATGCGAAAATATATTTACAATAAAACAAAATCCTTAGAAGAATATTTTTCAATGTCAAATGTTTTTTTTTTCGGGATTTTTAGCATTGAGAATGACCTGCAAAAAAAATGTCATCACACAAAAATAAATCTTTTAAAAATATTCAACGCTATTGTGAATAATTTTCCCCCGAAATATTTCCCCTTTCTATATGTTTTGGCATCGTGAGTTTTTTTCACTTTTTCTATTAATTTATTCACTTGACTTTTGCTAGGGAATTGCATACAAAATGTACTCGTCAATAAATGTTTCCTTTATTTAGATATTTTGAAAAATATATTTTCTTTTATATCAAGATCAGCTATTAAAGTGGAAACATACATACATACATACATACATAAATAATATGCAAACAAACAGACCAATTGAGTGTATGCAAAGATATCGCGGTCCAATTTTGGAGTTCTCTTACGAATTTACTTAGCACATCATAGTTCCAAGTCTAAATATTTTATTTACATTGTTGAACTACTCAATTTTTATTTATCTTATTCTTTAAATTCTTTAATTTTTACACTTTTGTTAATTCCTCAATTCATGTACTTTTATTGTACTTATTAACTGGCCCCTGAATATTTTAAAAACAATTTTAACACCAAAAGCATGTAAACTCCCCACGAATTTTTATTTCTGTATTAAAAATTAAATTGGTTTGCCTTTTAATTAATTTGTATGTTTTTGAAATTTTTTTTTTTTTTTTTTTATCTAGGACCAGCACTCAGGAGATGACTCCTACACATGCGAAGCATTGTGCTGGGAAATATAAGAAAGGGATAGTAGGAGAAACGACAGGAGGTGAAGCTTAATTAATTATTTTGCAGCTCTGCTTTCGCACGTTCTTTTGTTTTTATACTCGTAGCAGTGCTGAAGCTTCGGTTTAGTAGCTATTTTTATTATTATTTTACTTCGCCGGTGCTACACAATACCGACGAAGGAGGGCGTTCTGATGTGATTGTGGATTGCTATCAGCTGAAGCCGGTATTGTTCAGTGACCAGTGACTATGCCTTCGCCACTGAAACCTTCCGACAACAACTGCCACACAAATACACACTAATGCACATCAGAAAAATGCGAGATGTTTATGTTTATTTAAAAATTTTTTTTTTTTTTTGTCTGAAACTGGAGTTGAACCCAGGTCTGTTTTTTGGTTGTGTAGTCAACGTGCAGACTACCATCCATCGTGCCATCGCCACCCTTCTAGGAAACGAATAGTGATAGAGATTACAGGTGGTGAAGGGATAGATAGAAGAAGGCTTCATTATTTTTACAATACTGCTTTTGCACGTTTCTTGTTTAATAGCTGTGTTGCAGAGCCTGTGATATTAAGGAAACGCATTACATTTTTGAAGCTGTATTTGGTAGACATTTTATTAATTATTTTACTTCGCCGATGATGCTACACAATACCGACGAAGGAGGGCGCTCTGATGCTACTTGTGGATTAGTGTCAGCTGAAGCCGGTACTGTTCAGTGACCAGTGACTATGCCTTCGCCACGGAAACAGTTCGACAACAACCAACACAAAACCCCACTACTGCACACCAGAAAAATGCGAAGTGGTTTTATAATTCAGTCTGAAACTGGGGTTGAACCCAGGACTTTTGGTTTTGTAGTCAACGTGCTAACTACCACAACCATCGCCACCCTCTTTTCTTTTCGACATTCACTGAAAATCATAACGACGAAAAAATTCTACATGAACTTCATGCTACAAGTTTTTATTTCGAGAGGATGAGGGAATGAAAATTTTACGTGAACAAAAATTTCACTAATTATTCGCGATAGGGGTGATTATTGTCAGCTGGTGTTTAAAGTGCACAGAAAAAAGTAAAATCAAGATGCATTTACAACACGAATTAGATTTCAACCTATCACGAAAATTCCAGGATCGATTCACAATTTTAATTGAAAAAATTTCAGAATTTTTTCCCTGTGTGTGTGTGTCTGTTTATGAATATAAACATCTCATAAATTAGGAACGCGGCAACGGATCGGAACGAAATCTGTCGCATTCGAAAGATATTGTGTATTATAATGAATCGATTCGGTGCGGTAAAATTGGAAATATATGGAAAAAATGCCAAATTTTTTTTCGAAATAAGAGGGGTCAGAAAGAGCCGTCGATTGCTACTAATTTGACTAAAATTGGGTGATTCGTTCGAGAGATATCGTTGACGAATATTTTGTGTTCGAAAGATATTGATGTCGAAAATTTTCGAAAAAAAATTTTTATTTTTAATTGATCCATAATTTCTTGTCAAATCCATTTTTGATACGCATTTAATTTTCCGCTTTTAAAAACCTTGTCGAATGCAGCAAATTTGTTTTGAATGAGTTAAACTTTAGCGGGAAGTTTCAGGAATGGTCTGCAAGGTCAACCGATTTTCATTATTTTTTGTTCCATTATACTAGTGTTTGTCAGTGTGATTTACAATTTTTGTCTTTGATTTAATTCTTTTCTTCGTAACAATAATGAATGAAAAAATAGTCACATAATTGTATTAAAAAATTTCGTAAGCTGAAGGTTAGGTTATGTCGGCAGGTTGCTGGATGTAAAGGTCAAGAAAAGTCGCCGATCACTTGGGTTCAATTTATTATGGTCCCATTGTGATACCTGTTGTGAAAAAACTTTCAAGTGCTGTAGTGATACAGACCAGAGTCTCTGCTAGTAATCGAACCTAAAACCCCCAACTAATAATAAACTAGCACACTAGACTACCTGGACATCCTGGAATAATTGTAAAAAGATTTAGAAGAATTAAATAGATTTAATAATAAAATGTTTGTTGTATAAATAACATTGTAAAGAAGCTATTTGGTTTGTTTTGTTCATATATTGCGCAGTTCTCAAATATTTTTTGGGAGTTCTTGTATAAACATGCGCAATTTCTTAGCTTTTTTCAAGAGTTTGGTTAAAGTTGTATTGAAGATTTGGGTTTTAGCACCAAATGAAATGAATATACTCGTATAAACCAGCTAAACCATATAACAAACATAGATAAATAGTTTTACAATCTTTTACAATCGTTAACTCTTAAATGCATAGAACATTTTAAAAGTTTTTTCCAAAGTTTCTTTCACCCAAAATGATTTCATGAATAATTCACATTTCTATGCAGTGTACGAGTATCATATTAAATCAAAGTTAAAAAATATATAAATATAAAAATATAAAAACACATATTTGTGGACTTACCTAATACTTCAGCATTAACTACTATATTACAGCTATACATAGGACTGACTAAACGTTGCGGTTGATTTTGAAACGCTTGACGACAAGCTTCTTTAGATGCAGTTAAAACTTGACCTAAAAAAAAATGATTTTTCAACAACTTTTAGTAACGAACAAAGTTTCGAAATTCCTATTTACCCGAAAACGGCCCACATGCTTTTGAATTTAAATCTTCGGAGGTGTTAACAGACCACTCTAACACCATAAAACAAACACCTTGCATGGGCTCTTCACATAACGGCCCAGCCGATGTTGTCAATTGAAAACCGTTCACAAAGGAGCTGTTATAATCACGTCTTACATCCGATTTTTTATTCAAATCTATATCTTCAGTTGTATTTAATAGAGGCCACCAAAAACTAGGATGCTCATAGTCACTTAAGTTAAGCAAAATATTAGAACCACAATGACGCGGTCCCAACGACCAAATACGCTCTATTAGTTCTGCGTTCGAAAGAGGCGTTAAACCTTTCGAGTCGAAATCTTTAAAGGCAGCCGTGAGTTGTGATTTAATTTGTTGTAGTAAATGTTTTGATTTTTCCGATACCATAGACGATTTAGCAATATTGGAAAATTCTTTAAAAAAGGCATGATATTTTTCCAAAATATCAACAATTGCTGGTGTCAGAGGCAAGGCTATTATCTTCAATGCTGACAATTTATTTAGCGTAGGCAGTGTAACAATTTTCTTGGAAATATCTTTGTCTTCCGAAGTTCTTACAATGGCTTCATTGACCATGTCTACAATAGCTTGAGGCACTATAGTTTCACGGAATGATACAATCGGCTTAGAGACGTTCACTTTAATTTTAGCATAACTTTCTTGCAAATCATGCACACACTTTTCAACATGCACCTCTCCCAATGTTGTGATGACATGCTCGCCTGTCGTTTCCACAGAAACTTGTACACAAGCATCTGCTTGATTGAGTAGCTTTAGACCTTTAACTAATTTCGGCATATCCAAAGCATTTACTGGTTCTATTGCAACACGGAATATGGGTGTAGCCATGACGCTTAAGTCACTGAAGGAGGTACAATACATAGTGTTGCTTAGTGTGCCGGTCTTAACGATATCATGTTCAAGACCTCCTATGCCCACAATGTTACCCGCTGGTACTTCATCCACAGCTTGTAACTCGCCGCCCATAAATAAATATAAATCGCCAATAGTCACCTCATTGACGTAGGGAGAATTCAAGGTGAGAGAACTGTTAAAACAAAAGAAAAACACATACATACATACACTTTTAGTTAGAAATACAATAATTTAGTGAAGCTTTTACTCGTACTCTTTATTCCTGGGATCATGTTTTGGCGCCAGGTTATACAATTTCATGCCTTTTTTCAAACTGCCACTAAAGATTCGGGCAAATGCCACAAACACAAATTCTGGTCTCTCTTCTTCCTCTTGTTTCTCCAAATATTTTTGTTTTTTCTCTTCTTCTTCGTGCTTGGCAATTTCCTTAGTAGACATTTGCTCTATACCGGCCGTAATAGATTCTAGTTCGGAATTTTGTTCTGCCATTTGTTTACGTTCCTCAATACGTTTGCGAACTTCGGCACGTCGGGACAGCAACTGTTCGTCTGTTAAACGTTTTGGTTTATTTTGTGGCAGTTGTGTTACATGAACTGGAGCCATTTTCGCTACAAATACAATAATGTTTTTCGAATCACCATCACATTTTTTAAAATCATCTTTTAGGGCCAATGATTCCGTTGGATAAGTATTTAAATCCACATTTTCAGGATAGAGCAAACGTTGAGCTCTATCATCGTTTATACTATGCGGAGCCGGTACATGTTTAACAACCATTTCCAATACGGTACGATCTATGGGCAGCCATTGACCCAATACGGTTTTTATTTGGGCTTTAGGATCGCCAATGCGTAAATCTCGTGCCTGCAGTTTAAGTCCCAGTTTTTCGGCGATCACTAAAACATCAAATGGAAAAAATATTGGTGAAATTAGGAATACATAGAATGGTTTTTTGTTAATTTTAAAAGAAATTTTAATGTGTATCGAAAATAGATTTGACAAGAAAAATACATTAAAAAAAAGAAAAAATAAATTAAAAACAAAAAAAAATTTCGACATCAAAATATCTTTCGAACAACTTTACAGATTTTTGTAAAATTTTCGCCATCCGATAATCCATAAGAAGACTTTTGGAATTATTAGAGAGAAACAATTTTTTGAAATTTTTCGTTAACAATATCTCTCGAACAGGAATTAACTGTCCCATTCTGCACTTAAGAGCTGATTAGATTTTGAACTTAATCGGCTTGGTTTAAAATTTATTTTCGAAATGTACCCCACATAATGAGGGTGGCGATGGCACGATGGATGGTAGTCTGCACGTTGACTACGAATCCAAAAACAGACGTGGGTTCAACCCCAGTTTCAGACCAAAAATTTTAAAATAAAAATAAACATCTCGCATTTTTCTGATGTTGCATTAGTGTGTCTTTGTGTGTCAGTTGTTGTCGGAAGGTTTCAGTGGCGAAGGCATAGTCACTGGTCACTGAACAATACCGGCTTCTGCTGATAGCAATCCACAATCACATCAGAACGCCCTCCACCGGCGAAGTAAAATAATAATAAAAATGGCTACTAAAGAAACTTCAGCACTGCTACGAGTATAAAAACAAAGAACGTGCGAAAGCAGAGCTGGAAAAATAATTAATTAAGCTTCACCTCCTGTCGTTTCTCCTACTATCCCTTTCCTATAGTTCCAGCACAATGCTTCGCATGTGTAGGAGTCATCTCCTGAGTGCTGGTCCTAGATAAAAAAAAAAAAAAAAAAAAAAAAAAAATAATAGGTTCATTATCCCACGACATCTAAGTGGAATACGTCATATTTCGTTCCGATCCGTTACCGCTTTTTAAGTTTTGAGATGTTTACAAACATACACAAATACACACATACAGATACACAACCATACAAACATACATCCATACTAACATCATCGCGAAAATAGTCAGAATCGACTCCCAGGACCTCAAAACGTCGCAATATAATGAAAACTCGAATTTCGAAAATTCGAGCAAAATCAATACTTCCTATAACGGAACGTTAAAAAAGATGCTTTTTAAAACTCGAATATGTATATTTTATAATTACTAATTTCACTTAAAGTTTAATCGTTCTATCGAGATTTGCCTGTGGTAGCATGTTTGTCATCTGTTTTATCGTTTAAAAGGTTTTACTTCGGAGAGCAGCTTGCTAAATTACTTGTTTCCATTTTTGTAAATTTTCTTATGATTATTTTTCCTAAGTTTTATATTAGAAAACTCTTCTTTAATCATGTATGTAAAAATATACGCAGTATATCCGCTTAATTTTCAAAATTAAACGGTTTTTGAGGGTCAATAAGTTGCCAACTATAACAACACTAGCAGGTACGTTTATTCAGCAAAACCATTGTTATGGATTAGCGCCACTACCAACAACAAGAGAAAGCGAACGGCAAAAAATATTTTCCCATCGGCGTCAAATTTCTTAATCGACTTTGTGACCAAACGATAACAGCTGAGAAAATTCATCATATTTTGTAAACAAAAAATAACGCAAATGCGGAAACCGCATTGAGTATGTTTTTAGTCAACAAAGTAAATATTACCGCTAAAAAATATGTCTTATTCAATGCAAGAAAAATTCGGTATTATTGATCTTCTGCAGACGAATAAACAAAATATACCAATTTTATTTCAATTGGCGAAAAGCGTAACGAGGAATGTGATTGACGTTGAAACGGAACAGGGTAAGTTAATAGTACATTATGATACCATAAGAAAAAAGTAACAAAAAAAAATTTTAATTCCTACAGAGGCTTTAAATGCAATATTTTTGCACATACCGGATACTCCTGCCCTGCTCAATAAACGCATAATAACAAAAGAAGTTATTTGTAAATATTTGCACACTAAAAGAGTGCCTCTTACTGGAGATTGTACAAAGTCTCAACTGATTAAAAACATTGTAAACTATTGGTATCAAGTTTATGCCAAATATCAAACTACCAATAAAACGACTGAGATAACAAATAGCAGCATTAATAATGAACATAACAAAACGTTCAGTGGTCATACGTCGCCAGATTCGAAACCAACAATTTTGCAGGAAACATCACACGAATTTCCCATACATTTGTTAGCACGCCAATTTTCTGAATGGTTTTTTAATAATTATAACAAAAATAACTTAAAGTTAGTTGACTTTTGGTCCGATGTCACATTAATGTTGGAAGTTACGGCCAATGATGGCATCGATGAACAAAATTGCGGTAACTCGCACTCAGTGTTACAAAGTCTTCTGGAAACGCGGCAACGTTTTGGTTTTTATTTTAATCCTAATCTGACGCATGCCGGTGTACAGGGTCGTATGGATGTACATGGTTTAGTTTTGGTATTGGCATGTGGTACTCTACATGCTGAATTTGATTGTGTTGGCGTATTTGAGTGCATATTTGGCTTGTTAAGGGATCCCTTCGCCGAAAACAATTGGAAGACCAAAAACATTAAATTAACTCTACGCAGTAAAAGAGCACCAGCTATGCCATCACTAGAGGATAGTATGACTTTAAAGGATGCTTTGGCGTTATCCGTACCACATGAAGAACTAACTTAATATGTGTAATTTAAAATTTAAAAATAATGTGTATATTTTTTCTTAATTTATTTAATTATAGTTTTTGACAATAGAAGTGAATTTATTTAAAAACTAAAAGAAAATGAACTAATCTTTATCTTGTGGCGCTTCTAGGCTTTTGCTAATTCATAACCGAATATATAACTGCAATGCCGTCTAATAATTTTACATAGTTTTTTTGCAATTTTGCATCTTGATTCGAATATTTCAAATCATAGTGATATGCTGACGCCCAACTTACTGTTTCAAGTTTTAAAAGCAAAAGCACATATTCTCCAAAAACTTTTTTTCTTACAAATTATAATTCAGAACCATTAATTACCTGGAATTTTATCCTTGTCCTTTCGTACAGCAATTATATCATACAGGCTCCAAATATTTTCCAATATAAATTTAACAAACATGGGCTTCTTAGCTTTCTCTTGAGCACCAGCAACCGCACACTTTTTCTTGGCGTTATAAAAATAATCACCCCACATAACTTGCTCCAAATCTTCAGTAGATAATTCTAATCGATTTGCATAGGTCACAGCAAAATCTCTGATTCCAAAAGCCCAACCGTCGTATGCTGAACAGAACACTACATTGCCAAGCGATGGAGAAAAATACAAATTTGAGTCATCACTGCGTTCTAATGCGGATTCATAATTATCCTTCGCCGTTACATCTTCTTTGGCCAAAACATCTGATGCAAATATACTGCCCAAAACAGCATTTACTTGTTCTAGCACTTGTGTAATATGGAAATATGCATCCAATGGTGTCATTTGCTTCTCCATAATAAGACGATCGATTTTATTTAATACCAAAACTGGTTTCAGCTGTTCTACATAAATTTGCTGCATGCAAGCTCTAGTTTGTGAACAAACACCTTCCACCACATCAACAACAAGAATAGCACCATCGCACAATCTTACAGCTGTAGACACTTCACTGGAAAAATCAACATGTCCCGGAGAATCAATTAAATTAATTAAAAAGTTTTTACTATCGACGACACTTTGATATAACAATGAAATACTACTGCTTTTCATAGTTATACCCCGTTCTTGTTCATCTTGACGATTATCTAAATATCGTAATTTTCCCGCCATACGATACGAGATAATGCCATTGGTGGCTACTAATGAATCGGCCAAAGTAGTTTTTCCATGATCAACATGAGCCAATATACAAATATTACGCACGCGTGCAATATCTTTTTGTAAATTCTTTAAATCAGCAAAATCGCCAATAGGCATTTTAATTTTATTATATATTTGTTTTTCACTTTCAGTTAACGATATTTTATCACATACACAGAAAACGCGCGAAATTTTAAGCAAACACCGCAACGGACGCGCAAAATTACTAAAACCCGAGATGCAATTTCACCACAAAACGAAAATTTTATACCGATTGCATTCACTGCACGTGCAAAACTGAATTGTTTTTAAAGACTGTTTGTACAAAAGCTTAAAAACAGTCGTGTTTTATTTACTGTGTAAATCCACCTGATGTTTGGGAAATCATGAACTATAAAGTTCAAAGTAGTGGGAACTGTTTTTGCATAGCTGGAAAGTATAAAAAATTGTTTAAACAAATTTGAAGAAATTATTAAAACTAATTATTATTTATTTTAGAACCGTCAATTTGTTCAACTACTATCAATTTTATATGAAAATATGTTTAAAAGCACTCAATGAAATGGGGTTTATTCACAATAGTCTTATTTTCACGTAGAAATACAAAACAGATGACGTTTGCTTGCATTTGGCTGCCAGAGCTTGATTAATATATTTTATTCTAGGGATTTTCAACTGATCCGAAATAAAGTGTTGGAAATTTTTTTCTTAAATTATTTTCACTATTGAATTTGTTCTTGCGGTTAAGTTATGCTGTAAAATTTAAATTTTTAGTGTTGACACTATAAAACATTTGTCTTACAGAATAACTTAAGGACGATCGAAACAGCTGATTTAAAAAGATAAGTCATCTCACAGCAGCTGTTCAGTAATTCCTTTAGTTTTCCTCCAACAGTTGATCAAGTCGGTCGCGACTGAGTCGAGTGCGATCAAATTATATTTAATAGTGAAATGAAATTTTTAATGGCAAAAATTGTAATAGCATGTGAAAATACGTAATTAAATGTGCGTATGAAATTAAATATTTGTAACGGGTAGGACTGATCTGTGTCAAGTCAAAAATTTCCTTTTTCTATAGGAAAATATTTTAAAAATATATATATCGGGTGATAGAAAATTAAAAACTAAGAAGAAAATATAAAAAGAATTATGTCTCGGCAACGCATAGTTTCTTAGTTATGAGCATCTAAAATTTTCATATAAAAATTTAATTATCCACTCATTTCTTAATGTATTTGGCAAATGTTTTTAGCACCCTACATAATTTTTTTTTTTTTTGGGGGGGGGATGCGCAGTAAAGTATATTTACGACAACATTTAATAAAAAATATAAAGTTCCAAATATTTTAATATCCTTGAGGATTTTGGCGATAAAAAATTTCAAATTGGGAATTAGTACAAATAAAAATGGGGTGCTCTGGGTAGTGTTAAGCAGTTTTTTCCATCGTTTTTGTCCACGTTTTCGAAAGGTTTTCTACATTTCAGCTTGCATTTGGAACAATACCGAACATAAAATGACTTCGCTGACTACCGAACAGAAAATAGAATTGATTACGCGTAATCTTCAGGAGACTTTAGGAGAAGATAAATTAAATGCTATACTCAAAGAACGAGATTTAAAAATCTATTGGGGCACTGCTACCACCGGCAAACCCCATGTCGCATATTTCGTGGCCATGTCGAAAATTGCTGACTTTCTGAAAGCAGGATGTGAAGTAAGTTTTAGTTCGCAAATTGTTAACAATTTTATAAATTCGTCAATATTTGTTTGTCAATAAATACATAGATATATACATATGTACATATCCATGCATATGTAGTGTGGTATTAAAATATTGTAATAATTATTAAATGGTTTATGTGTTGCAACTAAATTCAGGTTACCATTCTGTTTGCTGATCTGCATGCCTATTTGGATAACATGAAAGCGCCTTGGTCTCTATTAGAATTACGTACTCAATACTATGAGACTGTCATAAAAGCTATGCTTCATTCGATTGGTGTACCTCTGGAGAAACTGAAATTTGTTAAGGGTACCGATTACCAATTATCGAAAGAGTACACTCTAGATGTTTATAAATTTACATCAGTTGTAACACAACATGATGCTAAGAAAGCTGGTGCAGAAGTAGTTAAACAAGTAGAATATCCCCTGTTATCGGGGCTACTCTACCCATGCCTGCAAGCTTTAGATGAAGAATACCTTAAAGTTGATGCACAATTTGGTGGGGTTGATCAAAGGAAAATCTTTACATTCTCTGAGAAATATTTGCCACAGCTGGGCTATGAGAAACGCATACATTTGATGAATCCCATGGTTCCCGGTTTGGCTGGTGGAAAAATGTCTTCCTCAGAAGAGGAATCAAAAATAGATCTTTTGGATTCGCCAGCAAATGTAAAGAAGAAGTTGAAAAAGGCTTTCTGTGAACCAGGCAACATTGCTGATAATGGTTTGTTAGCATTTGTGAAGCATGTACTGTTCTCCCTGTTCAAGGAGGGAGAGGGTTTTGTTATTAATCGAATTGCTGAAAATGGTGGTGATATTACATTTTACAATTATTCGGATTTGGAGCAATATTTTGCTGAACAAAAATTACATCCAGCAGATCTTAAAAGTACAGTGGAAAAATATATCAATAAATTACTGGAACCAATAAGAAAAACTTTCGAAAAACCGGAACTACAGTTAGTAAAGTGGTCTTAAATACTCGTATGATCGTATTCAATTTCGTTTAAATTTCAGAAAACTTAGTGCTGCTGCTTATCCACCACCAGGTAAAACTAAAGGAGGTAGTGCTGTAAATGGTGCGGCGCCTGAAGAAGATGGCCCCAATCGTTTGGATATACGTGTAGGCAAGGTGGTGGATGTACAAAGACATCCTGACGCTGATACTTTGTATGTTTTGAAAATCGATTTGTCCGAAGCTGAACCGCGTACTATCATTAGCGGTTTGGTAAAATTTGTTACTGTGGAAGAACTCGATCAGCGTTTAGTGGCAGTTCTGTGCAACCTCAAACCATCCAAGATGCGTGGTATTCTATCCGAAGGCATGGTTTTGTGTACTTCAAAGTAGGTTGTTTTCTTTCTACGTGGGTATGTTTTATGTTTTGCAACGAAACTTATTTAATTTTATTTTAAGTGAGGATCACACCGTAGTGGAGCCCATAATTGTTCCTTCCGATGCTGCTGCTGGTAGCCGTTTAGCTTTCGAAGGTTACAGTGGTCAACCAGATGAGCAATTGAATCCCAAAAAGAAGATTTGGGAAAAACTGTCAGCTGATTTGAAAACAAATGGCGACGGCGTGGCTGTTTGGAAAGATAATTTCTTACTGACAGTAGATGGTGAAAAGCTCTCCAGTAAACTAGCGAATTGTTGCATTAAATAGACGCTTATAGTATGTACGATATTGCTATTAGCAAAACGTATATTAAAGAACACATTTTTATATTAATTTTCTATTTATTTTTGATGAAAATAGAACAAGGCTTACAATTTAAACATATTAATTTATAACTGACGCGATGAAAAATAAAGATTTAACATTCTATAAAATAAGAACTGGAATTCTATTTTTATTTTGTTTAGCTTGTACTTTTGTTATCCAATATATTGTTTAATCTCTGTAGTACAGCTTGCTGTCCCAAAATTTCCATCATTTCCGATACTCCGGGTCCCTCCTGGAATTTCACTTTATTAATATTTACATTTTCTTTTGCCAAGTCACTCACTTTTAAATCACTTAAAGCCGAACGCAGATTTTTCATAAGTACGGGAAACTTTATGTTATACTGTTCACTAATTAATTTAAGAACTTTATTTAAATTCTCTTTACTAAATTCTGTGTTGGTCAAAATTTCTACAACAGATTTAAGTTGGTCTGTAGAATAAATATAAATTTGTTTGTAGAATATTGGAAGATGTGTAAAGTATCCCTTGTGAAAATATGTATGTATATGTAAAGAAATATATAGTTGTTAAATTACCTGTAGTCAAATCCTTTAACGTAAAATTGGCAGGTTTAACCCATAGAAAACATAACTTTGGCGATGTTAAATCTTTAACAAACGTTAAACGCTGAGAAGCCCATTCCAGTACTCCCTTTATGTGGTTTGCATTTAAATCCAAATTAGATCTTGAAATGAAATATTTCCAAAGCAAGTATAATCTTTTGATTTTTTCTACAAGTTTTCAGTTTAAAAAATATGCATGCTACACAAATTTCCATTTTTAGAATTTAAAGTGTAAACTCAAGTCATATCAATATAACCGATCCGTGATTTATATTGCTAAACATTACTTACTTGAGAACCTGACACTTTCTGTTACAGTGTACTTACTCATTTGGATATGTTTCCTTAACTAAATTTCTGACATATTGCACCAGTTCCTTAGTAGATGTATCCGATTCTAGTAATTTCGTAATTTGTAGACGGTTAAGATCATCCAATATTATGGGATTCAAACGACTGGGATGTGAATTTACCTTTTCAATATTAAACTGATACAAGAGAAAAATGTGAAAAATAAGTAAATACCTACTTCAATGCTACATACTACAAACCTTTCGGGATAGTTCAGTTATATCATAAATTTTAGGTTTACTAAACTGTTCATGGAGAAAACCGCCACCCGCTGAAACTACATAATTCAGCAGAGATACTGGAAAATATCCCGTATCTCTATAATAAAAATATTTAAAATACTTGGAAATTGATGTATAGCAACTTGGCTTACCTAAAATGTTTAATACCAATATCGCCCTGACGTTTACTTAGTTTAGTACCGTCGGTATTAACCAATAAGGGTAAATGACCAAATTTTGGAGGTTGCCAGCCAAATGCTCTTTAAATAACAGAAATTGTTGAGAATAAAAATTAATGAAAAATAAATCTAAAATTACTTATATAACAATAAGTGCTTTGTGGTAGAAATTTGCCATTCGACCCCACGAAATACATGTGTGACAGCCATTAAATGATCATCCACTACATTTGCAAAGTGATACGTGGGAAATTTATCACTTTTTATAATCACAGGATCTCCTTCATTATCACTGACATTATAATAAACATTCCCATAAATTAAATCGTTAATAGATTCCTTGTAATCAGTTAATTTAAAACGTATACAAAAAGGCATGTCTTTTAATAAGTTATCATTAATTTGTTTTTCCGAGAGATGACGACATTTATTATCATATTTTGGTACTTGACGAGTTCTAATAGCTTCTTTGCGTAACAATTCCAAACGATGTTCGGCACAAAAGCAACGGTAAGCTGCACCACTGTCTAATAACGTTTTCACCGAATCTCTGGAAAAAACTGGTTTTTATATATACATATGTACGTAAATTTGTGTACAATTGTTATACTCACAGATATATTTGTGTCCTTTGACTTTGTATATAAGGACCAAGATTACCACCTAACTTGCCAGGCCCCTCATCTATATCTATACCAGCCCATTGTAAGTCATCTATTAAAGCCTCCATAGCACCTGGTACTATACGTGTCTGATCCGTATCTTCTATACGTAATAGAAACTTTCCATTCTGATTTCGGGCATATAGATAATTATACAAAGCTGTTCGCAAGCCTCCTAAATGCAAATAACCTGAAACGGAATTGGAAAAATTAAATTTTCAGTATGCAATTATAAATTCAGTGTTCACCGGTAGGACTGGGAGCAAAGCGAACGCGTACATTGCTGGAGGAATAATGCCTTTTTATAAGAAAGAGAAACGAAGAGTATTTGCAGATATATCTTTTCGAGAGTTCCATTTTTGTTTGCAGCTGTATGTTATTTCTAATTTATTAAATTATTGTATTTTACTTCTCAAAAATAACCCACCTTTTACCTACATTCTACAGCAATTATATCAGCTGGCAAAGAACACTTCAGAACATATGACGTGCACGAAAATAACGTTCGAAATATATAACAGTTTTAGGAATTTAAAATCCGGGAAATACAAAATGAAAATTTTTGGGGATTTAATCTTCGTAAAATAAAATTAGTTAAGAATTTGGGAATTAAATCCGGGATAATATGTATTTATTTTCTTACTTGCAGAATTCTAATATTATTACATTTCCCAGCAACCACGGGATTTCGCAGGGGTACCAACTGGTTTTTTTGGAAAGTAGGCACTTTCATTTACAAAATGCAGTAATAGAGCTCGAAATCGTCAGAGCCGTTTCCGATATAACTGGACTTTTCCAAAGTTGTAAAAAAAAAACTGAAAATTAACATTTTTATCTTTAAAATGATAAAATAGAACAAAATGTGTGAGAGCGGATTTCAATAAAATAGAGAAATAGTTGAGTTCAGATTAAATATAGTATTAATTTACTTAGTAAAACGCAAAAATATTCAAATTTTTAATCTAATGTTTTCAAATTTAAAATTTTATTTTATAAGTTAAAAATTAATAAGTGAAATGACCCAAGTACTCAAACTTAAAAAATATTAAACTTCAAAGATAATTGAAAAAATTAGAAAATACAGTCTGCAAGCCAAAATAAGGTAACATCTGCAAATTCTTACCAAAGGTTTTAATTATTGTCCATAAATAGATTACAAATATTACATTTATTTATTTATTAGTTCTAATAAAAGTCCGGTATTTCACGTAATTATAATAAAAATTGAAAAATTAAGAAATTTACGACGATGCATTTTATACATTTGCGAAACAAGGATAAAAAATTTTTTGTTTCTCACTGCACATATATATATATATATATGAATATGTATGCATACACGCATACATGTATGCTTATAGGCATAATTTTTTTACTTTCATTTATGTGTGTGAAAAATAAGCAACCAAGTTAAGAATTCTCAATCGTGATAAATCTCATAAATATACATATTTTAGTGTACATAGCTGAAAATTTTTTAAACCTGAACCCTGAATAAATCTCCAAAAATTTTCCCTTCTAGTTTGCTGGTTATAAAACACTGCTATCTTTGCACACGTGAATATTTTCAATCACAATTGCGTTTAACTATGAAGGCAAGACATAATCAAAGCAAATTCATGCAAATAAAACATAAAAATTCAATACTACAAAGGCAATATACATTATTTTTTAATTTCTGTTCCTTTTTATTTAATTGTACAAAAATTAAGAAACAATATCAACTAATTCGATGCATGCCAACTGTGAATGATTACTTCAGGGCTTAATATAAACTACTCCCTAAGTGTGGCAACTTCTTGTATTATGGTGAAGATGGTGTTTTGTTGTGAAGATTGTCTTGTTTATATATTAGGCTACAGTCTTTTGATTTAATTTCGTAATTCTGAGGTTTCTGGAAGATTTAATAAAATAAGTCCTCTGCTCAAGATGAACAATGGCTTTGACGAATGGGTAAATAAAATTATTTCAACATGGAAATATTTTTTTCATCATAGTCTCATATAATTTTTTAGGGCGGTTATATGGAAGCCAAAATAACAAAATTAGAGGAACAGTTTTGTGCCGCCAGTAACTCGTTTAAGAAAACTGATCTATTTGCAGGTATTTCCATATATGTCAATGGCCACACTAATCCTTCAGCCGACGAACTTAAACGTATTATGATGGTTCATGGCGGAATTTTTCATCACTACGAAAGAGCACATACCACGTATATTATTGCTTCCAATTTGCCTGATGTAAAGGTTCGCAATATGAACACTAGCAAAATTATAAGTCCTCAATGGGTAGTAGACTGTATAAAAGAGCAAAAAATATTGGATTACACTAAATATTTGCTCTACACCAACCAAAAGAAATCTCAGCCCAGCATTAGTGTTGTTGTGAAAAAGAAAGATGAAAATAATGTGCATATGACCTTGGTGGACGAGCAACTAAAGGAAAATTTGAAAATTTTAAAGAATGGTTTACAAGAGTTAAATACGCAAATGAAACAGAGTGTTAATAAACCCCCCGTTATTTCAAGTTTTAAGAAAGATCTATCAACTAATGACACATCTGGTATAGCACGTACTGCGGTGGATCCCAAATTTTTAAATGAATTCTATAACAATTCCCGTTTACATCATATTGCTACTTTAGGAGCAGGCTTCAAACAATACGTAAGCGAATTGCGTGAGCAGAATAGTTGTAATGAATTTCCTGCTAGACAGGATTTAAAAACTCTTCTAAAATTAAATAATGTACCCGAAATTGATTCATTGAAAGCTGCAAACCAAAAGTCTTGTGTTATGCATATTGATATGGATTGTTTCTTCGTTTCAGTGGGTCTTCGAACACATCCACACTTAAAAGGGCAGCCAGTGGCCGTAACACATTCGAAAGGTACTTTTTTAGTTCGTACTAAAATTAAAATGATTTGAATAAAATTTTTACTCAATAGGAGGTGCTTCAGGAACAGAAGTACCGGTACATCCTAAAGCTGACCGACAAGCTGAAATGGAACTCTTTGCCCAACGTTTTGAACAACATTTGCATAACAATGTCCAATCTGATAAGATACGAGGGGGATTTGATAGTAAAATGTCATTGTCTGAAATAGCATCTGCATCGTATGAGGCTCGTGCTAAAGGAATACGTAACGGGATGTTTGTGGGCCAAGCTCTGAAACTTTGCCCAGAGCTAAAGACCATTCAGTATGATTTTGAGGGTTATCGGGAAGTGGCTTTTACCTTGTACAATACCATAGCCCAGTACACTCTGAATATAGAAGCCGTAAGTTGTGATGAAATGTTTGTAGATTTAGGAGATGTCTTAAAGGATCTTAAGGTAGATGTGATGGATTTTGTTCGAGCTATTAGAGAAGAAATTACAAAGAAAACTCGATGTCCTTGCTCAGCAGGAGTTGGTGCTAACAAGTATGTATGCTTTATTTTTTATATTCTATTATGTGTTGCTATGCTTCATATTTCCGCTTAGACTACAAGCTAGAATGGCAACCAAAAAAGCCAAACCTGACGGTCAATACTATTTGCAATGCGAAAATGTGGAAGCTTACATGTCAGAAATACCAATAGAAGATATACCAGGTGTGGGAAGCAGTACGGCTTACACATTAAAGGAATCTAACTTAATTACTTGTGGCGACTTACAGAAAGTCACCTTAGCTCGTATACAATTATTGGTGGGCAAAAAGTTTGGCGAAACATTGTATAATTTTTGTCGTGGCATTGATCAAAGGGGTTTAACTTATGAACAAGTACGAAAATCAGTTTCAGCGGAAGTCAATTATGGCATACGTTTCAAAACTTTTGACGAATTGGAAACTTTTCTCAAGCAGTTGTGTGTAGAAGTACACAGTCGTTTACGGGATATTAAAAGAAAAACAAAATGTATAACTTTAAAAATAATGATTAGAGCTAAAGATGCACCCGTGGAAACTTCAAAATTCATGGGGCATGGCGTTTGTGATCACGTAACTAAATCAGTTCCATTGTCAGAGTTTACTAATGATTTGGAAACAATAACTCGATGCATTCTCGCCACCATGAAAGCTTTACGTTTGCCGCCTCACGAATTAAGAGGCATAGGTATACAGTTAACAAAACTAGATGTTCGCACTGAACAACCGGAGAAGCCAAAAGAAAATAAAATAATGAATATGTTTTCCAAGGTTATAGAAAAGCAAAAGGAATCTAAAGTAATGGACTGTAAAATCAAATCGACTGAAAGTACAGCAAATGATTATGAAACTGTAAAAACCGATCAAGCCGCTAAAAAGAATGCCGAAAATAAGATACCGGAAGTGAAAAAAACTGTTGCTTCAAAACGAGGTCGGCTTAAATCCGCTGGCAACAGTAAAGAAATAAAAAATAAACACAACATAATAAGCATGTTGCATAATGCAGTAGCTAAACAAAACACAAATACTAGTGAGCAACCTCTACCGGCAGATATAGATCCAGATGTATTCAATGCTTTGCCCTTGGACATTAGAGAAGAAATCTTAAGAGAAAGAAGAAAAGTACCAAACAAAAGCTCTAGTTCTACTGTAAGCAAAGAAGAATCTCCAGCTCCCAAAATTTCCAAAAAAAGTTTGTTAACTAATAGTGACTTATTACCTTCAACCTCAAAAGCTGCTCAACAAAGACATGAGAACAAATTTAAACAACAAGCACTCACCAAATCGCCAAAATCGGACTCACCGCAACCAGTGGATCCAGAATTTTTGGCAGCCTTACCGCCTGAGCTAAGAACTGAAATTGAACAGCAACTTAAATTACAAAAACAAACTAATAATCAAGGCGATAGTTCAATAACACACCATACGGAACAATATAATTTCAATCCTTCAACAGCATGTGAAATCAGTTCTGATAATATTTTCACCCAAACGAATTGTATAGAATTACTTTTGGCCTGGCTACAAAGTTGCAATGTACCTGAAAAATATGATATAGAATTAATGTCTTCTAATGCCCGGGAGTTAGTTAGAGCAAAGGAGTTGGATAAATTATATGAATCTTTGTTATATTTGGGACGTTTGATAAAGCAGAAAAAATATTCCTCTGCTGATTGTCCTTGGCATTTGGCCTTTAAAGTAATTTTAGATGTTGTACAATTGGAAATGTTGCAAGTGTATGATGGCAGAAAACTGTTTTTGCCAGTGAAAATAAATTGTGATAAATGTAAAATTTAAAAACCAACATTCTTTTTGAAATCCTGTATTTTGTGTTGTATATCTTTTTTTTTATTGTAGAAATGATATTTTGTTGTAAGAATATTAGTCGATAAATTTTTTTTATATTATACTAGAGATGACCGTTCCGGCTTCGCACTGAATCTGTTTACTAAAAACATAAGTTTTTATAAAAAAAATAAGTTTTGCTGCTTTTAGCAGACCCGGAAAACGTTGTTTTGCCATGTATATTATTTCTAGGAAACATTTTTTTAGTTCAATAAAAATAACTATCTACTATAAGTGTGCGGGGATTTACTTATAATCGAAAGCGTTGTAGGCAATGAAAGTATGCTTTATTTAGGTTAATAAATTAATCTTTATCAAAGTAATAAATATATCTTAAATTACAATTCTCGATAGCGATCTAAACATTAAAAATAATTATTAACACTTTTACTATCAACTGTACAGTGAGTAAGACAGGAGACCGGCTTCGTTCTCATGCCTTTAGGTTCAGTCGCCATATTGGACTTAGGTTGATGATAAACTTTTCGAAATCTCCTGACCATACCCTTTCATTTGATACCCATATTGCAAAAAAGCATTAAAAATAGATTTTTGCAGTTTTAGGGTCCGTCGCCATATTGGATTTAGGTTGATGATAAACTTTTCATTATACCTTTTCATTTGATACCCATATTGCAAAAAATTAAAAAAAGGTAAAAAAATAGTGGGAGTAAAGTGGACGTGGTTAATTTTAGGGGAATGCAAAATAGATGTTGCCCGATTCTCAGACCAACCCAATATGCATACAAAATTTCATGAGAATCGGTCGAGCCGTTTCGGAGGAGTTTAACTACAAATTAGATTAAACTAGATTGACCAGGTGCACCAACTCATCTAATCTCGCCCACTTTTCTATAGATATTGTTATGGTAAGTCATCTGCATCAAATCCAAATCCCTTTCCTCTAGTTCCAGCACAATGCACAGAATGTGTAGGGTTCATCTCCTGAGTGCTGGTAAAAAAAGTGGGTAAAAATTAATCGTCCGCCATAATATGTTTGCATAGATCATTATATTTTAAGATCCCTTCAAAAATCACTTTAATTTGATACCCATATCATGCGGGAGTATAAAAATAGTAATAAATGTAAGTACATTCATAAGGACTATTTAAATGGCGTAAAAGTACCAAGGTACAATTTCACCCCATATATGTTCGAATTTCGAAAAAGAAAGAAAACACATATGAGATTTTATCTACAAGAAAAGTTTACGGAAAAACTTTTTGTTCTATATGCAATATGGATCCAAAGAGATGTACCAAAATTCAGTTTTTACCGGTTTTCCCAATAAAAGTACATACATATATGGGAATGGTCCCAAATCCGTGTTCGCTTATTTGTCAGTAGCATTTACATATATGCTTTTGTAATTTTTATCGTATCTGTCTTAATTTCTGAGTTAAGAGGTCATCGATTTTACCAGTTTTTATTCCCTGCATCATTTAAATATCCAAAAATCCCTTCTCAGGGGATCTAAACATCGAAAGATGAGTTTACATACCGCATTTCAATCCTCTAGCTTTAACCGTTGGAAGCAATTTTTATATAACTGGATTTTTACATGCGAAAAACTTCAATTACACTTGTTCGATTTGCCGACTTTTCCCGGAAATTTTCGTTTCAGGCAAATGGGTAGAATAGCGGGACCGATTATGGCCTATTAGGCTAGGTATTTTGAAAAGAATTAATAAATTAACATGAAATCGATCCAGCCGTTCTCAAATGATGCGGCACATACATACCATGGACCATTTCATTTGTTATTTATATTTCATCACTTCACCAACTGTCTTCTTCACAATAAGACTCCGTAATCCGCCATACTTTGACTTTTCCAACTGAAAAGTAAGTTGAAATATACGTTTTCTTATGAGCTTTGTCACATTCAGTACCTCTCCGTCAAAGCAAAGTACGAAAGTTGGCCAACTTTTAATTTTTAATGTACGTTGAGTACTTTGACGTCTATGAACAGCGTTGCCGTTGTAGGTTATTTTCAACCAAAATTTGTTGATTTTTTTTTAAGTTGGAGATGTGAATATTTTTAGCATTTTGTTTACTTTTTCCAGCCTAAGTAATACTCAATACGTAAACTTTTTTTATATTTTACTTGTAAAGTTCTAAAATCAAGTTTTATACCGCGTATATTGCGAAACGTTGTTAACACCCTTTTCTTTTATTAAAAATTGTTTCTGTTCTAACAAACAATTCAAGACTGTTGCAGCAGAAGCAAAAATAAAAGAAATTCAAAATAGATAGAAAATTATTTGCACGGGTTTGTTTGTCTGAAATTTAAATGGTGTGTGTACATAATGTTTTTATATAATTTTTTTTTTTAAATTTGTGACTAGTATAAAAGAAATTGAAGACTTATTTTAATAAAGTAAAACATATTCCGGTATTTTTTTTTATTTTTTTTACTTTTTAATGTGGTAATGCTGGCTATGAGTTGCTATCCGTCAAGAAAGTACTCATTGTGCCAATCTCTTCCGTCGGTACGTTAATGTCATTTGAAAAATTCAAAGTATAATGGATTCTATGTGCACCGGCCTTAATCTCTCCAATGAAGAAGTTAACAATTAATGTCACTGTTGTCGGCAGACATGCTAATTGGCTGATCGTTACTTCTTCTAAAAAAAAACAAAAATGAAATGCCCTACAGAGCCACTACCGCCCGAAAATCCCTCGATAAGAGCTGTTGATTCCATTCAACATTGTTAGCAAGTGAAATCGGAAACGAATATATGGTATGACATTGGGATACATTTACATATATTATTTCACGTGTATGTGATGAGAAGTGCGTAGTAGTCGCTAATTATTGTAACGATTGATATGAAACATGAAAAATTTTAATTTTTCAAAGTTTTGAACGAAAAACAAAACATGCAAACAAATTTTTTAACAT
The DNA here is from genome assembly GCA_963924685.1 of Dexiosoma caninum. Lineage (NCBI taxonomy): Eukaryota > Metazoa > Arthropoda > Insecta > Diptera > Tachinidae > Dexiosoma > Dexiosoma caninum. The sequence continues at coordinate 24,488,421 of OZ004729.1, read as the reverse complement.
GCATAATTTACATGTGTATAATATACATACATACATACATACGTATACACGGTGGGCCAAAAGTAATCACCCGATGTCTTTTTGCTGTAATTTTATTTAATTTTTTTTTTTTTTTTTTTTATCTTGGACCAGTGCTCAGGGGCTATCCCTTACATATGCAATGCATTGCACTGGAACTAGAGAGAAGGATAGGGAAGAAACAGACAGGTGGTGAAAGTGGTAGAAAGATAGAGCTTAATTCTTGCGCAACTTTGCAGTTGCGTGTAAATTATAAAGCAAAGTTGCGGCGTCTCTGACGTTTTATTGCTCAAATACCGACGAAGGAGAGTGCTGTAGCACAGAAAACTCAGAAAAAACTTTTTTCTGATTTGACCCGGCTGGGATTCGAACCTGGGTCTTTCTGGTTGCAGAGCCAACACGCTGACTACTCGCCATCAGCACCCCCAAATAATAAAAACCTTTGGTTCTGCATGTATGGCCATCAACTCTGGCGGCGGTCACTTAGCCCATATCATAAGCAGTGCCAAAATTTGTCTTAATTGATTTGATTACTTTAGGCCCAGCCTGTACATATAGATATTATTTATATATGTATACATACATATTATGTGTACAAATGTTTTAATGTGTATTGCTTTTTTTTAAATAATTCACTCAGTTAACATGTGTGTGCGAAATGTGTACTTTCCATGTTAATGAGGTGGCGAGGGATGAGGTAGTTAGTAACTACTAACTACTAGTTACCACGCTGACTATAAATCCAAAAGTCCTGAGTTCGAGCCCAGGGTCCCACTAAGTCATAAAAACATTTTTCTGATATGCAATATTGTGTCTTTGTGTCACTTGTTGTCTGTTCTGATTGTTTATCGCAGTAATGTGACCACATTTTCTTTGTGATGCTCCTATATTCTTCTTTCGAAAGTTATGTGGTTTAAAACTCAAAAGTGCGACTGGTCCATTTTAAAACACAATTTAAATGTTACAGAAAAAAAATAGGACTCTTCAAAGTTTCTCTGGTACACATTATCCCAATAGGACCGAATGGGTTAAAGAATACGGGACGACGTAACAAACAATCCAATACAAGGTATTTAATGTCTTCAAAGTTTCTCTGGGACACATTATCCCATTAGGACCGAATGGGTTAAAGAATACGGGACGACGTAACAAACAATCCAATACAAGGTATTTTTAATGCAAAGAAAATTGCTGAGGTAGAACAACTATCATGAAAATTTGAAATCATTTGGCTTGAAGCCTGTGGGCTATTTTTTGTGGTCGTAGTATATTTCAAATATATTGTTTATTCAAATAAAACAGAAGCAATTGAAGCCTTCAGCTTGTACCGGGAAAAGTATTTCACCAGAATAAATGACATGCGCAAACATGCACGCCTATATCCCTTGTCATAACTGCCATGTAACATAAATTTCGATGAAAAACGTATGTAAATATATTTTTTAAAATCGTCTAAAACATTAAAAATTTTCTAAATTTAATGATGAATGAATACATGATCAACATCCTGCTCGTATTTAATTTTTTGTTTCTTTTTTTTATCGTTTTTCAGTTCATTTATTGATTTACAAGACATCTGTGCTCACAATACTTGTTTTATTCTAAATAGTTGAATGCTTCTTATTTTCAACATGCAAAAATCCACAGGATATAATATTAATTTAAATTTTTTATTTAATAATAAGAAGAAGAACAACAACAACAACTACTACTATTTACAGCCAGCAGCACAATTAAAAAGTTGTTCAATCTTAAAGTGACTGTAAAACAAGAAATGCTCCCGGTATACTAAATATAGTGTGTGTGTGTGTGTGCGAGAGCCGTGTTGCAAAAAAAAATCTGTTACAAAGAAACAGGATGTTTAAACAAAAAGTCAATACAATTAAATACTAAAACTATGACGACGGCAATGAAGATGATGATGTTGACGATATTAAAATGATGGGGATGTTGAAAATAATTTTTAATTACTTGCGGTCTTTTGCGCGCCTCACGAGTGTGATATACCGAACAGATAAAATGCACTATAACGAACAGTGAAATTTTAGCAGTAAAAGCTCCAGGAACAAGTAATGGTGGTAGTTCGTCTATGCCAGTACAATAGTTTGGTGTGACAATTTTTTATAAACGGTTGGCATTCATTGTGCTGTAGTGCAGTTTTTTTTTCAAGAGAAGTATATTATCAATCAATCAATTTCAGCAGCCACGTGCCGTTTTAAAAATTTAACTTTCCTGTTAACTTTTCTCAGCTGCAGTTATAAAAGCGTGGAAAAATAGTGGCACAATGATAACTCGATCATGAAGACTACATTTACTCGTACCTTGACTAAAGTTATTAAATCAAATAGACGACAAACTTCGAGAATTTGTATTGCTGATGTCAAAAATAGGGCATAATATTGACATCAGCATTGATGAAATCGACAATTGTAACAATGATGAAATTTCAGAAGATAACGATGATTTCGAAATTTGCGAAAATGAAAACGACAGGTCAATTATAGAGGCAGATGTTCAACAATCTAAAGTGAGTTTTTCGAAAGCAGTTGAAACCATGAGTACAGTAGTAAAATGGTTTAAAAACAATAAAGATGCAAATCAAGTGGCAGACCTTCTCAATATGTGCACGAAAATCAAGGTCTGTTACACAAATGAACAAAACAAACAATCCTTGATTGCTATTTAAGCACTCCGTACAAATTAATATTTTTAAGAGTGACTAAAGTGTTAACCAGCCAGAAGAAATTAAATCGAAGTTTCTTTTTTGTGGCGATGAAAAAATCAATAAAAAAAAATTTTACAAATTATATCCAATTAAAAAGATATTTATTATTTCGTTTATTTTTTCTTTTTCAATTAAAAAAAAAACGCTACGAAAAAGTTAAAAGTTCGAAAAAGTTAATCGCCCTTGGCACATTTCGGTTAACTTTTTTGAGATTCTACTGTATTTGACTCTGATGTTACTTGTGGAATAGTGTCAGCTGAAGCCGGTACTGTCCAGTGACCAGTACCAGTATCAGTACAACTGACAGGCACACTAATGCACGTCAGAAAAATACGAAGCGTTTTTATGACTTTGTCGAATAGTGAACGCGAAGACGGGACCTTTTGTTTTCTATTCAACGTGCTAACTACCTCAGTTATCGCAAGCTGTGGGAGAGACAGAGATAACACTCTCAGATGTTTAACACATTTCTGTCGCACCGCAACTGACAGGCATATGTGACTAATTTACTACACTGCTGATGGTAATCAGTTGATGATGAGCAGACGGTAGGTAATTTTAGCTACTCATTGAGTTGCGAGTTTGTTTGGCTCAGCCAATGAGCTGTTATGGGTCAGAGACATTCCTGCATTAGGGGGAACGAGGCGGCGAATGAACGCGCCTGGAAGGGATCGGCGGCGCCGTTCTGTGGACAACAACCCAGATAACCGCTGGCGGATGGGCTCATCAGCGCTACGGTCATACGGTGGTTGAATTCCGTTGGCCTTAACAGGTGAAGGAGTTTGATGACTTGTAGGCCGAGGTATCTTGAGCTGTATCACGGGACTAGTAATGGGGCATGGAGACTTCAGGTATGATTTGAAGCGGATTGGCATCGTAGGGAATGATATGTATCCGGCTTCGGCTTATGCCAGACTAAGAACCACGGACCTGTGGTAGATGCTAGCTTAGGGGTCATCTCCTGAGTGCTGGTCCAAGATAAAAAAAAAACGATGTGATTGGTACGAATCTCAATGGCTGATGGGCCTGACACTTGTTTATTAAATTGGACATCATTGAGATCTGAGGGATTCGGAAAGGGAGTCGATTTGGTTGTGGCCTAATTCGATGTCCACCCCCTTAACTTAAATATAATATACAAGGTGGACCAAAAGAAGTCTTCCGATGTTGGTTGGCTCTCATTTTTTTTCTAAGTGAAAAACTTCGATTCTGTTTTTTGATTATGTTTATCTGAACCTTTAGAATTTTATTGGTCAAGTCGAGAAGATGATATCGGCCAAATGGGCGTCTTCACAATTGATTCTATACGGGCTCGTTTTATGGCATTTTTCATCACTTCTCGCACTCGTGTCGAATGTTGCCCTTGAGGGCATCCAGGGTCTCGGGCTTGTTCACGTAAACACGGAACTTCAAAAAACCCCACAAAAAAAGTTTGGAACGGTTAAACCGGACGATCTTGCGGGCCAGTGCAAATCGCCAAAACGAGAGATGAGGCGACCCGGGAACGCCGATTTCAGAATGTAGGTTGTGGCTCGCGCAGTGTGTGCCGTTACTTCGTCCTGTTGGAACCACATGTCCTCCAGTTCAATTCGTTCAATTGCGGCAGAAAAAACTCGGTTAACATGGCCCTATAGCGCGCACCGGCCCCTGCTGTCGTTTGACCAGCGGCGTCCTCGAAAACGGGCGCTCCGGGGCCGGCAACTCTTGGCAGCGTCTCGTGTGGTCCCATACTCTTCAACATTGGTGGCCAAACGGCGCAGTGTTTGCGCAGTCGGTGTCGAACGACCGGGGAATCGGCGACGGAATTCGCGTTGCACCAACACCACAAACGAATGGTTACGCAAAAAAAAAATAGACACGATTATTCTGCGTTCTTGGGGAGTGTATCACTCCATGGCCTGTTCACTTATATTCTACATCTGTCTAGTTCACAAATGTCAAAACAGATTGGACATTGGCCGCCATTTGCAAAAATAAGAGCATCTTCCAATAGGGTGATTTCTTTTGGCCCACCTTGCACATATTAGCGTTTGTTTTCACATTTTTTGTTTCAGTGATGCATTTTATAATGCGTGATATTTATAGTCTTGCTTAGTGATGATTTTACGAATGTGCTGCTCATTCGATAGATACTGCGCAGGCGTGGTTTCCGAATAGCACCGAGGAAGAGCTGGCATTTTCAGCAACATCTTTTTCTTTCCCTTACAAGCCCTGTTTTAACTGTTTGAGCCGTTCCTTACCGCATTTTTTTCAGACGGTTATTCGTTATACCACTGTCTTGCCTGTAGGCTATATTTTATTTTTATTTTCAATAAAATAAATCCATGTATAGAATAAAATGACTTTAAAAGGAGTAGTAATAATTACGCTTACAAGTGAATGTATATATGTATGTATGTATGTATGTGTGTATGTATGTATGTATGAGTGCTTGCATGAATGAATAGTATGGCCCCCTTCGAGTTTTCAAAAGAGTAGGAAAACACTAGTTTTTGAAACACAATTATGTGTCTTAAAATTAATTCATGTTATAAACAAGAGCTACTGGCTTTAATTGCTGTAAGTTATAGATGAAAAGGGTTCTCTGGTAACTAGTTTTATTTTTTATTTTTTTCTGAAAGCCATGGATGAAGAAAATCGACTTTAAAAAATTCCAAAACAAAAAGATTTTGAAAATGTGAATATTAAGTTGATTTAAAGCTTCTGGGAATGTGAAAAAAGAAATTATTATCATTATAAAGGGTGTTTTTTCAAGGTGTACAGTAACATTGAATTAAATAATAATTTCGCGGAAACTTACTCATCCAATGCAACGTGTTATCTCGCAAATAGAAACTTTTTACGCGCTATCCCTGTACAAGTGTAGCAAAAAATAAATAAATAAAAATTGTGACAAGAATATAAAGGAAAGATCAACCAACTAGATCAACACAGAAAGAAAAAGCTCGTGATAAATTTAAGTTTTTTCTACCTAATATTAATACGAGTCGTACTTAAAAATTCGAGTACGAATAGTATTAATATGTACTTAAAAAAAGCCGCAAATTAGGAACAATTCAGGAAATTCAGGAAATGAGTAGAAAATTCTTACATCAAGATAACAAATCTATTTTGTATTTTTGTTATTCTCTAAGAGTTTTTGGGAGTTTTTGTATAAACATGTTTTCATTTAAGAACAATCTATATATTATTTTTCAAGCTCAAAAGTTCGTCTTTATGTTTATTTTTCTATATATTTCGATATTTTATATTATTTATTATTTAGATTTTAATTATTGAACTTTTTTATTATATTTTTTGAAATATATTTATTAATTTCCTATTATTCCTGATGATGTTGACAAGCTGTTAACGAAATATCGAATAATAAAACAAAAAAAAATAAAAAAAGACCTCAAGCTTAATAAATATACTTAAAAAATATAATAAAAAAGTTCAATTAATAATATAATTATTTTAAATATACATTAACATATACATTTACTCACAAAAATTTTAAAAAACACATTTTTAAAAAATTTTAATTTTTAATCGTATTGTTTTTTTATTAAATACTGTTTACACTATTTATTACTGCTTTATTCAGATAGTTAAATTGACATATAAATACTTGTCATAAAAAAGTTTGGTAGCTTTGATTTTCGAAGTGAACAACAATTTGGTCGCCATATTGATTTAACCCTTTCAGGTTTGGTGGTCAGTTATCTAACCACATATTGTTGAGTGTTTAAAACATGTTTTTCGAAATATCTATGGAGAAAATGTCTTAAATTATTTTTTTTACGTCATCGCTGATCATTTATTCCGAAGTTTTACCGTATGGGTGCATTGGTTGCACTTTTATATGAATTTAAATATGTGGCAATTTTTTGTTTTAAAATTTATTATGTTTCTTCAGTTATTTAGTAGGAAGATAGTACATTCGATTTAAATTCGACCTGACTTATATACTCTATTTTAAACCGAGTAAAATAATGCGAATTCGGTTTACAGAACACTTAAGTATGTGTATTCGTTTTAAAAACGAAACATTTTTGCGGATTCGGTTTACAGAACATACCCCAAAGACTTTTAGTTCAATACAAAAGTTACCAAATCATGAATCTTGATTCGTTCTCGGCATTTTTTTTTTTTTTTTTGTGCTTCAAATTTCCAATTTATTCATACCCATTATTTTTTAATTACAAATAGGGTCTCAGGGCCATTATGGCATTCTTGAGACAATCTGGCAAAAGTTTTACATTTTGAATATATAATATATTTGGATATAACATATGAAGATATAAAATTATTATAAATTAAATTGAAAATTAATGTTTAAGTTAAAAATCAATTTTTATAAAAAGAAATAACAAAAATAAAGAGGAGAATAAAAAAGAAGAGATAAAAACTATAATTAAATTTCTTTTATAAAAGAAGCATATAAATATTTTGCAGTAAATATTGTTTCAATCTGTTTTTAAAAATGGAAATAGAGCCCGCGTTCTTAAATTAATCTCGTCTTCGGCTTATTGCAAGTACGGTTTCGGAATGGAATATGGCTAAAAGTTAGTATTAAGCGCTTGAGGATTCCGTACTAGAATTAAGTATTCTGTAATTGCTTTGGGAAAATACGCACTTTTGATACCGCTCGGGATTGATTATTATTTTGAGTGTACCTGTTGCTCGACACCACTTCCTTTCAACTTGATTTCTAAAACATGAACACATGCAGGCGCATATATATACATATATATAAATATGCGTACATATTTGTGAGTTTAAGCACCTCTCTAGCTAGTGTTATACATACATATGTACATGGATGTGTGGCAGCTAAAATAATTCCACCCATAAAAAAGTGCAAATTATTAGTTGATAGTTCCGCCAGGTGCGAGGTGCTATTATTATTATTAGTGATATTGTTATTGTATTATTTTTTTTCCTTTTCTTTTCTTCTCGATTTGCACAAATGGTGCAATACACTGACTTGCTCAGTCACAAAGAACGAGTTCCAGTTCTGGCAGAGATTTTTTTTTAAAGATCCCACAGTTTATCCATAAAATAACCTTAAATTAAGCCTTTTTAATATACGAAGGGAATATTTTAAACATAAAGTAATCAACAGCAGCAGCAGCAGCATCATCGTCATCATCATCATCATCATTAAGATCAGTAACAGGTACTGCAACATGGAATGTTCTTTGTGGTTGTTACATGCATTTTCCTCCAATTGGCCAAAAGACTATTAATTACTTATTGTTTTTTTTTTTTTTAATTATAGAATTTGTTGTTCTTTTAAGTAATTTGATGATCATTTATAGTTGCATTGAAATTAATTCATTATAATTTCTTGTTGCCATTTCTTGTTGGTGCTTGTACACCTGCGAGGTGATGCCCCTTTACAGTTTAACTCCCCTTAAAAAAAAAATGTTGCATCGCAGCATCTGTGATCTTATTTATAAATAATTGATTTAAGTTAAATTTTTGTTCAAGTCACTTGCATGTATTTGTAAGCATGATTACGCGTATAAGGAATTTTAAGTTGAATGCATAAATCCACCGTGATGTTTTTTTTTCATACTTGTATCATTTAGACGCTAATGGAAATTTAATAGTTTTTTCATTTATAAAAATTTTCTTGTAATTAAAAAAAAAAATTACGAGTATATGGGAATTGGTTGGCCTTGCAGGGCATCGCTGAAACTTTCCGTTAAACTTTAGGTTAGATTAATTGACGGACCCTCGTCGAAGGAGAACGCCCCCCTAAGGCCAGAGTTTAGCTCCATCCGCTAAGCTTAAACCAAAAGCAAAAATAGTTATTGTTACACAAATTAAGAGTAAAAAAAAATCTTTTATAACAAAATTATACTTATGTATTTTATTTCGCTACTTAGCAGTATTGTAAAAATAATGAAGGTTTTTTTCTATCTATTCCTGCATCGCCTCTCATCTCTATTACAATTAACTAGTAGTAGGCAATCATTGCGTGAGTGTTACTTCTCTTTAAAAGTAAGTCCGGAAAAAATGGACAGTTAATGTACTTCTCAATTAAAGTGTGCCTGTGTCTGTGGATTGGTTACAGCTGAAGCCGTTACTGCTCAGTGACCAGTGACTATGCCTTCGCCACTGAAACCTTCCGACACATCATGAAAAATGCGACATGTTTTTGAATGAGTCTGAAACTGTGGTTGAAGCCAGGATATTTTTGATTTTGTAGTCAAAGTGTAGACTACTTCAGCTATCGCAGACTACTTTTACACTTTATTATTAGATGTTTTAAACATTTTATTGCCTGCAATATAATTGTGTGTGCATTTTTTATATTGTACAATTGAAGTGGCAATTTGTTTGTCATATTCGAAGGTATCACAATATATTAAATTATTATGTACAAAGAAAAGATGTGCAATATACTGCGAAATGTGTAGGCAACATTGTACAATATTAGTTTCCTGTTCTTGGTTTAATTTTTATTATTAATTTCAATTATGTAGTAAAAATAAATTAATAAATAAATATTGCAAAAAATAAAATTATGAGAATATCATAAAGTACAAGGTGGGCCAAAAGTAATCGCCCGGGGCATAAGTAATCATCCGATGTTCTTTTGCTGTAATTTTTTTTTTTTAAGACAAATTTTGGCACTGCTTATGATATGGGCTAAGTGACCGCCGCCAGAGTTGATGACCATACTTGCAGATCCAAAGGTTTTTATTAAATAAAATTACAGCAAAAAGACATCGGGTGATTACTTATGCGCCGGGTGATTACTTTTGGCCCACCGTGTATATAATAATATATTTCACATATTTTTGCGGGAAAAAGTACAATTTTAAAATTAGAATCATATATAAAGATATATTCCCAAAATAAATTCAGTTAATCTATATAAATAAAAATGGTGTAAAAAATGTAAATAGTAATTCATAAAATGAGAACGGCTGGGCCGATTTCTGTAAAATTTTTTGTCAGTTGTTCGTATTTTCGAGGAGAAGGTTTTTACGGAAAATCTCTCCGGAAAAGTCTAAAAATTGGAAAAATCGAAAATCGAGTTTTTGTATGAAATTTTGTGTGAAATTATTCCTTAATGGCTTTCCAAATCAAAAAATAGAAAGTTGTTAGTGGAAAATACGGAAAATTGGAAAATCTCTCCGCAAAAGTCGGAAAATTGGAAAAATCGAAAATTGATTTTTTTTATGAAAACATTGTTCATCAAATCGCTCTCTACTGATTCCATTCAAATAAATCACATTGAAAATTTAAATATTTGCGTTGTATTATTACTCTAAAGTTTGTCTGAAGGCTTAAAATTGGGGCGAGGCGAAGTTCGCCGGGTCCGCTAGTATAAAATAAAATCCTTCAAAATGCATAGCACACATCACACTTGATCAACAAGGCGGTATTAACTCGGAATTTTTGAATTTTCTGCACAAGCCAAACCAATTTTTCTTTACATTTGAATTGTATTTGAAAACCGAAATACTTTATGGTTGTTTGAAATGAAAAAGTAAACTGAATAAGATGATATTTTTAAAGTATGTAGATAGATATTGATGTTGTTAGTTGATTTCTGGCAAAAAGTGAAATTTTAAAAATTTTTTGAGTTAAGGGTTTAATACCCTCTTGTTGATCAAGTGCGAGATGTACAATGTTTTTATTTTGTTTATATTGTAAAATATTTGCGCCATATTACATTTGAAAATATTGTGCTACTTATTGCAGAATATACGGCAAAATTGAAATAATATGACGAATAACATATGCAATAATGTATTGTATAAATAAAATGCATTGTATAATGGGTGAGCCGCTTTAAAAGCACGTATATATTAGATATTCTTCTGCAGAGCACAAAACTAGTTTAAAACTTTTAACACTTTTTCTGCAAGCCTTTTGTTTACGCCCCACTGTGTGACTCTGTGGCATGATTAACATAAAAATAATTTCCTTTAAAATCCATCATATTTTCCATTTCACAATGCATGAGAATGCAATGCATTCATTGTGTTATGCCACCAAAGTTTTTACGGCCGTAGAGCCTTTAATCTAAATGGCGCCATTTAGCTTTTTTTTTATGGTGTTCTTGTCTTTTTATGCTTTTTATGTAAATTAACACTTAGGCCTTTTGGGTTTAAGGAAAAATTATACAAAAAAAAAAAAAAGTGTTAAACAAGCTAAAAAAAAATACAAAAAGAAAGATTAAAAAACTAAATAAATAAAAATTCCGTTTATGGGAACACACCTCATTTTGTTTTTGCACATTTTCTTGTATTTATGCAACATTCTTAGTGGATTGTTTTTTCCGTTGCGCCGTTGTGTTCTTTTAAATGTTTTGTGTGAGTGTGTTTATTTATTTATTCATTTTTTTTTTCTCTAAAATATATTTAACACTTAAAATACCATGTATTATTAACACTTGTACGCTTTTGCTGTTATCGATTCCTGTTAAAATGTCTTGTGAACTTTGCAAAATGTACGAGTAAAATGTTTCTGTTTTTCTTTGTTTTGCTTCAGTCGGGCTAAAAAGATTTACATGGACACGTTTTTGTGATATACTGGTAAAAATATAATAAAAAGAAAAGATTTTTATAAATTCCATGAATGAATAAATAAAAAAAGAAAAGGAATTGAAAACAAAACGGTTAAATGGTGTTGAAGACAAAAAATTCTTTTCTAAATAAAACGCTGGCAAAGAAGTTCATAAAACTTAACATATTTTAATGCATGAAAGAAAAACTTTTTAATTAAAATTTAGCAATTTTATTACTTCACATTCCTCAAAGAGACTTGGCAATTATTTATTATTTGCCAAATGCTTTATTACTTTGGATTTCATTAACATTCTGCCAACTTCTTAGAATGAAAAAAGTCGCATATCTTCCTTATGGGGTTTTCGTTAACGATTTCCAATCAACATGTTAACACCTGTTTATAATTAAACTTAGATAATTTCAAAGAATTCTAAAACCTATTTCTCTCTCTCTCTCTCTCTCTCACTCACGCTCTATCTCTCTTCATATAACTCTGCTTTGGAAATCACATAAAACTATACTTTTGACAAACGCAAACGTAATCGTGGTCTTTTTTTATATCGGCGATTCTTTTTCTTTTATTTCACTATTTATTTGTCTAAAAACTTACCGCCTGCAGCTGCAATCCATGCACATGCAAGTTGTGGTTCTTGGCGGCAAAAGAAGTTTTAATACAGCTACAACAGCAACATAAAAGAGATGCCCAGACACAGATGTCTCTGCATAAAGTTGGCAAAAGCTTTGAATTTTCCTAGAATAAAGAAAATAGAAAACAAAAATAAATAATATTGTAGTATGAGAAAAAAAATAATAACACATAAAACCCTTTTTTAGAAATAATAGTTTTTTTTTTGTTGTTGTTGTTGTTTATGTTCTATCAAATACTGCAACTGGGAAGATCTGCAGAAAAATAACAATTTAAATTGCAGCTGCGTGAATAGTTTGGCCAACAGTCTGGCAAGTTGGCTGGCTGGCAGTGGTGGGCCCACGCACTTGTCTGGCCAAGATGTTTTGTTGCTGTTAAACACAGTCAGACACATACTTATAGAGCAATGAAAAACAACAACAACAACAGCAACTACCACATAAGCACATTGAAGCAATTAAACTTATAAAGAATCATGTGCCGGCAATGAAATTACGGCAGCACTCTATAATTGGGTGGCTTTGATTAGGCGAAACGTTTAGGGCAAGTAAATAGGAAAATCTTTGTTAAACAAACTCATAAAATTTCCACAGTGATTGAATCCCAAGGGCGATCACAAAACTTTAGCAAATCTAAGTGTCTTTATATGAAATACTTTTTGAAATAATTTATTTTTTATTCAAGAAAAGTATAATATTTCATTCGCTAACAAAGCAGCGTTCATATTAATTTTATTTTTACACAATTGTAGCCCATCTTCATAATTTGTCACTGCCACTTTAAATAATTTACCAGCTTCCATGTATTTTAAATTAAACAACTGCGCACGGCTGCCAGCTGAATAAAGGCTGCCGAGATTTTTATAGGCTGAAATTAAATAAAAAAAAGGATGGAAAAAATATGCTAGAAGAATTAACTATGGCAATAAGTCTGTCTGTCTATCTGTCTCCAACTAAGATCTTTTCGTATTCTTCGCCAATAAAGAAAACTGTTGGTACGTAAGTGCAACAGTATTTCACTTTATTCTCTTCCTACCACGTTATGAGCGTGTTCCATGGTTGGATTTTTATTTGTGTAGGCAGACTTTTTCTTACAATTCAAGCCATTTTTGTTAAGAGCTGAAAAAAAAATAAAGAAAGAGAACATGTTGCAAAGTGAATCTATTTAATTTTCTTAGCGATTTTCTAATTATGTAGCATGTGGTGATATATTTATTCTTTTTATATTTACTGCAACTTGTTATCTTAACAAGGCAACAGAAATGTTAAGGAATTTAGTTTGCCGTTGATGTTTTTTTTTTTTTAATGATCTTTAAAGTGTGCTGGTGTGTATTTCAAACACTGATGACTTCATTTGCTAAAATTTTAATTTAAAATAAACAAAACTTGTAGATGCCATGATATTTTTTCAGAGAACAAGACAAACAGATTGACGCACGGAGAGACGAAAATTCAATGTAACTTTCTTCTGTATACGAAATGACAAAATTTTTGTGGCAAAACTTTTCTAAAAAAATTTATTTTAAAAGTGTATGCAGTATCATACTGTTGCCGTTTTATAATAAACTACATACATATTTAAAAATAATTTACTCTGGGCAAATTTTCATAAGCACTTTTCTTCAAAAAAGTTAAATAACAATGAAACTTGTTTTTCCTTAAATACAATGTAATAGGTCTGTTCCAGTTGCATAACAAAACAGTCCGAACTCGCACAAATTAAACCAAAATCGTTTCACATAATAATTTTTGTGCAATTTTGTCAAAAAATAAGAGAGTAAAATTTTTGAGTAAGTTCGGAATAGAATTAAATTATCAGCTGTTTTCTGTTTATATTTAAAATATATATGATTCTAATTGTGCTTTTTCCCTTATAAACTATATGTGAAATTTATTATTACATACCCCATGATATTCTCATACAGTATGAAAAATATCATAAAGCATTTTATTACAAAAGCAACTCAATAATTGAGGAAAAAAGCATATCCATATAGTACTATTTCGCTAACGCTTACTTAGCTCATCAGTGGATTTTCCTAATTTCTGAATACAAACCCAAGATCTATATGTTTAAAATTCAATTAATCAAACGAGAATTTTTGAATATTAAACATACAAACCAAAAAATCTATAAACAAAAACATAACAATCCATGAGTTTACTTTTATAACATACACACATTTCTATTTTTAGTTTTTTATTCTCATTTTATTCCCAAAATAAATTCAGTTAATATATTTAAAATATTTTAAAATGTTTAAATAAAGGAAGAAAATTTTTATTTAGAATTGATTAAAAAGCAAAATGGAAGATTTTAGAACTAAACTTGAAGTTGTTATTGCATGTATTTGTGCCTATTTATCACTTACTTTTTTTTTTTTTTTTTTTTTTTTATCTAGGACCAGCACTCAGGAGATGACTCCTACACATGCGAAGCATTGTGCTGGGAACTATAGGAAAGGGATAGTAGGAGAAACGACAGGAGGTGAAGCTTAATTAATTATTTTGCAGCTCTGCTTTCGCACGTTCTTTTTTGTTTTTTTTTATACTCTTAGCAGTGCTGAAGCTTCGGTTTAGTAGCCATTTATTTTTTATTTTTTTTTCTTATTATTTTACTTCGCCGGTGCTACACAATACCGACGAAGGAGGGCGTTCTGATGTGATTGTGGATTGCTATCAGCTGAAGCCGGTATTGTTCAGTGACCAGTGACTATGCCTTCGCCACTGAAACCTTCCGACAACAACTGACACACAAAGACACACTAATACACATCAGAAAAATGTGCGATGTTTATTTTTATTTTAAAATTTTTGGTCTGAAACTGGGGTTGAAGCCAGGTCTGTCTTTTGGTTGTGTAGTCAACGTGCAGACTACCATCCATCGTGCCATCGCCACCCTCAATAATAAAATATGGCTTTTACTTTTTCAGTTTATTTTCATTCACTTTTTGCAGCTGCTGCCAATGTGGCAAATGTTTTGCTATTAAAATACTATGGATTTTAAGCGTCTAAAATCACTAAAATAAAATGTATTTGAGAAAGTAAACAGCATCAGTATTTCAAGAAGTTCACTTGTAGTTTTTTGCGCTCCAGCAATTTTGAACAACTGTGTCACATTCAGAAAGTAATTTTCTTTTTATTCTCTATAGTTTGGAGTGCACCTGGAACAGATCTAATATCGAATGCTGGGCATTTTTGCTTTTACCCAGCCTACAAAGTAGTTCGCTATCTGTCAAATCTATGAGCTACGTGGTAAACGAATTACGTCAGATTTCGGACCCAAAAATGTATAAAAGTTGTTGACAAGAATTCTGGAAGACATGTTGGAGAAAATTATGAGCTCTCTTGTTTTATTTATTATTAAATTAAATACATAAAAAAGCTTATATGGCCAATATACATGTATTGTTATATTAAAATGTATGCTTAATTCAATATACCACGAAATC
Source organism: Dexiosoma caninum (assembly GCA_963924685.1). Taxonomy (NCBI): domain Eukaryota; kingdom Metazoa; phylum Arthropoda; class Insecta; order Diptera; family Tachinidae; genus Dexiosoma; species Dexiosoma caninum. Next base: position 24,473,068 of record OZ004729.1, on the reverse strand, counting down.
CATGTAAGGCGCTCCGCTTTTGATTTTGATTTTGTTGAGAAAATATTTTTTCTTAAAACAGATTTGCAGTTTTTATTATACAACTTTATACTCTTTTCCAATATCTAAAGGTTTGATTAACCGGTTTTTTAATTTCGGCGATATAAAAAGTGTGGCAGCTCTTTTACAACTATTTTTGCTCAAGGTTTTTTTACTGCAAAGGGAGTAAAATTGAGCATATTGCAAATAAGTACATTTTATTGTTTTATTGATAAAAACGAAGCATTTTTGCATAGATTTGCATCGGTGCATTATCATTTGCTTTTCCCATCGTGAGAAGCCCTTATAATTCACATAATTTCGCTTCTCTCTAAAATTTGATTTTTCAATCATACGGATGACTTTTCTGAGGAATTCGTGATATACAGATGCATTTGGGTATTTATACATTTTAAAAAATTTACCAAAATGAAAGAATTAATATCGGAAACGAGTCTGTCTGATGAATTCGCCATGGGAAGGAACAACATTTTTTCTTTAGCGTTGTTTATTTATTTATTGATTTAAAATGGAATTTTTTTTTTTTGAATATCACTCACACAATTTGTCCGCAACACAAGAAATTTCTGTACAAATTTTATAGCTACCAACTTTAATATGGGTATAAAACGTTTTACTTCGTTACACTGTTCAACATTGCCAGACCATGTACGCATTTGTCTTAAGTCTTTCGAAAGCCACCTTTAAATGCAGTTTGTTTCTTAAGTCTTTTATTTTTGGCCGTTAATAAAAATTAAAAATTTCTTCTTTTTTTTCGTGTTTTTTTTTTGTTCTTGTTACATTTATTATTAGTGTTTTAGGAAATTTTATAATTTGCAAGTAATTTGACACTTATAAGCACGATTTTTTCCAATCATTATCAGCACGGTAGTGGTCATGTTAACAAAAAAAAAAAAAAATAAAAAGAAAAATAAAATAATGTCATTATAAAATATGATATTGGCTGCTGTGCTTTTAAGTTTCTCTCAGTCTTATGAAAAGAATATTGAATAACAAAAATTAATTTATTTATGACATGCAGACAAAATTTTGTATGTCTGCAGGTGCTAAGGACTACCAAAAAATCTTTTTGATTTAATTTCTTTTTCTCCTTATAATTTTATGCCTGTGTTAACAGCACGCTCATAATTTGAAGGATGCCGGAATAATAAATAAAATAAAATAAAAGAAACACCAGTTGAAAATTTATTGAAAATCAATATCGATACGAAGTTAAAACACATCACATAATGTCTTCATTAGTTTAAAGTTTTGTTGAATTCAAAAGAATTCCAGTTACTGTTATAAGGAATAGTGTGGACCCATAAAATGTTCTATACCCTTTAAGGATTACATTTTTATATATAAACAATTTCTTTATGCATATTGTTTTTTTTTTTAGAAAGGCTGGTGTGTTTTTTCATGGAGGTATTTTTAATTACTTCTGTAGATTTCCATTAGCCCTTAAGCATAAAATGCTAAGTTCGCTTGTTTTTTACTTTTTGTTATTGCCAAAAGGCTGTAATTGTTGGTTTCAGTTTATGTATAGTTACGGCCTCCTCAACAAGTTAAACAAAGTTAAAAAATAACATTTAAAGAATAAAGAGTAGAAAATTATGTGAAATTAAAGAGGAGTAGACCGTTTTGCTTTTTTTTGTTCGCGATTTTGGTGCATGGCTGAGCACGTGTAATAAAGTGTAATGAAACTTAATGCCTTTTTTAAATTTCATGTTGGCCTTAAACCAAAAAATAATTTAGCTGAAACTGTATTTTGGGTTGTGGTCGAAATATGTGTTATATTTGCATGCAATTACGGTAATAAATTAAAAGCCTTATAAAAACGCGGGAAGTATAACTGTGGAAAATATGTACAAATACCATTGAAAATGGGGAAAGAGTGTGAGGGAACGCAGATTCGATTTAAAACTATTTTCGTAAATTAATTGCCCAATTTAATTGTAAAGGGTGTCCCAACAAGAACGCAAGATTTAAATTTTAAATGCAGCAATTGAATTGTTTCTCGGGCTGTATGACATGTGGCGGCGCCGTCTTGTTGAAACCACATGCCCTCCACATTCATTTCTTCAATTCTAGGCACGAAAAAACTGGTTATCATTTCACGATACCGAACACCATTAACTGTTTGCGCTTGACCTGCCTCATTTTCATAAAAACAAAAGGTCCAATGATTCCTCCAGCCCAAAATTCACACCACACAGTGACACGTTGAGGATGCATTTGCTTCTCGTGAATCACTCGAGGATTTTCTTCACCCCAAATGCGACAATTCTGCCTATTGACGAAGCCATCAAGATGGAAGTGATGGCCTCGTCACTGAAGATGATTTTATCGGCAAAATCAGCAATTTCATGTTGTCTCTCCAATACCCAATTAACGAACTCCCTTCGCTCCATTTTTACTAACCTCGTACCTTCTACTAGCAAACAATAACAATTGTTCACATGTCAAACAATGACACTTCGAATGGCGCCAAATTTAAATCTTGCGTTCTTGTTGGGAGACCCTTTACCTTAAAAAGTATCTTTTGAAGATTTAAATATTCGACAGGATACAAGTTGCTTTAATTTTTTTTTTAATTAATTATTTTTGCTGGTAATAATGCCAACTCATCAGTATATCTTCTGGCAAAAAAATCTTTTGAGAATTATCGAGTAAACAAACAGAAAAAACTTATAGCGTTTGCTAAAACTATGGGGTTCTCTTTCCTGCGGGACCTTGCAGTGGTGTCGGAAAGCGATGTGAGGGGAATAAGTCTGTGTATGCGGAACTTGGGGTGGTACTATTTCGATTGTTCAGATCACTAACTTCTCACAACACCTCAAATGTTTCAACTAGTTTTGCAATTTGCTGGCCGACAAGTGACCTGTGACTTTGAGTGCGAACTTTTCTCCATTTTTGGAGTGAATTTTGATCATTTGAATAAGTTTGTTGAAGCGTGGATCTTTTCATTGTTATTATTAGATCAATTTTTACTTGTCATCTGTCAAGTAGTTAGTGCTTGAGTCAACTGACAACTGTTAAAATGGCGGGTTATTGAAAATGCAACCTTTTAATTAAATACCGTGTATTTGTTGTACCACCCTACCAAGGCGAATCCATAACAGGCAACTTATAAGCCCAGCTGACGACTATTTATCATGGTTGGATGTCAAAATTGTATGAATTACTGTTGACAATGTAGAATTATTTTTGTGTTTTTTGTACTAGTGATTTACCTGGTGTGAATCCGCTTGCACCTTACGAAATGAACATATTGAATTGAAATAAATTTAACAACAATTGCATGACATTTAATTTTTCCTGAAATTGAAATAAAAACAAATGTTTACAATTGTCTTAAAATTTGGACTTCTTATTTGCTTAGTTAAGCCAAATGAAGCCAATTCGGTTGTATTCCGCCATGAGAACACTGCTTCGTCTCCCATTAATAAGACTGTGTTCCATAAAGATGTTACGTATTATATATCCGGAGGCAAACGAGACCCAGAGACTTTAAATTTCATCAAATATATGGTTTCAATACGTACGCGCAATCCTCAAAAGTATTTTGGCGACAATCATTTCTGTGCGGGCACTATCATCTCAAAGACGGCCGTCTTAACTTCAGCCCATTGTGTAATGGAGTAAATACCGATATTTGAGTTATCTAAATTCCGAAAGCATAACATCTAAAGAACTTTAAAATTTTATTTATTTTCTACAATTCCAGTAAAAGAAGAGTTTTAACGAAACCACGGCATTTGCTATTGGTGGCTGGAACACCCAACCGTTTGGAACCCATTGACACGACAATACAATTCCCCATCAAAAGCATTGTGGCGAATACAAATTTTGTGCGTAACAATAAAAATGACATCGCCATTATACATTTGAAGTATGAAATACCCGAAAATAATGAAAATATAAACATTCTTCAAATGCCTCAAGGACCGCCAGTTTATAATACAAGTTGTACGGTTTTGGGATGGGGACGCAAGCTGTGGGTACGTTAAAGCTTTTGCTTTTTTTAAGATTATCTTTAATAAAGATTGTGTGTATGTATGTACGTACGTATTCATGTTTAGAAAGGTCCCTTGGCCGCTTTAGCTCTGCACGTTAATGTTAGATTACTGCAGCCCTGGGAATGTGAATATTTTTTGAAGGAACATTATTACAATGGCGTTTTATGTGCCGGCGATAGCATAGACGATGATGAGGATCCCTGTCGTGGTGATACTGGTGGACCTTTGATTTGCAATGGACAAATAACTGGCATTATTTCATGGACTTTGGGTTGTGGCACCAAATATTTTCCCAGTTTGTATACAGATGTTTGGCATCATAGAAAATGGATTGAGGAACATTTAAATGCTGCTTCGTTTCCCAGTGTTTCTAATAATCTATTCTTAGTTTTAGCTTTAGTAAATTTATATTTCAATTTACGCTAAAAGGATTATAATTTGGTATATTAAAAGCTTTTATGCACAAACTTGTGATGTATGTAACTATGTTGGTTCGGGTGGAATCTTGCGAATCAATTTTAGAGGAAATATCTTCACGCGTTTGGGCTATAATTTTGTATAAACATTTAGTTTGCATTATACGGCATGGTTAGCTGTGTGACGTCACCCTAAAACCAAAATGTGTATTACAATATGGGTATCAAATGAAAGAGTTTGCTGAGAATAACTCGAAAAATAAAGTGACGCCACTCTAAATCCAAGTTATGAAATGAACTCTTCCTTTAAAACTTTAACCATGATGCAATTACTAAGGTGACAGCATTAAAGCTTTTACTTACGTTCGTGCATTTGTGTTTTGCGTCATAAAATGTCACAAAAAAATTCCGCTCGCAATATTTAAGCACATATAATATATGAATATGTTTTAAACAAAATAGCGATTGCAATAAAATTACGCAAATGAAATTGCTTTTCACTTTTTGTGAATAACAAAAACTGCTAAACAAATGTGTTTGTATAGAATTTGGACTTTTTATGTAATTTTTCTCGCATTTTTCTGATGTGCATTAGTTTGTCTTTTTTTTTTTTTTTTTTTTTTTTTACCTTGGGACCAGTGCTCAGGGGCTATCCCCTACATATGCAATGCATTGCACTAGAACTAGAGAGAAGGATAGGGAAGAAATAGACAGGTGGTGAAAGTGGTAGGAAGATAGAGCTTAATTCTTGCACAACTCTTCTCTTGCGTGTAAATTATAAAGCAAAGTTGCGGCGTCTCTGATGTTTTTTTTTTTTTTGACGCATTATTTTTAAGCTAATGGAGCCATTTTATTTATATTATTTTACTTCGCCGACGTTTTATTGCTCAAATACCGTCAGTTGTTGTCGGAAGGTTTCAGTGGCGAAGGCATAGTCACTGGTCACTGAGCAATACCGGCTTCAGCTGATAGCAATTCATAATCGCATCAGAACAACCTCCTTTGTCGGTATTGTCTAGCACCGGCGAAGTGAAACAATAATAAAAATGGCTACTGAACCTAAGCTTCAGCCCTGCTGTAAACAAAGAACGTGCAAAAGCAGAGCTGTGAAATAATTAATTAAGCTTCACCTCCAGTCGTTTCTCTAACTATCCCTTTCCTATAGGACAATGCATCGCATGTGTAGGGGTCATCTCCTGAGTCCTGGTCCCAGATAAAAAAAAAAAAAAAAAAAAAAAAACAAGCAGAGAAAAAAAGATTCAGCTGATGTAATGATGCCACCTGGTTTAATTACATTAAGACTTTAACTATCAACTTGTGACGTTATTATAAAATTTTTTACTTTTAAATTATTTATTTATTTATAGCGTGTTTCTATCCTTCAATTTATTAAGCTCTTTTAAAATTATAAATTAATCAATTTATTTTTTTTTAATACTTATTATAATTTTTCTAGTTTTTTTTTTTTTTTTTTTTTTTTTATATTAATAACACTAATTATTTTAAGCCTAAGGTCTTTTTATATATTTTATATTTATTTCAATATTTCGCTACTCCTTTGTGTAGCTTCTTCAGGAAAATTGGTTTTTTTTTTTTTTTTTCCTGAAGAAGCTACACAAAGGAGTAGCGAAATATTGAAATAAATATAAAATATATAAAAAGACCTTAGGCTTAAAATAATTAGTGTTATTAATATAAAAAAAAAATACTTATTATAAATAACCTTATTATTTTTTTTTATTTGCTCTATTTGGATATTTCGTTAACCATCGGTTAACATCTTCAAAGTAATTTTTTTTATTTATTCAACGCGAGTCAGAATAAATTACGATTAATAATCAGGTATGTGATGAAAATCGTTTTCGGCGTTAAAACGTTTTGAAATCGACAAATAGTGTGATGAATTTATATGTGACGATTTGTTGTGCCGATTTCACATTCCATCTTGTTTCATTGAAAAAAAAGACGTTTTTAACATGTGTCGCATTTCGATAATACCAGTTTAAATTCGTTTTCAAATCGTTTAATTTTACTGGAACATAATGTTAGGAAATATAGAAAAAAAGTAAAAAATAAATAACAAATGATTATAAATCCGTCCTTATTTAAACGAAAATATTCAACAAATCTATTTAAATAAATACAATGAATTTAAAAATTTAAATACACACATTTCATCTGGCAAATTTAAGGAATCCGATTTATCTCTTAAACGTTTTCTTAGAATATTTTCGCTATTCATCCTATTAGTTTTCTTCCAAGAGAATTAGCGAAACCGCAGCAAAAAAGGCAATTTATAAATAAAAATGATAAAATATGTTGATACAAATTTTATTTTGTTATTTTGTTTAAATATTTTACAAACGTCACTCACATACACATATGTTTACATATTTTACTGTTGTCTTATTAGAATTTATACAGTTGTATTTAGAGAAGATATGTGGAAACGAAACAAATATGGAATATGAAATCGATCGAAATACATCACACTACTGTCGATTTCAAAAGACGATTTACTTTTCAAATCGATCGACTTCCATCCCATACATGAATATATATGTACTTAGTATTATATGGTTAAACTAGTCTATATACTCGTATGTAAATGTTCATATCATTGGTGCTTATACCTACTCACTACTAGATCATCAACCAAATTCTTCAAAGAGCTCAATGTTTATATAAAAACTTTCGAAAACTCTTTGAGAATTACATTAATGCAAACAGTAAATATCTTATAATTCAATATTATTTCAAATTCAAAATATTCAGTCTTTCGCACGCTAAGAAATTCTATCTTATACGGGTTGTAAGTACGAACAATGGCACGTTTTATTTCGTTAAGCTTTTACATTGGCTAAAAAATAACAGCTGACACGTGCATTACATCAGCGGGTACTGTAACAGTTTGTTAACATCATCAGCAATATGAAATTGAAATATATTTTCTTTAATACATTTTTTATATTCAACCTTATTCTGTGTTTCGATTCGAATCGAATCGAAATTTTTTCCCTTTGCCAACTTTGGTATTCTGTGTTGGGTTTTTTTCGATTGCATGTATTCTGCATCACGATCGTAACTATGTTTTTCTAATTTGTAAATTGACTGTAAGGGAAAGTTTTTTGATTTTTGTTTGTGTTAAGTATGTAATGCAATGTAAGTATGAAATGCAATAAATTAATTTTTATTATTAATATATTTTTGTTGCACTGAAATGTTAAAGATTTATTTAACACCTGAACAGTACGAAAAGCCGACGGGTTTCTCAATCTCTGCTTTTCAATTCTTGACTATGGAATCTATTCCGGTTCTGAAAACAATCCCGTTGCCACCCATTGCAATTTTTCTTGAAATTAAAATAAATAAACCTAATTTTTCTTCTACAATGATGTATAAAAAATTAAAATATCATCTCCAACACTACAGGTTTCTTCAGACTGGAATAGTTTGTTCACATATACTGTTTACCTATATTCTGCCTTTTTTCATTTCTTTTCGTACTTAACTAACATATATTAATATATGATGTTATAGTTCCCACAATATTTAATTTTTTATTATTTATTTCATTTATCATTGTTTTTTTGTTGCAATAAATTTAAGTTTTTACTAAAATGTTTACAAAATTGCTTATTTTTTCTGTTCCCATTTCACACGTTTCTTAGCAAAGCTGCTGCTTTAAACATACCCTTCGCTTCTTCTTTTTCTTTCGATTATGTTTTTTTGCAGAATACCTTTTTTGGATCCGCGTGCGTAACTGAATGCGGGAACGTAATTGGAAAGGGTGATTATGTTTGTTAAAAAAGATATTTTGACTCCATCGAAAAAATGCAATGGCCTCAGAATGCCTTCCCCAGTTTTAAAACGATTTAAATGCCATTTTTTTAGGTTTCTTAATTTCTTCATTTTTTGTTTGCTCTTTTTTTTTAATACAACATGTAAGTTGCCTTTAATCTTTCAAAGTTTCTGTTGCAGCAATTAAGAAGAAGTTTTATTTAAATGATTTGTACGTACCTTTTAAACCGTTGTTGTTGCTCAAAGGCAATTTTATTTTAACGTTTAAGCGAATTTTCTTCTTTTTGTTTATAAAATACCGTTTATCACGGTTTAAAGCAAGACCTTTTTTATATATATTTTAATCGCTTAGATTGTCCGCATAAATATTACCACCAATTGTCAATGGGCTGGCATTTAGGCATGGCTAATTTCTGCGTGTTTTCAAGTCATTAATTAAAGTAAAATGTATTTATTTATTTTTGTTCTCTTTTGAAAAGATGTTTTTGTTTGTAGTTTAATATAAATTATGATTCGCGTACAGTGATTTTCTCAAACAATTAAGAAATATGTTTTGGTTACATTTTTGGTATTTGCTTTTAATTGTATATTCGCTAAAGATACCCTACAGCGATACCTGGAAATGTTTGACAGACAGCACTTAAGCTGACTAATCTGCAGCTTTCTATCGTTAACAATATGGCAGCATATTTTATTGCCCTTTTTACAGAAATATAGCAAAATATATAAAATTTTGAGAGCAGTTTAATAAAATTTTTCACGAAACTTGCTTTGCTTTATGGCAGCTCTGGTTATACAGAAAAAAATCGAAAAGTTATTTCATTTAAAATATTTATTAGTAAATTGTTCTTCCAATTAAAATCGTTAACAATTTTCAGCCTGCAAAATATTAGAACATATCAATTAATTTATTTGTATTTATGAGATTTTTCATGATGTTTTTTTTTTATATTCAATAGATTAATCACGATATTGATTTTTATAAAATGTACATTTCTAAAAAATGCTTTTTCGAAAAAGTATCTTTTTTCAAATAGTACCTTTTCCACAAAGTACCTTCTCCAAAAAGTATATTTTTTTAAAAAATTTCTTTTTGAAAAAAAGAAACATTTGTAAAAATTAAAAGTTAGGATATGGATATAAAAAAGTATTTTTTCAAAAAATAGCTTTTTTTAAAAAAATTCTCATTCGACTGTATTTTTAGTTTTCTGCTCAGAAATTCCTTTTATTTAATATCCATATTATGAAAGTAGTCATAGTAAACCGCCATTTTGCGGCATTCGTCATATTGTGCTGATAGTGATTTCATTTGATTTTGAGTTCTTTTCTCATATATACTTTTCATTTAATACCCATATCATAGAGGGTGGCGATGGCACGATGGATGGTAGTCTGCACGTTGACTACGAATCCAAAAACAGACCTGGGTCAACCCCAGTTTCAGACTAAAAAAATTTTAAAATAAAAATAAACATCTCGCATTTTTCTGATGTGCATTAGTGTGTCTTTGTGTGTCAGTTGTTGCCGGAAGGTTTCAGTGGCGAAGGCATAGTCACTGGTCACTGAACAATGCCGGTTTTAGCTGATAGCAATCCACAATCACATCAGAACGCCCTCCTTCGTCGGTATTGTGTAGCACCGGCGAAGTAAAATAATAATAAAAATGGCTACTAAACCGAAGCTTCAGCACTGCTACGAGTATAAACAAAGAACGTGCGAAAGCAGAGCTGCAAAAATAATTAATTAAGCTTCACCTCCTGTCGTTTCTCCTACTATCCCTTACCTATAGTTCCAGCACAATGCTTCGCATGTGTAGGAGTCATCTCCTGAGTGCTGGTCGCAGATAAAAAAAAAAAAAAAATATCATGGTGGCGTATATAAAAAATAGTAGTCCGCCAGGCAATCGCCATATTCTGTTTGCAGAGGTTTTAAAATTTTTTTTATGCTCCCTTGTTAGAACTACCTTTAATTTCATACCCATCTCATGGTGGTAGATAAAAATTATAAAAATTTATGTTTAAATGGCATAAAAGTACCAAGGTACAATTTTACTCTATAGATATATATATGTTCGAATTTCGAAAAAGTAAGAAAACACATACGAGATTTTTTTCTAGAGGAAAAGATAACAGAAAAAAGCTTTATTCTACGTGCAATACTTTTAGATATATACGGTTGAAAAGGTATTAAAATTAAATTTTTCTCCATGTTATCCACTGAAAGTACATATATGGATAAAGTACCAAACACGTGTCCGCTTACTTTTCAACAGCATTTATATACTTTTGGAATTTTTATTCTACCTGAGATATTAGATTATCCATTTTCCCCGTTGTTACCCTTTTTTAACCCCTTAGCAATAGCATAACCAAAAATCCCTTCTTAGTGGATCTAAACATCGAAAGAAGAGTCTGCCTACCGAATTTCAACCCACTACTTTTAGCCGTTTGGGCTTGGGGATGATGATGATGATGATGATAATGGCTCTGTCAGTCACGTTACTCTTTTTTTTTATATACGAAGTTTGTTCAGAAAATTAGATGACTTTGTATTTATTTATATTGTCCCCTTCAAAGTAATCTTTCTCAGATACAATACACTTCTGCCAACGCTTTTTCCAAATCTCAAAGGAATTCTTTAGAAGCAATTTTTAGCATACCCTTGAGCTGATTCAGTCATGCAGTTTTTATTTCATTAATTGTTGCAAATCTCCGTCCTTCCATAGTTCTTTTGAGTTTTGTTCCGACGTCATAACCATATACCCATGATTCGTCACCAGTTGTGACCCTTTTGAGAAAATCAGAATCATCACTGACGGCATTCAAGAACTCTTGAGCGATGCTCATGCGATCAAAATTCAGAAGTTTCGGAACAAACTTCGCTGATACATGTCTCGTGCCCAAAGTATCCGAAAAAATTACACGACACGAGTCAACTGATATGCCAACATCCTCAGCAACTTCTCTAATGGTAATTCGACGATTTTCAAAAATAATTTTTTTCACAGCTTCGACGTTATCTTCTGTTGTTGATGTGCTGGGCCGTCTAGAGCGAAGTACATTGTCGCCATCTTCTCGGCCATCTTGGAAAACTTTGTATCACTTTTAAACATTTTTTTTTTATTTAGAGCTGGGTCATCGTACGCCACTATCAACATTTCAAAGTGTTTTAGAGCACGAGCACTTGGTTGTGTTTTTAACGTCAAAAATTAGATGCAAATTCTTTGCTTTTAATAGAAAATCGTCGAGAACAACAAAACACGTCTAACCTTTTTATCTGTCACAAACAAACTAAGTATGCTACGAAACTTCGAACATACGAGTATGTTCGAGAGATGTGTAGCAATACGAAAACTACAAAAAAAAATCGATAATCGAATGTACATTGCCCGAGAAATTTGAAAAGTCATCTTATTTTTTGAACTCAGCTCGTATATATATATATAAATATACATAGTATATACATATATAGATCTATATGTATATAGATTTATAATTTGTATACAACTATATAAAAGCATGCATAAAAATTTAAAATTTTTTTTTCAATTAAAGAATTTAATTGGCGGAATTAAAAGATTGTTTGAAAAGACACAGGACAGAATTAATCCTTCCCGCGAAAATTTGTTGCCGCTCAAGTGTAGAATACTTTCGTGTACTTGTAGATGATCATCTCTTCCAAATTGCAGTTGTAAATCAGAGAAAAAACTTACGACATGAATGACGTAGAAGATGCTGCAGCTCTTCATAGTGGGTGTCACCAGTCTTAAATACAGTAATAAATTAAAATTAATACTTGTGTTTGCTTTCGTTTTTATTGCTCTCATCCCCATCGTTTACAAGAACTATAGTATTTTAATCAATTGTTACTTTAAGGTTATTTCGTAATTACTTCATGTTACAGTTTCTTTTTGCCATTGAATGGACATAAATAAATACTAAATAAGCATTCTTACGGGAGTGACTTTTTTCTGCTTCTTTGGTCTACTGTCGGCTTCCTTTGTTTCTTAATTTGATTCCGTAAATCTTTCTGTAGCCTGTCATTGCCTGTGTCTTTAAAAAATATATTTTATATTTTTCTTTTTTTTTTTATTTTGATAATTCGGTTTTGTTTTGTATATTAAAATGTTTTTAACTTCGACTGGCTCCTTGCAAAAGTCCTTCTTTAAGGCATGTGTTGTGTAATATTGTTTTCAATTAATAATGAAAAATGTCATTGCGTTGTTTATGCACATCAAAAAGCCTGTTAGTATTTGCAAGTTTTTATTTATTTTTACTTGTGTCGCTTTATATTGTTTTTTTGTTTCCACGTCAGTGTCATTTAAAAACGAAGTGATCTTGTACTTGTCAAAGACATAGAACTCTAAATTGATTTATTATATTTGAGAAAAATCAAGAATTTTTGTTTTGGCTTGTCATTGGGATTAACTGAAACCGAACGAAAGCTTCTTACGAATGCAAACATTGGAAATAAAAATAAAATTTTGGTAGCACAGCTGAGCTGGATTTTTACATAAAAGCAGAAATGTCAAATTAAGTATTGATATTGGAGAAATATATTCTATGACATTTCATTAAGAAAGTACCTGACTTTCTAACATCAAGCTTAACGATCGCTTTCGCATAACAGCTTAAAGAATTAAGACTTTCGTGGCGGGCCATTTTCGTAGTATGTTTATTGGAATATGTATTCAATTTGCCCAAGACTTCCTTCCTTGTACAAAACTGATTTATATGTTTCAAAAGAATTAATTTAAGAACGCGATGTTTTTGTACAATTATATTTCTAATTTATACAACTTACAGCACGCCACGGATTGTATACATTATTGCTGAGTATTATTTAAAAGTTTTAGTTTAAGAAAAATATTTTTGTCGACTCATTATAATTGGCTTTATATATTTATAATTTTGATTAAAAGCATAACCGTACGAGAAACTGTTCGCCGTTAATTTTTTTTCCATAATGAAGGACTATGGGGTGGTATTATCGTATCATTATACATAATACTTGAACAATCAAACCAAAACAGTTTGCTCATTAATGAAACCAAAACCCAGAAATGTATGTATGTTACATTTAGTTGGTAAATTTAGAACTTCATTAAAAAGAAAAGAGAAAAAAGAAAAATTAACGGGCAATAATTTCTCGTATTCTATTAATAAAAATAACATAACAATTCATGATTTTACTTTTTTTTTATTACACATACATATTTCTATTTTTATTTTTAGATGAGAAGAAAAATCTAAAAATAGAAATATGTACATATACATAAAAAAAAAGTAAACTCATGGATTGTTATGTTTTGGTTTTGTGTTCGGTATTCAACTTCAATTCTCGATTGTTTAGTTGAATTTTGAACATAAGAATCTTGAATTTGTAGTCAGAAATTAGGAAAAATCCACTGATTAACTAAGTAAGCATTAGCGAAATAGTACTATATGGATATGCTTTCCTCCTCAGTTATTGAGTTTGCTTTTATAAAAAATACTTTATGAGAATATCATAAAGTATGTAATAATACATTTCACATATTTTTTTCCGGGAAAAAGCACAATTTTAAAATTAGAATCATATAAAAATAATAAATATAATAAAGCACTGTACAACTGGAAAAATTTTAATAAATAACAAGGTACTACCAACAGATTCTATTCCTGTTTTAAAGGTGATTTTTGAAATTTTTCAAAAAAAGAAACAGAAAAGTACAAAAAGATCCATTCTCTGAAGAGGTAGAGGGTTAATATATACCAACAAAACGTTCCTTGTAATGTTCTGAGTAAATTTTGTCAACACATCGTATACTAAAAGCGTAAGTATCACACGAGTTTCTATGTCGGTTTAATATTCATGCATGAGACTTCAAAAACGGCACTAAAACGAGTCATAGACGTAAACTTTTAAAACTCTGTTACACGTATAGTATCTGTTTTTAGGACCCTCTTCTAGAATCAGTTGGCAGAACTTTGTTATTAAAAAAAATTTAATTGTGTTGTACAGTGTTATTTATTAAAGATTGAAGATGAGAAATATTATTTTCTAAGCTATTAAAATTTTTTGCGGTGGGCCAATATTTCGCCATACCAAAAGAAATTATTTTTACATCACTTGGTTCAGCACTCTATACCATGCAGGCGAATTTCCGTCGTGCTAGAAAGTTGCAAATATTACGACGCTCCCCAAGAAGGGAGAGGCAAGCAACCCTGAAAATTATCGCCCAATCGCAATATGCTCTACCACTTCTAAAGTAATGGAGAGTATGCTAAATTTCCACCTTATGAAGTATCTGGAGACCAATAGCTTACTTAACGACCGGCAATATGGCATCCGTGGAGGACGTTCCACGGGAGAGTTATTAGCCTTCCTCTCGGAAAAATGATGTCGATCCATCCACCATTTTGGCGAAAGTAAGGTAGTGGCTCTAGATATTTCAAAAGCATTTGACATGTGTAGGGGTAATCCCCTGAGTGCCGGTCCAAGAAAAAAAAAAAACTTACCAATATGTATTAAAAAATTTAATTTAATTAATTCAAATTTATTTATATAAAAAAATCATCACTGCCAGAGTTTAATTCATAATTTGTAGCAATTTGTGGCTTGCCTCAAATTATAAATGTAAATTTATTTTCTTTTATTAACAATTTATATATTATCTTTTAAGCTTAAAGGTTTGTTTTTATTTTTTATTTTTCTATTTCGTTAACCATCGGTTGACATCTTCAGGAAATATTTTTTAATGTTAACCGATGGTTACCGAAATATTGAAAAAGAAAAATAAAAAATTTTTTTTTTTGATATATATTTATTAAGCCTGAGGTCTTTTTCTATTTTATTTTGTTCTTATTATTCTATATTTCGTTAACAGCTTGTTAACATCATCAGGAATAATAGGAAATTATATTTCTTTTATATAAACATAAATAATAATATATATAAATAAAATATATATAAAATAAAAAAAAATATAAATAAAATTATAAATAAAAATATAAATAATTTTTCTAGTTTTTTGACATTTTTTTTTTTTTTTTTTTATATTAATAACACTAATTATTTTAAGCTTAAGGTCTTTTTATATATTTTATATTTATTTCAATATTTCGCTACTCCTTTGTGTAGCTTCTTCAGGAAAATTGGTTTTTGTTTATAATAAAAAATTTTATTTAAAAATTCACAATATATGAAAAGTTCTTGTCAATGAAAATTCAAATTAAAAATATTAACTTAATTAATATTTTTAATTTGAATTTTTTTAAATTAAAATTTAATATTTTTAATTTGAATTTTCATTGACAAGAACTTTTCATATATTGTGAATTTTTAAATAAAATTTTTTATTATAAACAAAAACCAATTTTCCTGAAGAAGCTACACAAAGGAGTAGCGAAATATTGAAATAAATATAAAATATATAAAAAGACCTTAAGCTTAAAATAATTAGTGTTATTAATAAAAATATAAATAAGAATTATAATTTCCTATTATTCCTGATGATGTTAACAAGCTGTTAACGAAATATAGAATAATAAGAACAAATTTAAATAGAAAAAGACCTCAGGCTTAATAAATATATATCAAAAAATATAATAAAAAAGGTCAATTAATAATATAATTAAAAAATAAAAAATAAAAACAAAGCTTTAAACTTAAAAGATAATATATAAATGGTATTATTAAAAGAAATAAGGTTAAATAATAAGGATTGAAAAATGTTTTCCTTTATGTAAAACTAAAAGAAAACTGTTTTAACTTGGGAATGTTAATACGTACATTTATTTGAATTCTAGGATAAAAATACTTTTATACGTTTTTGAACAATGGCCGAAGTAAAATAATTCAATTTTATAAAACTTTAATGGTTTGTGTGACACGTGCTTTTAAATCACAATATTCATATATTTTATCTCGTAGTGAATTGTTTCTAACAAGTTTGAATTTGAAAAATTCATTTTTATTCCAATATTTTTATAATTTAAAATTAGTTGTGGCCCGCCTCAAAATTTTCATATGATTTCTGCTGAAAGGTTATTTATATCGTTTAATTATGCATATATTCATAACATTTTGCACTTAAAATTTTGAGTAAATTCCTTATACATTTTTTTAGACAAGTATTATTATTATAGAAACCACACCTTAATTCTCCTCGGAGGAGTGATGTTCGTTTGGCGGCCTGCCGGTGGACATGTGGAAGTTGTGATTGCCCGCTGAAATTGTATTGCAGGTATGCACAAGCTGTACTTTTCTCTAAAATATTTTTCTCTTTTAGATTGTTACCTACGCCACTGTACGTAAACTCCTTTCTATCCAGACCACTTATGTATATCAAATTATCTGAAGTTTTGCAAAGTCAATAGGGAATGGCACCCAAACTAGAAATCGTTTTTAATGCCAGCACTGCATTTACTACAGTTGCAGCAACCACATAACTAAAGACGGACACAGCTTAAAGTTTATAATGTGTTGATGGTGTGGTGGTACTCGTTATATTTTCATGCTGCAGTGCAATTTAACCAGACACAAACAAAACTGCAAAACATTTAAGGAAGAAGATGAGAAGAAGTGCATGGAATACAAAAGAACGCTGCGATTAAACGTGTAATCACATTTTATTCTTGGTTTTCTTTCGTCTTTAAATAAATGAAATTAAAAAGATGCAACTAGAATCGAGAATCAGCATTTTAGTAGGCAGTAAGTAGGAGTAGTAGAAAAACTAAGAACGTCGTTGATTTTGTCTGGCTTTTTTTTTCTTCTTCTCCCAGCGCCATGGTGGGTTGATGTTGGCAGTTGCCTGTTGCTTTTAAACAGAGAATAATAAAAATGAAAAACGTTTTTTTCTTTGTGTTGCTGTTATTCTAAATTTGCTGCGTAGTATGTTCTTTCTGTTGCATGTTTGCTTAGTGAGAACTTTGTTCGCTTGCAGTTGTTAAATGAAATGATGCAGGTGTTCTTCAGACTTTTAGGCGCCATTGTAATAGGAATCATTTTTATAGATTCCTATAGACAATCATTTATTTTGTGTGAATTTCTTTGCTGTTGTGGCTGGTTGTTGTTTTGAGCAAACAATTTAAAGAAAATTATACAACCTACTCAATGGCCATATATGGTGTGATGTGAAGGAAGGAAAATACTTTATAAACAAAAAAAAAAAATAATGGAAATAAAATTAAAAAAAAAATATATATGTATATAAAAAGGATGTAAGGAATTTCAAAAGTTTTCTTTCTCTGTTGCTTTGAATTTGTTGTGCTTGCGTGATATTTTATTTGACAGTAACTCAATAAAATTAATGGGTCCAGTATATTTCAAAAGCATTACGGTAAATTTTTCTTGCGTTACGTTATAAATCAAAAGGTATTATGACTTAAAACTTAACAATTTCATTAATAATCGCATATGTACATATGTCCACTTTTGAGTTCTTGACATTAAATTGTTTTTTTTTTTTTTAATATATTCATAATCAGGCATGTTCCACAAAAGTAGTGGAATGAAAGTAAAATACGTTTTGAAAAGTAAACTTTTCATTTTTGGTGTTCTGCAAAAGAAGTGGTTTTGTGTTACATTTTCTCATTTGAAATGAAGTTCGAAAACAGAAATAGTAACAGCTGATTTTAAAAATAAAATTTTACTTTATACATAATTATTTAAATTATTGAATATTTTTTCGCATAAAAGTTAAAGAATTCGTAAAAAAATATTCTGGAATAATTAATAATTAAACAATGAATGTGATATTAGTGTCCATGGTGCTTCAAAACAATGAATTCGCGGCAGCAAAAGTGCAGAGGAGGATTCTGCGAGACCACTCAAATCCTTTGGATATAAATGACGCCATGTAAGTACACATGCATACATGATGTGTATATTTTCAATGAAAATTTTAAATTATAACTATATATATGTATTTAGGTTTTTACAGTATTACCGCATTAACAAGGATGCTTTTCATCTTCTTTTAAATTCTATAAAATGTAGGCTGCCTGTTTCTTCCATACCGGCACAAATACAGCTTGCTGCGGATTTCAACGAGGTGTTGGAAAAGACAGCGATGTGGTTTTAGCCCGAAGTACCACGTGCAAAATTTTAAATCGCGTGCTTATCATTTTAGAAAGGCACATTTTGTGCTA
This sequence comes from Dexiosoma caninum, assembly GCA_963924685.1. NCBI lineage: Eukaryota > Metazoa > Arthropoda > Insecta > Diptera > Tachinidae > Dexiosoma > Dexiosoma caninum. The sequence goes on along the minus strand of OZ004729.1, from coordinate 24,454,678 downwards.
AATGGATCATGAGCGACGATGAGCTTAATTTGTCCAAGCGTCATTTTATGCAAAAGTTTGGTATATATATTAAGAAATGAAATTCATGACAATGATTGGAATGAATTAATAACTGATTCCGTAGCCACTTCAATAAGATGATATCGCCAACCGACTTTAGTTAATAAGATATACATCTTTGATTTTTTTATATGAATTTTATTATTTAATAAATCTTAAAGTATGTTTTTTATAAAAAAAAAATAAAAATTTAAACTAAAAATATAGCGAGATCAATGAAAATTCAGTGCTGATATTAAAAAAGGAACCGTCTCAAAAAAATATTTTTAAACCACTTCTTTTCAAATTAAAGTAGTTTATAGAACATGGCAATTCACTACGAATTAATGTTCGAAAACAAAAAGTAAATGAAATGTCAAAAGTAGAATGTAGAACACTAAACATTCAAATTGAAGTGATTTCAAATTACTTTTACATCAAAGTGATTTGAAGAACATACCCGAATATTGTGAATAATTAAATATTGAAAATAATCAGAGGGGAAAATGACGGCATTCAATGTCGAACAAAATTCATATACATTTGAATAGAATTTTGTTTCAAATTATAATTGGAGTGGAACGCCGTAATATGGCCCCTGGTGTGTTGAAGTATTCAAGTCACAATTATTGTTTATAAGCAATAGATGTCGGTCCTGGGCAGCGTTGCCATTTTTCAAGTTTTCCCTTATTTTTAAAGGTTTTTGATATGCCTAAAAGTTTTAAAGTTTTAAAGTTTTTAGCTACAAAAATAAGTTTTTTTGAAATTCATGCAAATATTCAAATTTTCTTTATTAATTTTGAATTTAGAGTATATATGACGGAAATATTATTTGATATTGCCACGTAAGTTAAACGAAACTCTCTATTTAATACAACTGTGCCTGTGGTTTTTTTTTTTCTAAAAAGTTTTCAATTTCAAAAAAGTATGGATAAATATTTAAAGAGAAAAGGTAAGGATAATGGAATATTTTTCGTTTTTGGTGTTATTAGTTTTAAGCAGCACTGCAACTGGCAAATAATAATGGAACAATTGCACGTTCAAGCGTGTAAAGCACATATATGTTTTTTTAATGAAATTCGACAATCGCTAACGTGAACAATTTCGCTAACGTGAACTCCCTTGGTTTTAATTAGTTCACGTTACCGCGAGTGCACTGTATTGACAAACCGCCGTTATTTATAAATGCTATATCAATAAAAAATTGTTTAAACATTTTTCATATTTTTACACTTTTACATTAAATTACATTTGTAAGAAAGAAAAGTGAGCAAATTTTGTTCGTGAAACTTATCTGGCTGACAGCCATTTAACGTTTATCCACTAGCCGCCGCCAAAAAAAAAAAATAATCTTCAGCTCATATCACTGGTAACAGCTGTTTTCGATTAAATTTAGTTAAAAAATTTTGTGTGTCCAGAGAACAATTTTATAATTTTAATTAAAAATAGAATTATTGCAAGATTTACTTGTAAGTTCTTATTTACTATATTCAAACGTGAAATTATTTTAGTTTCTTCGCTTATTTTTAGTTGTTTGATATCAAACATTAACAAGTGTTTTTTCCTTATCAGCTGAATGAATTTTTTGAAATAGCATTCTAGCATTCATAGCATTCGTGTGTTTTCGTGTTATTATTTTACAACATGTGATTTTATGACTACCATTTGAATACCCCAATTAACGTGCGCCAAGATAGCGTCGGTAAATTAGCTTCAAAAATAGGAATTTAAAAACCGGGAAACATTTTACGGGAACATTGTGGGTATTTTTATCATATATTTCAAATTGGGAATTTAAAAGTGGGGAAATGATAATTATTCTAAGAGATGCTATCTTCTCCTGGCCAAACGAGGCTTTGGCACGCATACACACTTTAATATTCTGAAAGCTGACACTTATCCCTTCAAAATGAAAGTACCGTGATCAAAATCGTTATAGCCGTTTCCAAGAAAATTGGACTTCTCGAAATTGGCCAAAAAATCGACGCTATCTTCTCCTGGCCAAACGAGGCTTTGGCATGCATACACACTTATATCGATTTTTTGGCCAATTTCGAGAAGTCCAATTTTCTTGGAAACGGCTCTAAAGATTTTTAGCACGGTTCCTTCATTTTGAAGGGGAAAGTGTCAGCTTTCACGTCCCCAATTATGTATATTTATAAATTTGAAAACAGCTGTTTCTAAGTCAAAACAACTGATAGTTTTGTAATAAAAGAAATTTGTCCATGACACCAAATTATAGCAACAATTCAGATGTGAACATAAAACCGACAAAATGTGCAACACCAATATTAAATTTGTTGTTGTTGTCAATTGTGAACCTGACAACAATAAGATCCATAGCAACTCCGAATATAAACTAAGCCGGAAATTTTGTACAAGTATCTACACTTCTTGTATATGTGGAATATTAGCACATTGCAATGAATTCATATATGGGCAGCAATTGTTGCGCCTCGCTGAAACCCCTAACAAATGCTTGACGAGAAAGAGATTAAAAATCTTGTGTTTTTTTTTTGTTTAATAAAAGAATTTCAACAGCATTTGTAACGCCCAAAAATCCTGTCACGACAAAAACAAATCTTAAAATAATTAATTTTTCCAAAGCAGCTTTTGAACACCTTAAGAAGAAACCTTCAAAATTTATAACAAATTCGGTTTTTCTTTCTCCGTCTTAAATCGAAAATTTTTTATTTAATAATATTACGTGTCAAGATAAAACGTCTGTATATTAACACCCTTTTCCCAATGAAAAAGATGTGTTCACATGAATTTACCAAATAAGCCAAAATAAAACAAAACAAAAAAAGGAGCGAAGGGTGTTAATAACCAGACTTACCACGAAATAAATTTAGTTCAAATATAAAATTCGACACTTTAAACAAAAGATCATTTACACATTTAATATTTCTGCAGCATGCACTGAGCAACGAAACGCATAACGAAGAAAAATCGAATTAATTTTTAGTCCATTTTAAAAACTTTTTGCCTAAAAAACAAACAAAAAAAATGCATTTAAAAGCTTTTGCGTGTTATTAACCGCAGAAATGCGCTTCATCGTCATTTGCCTCTGCTTGATATTTTATTAATAAATAACACCTTAAAAAATGTTAGAGAACCAGATTATAAAATGCGCAATGGATGCGTTAAAGAAACTGAAACAGAAAAAATTAATTTTTTTCTTATTGAAAGCGAAAAAAAAGTTCATGTCATTTAAAAGCAAAAAGAAGCCACAGAACAGACATTAAAATGATGTTGATAAGTTTTGAAATGTTCTTTTAGTTTCTTTTTTTGTTGTTGTTGTTCTCTTTGGGTTTTTTTTTGCAATCAATGTGAAATGCGTGATTTGGAAATTATTCAGGTGTTTCCATTTTTGCCAATATTGAAAATAAACAGACAAACAAATTTTGTCTTATCGGCGCCACACCCTGCTGCGTTAGACTTTTGGATTTTTCTAAAGAAATGTATAAAAAAAAGGATATTTATACAGGCATATTAATAAGATATACTTATATGTATGTATATACATTACAAGGCGAATTAAAATGAATTCGCCGGCAAGTTTAAGGCAAGGCAATGAATAAATAAATGAGTTTTTTATATGGTGTTGGAGCAATAAAATAGCAGCAGCGAATTTTGTTAAAATTCCAGGTATAGTTGCCAGATAAATAAGATTTTATTTCTTGTATCGGCACTCGGGGTATGGCCCCTACACATGCGATGCATTGTGCTGGTACTAAGAAATAAAGTTTTGGGAGGGAGGTTAGAGGGAGTAGTGTTTATGGACATTCGAATTGAATTTTCGCATGTCCAAAGTGAGAGGAAAGTCCTCTGCAGTGAGTTTATTCTATATACGTGCTGTTCGGCCGAAAAACGAATTGTTCCTCTAATGAGTAGTGCGATTCGCTGGATGTCCTCCCAAGGATGAACGCGTTGTGCGCACGAAAGAAAAAACGCAATGTTTTGGAGAAGAAATTCTAAAGAATATATCCGGTGATTGGTTATTTGGTTTCTTAGTGCAATTTTTTTCAGTGTAAAAAAAGATTCGTTACATGTGGCAAAGGGAAAAATGCTCAGTAAGATTTGCCATTTCATTATGAACTACGCTTGCAAATTATTGAATTTTATATCAAAATTTATACACAATTCTAGCTCTGGTAGACAACATTACAGCTGCCATTGGTGAGATAGCGGTCTAAATGCTGGAAAAAGTATGGCAAAATTAGAGCTCATGGAAGAACTAAGTAGGGCGTAGCAGGTGCAACATTTACATGAAATAATTCTAAAAAAGTAAATGACAACAGGCATTAATTTATCGGCCCAAAAAAAATATTTCATTCAATTTTTCAAATTTGCTGTATTTATTTAATGTATTTAAAATTAAATTTTTTTTTTTGTATGATTGAAGGATCTATGACAATTATGTGTGATACAAAATATCGGTCAAATGTTCGCCACCGATTCGGTGGTCGATATTTTCAATGACTCTGAGACATAATTGAGTTTCAATGTCGTTAATATGCCGAATCATCTCATAATTTAGTTCTCGAATATAATCTTATTGATACAGTACAGTTTTTCTTTTAAATATCCCCAAAGAAAGAAGTCCAACGGTGTCAAATCACATGATCGTGACGGCCAATTAACATCGCCAAGAATTGAGATAACACGGCCTTTGAATTTCTCGCGCAAAAAAGTCATTGTTTCGTTGCCGAGTGGCCATCCTTTTGGAATCACATATCGTCCTGGTTCATATCCTCAATTTCTGACCACAATAAATCCATTAACATCTCGCACGACAACGACAAATCGAAGTTGGCGGCTCTTCCGCCACACTATCGCGAACAACAGCAATGTTTTCCGCAGAACGAACTGGGCGAGCATGCACACATGTTTTCACATTTTCTACAGACCCGGTTTGCTAAAATTTGGGCACAATTCTCCCGATTGTGGACGCATGTGGTCGATTATACTGACACGAAATGCATTGTGATTTGAACGCCCATTTTCGTAAAAGCTTTTAGCAATTTTAACTCGCTGCTTAATGGTATACCTCTCCTTCGTTGAATTTGTCAAACATTGAAACAAAAAAATGTTAAATTAAGTTGGGCAGAAAGCTTGACGTTAAGGCGTGACCAACAATTCGTGCGTTATGGTTGGACCACCATTAATTTTTTTATTTATTTTTTAACCAGAAAGATATACTGTACTGAAGATACATATGATCAGGTCATAGGAAAGGATACATAGAACTTAATTATTGCACAAATCTGAAGTTGCGCGTTTTGTGAATTTCTAACGCAGAGTGGCAAGAATTTTTAAGCTTACAGAGAGCCATTTCATTTATTATTTTACTTCCCCGATGAATTGTTGGTCAAACACCGATGCCTATTGCTTTTCCAAGGCTCGGTAGACATTTCTGGAAATTGTAATAATTGCTTGTAATTCTGTTCGTCTTTAAAAGAGCCACTCTGACTTGTTTTTTTTCCAATTTCGTTTTTTGAAAACTGCAAACTTGAAAATTAATTTAAATTGTATTTATTATGCATTAATTATAAATTAATATTCGTGTGAATATGCCGCATAAAAGCATTCACTAAAAAAAGCATATTTTTAATGTAGAAAAAAAAGCAATTTTAAAGAACTTGTTTCTCCTTCGTCTGCTGGTATTAAATGTTAAAAGAAAATTACTTTAAAGTTGATTGTTTATGGCAATTAATTTTAAATTTATTTAATGAAATATTGCCATAATGATTGGTTCGTTAAATGGACATCATTATAGAGTCACGTTTTTGACACTTAATGTGAATGAAAAACTTAAATCAGAAAAAAAAAGAATATAAAAATAAATTGTAATGATCTCTTTAAAAATTAAAAAAAAAAGAAAACTAAATTTATATAATTTTATGTTTGAAGGGAAGTATGGCAATATGAATCAATATTATAATTGTTCATTTTATGACCGCACATAATCGTCGAATAGCACTCTCGCAAAGAATTGGCAAAATGCTTAACGTTAAATTTTATTTCGAAACAGCTTGAACGGCTCCTAAAAATTAACTTGGGATTTGGATTAATTGAACGCTTTGCTAATGCCCGACGACATTTGCCAAGCATATTAAAAAAAAAACATATTAAACAACGAACCAAAAGAACAATGCAATGCACTACTCCATTGAAAAGAAAACCACCAGACCAGACAACGATTAAAATGCGAATTTTGTGTAGGTAGCCGAGAACTTTAATTACAATTGCCCTCTTGCTGGCTTTAGTTAATATTTCGGATATCACAATCACACAAAAGCGATAAAGTTTAAAGCACTCATTAATTGCATTTCACATTTTTATTAAGGAAAATTTTTTAATAAGAACTTTTAAATGGCATCCCAATACGAAATGACGACGGCACATTTGTTAGTTCTGCGAAGCTTTACGCACTCGCATTATCACACAGATTATTAATAATGTTATGATTAGAGCAACATGCTGTTAAGAGGTTTAATGGCGTTTGTTGTTAACGAAGACAAGATCTTCTTTTTTGAAATTTATATGGCCCTCAAGATTTTTGTGACTTTTTTATGATGATGCTGCCATGAAATTTTTGGTTTTAGCATATTTTTATGATTTTGAAGTGCGAATTTATATTCAGCGATTAAAAAGATCATTCATAAAATTATAAAGAAGTGAAAAATAAGAAACAAAACAAAAGTCAAGAAAATTAAAAAGTAAAAAGCAGTCATAATAATAAAAACCGCACCATGCAGGTGTTTGTTTGACACTGAGTGCTGGCAAAAAAGCATTTAAAACAAAATTAAAAAAAAAAACACAGTTTGAAATTGAACTTTGCATTCCCATAAAAATGCAGTGGCAAAATTACGGCATTCGATTCGAATTGAAATTTCAAACAGAATTGTATTAAAATGTATAGGAATTTCGTTCGATATCGAATGCCGTAATTTGGGCCCAGATAACGTTCCCTTTAATTTTCTATTTTACTAAGAAACTACTACTGTCATTGAAAATATATTGATATCAGACGAAGTGTAAAAGCAAATCGATTTTTTTTTGTAGAAACATACATTCTGCGAAGCTGTTAGCTTGTCTGCAGAAACACCTACGGTAGAGGCGGGAATCGAACTTGCAATATCCAGCTTGATTGCACTGAACATACGTACAGGGTGTCTGGTAGCAGATTTATATTTTCAAACTTAAATAAAAAACGTAATAATTGACACAAAGTTTTATTAAGAGCATTAGAATGAAAATGCGGATTTTGTTTTTTAAAGGGTATGTCATCCAGATCCTTTTTAAAAATTTCATAAATAATCGCTCTTAGAAGTCCCAGTGAGCCTGTTTTTTCCGTATTGAAAGTCGCGGATTTTCACGGAAACTGCTTGGTTCTTAGGGCATTCGTAGCCGAAGCAGTTGCGCGGAATCTCTGCACCCACAAACGAATTAAATTTACACTCGGTCCATCACTTATTCGCCGAATACCGAACTTTGAACAAAATTGTCGACGAGCAGTTACGCAAGAATCATTACTCTTAAAAAATGTCTCCAAAACGAACATACGATGCTCACTCGACCACTCCGACATCGTGACTGACCAATCCGCACAATCAATAATTCCAACGGCGCCATTTATTACTGTTTGATATAATTGTATATAAAAATATAAATTTGCTACCAGACACCCTGTACTAAAAACCGATAGGTTTTAAAATTCAACTATAACTTTTTACTGAAGACATGTTTTTTTATATTTAAAAGTTTTGCGCTTTCACACTTATCTAACGTAGTATCTGCGAAGAAAAACAACAAAATTAAAATTTTTTTTTTTTAATTATTTACCCTTTTTTGTGGAATTGTTTACCCTTTTTACCCGTTATTCCATATGTATACTTAACGCTTTTCGCCATTTAAAAAATGGCATCACTGTCTGATAGATACAAACTTGAAGAAATATTTTAAATCGTGCGATTTTCTTCAATTCCGCTAATGTGTTCACATTTTCGTTATTTGTAAAATGTGAAGCTACTCAATCATTTGTATTAATGTATGTTGTTTTGCAAATATGTACGTTGTTTCATATAAAGTGTGGAAATCACGATTTTGACCTCCTCAAATGAACTCTTTACAAACTATTTTGTATTGAATTATGTTCTGTTTCATGTTTAATGTGAATTCTATAATACCAATGGAGGTGTTGTTATAACAAGTTTGAACTTTTAAGGCAAGTGATTAGAAGTTCATGCATTTGCAGTCGTTTGGTAAACGGTGCGGAGGAAGTATACCAAATAAAAAGCAGGCAGACACTTACTCGGTCACAATATTTACATACTTAATGCACTTGTACATGCTTATAAGCCCTTTTTTAAAAAGTTACGAGTGAACTACAGCAAAAATGTGAAATTTACAATTAGAAAATATAGTTTTAAAATATTTTAAAAGAAATTCAAAATCTGCTAAAAAAAAATTTTTCTATTGCTGCTTTAATTCGTTTTTTTTTTTTTTTGTTTTATTGCGAAATAACAAACTTTGCATCATATTCGTATTATTTAGGAGTCACCTTTTCACGGCAACTTTTTTGTATGTCGGCTTTTTTGAAAAGGCAAAATTTCGTATTACAATATATATTGGTTTTTGATGACAAAACAATGTCGTTATTGTTCTTTTTTCCTACTTTTATTAATAATATTACAGACATGGCTGACTGCTAGAACGAGTACATGTTATTGTTGTGCATATTTTGGGATAAAACAATAGTCTGTTGCCAGTATTTTGAGACTTTCAACACGAAATACTTGTGTAGAAACTCAACTGAGTGAAGGAATGGGTTGGCTTAATTTTTTGTCTGTTTTTTTTTTGTCTTGTATCTTGTTTGCATATGTTTTACTGTGTTGTGTTTGTTGATTGTTTGAGTTCTTTTTTTTTAGTTGTTTTTGTTTTGGCCTGTAATTGTGTTCAATAAATGACCATGGTATAGCCTGAAACTAATTAATTTGCCATTTGTGTCCCATTAGTGTAATTGTCTGTCAATTATAATAACACACATGTTGCTACATAAACATATTGAAATACATATGTATGTATTTGAACTTTAAAAAAAAGACACACCACAAAAGTGCTCGGTTTATGAAATAAAAATAAAAAAACCGTTCAAATATTTACAAACATTCCGATACCTGGGCACAACTTTAATGTTCCTTATGTTTGAAGATTAAGTTTGCTAAATCGATTTGAACAAAACTTAACTAAACTGTATTTAATTACATGGTTGATTAGTTGTTTAAATGAATTAATAATTAGTTGTAATACAGGAAATGATCGTTTTCGGTGTTAACGACTGCCAAACGCACTACTGTTATTGGGCTTTCTACTGCCGGCTCTGTTCTCTCTCTTTTTGCAACATATTATGCTGGTGTCTGAGTTGGAAGTGTAACCTTACCCACCTGAATGTATGAAAATTTTGTAATAATTGTCTGTCTGTTGGAAAAATTGCCGAAATATGCTTTCCATGGACTCGTCTTCATGAAAGCTGAATCTACAAATTTACCATGAAAGCAATTTTAAGCTACGCACTTTTATAATGGACAAGTTTACAATTGCATGGTATTGGTAACATATACAGAAGAAGCAAAAATAAATTTTAATTAAAAATTTTGTAATATTAATTAAAAATTTAATTTACTTCAATTAATTTGAATTTTTTCATTTAAAAAAAAGGATTTGTCTTTCCATTATTATTATTGTTAATTTTTTTAAAACTTCTTTTAATTATAAACAAAAATCAATTTTGCTGAAGAAACTACACTACACAAGGGAGTAGCGAAAACTAAATAAAATAAATAAAAATAAATAATTTTTATAAAAGCTAAAAAGACCATAAGTTTGAAATATTAGTAATAAATATTTTACGTATGTTTCTTTAGTCAAAAATGGGCTCCAGCGGGGTCCCACTTTTACCATTTTAACACAAAGGTTGGATAAATGAGAGACGTTTTAAGAGAGTAATATTCTTCTTCTTCTTGTACGAAACAGCCCGTACTTTTTCTTCGGGCTAGTTTGGGCAAGAAGAACAAGCAATCAGCTGTTTCATAAATAAACAATAGCAAAGTAACCAAATTACAGTGCACTCACGATAACCTGAACTAATTAAAAACTGAGTTCACATTTGCAACTTGTTTACCTTTTTGAATACTAAAAATAGAACAGAATTGTATTGTATTTTAAATAAGAATCTGAATTTCTGAAATTCGCTTCTATTAAAATATTTATTTATACATTAAATTACACAAAATTATATAATAATTTGGAATTATTGGCACATGTATGTAGTTTATACATAAGTATATGTGCATGTTAATCGTAACTTAACAAAAATTAGTGAATATTAAAAAAAAAACGATTATTCTTTTATGCTGCTTTTCCTTTTCTAAAATTTGTATTAAAACACTATGTGAAATTGATGGTCAAAAAATACAAATGCGAAATACATATGCCCATATGCTTATGAAAAAAGGTGATTCCCGGAAGTAGGAAAATCATTTAAACTTTTTTATAACTAAATCCATTAGTTTTTATTGTTCAAGTTGCAGAGCTTTATTTCTAAGTTTGTTCATCTTTTAGGATTGTCAATTAAAAAAAAAATGAATCTACATTCTTATTTATAAAAATGGGATTCCCGCAATAAAACGACTACAGAATTTTAACGTTTTAAATTTTTTTTTATCTTAAGCGCAATGATTTTTATTGTTAAAATTATAGAGCTTTCAAATTTTGTTCACCTCCTAGAACAGTTAAATAAAATAATACACTGTGTTCAAATAATGCAGTGTTCGCGTTATCGCGAGTGCACTGTATACATTGGCGCGTCATTGTGTGGATTTTGCGTTCCTGTCCTTTTGTGCATTTTTCTTCCTTATTGAGATAAATTATACTTTATTCTCATTTTTCCGAAGTTTAAAGGAAAAGTAAAGAAACAAACCGCATAGGTACAAAATCTAGAAATTTTATTAATTAAAAAATTAATTAGATTTTCACTTGAAAAGATTTTTTTAATAGTATCAATTAAATTATTGTAGTTGAATTAATAGAATTAATAATTAATTAGATTTTCACTTATAAAAAAATTAATAGTATCAATTAAATTATTAATGTAGACTTAATTGAATTAATTTTTAATTAAATTTTTAATAATAAGAATTAAAAATTTATTTAAATATTTTGAATATTTCAAACATAATTTTTATACCAAAAAAAAAAGTCAATTCAATTAATTTTTAGTTTAGAGTATTGCATATATGAAATGAAATAATCAGATAAGCATTCAAATAAAAATAAATTATCATTTTGTGTATTTCGTGGCATTGAGCTCAAAAATTAATTAAAAATTTAATTGAATTGATTAAACTTTTAATTGAAAAAATATATTATTCTAATTAACGGTGTTAATTTAAATATATGATTCTAATTGTGCTTTTTCCCTTATAAACTATATGTTAAATTTATTATTACATACCCTATGATATTCTCATACAGTATGAAAAATATCATAAAGCATTTTATTACAAAAGTAACTCAAAAATTGAGGAGGAAAGCATATCCATATAGTACTATTTCGCTAATTTAATTAATTTAAATTAATTTAAAATAAAGGGTTAAAATTTGTTTCTTCTGTGTAGCTTACAGCTCGTGAAATCTAACACTATTTACAGGAAACAGTTAAAAAAATTTACTTCTTTAGGAATATGTCCCACATACTCTCTGGATAATATATTTCTATGTATTTCTTTCTAGAGTTCAAAATATTTCACGAATAAAAGTTAACTTTTCAATATTTGTACCTCGCAGAAAATGGATCCATCAGGTTTCAAACTCGTGCATTATTTGAACTCTAACCGAACATAAACGAAATAAATAAACAAGTTACTCAGATGCTAGGGTGGCCTGGTAGTCTAGTGAGCAGTGTGCTGGTTTATCAGTTGGGGGTTCTAGATTCGATTCCTAGCAGAGACTCTGGTCTATATCAACACTACAACACGAAAACGTTTTTTTCACAAGAGATATAACAACGAGCGCATAATAAATTGGACCCAAGTGGGCTGGGACCTCTATTTACCGTCAGACCCAGCATGCTGGCTCCCTAAGCTATTCTGATGATCGAATTATTCGAAAAAATGTTTTGCAAGTAACTGTGTCAACGATTTTGTACTTCTGCGATTCACTAAAGGAGGAGACAAACTAAAAAATTATAATATTTCCAATACAATTTCAAACTAATCACACATAACAAAAGCTAAACAACAATTTACCGCAACAATTTATGCCTGATAAATATATTTAAAGAAATTTATTTCGCACACATTTAATCACCAAGTGTCGTAATTATCTGACTATTTCTACCCTAATAAATCATCAACTTTTGTCAATGTTCTATTTTAATAGTTTGAATAACTTGAAAAGAAAATATAAATTGCAAAGGCAAAGGCAATTCAGTTATAATTTATAAAAATAAAATTGTTTAAAAAACACATTAACTCAACACCTTGAAATCGCACTAAGCATGTTTAATGCATGCATAAGCCTGCCAGTCTGTCTCTCAACTCGTACGAGTACTTGCAGCAAATGCATGGAAACAAATGAATGAATGTGTTTGTTATTTTCCTTATTTGAATATAAAATAATAATTTAAGGCGCCTTGCTGTTAAGCCGAGTATTAAAATATATAAATAAATGTTCAGGCAAGTGTGTATGGCAACTAATCTAAATTAAAATTCTTGCTAAATTTATAATTTATGGTAAATAGTGGCAAATAGCCAATCTGAAAGATATTGTGGTAGGGAAAAAATTGTATACTCAAAGTTATAAACTTAAAAATTCGTATTAAGTTCGCGTAATAAATACATAGACTTGTATGGAAACCATATTTGTTTCTTTTTAATCTTGGACCAGCACTCAAGAGATGACTCCTACACAAGCAATGTGCATTGTGTTGCAACTAGAGGAAAGGCATAGTTAGAGAAATGACAGGCGGTGAAGCGTCACTATCTTACAACTCTGCTTTTGCAAGTTTTTTTTTTTGTTTTATAGCAGTGTTGCAGCGCCTCTGATGTTAAGGAGACGTATTAAATTTCTTGAAGCTACGTTTTTAGTGGCCTTTTTTTGTAATTATTTTACTTCGCCTGTGCTACACAATACCGACGAAGGAGGGCGTTCTGATGTGCCTGTGGATTGGTTACAGCTGAAGCCGTTACGGTTCAGTGACCAGTGACTATGCCTTCGCCACTGAAACCTTCCGATAACAACTGACACAAAGCCACATAAATGCACATCAGGAAAAATGCGAGATGTTTTTATGAGTCTGAAACTGGTATTGAACCCCGGAAATTTTTGGTTTTGTAGTCAACGTGCAGGCTACTTCACCCATCGCCAACCTCATTGATATTTGAAGAAATAAACCTCATAACTCTTTATATCGGGTATTTTTTTAGATGCATGAGAACTTGAAATGATAATACAGAGTGGCCCAAAATGACCTAAGGGGTTTAAGTTCATTCTAACTTCTAATTTAAGATATTATTATTCAACGTTTTTTATTTTAAAGACAGTATATTAAAGGAAAATATTATGAAAAATTATATCTTGCAAATTGTGGCCATTTTATGCTTCGCATATTCGTGGTCTTTCCAAAAAATTTTTCAATAACTTTTGGCAAAGTTCAGCTGTTTTGTTGTTCATTTCGTCGCGTATATTAATTTTTAATTGCTGTATGGTTCTAGGCTTATTAATATAGATTTTTCCTTTCAATTTAAATCGCAAATAATTCGTTCACCAAAGATGTCGCGTAAAATAACCATTGTGTCCCCCGCTGTGTGAAACATTCTTATTGTATGCAAAATTCTATGCAGCGACCTACGTGAGAGGCCGTGTTGTGTGGAACGTCTCTTGGTTGATGTTTCTTCATCTTTCTGAATAGTCTTCTGTAGCCGTTCAATATTGTCATCCGTCTGCATCGTTCGTCGTCTGCCGGCACCAGGAAGGTTCCCTACTGCTCCTTGTTGTCGAAAACTTGCAACCAGACGGTTTATTGTCGACTCTGAGGATCCCACCCGATACGATATGCACGCTGAGTTAAAGCATTGGATCGTTGATATGAGAAATAAAGTTCAACGATTTTGGTACGTTTTTCAATTGTGTGCTGTTTCATTTTAAATTCCCCAAGTTTTGTTTTCAAAATACTGAAAAAAAAATTATAATAAAAAAGTAATAAGGAATTCAAACACCTTCGCTGATTTTGGGCCACTCTGTACAAAACTGAAATATTGTTGGCATAAAATTGTTTTATTATTATTATCTGGTAGATAATTTCATGATATTGATTTTTTAAATATGATTTCCGGCATATGTGCGCTGCGGCCAATAGTGACAATGTCCACTCGATCCGTGCAATTTTGGAATATTTCTTCCAATAATTATGGCCGTAAAGCGTCAATGCTGGCTTAAATATTGTAATGGGTGGAGTAGAGTATAAAAAATGTATGTATATAAATAGTCGGAGTAGAATAACGCCACCGGCAGATGAATGCTTAAGTAAAAATTTTAAAGCCGATTAAAGGCTGTGAAAAGAATGATCCTTTTTTTGAAAATATCTTTATAAAAATAATATAAAAAAATATACAAAAAAAATATCCTTATAAACTAAAACAACGGGAATATAAAATTACTAAAATTAAGGAATACTTAAATAACAAAAATATATAAACGGTACATATGTATTAATAAATATTCTTATACCATACATATGATTCTAATTGTGCTTTTTCCCTTATAAACTATATGTGAAATTTATTATTACATACTTTATGATATTCTCATACAGTATAAAAAATATCATAAAGCATTTTATTACAAAAGTAACTCAAAAATTGAGGAGGAAAGCATATCCATATAGTACTATTTCGCTAACGCTTACTTAGCTCATCAGTGGATTTTCCCAACGTCTGAATATAAACCCAAGATCTATATGTTTAAAATTCAATTAATCAAACGAGAATTGTTTGAATATTAAACATACAAACCAAAAAATCTATAAACAAAAACATAACAATCCATGAGTTTACTTTTATAACATTATCACATTTCTATTTTTAGTTTTTTATTCTCATCTACACTAGGCTTGCCATCGGCCAGCATAACTAATGTATTGTGAATCAAATGAAAAAATTTAAAAATGAAACAAAACAAAAGAATATCAAAATTCAATACCGTGCACATGTAGTATTTTATATTAACTGAATTTATTTTGGGAATATTCATTTATACATATGATTCTAATTGTGCTTTTTCCCTTATAAACTATATGTGAAATTTATTATTAAATATATATATATTTAAATATATATATATTTATTATTAAATATATATATATTTATTATTAAATTATTAAATATATATATATTTATTATTAAATATATATATATTTATATATTATTAAATATAATATATATATGTGAAATTTATTATTCTTATACCATGGTATAACAATGTACTAAAAAAAAATTATAACAGTATATAATGTATATATACTTATATAAAAAAAATAAAGTGATATAATGAAAATATATAATGTAATAAAAATATATATAAAGTAATAAAAATATATATATGAAAAAAAAAATATAATAATAATAGTGGGTTACACTACAATATTGGCTTCAAGAGTTACTGGTTTGTCGGCATACATCAATGGCGTAACATATCCCCCTAAAAACTAATTGCTCGAACGAGGAGGCCAGTGAACAGGACCACTTCTGGAAATAAAGTTCTCAGCAATTTGATTTTCAAATAAATCGATTGTTAAGGGCTCTGTATGACTGTATGTTGGAACCAAATGTGATAGATTTTTAGCTGATTAATTATTGGCAAAAACAAGAAATTCAGTCAGCTTGGCTCGATAGCCAATAATAATAACAATAACAATAATAATACTTAAATGAAAGTCATTTCCAAAACCTTGATGC
This sequence comes from Dexiosoma caninum, assembly GCA_963924685.1. NCBI lineage: Eukaryota > Metazoa > Arthropoda > Insecta > Diptera > Tachinidae > Dexiosoma > Dexiosoma caninum. The sequence continues at coordinate 24,438,617 of OZ004729.1, read as the reverse complement.
TGATGAAATTGTGAATTATCACTTGCATAACGTATTGCATGTGTCTTTATTAAAATAAACTACAGTGTTTTTACAGTTTGTATATGGTCTACAATTAACTGTTTTTATATACTCGTACAACAGAACATAATATCATGATCGCAATGATTGCTAATAAATAAATTGAAAATTACTACTGCATAATTAGTAATTTTTATTTTTAATTTTCATTATTATTTCTTTTATTTTTGGGGGTGTGCCACAAAAATGTCGATCAACATGTCAACAACACTTTTTGCCATTATTATTTGCATACAGCAATTTTATACACGAATATAAGCAAACATATCGTCACATAAAATGCCGAAATGTGCTGATGGCGAGTAGTCAGCGTGTTGGCTCTGCAACCAGAAAGACCCAGGTTCGATTCCCAGCCGGGTCAAATCAGAAAAAAAAAATTTTTCTGAGTTTTCTGTGCTACAGCACCCTCCTTCGTCGGTATTTGAGCAATAAAACGTCGGCGAAGTAAAATAATAAATAAAATGGCTCCATTAGCTTAAAAATAATGCGTCAAAAAAACATCAGAGACGCCGCAACTTTGCTTTATAATTTACACGCAACTGCAGAGTTGTGCAAGAATTAAGCTCTATCTTCCTACCACTTTCACCACCTGTCTATTTCTTCCCTATCCTTCTCTCTAGTTCCAGTGCAATGCATTGCATATGTAGGGGATAGCCCCTGAGCACTGGTCCAAAATAAAAAAAAAAAAAAAAAAAAAAAGGGCCTTTAAAAATTTTACAGGAGATACAAAAAACTTAATAAAATGAAAAGTATTGTGGTTACAAATATGAATTTTTCTCCAAATTTCGTTAAATATTATGTTTCTGTTTAATTATCATTAATATTAAAAGGTTGAATAGATAATTCATAGATATTTAATTTATGCATTAAACAAATTTCGCCAACTTACATTATCTGGGGATTTTAGATGTGTGCAGCCTTTTTCCGAATAGAGATATGTATATGATATCGAGCCTTTGGTGCAATACCGTAGTAATTCAAAATTTTAATTTTTTGAGCTGGGTATGCAGAAATGATCTTTGGGGAAATATATATCTAAAGGAAAAAAAGATTATGGTTCTATCTCTAACTGTTCAGATTCTACAGCTACAAATGTCTTTATTGCCTCCAGCTATTTCCAACAATATTTATTTGAAATAATGAAATATTTTTTCTTTATGACAAGAAATTTACAAACAGAAAACATTACAAAACATGCCTCTTTATTTAAAAACTTGTAAAAAAATGTCTTTAGTAAACGAAAATACTATCAAAAAGATGGCTCAAAACTTCAAATGCATTTTTCTTAGTTCGCGATTTTTTGATTTACGACGGTATTGCACCAAAGGCTCGATATATTGATTGAGCAAAGATTTCACAAAAGTTTCTTTATTGACAGTACAAAAGCAATTAAAATCTAAATTCGAGGATATGGTAAAAAATGGTTCAAAATAATTCACAATAGTATCAAGTATTATTGACATTTGGTACTTGGTACCCGGTAATTCATAAAGGAATTCACAGAATACGACCCGTTAAAGACATATATATGTATACAAAAGGTATGTATGGGATAATATTCATGTATAAAATGAAGTTGTTTAAACAGTCTCAAAAAGAGTAAGCTGGTAACATTTTTCCATTGTTTGTTTCATTATTTCTCAACAGCAAGAACAACAATAGTACAAACTGTCTTTTGATTTTCTTTACTTAAGTCGTTATTTTTACAAATAGAAAGCCAAAAATTTGTGTGAAGACGTGTTGATTGATGCACTGTAATAATTTCCATTAAAAACTCAATTTTGAGTTTTTTGGCTTGTTACGTCGTTTTGCAGTTCAGATGGCGATGTGTATCTATGCTTAAAAATGTACTAAGAATTTCAGTACATGTTACAAAGTAAAGTGTAACATACTTTGTATTTTCATTGGACATTAAATTAAATACAATATAAACAAGTCGCTGTATATTCGTACATATGTACATGTGTGTAGGAATGCAAATTAATAATATGATTATTTACGAGATAAAATCAGAAGAAAAGTGGAGCAGAAAATTGTTTCGATAATTAAGATATTTTAAAGGAGTTACTTACATGCCAAAAACCAACAGATATATAGATAAAATCAATTAAAGTAAATTTAAAATTATTTAATTACTTCCCGTAAGCTTTGCCCCCGCAATTAAACAAAGTCTAAATTGCCGGGCAGTTAATTGAGGCAAACAAAAGAATTAAGCGGCAAACTTGCCTTAGAAATTTATTAACTGCACTGTGATTTAAATTGAAAATATTGAAAATTAATATTTTTCGATTCAATATCTATGTTTGTTTTATGGTTTAGTTGATTTATATGCACATTTCATTTGCTGATAATACCAAAATCTTCAGTAGGCCTTTAACTATATTCTTGAAAAAAGCTAAAAAAAATTTGTAATTGAAGATGCTAAGCAAGGGTTAGCGAAATATCGAAAAAATAAATAAATTAAAAAAACCGTTTTATAAAAAAGACCTACATTGCTAATTAATAAAAGTAGAAGGTCAAATAAAAAGAAGAATTAAAAAAATTTAATTTTTCATTTTGTTTTTTAAATACACCCTGTCTGTTGGCAAATTTATATTTTTAAATGCGGTTATTTCAAAAAGTAATAAACGGTGCGGAGGGAGGGTGGCGCCGTTGGAATTATCGATTGTGCGGATTTGTCAGTCTTGATGCGCAGTGGTCGAGTGAGCATCGCGCGTTCGCTGTGAAGACATTTTTTAAGAGTAATGATTCTTACGTAATTGCTCGTCGACAATTTTGTTTAAAGTTCGGTATTCGGCGAATAAGTGATGGACCGAGTATAAATTTAATTCGTTAGTGGGTGCAGAGATTCCGCGCAACTGCTTCGGCTATGAATGCCCCACGACCACGATCTTCAAAGGATTCCCGAAAACATTGAACTGGTTGAAAGCAATTGCAGTGAAAATCCGCGACTTTCAATACGGAAAAGAGGAGCCATTATTATGCGATTTCCAAGAACGATTATTCATGAAATTTTAAAAAAAGGTTCTGAAGGATCTGGATGATATACTCTTTAAAAAATAAAATCCGCATTACCATTCTATCGTTCAATGCTCTTAATAAAACTTTCTGTCAATTATTATGTTTTTTATTTAAGTTTGAAAATATAAATCAGCTAGCAGACACCAGACATCATTGTCAACCGTTGTTGTATTGTAGACTAATTGTAAAAAGATTTAGAAAAACTAAATAGATTTAAATCGAATAATAAAATGTTTGTTGTATAAAGAAAATTTTTAAAGAAGCCATTTGGTTTGTTTTCTTTGTTTAGTACGTAATTCTCAAATATTTTTTGGGAGTTCTTGTATAAACATGTGAAATTTCTTAGCTTTTTTCAAGAATTTGGTTAATTTTTTTGGTTTCTTTTTCTTATCTCAGAGCTGCACTCAGTAGATGACCACTACACATGCGGTGAATTGTGCTGGAGCTAGAGGAAAGGGATAGTAGGAGAAATGACAAAAGGTGAAACTTCACTATACGACAACTCTGTTTTTACACGTTATTTGTTTTTATAGCAGGGTTATTGCGCCTCTGATATTAAGCAGACGCATTCAATTTTTTTTGAAGCTTTGTTAGAGTAGCCATTTTTTAATAATTATTTTACTTCGCCGTGGCTACACAATACCGATGAAGGAGAGCGTTCTGATGTGCCTGTGGACTGTGTTCATTGGCCAGTGACTATGCCTTCGCCACTGAAACATTCCAACAACAATTGACAGAAAGACAGACAAATGCACATCAGAAAAAATGCGAGATGTTTTTATGAGTCTGGAACTGGGGTTGAACTCAGGAAATTTAGGGTTTTGTAGTCAACGTGCAGACTACTTGGACCATGGTCACCTTAATCATGCCTCAACCACTTTAACCATCTGATTTGGGTCACTGCGACTTTTTCCTATTCCCAAACCTAAAGAGACTAATGAAAGGAAAGGGGTTTGCTACAATTGATGAGATAAAGTCAAAATCGCAGAACAAGCTGATGGCCATACCGAAAAACGCATTTCAGAAGTGCTTCGAGGAGTGGAGGAAGCGCTGGCACAAGTGCATTATATCTGAGGCGGATTATTTTGAAGGGGACAAAATGGATATTAAAGAATAAATTAATACCTTTCAAAAAAATGCTAAAATTTACCTTTTCAGTTGAACCTTTTCGTCATATAAAAGGTAAAACCCTGTAAGTGACGAAAATTTCAAAATCGGGTTTTCCATTGCATATTGTGTACCATGTAAAAATGCACGTCCATACAAAATAAAATATTTTATCAAAATACAGCTGAATCTGTTAATTGTATGCATATTTTGAAAAAGTTCTTTTCGGGTTGCTCACTTAAGCGTTTTATTAAGTCTTGTTCTCTCCCTCTCTTGTAAAATCTAGAAAAGTGTAGTTACATGATTTTATGTTTTATATGACGGTATGTAAGGGACATGTCCTGAAAAAATTGTTCGTTTAGTTTTCGACGCCACCTTAGTCTATTACATACGAATTAAATTCGCACTTGTTGCTTTAATGAATACGCAGTTCAAGAAACAAATAAAGGCACTGTATATGTGATATGAAAACGAATGCAGTTATTGCTATAGATTTCAAACTGTTGTTTTTACTTTTGAAATTGTAATGAGGAATTTTTAAGCACTTTTGTTTTTTTCGAGTCATCCTGTATAAATTCATGGAAATGCCCACATGTAACTGATTATCCGTAATTGCAAAAAAATTTATTATGAAGATTTCTTCGTCAGATGTTTTAATTCCTTTTAAACTGAAAATATTTGTGTAACTATTTTAGCCATGTCCAGCTTTCGGTTTTAATGTAATTAAAAAAAAAACTCACATACACACACACACACACACACACACACACATACACACACGCAGAGCTTCAAGCCTTAAAGTTAACGATCTTGGTTTTCCTTTAGCTTCGATTATCTTTTCACATTCATCTGAAGATTTACTTAATTTTTGTGCACTTTTTATGCGAAATAAACTGTTTTCATACAAGAGTGTCGAAAAATTGCTGCCGTTTGTAATTGTTGTAAACTGACAATTAATTAATTCATTGTAATTTTTCACTGTTGACAATGCCACAACATACCAAACATTTTACACTGCAATTTAAGAAAATCAAGAGAGCAAGAGATACGGCAACATACCTGCCACTGACACAAGATTGCGGGCAACAATAGCAGAAAATGTTGTATAAAATAGCATTTTCAAAGCCGTTGGCTAAATGGTCGTCAGCAGAGCAACATCCATGTTTAAACGCTTAAAGTCTGTATAAGTTTTTAGTGAATTTATCGCCTTTTTACCATATCGAATCGCAAGCAACAAGTATTACACATTTCGTTGCATTCAATCTAAAAAACGTACAGCAACGAACGGCAACGAACGTATACAAGAGAAAAATAAGAAGAAAAAAACAAAAAACAAAAACCAAAAAGTAAATAACAGATTGTTAAGTTTTATGTCTTGCACTGCAGTGGCAACAAACTGTGGCAATTGAGGCATTTAAGGCAACTGTTTAATTGCGGTACCATATTAGTTAAAGACGTAATAGGTACCTTAAAGTAATGGGGCGATAAACGGCGGGGGTAAAACTCAACATCCAACACAAAAACAAAAATAAAAACAAAAGCCAAGCCATACATGCACAGGCAGTTACAGATTGTTTGTTAACTTGTCAAAAGATTTACGGTTGGCAGTTAAACTAAAATCACATCTATTGTTGTTGCCACAACAATAGTCCACCAAAAGACAGCAGCGGCAAGTGCTGAGTTTTATTTTAGACAAATTTCTTTGCAGCAAAAAATGTACACTTTTCCAAAACGTATTTCCATGTTTAGTATTGTGGTTAATTTAATTTTAATCATTGCTTTTAAATCTTAATTCATGCTAAGCAAATAGTTAATCATTTACTTATGGCCAGCTTTTAAAATGTGACTGAAAATTATTTGAGTGGCAGTTGGACAGGCAGGCAGGCAGGCAGGCAGACGGACGGAGGGACGGCCGGTCGGACTGATGGACAGACGTAGGAACGGCTGGATGTTTAATTTGAAATGTGAATATTGCTCATGTAATTTAAATGTAAATCTTTGTAACGATGAAAAATTGCTTACATTCATCCAAACAAATCACAAAATCGTAAAACATTTATGCATGTTCCAGCACGCACATGATTAGTTATTTATGGCCCACATACTTACAGTGGGATAAAAAGTGTTTGCCAGCGCATACAAATATTTTCACATAAATTTTATAAATTCATCTATTTTGTTTAGTTCACCTTCAAGGTGAAACTAAATGTGTAAAATTAATGAAACTGTGAAATGGAGTTTCTAGTCTTGAAATAGTTAGTTACTCTGCTCCCAGTTAAATATTTATTTTTCTATTAAAATCAGAAATCAGAAATTTCAAGACACGGGAAAAATTAAGTTAGACCTCCTGGAGCAATGCGAAATTTTTTGTTGCCACCCCCACACACACAATAGATGAAACTTAAATTGGAAATGCATCCTTAATCTACACAAAAATTAAGCGAATAGGTGTCTGGTACCTTTTTGATATTTTTGCCCTTTATTGTATAAAAAAGTAAAACTAAATTAAAAATTTCTTGATTTTTTGTTAAGATTAACGGTTTTTATTTAATATTTTCTATTCATTTCAAATTTATTTTTATTTCTATTTATACCAAACACAGTTTCTTAATACTCGTACGAATGCCACTCTTTGATACCAGAGAAATGCAACACTGCTACAAATAAAACACAAAAAAAACATATCACAGAAGAGTTACTGAGCTTTCCTATATCTGTCATCTGTCATCTCTATCACTTTCTCTTTCCTTCGCTCCTAATATGACTTTCGTAGTTGTATCACATTTGATTCACACAAATGCGGAATTAGCAATACCGGGAATGGTAATTGCGAACCTACAGAGATTTTAGTTCGGATCGTAATACAGAGACCGATTTATTTGAAATTTTTTATTGAAAAAAAAGCATAAATGGGTCACCCGTTATATAAATCATGCAACATTTGTAAGCCAAGATTTGATCGAACCATTGCATTCTCGAATTTTTCTATTTTTTTTTACCTTCGAATGGCAGTCAGGGGATGACCCCTATATATGCGATGAATTGTGCTGGAACTACAGGAAAGACATAGTGAGAGAGATGACAGCTTCACTCTCTTAAAACTCAGTTTTTGCAAGTTCTTTATTATTTTTTAGTTGATATTACTTGACTCTTATCAACTACTAGTTGAGGAATCTGTCAGAGAAACAAACAAATTAGAAAATTATAATTAAGAAAGTGCGTAGCATTATTGCACCCCGAGGATAAATCGTAGTATTAAAAATTTTAATTGTAATTGTACGTTAGAGAAGCGCTCAAAATCACTGGAAATTTTCTGTGTAAAATTTACCACTGTACGATTTCCGAAAATTAAAAAGTTTTCTTAGCATAAGCGTGCACATATCTAAATCTTTAAATTTTTCCCACTTTCATTTGTGTTTAAAACGTTTTTCCATCAGTTTTTTTTTCTGTTTTTGCTGGCAGTTAAACTTTATAGAAGGTGCTGATGAGTAAGCTGAAGGCAATATTTTATTTCGAACTTCTTTTATTGTGCCAAAGAAAAAAGAATTACAAAATAAAAAAAAAAAAAAAATCAAACGAAATAACAACAAAATTAAACAATCAATTTTATACAAGACACCTTGTATAGTGTTGCATGTGCAAATAAAATTAATTATACGCCACCATCATCTCGAATAAGAATGTTGGAAACTTGTAAATGAAATCAGTATAAATTTTTGTTTTTTTCTTCACTCATAACAAATAAAAAGAATACAAGACGACTCTAAAGTGCACTATTTGGTCATTATTATTTTTATTTTTTTTTTGTGCCAGTTCTCAACGTATGCAATGCATTGCGACGTAACTATGTACTTGGATGGGTATGGTATAGAGGAGTGACGGGTGGTGAAGTGTTAACTAGAAATAGAGTTTAATTCTTGGATTGCTCTGCAGTTGCGCGATTTTTTAAGAATCTGTTATGCTGAGGCGTTGCTGGTTTTATATTGAGGCCTGAATTTTTTTTAGCTAAAGAAGAGGTATTGTACTTGGCCTATTGTACTTCTTTTTATTTGCTGAAATACCTGTTGGCATAGACACAAGAAATAAAATTTTGCCTTGATATTCTTTCTAAACTGATTCAAAATAACTTTCTATAGTCATTCAATAAATGCAAATATCTATAATAAAAATATTGGGTTTTAGCCCTTGGAAAGTGCATAGCACGGTTGCCTAATGTGGAAAAAATAAAATTTTTTTTTAACAGATTCTTTTGAAATTTTGCATAGAAATTGCATCACGTATATAGATATACAAAAATTTAATGCCAGGTAGGAGAAATTTTTTAAATGATTGTTTTAAATATTAAACCGATTTCCATAAAATTTAAAACGTAGATTAGAGTTTAAGAGAACACGTAGGTAATACAATTTTAAAGAAATAGTACCATGAGGGGACTTATGGGGTAATATATGCATCTTTCCTAAACTATCCAAACGATTTTTATGAAATTTAAAACATGGGTCGAAAAAACTAAGTCGAAAATAACTCATAAGATATTTATAAAAAAAATTGGACCAGAAGAACACGCAGGGGTTAATATATGACTCACCGAAACTATACAACTATCTACATATATAATTAAAACTTCAATGATGTTGTTTACTAAGCGCATGACCGCAGAACTGCTGGATCGATTTCCATAATTTTTTCAGGATATTGTTTGAAGTATTTTGAGGATGGGAAAGAAAAGTTGTGTGTGAGCGAAGCCGCGGGTAAATGCTAGTAATATTATTTAATGGGAAAGTTTGCATGTTTGGATGTTTGTTCCACTATCACGCAAAAACCGCTTAATGGATTTGGATTGAATTAAGCAGGAGTATAGTTTATGATACAAATTAAAATATATGACACCTTTTCATGAGTTAAAGCTTGTGCTGAAGGGGAGAAGGGTGTAATTTCCCCCTCTCCAAAAACATCCAACCGATTGCAATGAAACTTTAAACACAGAAAGATCGAGGTTAGGTTAGGTGGCGGACCCTACCCGAAGGAGAACGCCCCACTTAGTCCAGAGCCTAGGCCCATTGTGATACCACGATAACACAAGAAATAGACAGGGTATAGGCGGGGATCGAACCTGCAGCTCCAGATTGATTGCGCATGCAATAGGCTACGGAGGCATAATGTTTTTCCGAAAATTTAGAATATATTGAAGTCTCAACAAAAACACAATATGGCAAACAACCCAAAAAGACGGACCACTATTTTTCTATCTATCTTTTAGTTAAAGGGATTTTGAAGAAGGAACCTGCAAATCAAAAGGAATCACTATAAACACAATCTAGCAGACGCCTCAAAATGGCGGACAACCATTTAAGTCGAGCTAATCTAGTAATTAATGAATGAATTAAAGAAATTTTAGAAGAATTTTGCATGTGAGCAATCAGTCGCTTATTGATACTTTTGTATGCTCTACAGTTCACCCACTGCTTGCTGTAGCTGGCTGGCATTTCTCAGTTTCAGTTTTTAAACTCATGATGTATGACTTTAATGCATTTTTGTGCTTGTTGCCAAAAACTGCTGATAAGGCTAAAACCATATAAATTGTTAATGCTTAAACTCATATGCAGTGTGTTCTTTGATCATGTAAAATCGTTATTCATACATTTTATTTCATTTTAATCAATGATTGTTTTTTTTTCACTTTTGCAACCACTTTGCAAAGAGACCGTTTGTCTGTCCAGAAATTTGACTGCTTTTTTTTTTAGAAATTTTTCCGTTCTCTTCATATTGATTTTAACTTGATTTAATGTACTTTATTTATTTGTTTGTTTATTTTTTACTTATGGATGTGATTTATGTTTCAACACCAATTTGATTGAGAATGATTTGGCCAAAAACGAAAAATGGGGTGTACAAAATTAAATATAAAATGTGAAATATAAAATAAACGAAGGAGTTAAATTTATGACTTCGTATTGGTTTGTGTATTAAAAAAAAAACACTAAGAGTGGAGGAAAATCAAGTCTGAATGTTTATTTTTAATTTCCTTGCCTTGATATAAAAAAACACACTTAAAATTAATTTTATTTCTTTATTTCTTTATTCAATTTTTAGCCTATGAACTAATTTCTTACAGGCTTAAGCATAAATTAAATTCCAAAATATTAATAATAAATATAACAAATAATAATAATATTAAATTATAAATATGAATATAAAAATATAACATTAAAATAAAAGATACGTTTGCAATTATTAATAAAATGCATTTAAGTGCCTTAAAATATTGTTTTTTTTAGAGTATTAGAATCAATCGAAAATCAATGGAAGAATAAAGATCATTAAATTCAGCGCACATTCTACGGAATGCATCAAAATTGGCATAGTTGGAGCGGAAATATTGAAGTTTTCTAGGAACATAATATCTTGTAGGACGATTTGATATTGTAAATTCAATGTGACGGAGTAAGAACGCTGAGTAAATAACGCCATTTATTGGATTCATTACAAATGATACATTAATGTATATTGTCGTACTTTTCAAAATAGGAAGCTTAATAAGTGCAAGGCAACGTTCATATGATGGGAGATTAAGATCACGATTCCAAGGAAGTCCACGCAGACAAAATAAAAGAAATTGTTTTTGAACTGATTCAATTTTCTTTATGTGGATATCATACTGCGGATCCCAAATAATACAGGCGTATTCAAGAATGGGTCTCACCAGCGACGTAAACAAAAGCTTTTTTAATGTAGGGATCATTAAATTCCTTTTTTGAGTATAGAAATAATATTTCTTGGAAAGTTTAAGAAAAGTTAACTAGATATTCGCAGGTCTTGAATTATGAGGGCTCCTCAAATGTTTTTCAAAAAGTTTTGTTGGTACCAATAAAATGAATTAACTTCGATCTAGGTGCTCTTGCCATTGAACAGAACAAAATTGACCGTAAATGAAAGTGGAGTTATAATATTAATAAAGTATAGGAAGGTCAATATGTGGGACCTAAGGCAGGGCCTTCTCCCTCAGCACGAGGGGCGGTGGAGGTTTAATGAAGCCAAGAACTTGTGAATTCCTTTGCAACTCATTATACAGGTCTGTTTGTTTTCATTCTTGGGTCATAAGAGCGGTGGTGTGACGTTGCTTTTGTACACTCGTGTTCTTGGAATACCATCAGAATTGAGGGTGGCGATGGCACGAAGGATGGTAGTCTGCACGTTGACTACGAATCCAAAAACAGACCTGGGTTCAACCCCAGGTTCAGACCAAAAATTTTAAAATAAAAATAAACATCTCGCATTTTTCTGATGTTGCATTAGTGTGTCTTTGTGTGTCAGTTGTTGTCGGAAGATTTCAGTGGCGAAGGCATAGTCACTGGTCACTGAACAATACCGGCTTCAGCTGATAGCAATCCACAATCACATCAGAACGCCCTCCTTCGTCGGTATTGTGTACCACCGGCGAAGTAAAATAATAATAAAAATGGCTACTAAAGAAGCTTCAGCACTGCTACGAGTATAAACAAAGAACGTGCGAAAGCAGAGCTGCAAAAAAAAAAAATAATTAATTAAGCTTCACCTCCTGTCGTTTCTCCTACTATCCCTTTCCTATAGTTCCAGCACAATGCTTCGCATGTGTAGGAGTCATCTCCTGAGTGCTGGTCCTAGATAAAAAAAAAAAAAAAAAAGAATACGCCACAATGGCAGGCGCCGATGTAAAACCAAAACACATCTGCCCGAAATCATGTTCAATTAATGAATGTCACCAAAAAATTTTCTATCCAACAAAGTTTTATTATTATTATTATTTATTTATCTTTCGTCACAGCACTTTGAAATATAATAAAAAAATTTTATACAGATAATATTGAGATTTTACTTAAAAGTATTTCAACAAATGAAGTTGAAGCACCGGCCCTTACATGACAGTTGTATTCCATTTTCGATCGGATATAAGCGGTATAAATAGTGAGGAGATCAGATGGGGTGAAGTATGTCTTACACCGTCTGAAATAACCGAGGCACTTGAATGCTTCCTTTGAGACCTATGCTCAGTCCATCGAACATCGCACTGAATTTTCATGCCCAGAACATCAAGAGCTTTTGATTCCGCAGATAAATACAGTAAAATTATTTCAACAAATGATGTTTATTTAAAATAATTAGAGTAAACTATTCTATAACTAAATTATTTACATTTTTAAGGAAAAAAGATAGTAAAAACTTTATTTTTACGAAAGAGAAATTTTAAGAAGTTTTAAGGCCAGCACTTATGAGATCTTCAGGGTTGAAGATGTCAAAGCTTTCACTCTGCAAACCTGTTATTATATTATAGTTTGAATATGCCTGTTGCGACTTTCAAATCTTAGTGCAATTTAACTGGTCACTGGCTGAAAATAAATTTTCTTTGAATTTTGTATGGAGGTGACGACTGGTTCGGTAACTTCTTGGTAGATTTTTATATTCGATAATTCGAAGCTTTTTTTAAATACGTTTCGGCATCCGTATGTCATTATCGGTCTTATACACATTCTATATAGCAAAATTTTATTTCTGATATTTAATATTGATTTTCGATTAAGAAGTGGAATTAGAGCTCTGCCACATCTGATTGCTTTTGTGCATATTTGCAAGACATGATTCTTAAATGTCAGTTTTTTATCTACGATAATCCCCAAGTATTTAACGGAATCTCTAATAAATATAATTACTCCCTGAATAGAGAGCGTATTACAAGGTATACGCTTCGGTGATTTGTTAAATGGGAATATGATTGCTTGTATTTCAGCTTCATTAATTTTGATTCTCCATTTTGTAAAGTAGTTTTTGGCATGAGTCAGTGCTTTTTTAATTTTTTTAACGAAAGCGTCTGACACTTTCCCTGTCGCTAATAGGGCCGCATCATCTGCATACCATGTTGCAGTATAATCTTTTAGTAATTTATAGTCAGAAATAAACATTGAGTACAAAGTTGGAGCATTTATTATCTATGTGGACCTTAAACTATACAACAAAGTCCGTTTTATAGATATTAAAAATATATTTCTTTATTATTTTTGTCATTTAAACTTGTGTAACTCTAAAAAAAAACTCCCTGTTTAAATTAAGATTCAGTACACGTATTTATAATTGCAGGTGTATTTGCCATGAGATTGTTGGTATGAACAATAGACAAAAGAATTTTAGTTTTCCACAAGATTTTCTAATACGTATCCAGCTAACTTGCCTTGCTGTAGAATGTGTTTTTTTTTTTTAGATTAATCTAATCTTAGCGGGCTTATTGTAAACGCCGCTCTAATAAACTCATTAACATGTTGAAAATTATTGGTGCATTTGTTTTATTTGAAAAAATGCGTTCAATATATAAATTTTTTTTTATCAGATATTTAACACGCAAATAAAAGACTTTATGTACAGAATTAAATTAAAAATAACGCAGAGTCCACAGCAATTTTAGTTTAGAACATTGCAAAGGTGGGACCATTGTCTGTCTGTCTGTCTGTCTGTCTATCTGCCTGTCTGTATTTCATTTTTTTAAATACATTTTTCTTAACACTCGACTGACGTTTGTTGTTGCTGTTATTAAACTATTTTCGTTTATAGATTTTGTTTGTTTGTATGATTTTTTTTTTCCATTTCATACGAACAATATTTAATTATCTTAACAAGTTTGGCTGTCGTTTTATTATTTTGCAATGAATTTACAAGAAAAAAAAAATATATACAGTTGAACATTGATTATGCGGGTCGCACAGAAACGGGCTTATCACGTACAAACGAAAAGCACAGTTAATAGAAATGTTATGAAAAGCACATAATAATTTTATTTAAAATATAAAATCTTAGTTTGCTTTTGGAATTTATGGTAATGCAAACATTTATTTATTTAAAATATTCTTTTCAATCAGTCTGTGTTCTTCTTTAATTGACTGAGTTTTTTTTTTTTTTTTTATCTGGGAAAACGCACTCAGGATATGACTCCTACACATGCGAAGCATTGTGCTGGAACTATAGGAAAGGGATAGTAGGAGAAATGACAGAAGGTGAAGCTTAATTATTTTTATTTTTGCAGCTCTGCTTTCGCACGTTCTCTATTTATACTCGTAGCAGTGCTGAAGCTTCGGTTCAGTAGCCATTTTTATTATTTTTTACTTTGCCGGTGCTACACAATACCGACGAAGAAGGGCGTTCTGATGCGATTGTGGATTGCTATCAGCTGAAGCAGGTATTGTTAAGTGACCAGTGACTATGCCTTCGCCACTGAAACCTTCCGACAACAACTGACACATAAAGACACACTAATGCACATCAGAAAAGTGCGCGATTAAAATTTTAGTCTGAAACTGGGGTTGAACCCAGGTCTGTTTTTGGATTCGTAGTCAACGTGCAAACTACCATCCATCGTGCCATCGCCACCCTCAAGCGTTAGGTCAGAGGGCAGTAGACCAAGAAGGTGAGATCCAAGCAGCACCGTTGGTGCCGTTTTGTTATCTAGCCCAATAGAAACCAAAGGACGTCACAGCCGCCCTGAGCTGTTCACGTACCTCTCTAAGTCCGTAAGATCCAACCGTTAGCACAGTCCCAAGCTTTACTTAATTGCGATTAAAATCAAATTTTATATTTCAAATTTAATATTCGAGTGTAAGCAATGGCTTCAAAAACAAGAGGAGGACCAACCAACAACAACAACAACAACAAACAGATCACAATGTTTTAGTCGCTGCATTTTTTGACTGGCAACTAACATGAGCACTTGGCTGCCTGGGCAAAGTGTTGATGATAATATTTGCACTGTGAAACATTTAATCATTAAGATTTATATCATCTCAGAACATAAATCTTGCATACAAAATTAGGCAAATATTTGCTTTAATGAAAATAAAAAAAAACAAAAAAAAACAAATTTTATTATTTTCATTATAATTTATGAGAGTTGGTTATAAAATCAGGTGCAAAATATTTTTTATTGGCCAATTCAAACATGCTGTAATTTGATAGTGGTTGTTTTAAAGGCTTTTGAAAATGCCAACGATTTCCTGTCTGAAATGAAGTTGTCGTTGTCGTTGTCGTTTTCTTTTCGCCACTGAGCAGACACCAGCACACAAAAAGTCATTCATTAATTGGAAACATCTTCATCATCTTTGATCAGTAACTAACTAACTGGCTGCTCTCAAGTTGTAGTTTTCTTCTTATCTTTTTCTGAAGGCTTCATTTATTTCTTTAACATCTCATATTTTATCTTGTTTCTACAATTCATTTAATATATCCATCCTAAGGCCAAATTTTGGCATTGTTTCTTCTACTTTGCTGCATTTTTTTCTTCTTCTTTTTCTGCTTATCTTAATAATAATTTTGTGTTGTCTTAAGAGTTCTTTTTTTTTTAATATTAATATATTTTTTTTTTCTTTCTGTACTTCTCAGTTGGCAAATATTTTTCGTTTTGAAAATTACTTACGCATTGATTGAATTGGCCTTTGGCAATCAGTTAAAGCAGAATAAAAAAAATTGTTTATAGTATTTAATTTTGGTAGCCGCATTTTTTTTGTTGATACCTGCAATTCTAATGACTGGTTAATGAAATATTAAATTGTGATTCCTTTCGGCATATTGATATTACAAGCATGTGTTCGTATGCATAAGCAAGCCTGATGATTGCCACATCATGCATGTTGCCACAAATGTATGGCTGATCATGCAAATTGATAAACAGTTAAATTCAATGTGTACGACATGCTGCAGCAGTCAATTATATAAAATTAACAATAAAGCGGCAAAGCTTTATTTTTTTATTTAGAAAAAAAACTAGATGCTTGCGGATATACACACATACTATATTGTTAAGGCTGATCTCGATTAGCCTAAAGTATGTTAAGAGAAATTATACCATGTCTACACTATTCTCTATTCCTCATGAGTCGGTGCTTAGAATATAAAAAAAAATAAAAATTATGCAACTAATTTTTTTTTTTAATTTTTAAGAATTTGGTTAAAGGTCTACTGACGATTTTGGTATTATAACTAAAATATAATGCCGCATATAGACCAGCTAAACCATATAACAAACAGAGATAAATAACAAAAAAAATTATAATACAGTCATACCGCCGTGGAAAATAGTAGCAATCACTCCCTAGGAACTACTTTTGATCTACTTCCGAAATATCCATAACTGTATGTCGATAAATTAAATTAAATTTTAATTTATGTACACGGTGACACAAAATATCAGTAATATCATCTATTTAACCCGTCAGAGCTTAGGAAAATGCATACGAGAATAATTGTTACTGTCAACATATTATTAACAAAAAGATTGCCAGCTTTGTTGTTTTCTATGTTTCTAGTAAAAGACATACTGCATATATTCCCAAAGGTCAAAGCTTCTGTTTTTCGTTCTGACCGGTTAAATAGATGATATTAATAACTTTACAACAACATGCATAGTGGCAGAGAAAATACGTATTCTACTCAACTGGTGTTGAAGATTAATTGTTTTTTTTCCCTTATTCTAATCAAAAAAGTAATTTCTTCACAATATTGTGTTGAATTAACTATGAACTTGAACATGACAGAATATTTTCATTTATTTGTAATAATTGTAGTGCGATTAAATTCTAAATATTCCGAATATTAATTTAAAAATATTTATTTCTCGAAGTAATCACCTATGTTTTTTTTTTATGCAATTTGTGTTCTCTATTTTTAAGTTATTTTAAAAATAAAATTTCCTTTCTTTTCGCCTTTGTTTGTTTTCACATTCTTTTGTGCTTGCTCATACACAAATTTATATCTATTATTTCTAGCGTTAAAATAATGACAAACTATTAACAAAAAGAAATATCTTTCCCGGACTATAGAGGTAAAATTTATAAATTATCCGAAAATAATAATGTACAGATTACTGGATAGTCCGAACTAGCGAGTATGCGAATTAGAGTGGTTGTACTGTAATTATTTTAATAAATTAACTTTGTATTGAAAAGAAAACACCATTAGAATCCGTGCCAATCTTGAAATAAATATTACTTGCTTTGTTTGTATATTTCCTAATTCTCAAATATTTTTTGCGAGTTATAAAAGTTATAACAAAACATTTAAACCATATAGCTCCTTTTGTGCCACCCTGTATAAACATTTGAAATTTTTTAGGTTTTTACAAGAATTTGGTTAAAAGTCTACTGCAAATTTTGGTATTGGTACCGGCTAAACAATATAACAAATATAGATAAAATTACTTGCTTAAGCAAAATTCATAAAATTGATCGAATAAAATTATTCGACTAAAAATATATATTCGAATAAAATTTAAAAAAATTTATTATTTGGGAAAGTAATTAAAATAAAACCAACGTTAGAAAATTATGCTACTAACGATTATTCGCATAAATATCATACAAATGAAGCTAGTTTTCAGAAAAGTACAACTTTAAAAGAAAAATAATTAAAATAAAAGATGCCAATAAACTCAATTAAAATCATTTTCATAGCAATTTTAATTAACACTTTGATCGCTCTGTGGTCAACAATCGACAGCTTCACATTTACACTTAAAATAAATATTTATTTAAAAAGAAAAAAACTCTTTATATTCGGTTGACTCTCTTCGATCTTGGTTTTTACGTGTTATTTGTGGAAAAACTAATTTAACTAAAAACCGGAAAAGTTTTAATCTATGCCAATGTACAATTTAGCAATTTCATTTAGCAAAAATTTTCACCGCAGCCTACTTTAAGTAATCAGAAGTTAAATAAATATTCCCTGCCATTTAAATAATAACTCAATTTGTACAGAACATTTCAGCGAACTTAATGAAAACATATTCATGGGCTGACTGCCTTTGGCTTAGAGTAATAAAGAATTTTAAAGAAGTCTCAATTAATTTTCAAAATTTAAAAAAAAAAAAAAAAATGTTTTTTTTTATATATAAAATCTTTCTTACTCTTTTCCTACTTCGAATATTTCAAATTCTAAAAGTTGTCTTTATTTCTTAAAACTTGTCATGTTTGTTTGTCAGTAAAAAAAAAAAAAAATCAAAATCCTTTGATCTTTGAAATTGTTAAAGACTGAAAACTCGTTAAAAGACGAACTGATTAATATGCAAGTCAAGTTTGGTGGCTGTCAGCAATTAGTACAGAAACAAATTTTTGCAAATGTTCTACAAAATATTTCTTTTTTGGTTGTTAAACAATATTTAAAAACAAAAAAAAACACTCAATAAAGAAGCCGACAGAGAAACTTTGCCAGGAAACAAAAAAAAAAACTCAATCTGTAACTTTAAATTAAAATTTTCAACCTGTCTGCAAATTTAGTCAACATTTTAATTAAATTATGTGCGATTTAAAAAAAAAAGTTATCGCAACGTATATCGGACCATGCGCAGATGTGGTGTTGGTTTAAAATATATATTTTAATTAATTTATTAATTAAAAACTATCCTTAACTCAACTTAACGCAGCATACGGGTAAATATGCATAAATTTTAAATGAAAGACATAAATAATGTTTATTTGCTTCAGAGGCAGCAATTTCATTACTTTGAAAGCAATTTCAATTTTAATTAAAATGTGGCTTTTCATGATTGGACACACTTGAGCTATTTTATATTAAAAATGAAATGTAGCCGTCGAGAAACTGGCCTGGTTAAAAGATAAAATCATTAGATAAAAAAAAATCTGCATTTGTTAGAATTATCGATTTTTATCTTTAGAAAAACATACAGAACAATATGAAATATGCACTTTAATTAAAATTTTTCTTTATACTTTCTTGTCGGATTTTATTAATAGACTATTCTACACGGTACAGGTCTAAGATTTTTAAATAGTTATTTAATTAATGAAAACTTTAATTGAAGAAATATGGGAGATTTTGGGGTGTGAAAAAGCCTAATGCCGTGGCCTGGACAAGGCAAGGACTATGCGGCTACTGGGAATGAATAGAAGGGTTGTGATGGGAGCTGCGACTGGTTATTGTTCGATTAGAGAGATGGTCAGAAAATTGTAAAAGGGAGCCTGCGATCGTTGCAGTCTATGCAAGGATTATGAGGAGACCGTGGAGCACAGTATCTGTCATTACCCTGAACTGCAACAGGGAAGCAGGTAACTGGCGAAGTTATGCGTGATATAGATGACAAGGCTTCGTTGTGGCCACAGATTGGCCGTAGAACAGGTGCTGTTGTCTGCAGGCGGAATCTGGCTTCCTTTTCCCCTTTTCTTCTCTTTTCTATTAATTTCTACGTTGGGAATGTACCCTGGGAGCTTTTAAATCTAACATAACCTTAATTCATCTTAAAGAATGGAATGTAATTTTTTGTCAATTCACAAGTTTGTGCTTAAAGTCTTTCGTTTTCTGACAATATTTTTCAAACACTCTAGAGCAGGAGCCCCAGACAAAAAATGCACATTTTGCGCTTGTTTTTGAGCGTAATTATTTTTCGTTCATTTCAGTAATGCTGCCAGTATGTAAAATATTTACTGGTGCCCTGAAAAAAATACCCAAAAAATTCTCACTTTTGATATATTGAAATTATAATTGTTATTAAAGCCCTTATGACACTACATTTATTTTGCATTGATTAATATAAAATTAATAGAACGGTATAGCAGAGCCAGAAAGAAACAAATGCAATATAATATTTACATTTTTTACGTGTTGCCTTCGTATTTTCATTTAAAAAAAACGCTAAAGAAAAGTATACGTTCAAAAACTGAGGTCAAAATCACATTTTTGTATAACGTCGTTTATATTTATTTTATATATAAACATAAACGATAGTGTCCGCCTATGAAATATTTATAATTACGCATCACTGTACGTTGGCATACTAAGCACTAAGCTTTACCGATGTAATTTTCGGCAAATAAAAAATCATTCTCGTATTCAGTCAACATTACAGAGTCTACTAAAAAAAAACTACAACACAATCTGCTCATATCAATAAATAACAAAAAGTGGCAGCCTTGGTTTTCAAGTAACATGCAAATACAAGTTTTTATTCAACAAAAATTAAAATTACCTCCGCCTGCTCTCTTTATTAGTGTGAGAGCATTCGCACATGTGCGCCGTTTTGTGGATCCCTGCTCCAGCGCAGTGGTGTTCAAAAATAAAATGAAGATGGATTGGTGAGAGAATTTGCCCAGCAAACATAATGTCAAACGTTTAAAATAAGAAAGAAAATGCCAGCTATATACAACTTATTAAATGAATGTAATTTAAATTTTAAGAAAAAGATAAGAGCATCAGGGACCATAAATAGCAGTTATCAATTTCAATAAATAATTTTAGAACACTTATTTGGGGAAAAAAAAAACAAAAATAAATTCATATAAGACAGTTTTTTTGGGATTAAATATTAGACAAAAAAGTTTAACCATCTGTCATTCCGCATTATAATTTTTAAAATCGCTTTGAAAATTTTAAATTAAACATTCCATGTTAATACTTGCGAATTAGTAAAATATTTTTTAAATTCAACGAGGTCATTTTATTTCGCTGTTTGGAACAAACGTTTTTCATGTCTGAAAATATTTGTTCGCATAAGTAAGTAGTGGAAAAAAATGATAAATATTTTAAATACATTTTTTGAGCTGGGGACATATCACAACATCTAAATTTTTCAAAACTCTAGAGTTCTAATTTTATCGAACTCTTTTACCTCAGATCTAAGTATTATAAGCTCTGATTGAAACGTGTTCATTACCCGCTTTTAATGTTTTGTAACATAAAAGGCATTGAATATTTTGAAAAGCATCGTTTACCATAAAATACTTTTCACATTTCATTTTGTGAACTTTTATTATTTTTTAATTTTTTTCGTATTCAATTCTAATTGAATCGCGTGTGTTTATTGTGCTTCGTCCAACAAGAAACAACAACAATGCTTAATAAATTTCTGAAAAAAATGACAATAACCATCCGCATGTGTATTCATCGCTTGCTCAACGACGACTGAATGAAAGTTTTTAAAAGAGAATAACAACTGTCTGTGTAAATTTTTCAACAAATGTTGTATGTGGCGAACATCACTGCTCCAGAGTATCCAATTATTTGAGTTTTACTTTTGGTCGAATAAGAAATTACTCGACTTTGCATATTGAATATTACTCGATTAATCGATTTATGCCATAAACTTATTCGAATGGCTCAAATAATTAAAATAATTTTCAAAATAATTTTATTCAATGCAAAAGAAAAAGAAAACAAACATGTGTAAAGTAGAGTTCTGTTGTACCGAACAAATTCTCCGTTGCCAACAGTTTTGCATTAATATTTCATATAAATTTTTACGGTTATAGCGAATTTTCGTTTATAACGATAACGAATTGTTTCTCAATACCCAGAAACCAGAAGCCATGGAAAGGTTTACGGTTATAAAGAACGACAAAAATCACAAATTTTTGTCTGATGTATTTTGAAACTTTAAATAATTTTTCAAAATTTTTAAAAATTTTTTTTTTAATTCGGACCAATAGTCAGGGCATAACCCCTACGCATGCGATGCATTGTGCTGGAACTAGAGGAAAGAAATAGTGGGAGAGATGGCGATGCTTTTGTAAGTTTTTTTTTGTTTATAGCAGTGTTGCAGACAAGAAGACGTATTCGATTTTGAAGCTAAGTATTAGTTGCCATTTTTTAGTAATTATTTTACTTTACACAATACCGACGAAGGAGGGCGTTCTGATGTGCCTGTATATTGGTTACAGCTAAAGCTGGTACTGTCCAGTGACCAGTTACTGTCTGTGACTTTTTTTATTGTATTAAAAATGCAACTGAGAATTTTTCTTTTGCCATAAATTCTTACATGGATTATTTTCACTTCAGTTATCGCTAGCTGCATAATTCGCAAGAACTTTTAAATTCTTTAAGCGACAAATATTTAAATATTTCTCTTTCTAAGCAACATTTTTGTTTCTTATTATTCTTTTCATCACAATTATCCGTTTAAAATATTTGCTCTAAAATTCCTTTTGTTTATTGTCTGTTACGAATCGAATACTTGTAATTATATAAACTATAAAAGCTAATTTACAACACTAATATTTTAAATATCTCACTAATTAATAGACTTAAGCTAAAACGTGGCAAATGTGTGTAAAAGTCTTATAGAATTAAATCTCATTAAGAGATGTCCGATCACACTCTTTCTACAAGATCTGACAATCATGATGAAATATGAAACTGCAGCAAACAACAACAGTTACAACAACAATGGAATACCATAAATAGTCAAGTTAATACAAATATCATTTATTCTAAATTATATGCCATATAAGTGAGAGAAGAAAAGATGCAGACAGACAGCGGGGCAGACGGACAGACAGCTCTGCTAAGTTGTAGTTATCGGAACTGCTATGAGAGCACAGATGAGACAAGATGTCTTCTGCATAATGTATCGTTTTTAATAATTCCCTTGGCTTTTAACACAACATCAACAATTGCCACAATAATATCAAGTTAGCAGCAAGACGGCAGAAGGCAGAAGAGACCCATAGAAGGACGCACAAACAAAACATTCAATTGCATGTTGTAACATTTATGCAATAATGGCTAAAGTGACCATTTACGGTTTGACCATGACTTAACAATGAATAGCTAAATGTTGTTTGTTTGTTTGTTTGTTTGTTTGTTTTCTATAACTTTATAGGCAACCGACCAACAACAAGTGTTTTAAGATGGTTTTAGTGATTGTTGAGAATGAGAAAGGAAGCCGGTCTTATTGTAGATTAGAACGTGTATGTATGCATGCATGTATGTATCGATGGGCATACTTAGAACTTGCATGTTATTGTTCTTGTTTGAGCATGAATTACAATGACCACAAATGGAAAGTAAAAGTTTTGAAAAACAATTATTTTTCTATTTTAATGTTTTTATATGATTGTTTCCAAAAAGAAAAAGAAACATTTTGTATGATGATTGGCAACATGTGTTGCTTGTTGAATTTTAAATACATTTTACACAATTTCGCTTGCAATTTCGTTACCAAAGAAGACAATCTGACAAAGATCTTGGCTGAGGGGTTAAAGCTTTACAAACATTCAACAATAATGTAGTGATAAAAATGTTTTTATGCTTGAACCAGGCATAGCGTAGAGAAGAGACAGTTGGTGAAGTGATAGGAGAGCTGTAGATATAGAGATCGTAGAGAGCTATTTTCTTGCCTAACCCTGTAGTGTGAGTTTTTCAGTGAATTTATAAAGCATTGCTGACTTTTTAATGTCGCGTAGACGCGTGAACTTTTAAACTAGAAGAAGACAACCATTTAATTTCTTATTTTACTTCGCCAAGGTTCTTATTGCTCAAATACCGACAAAATAAAGCGCTTTTAGTGTAGACAACCACAATCAGGGATGATAATTGACACTTTTAAAATTGTAGTTAATGGAGTAAAAAATAGTACTTCTTTTACCACATCTGTACTAAAAACATAAAGAAAGTTGTGTTAAGTTTTATTATTAGAATAAAAGAGAGAGAAAATAAAATTAGTTTTTCAATATTGAGAATTTGTTTCGAAATTAATCAGATTAAAATAGTGGTGATGGGGTTGCCATTGCTCCAGAATTCGTGAAACTACCTCTTTGCGCGACAACCAACGTGTTGTTCACTTCAAATTTTGCAAATTCTTCCCTACTATACCTTTAAGTGTAAATGCTATGGAAATGGTTCGATCAAAATGTATTGTCGTAAATATAGCGGTGTCGGGTCTGTTTAAACTTTATCTTAATAACACAAAACCATCTTCCACGGCTTGGTAAGGTAGGCTCTTTATACACTGACCTTATTAGAGAGATCATGTGTAACGCACGCCTTATCAGGCATGAAAGGAAGTCATTTTGAATTTGAAAAATGCAATCATGAATTAATTAAATCAATTAAATTAAAATAACAAGCATTACACAGAAAATATGAAATTAAATTTTAATTAATAACTTTGTAATATCAATTAAAAAATTAATTAGATTTGCATTTGTAAAAAAATTAATAGTATCAATTAAATTATTGTTGTTCACTTAATTAAATTAATTTTCAATTAAATTTTTAATTACTGTTATTAATATTTTACGAAGATTGAAGTGAATCTATAATTGTATTGCTGAATTTTGATATTTATATTTTTTAGTTTTGTTTTGCTTCTTTTAATTCATTTGATTTAAATCATTATTATTAATTCAATTAAGTTTTTAATAATATTAGTATCACTTCTATTTTTATTTTGACCTTTATTAAAATTTTTTAATTATATTTATTTGTGAGCGATGTTCTTTAATAATAATTATTAAAAATTCAAGTTAATATATTGTAAATTACAAACAAAATTTTAATATCAAAATAAATATTTGGATTCAATTCGACTGCTTATCGGGTATTAATTTTCACTTCTATAAATTAGAAGTGTTTCATATATGAATAAAACAATCAAATAATTAAATAAAAATAAGTCGTCATTTTGTGTATTTCAGAGAAGAAAAAATGTATTAATTATTGGGTATAAAATAAAAATTTAATTGAATTGATAAACTTGTAATTGAAAAACTATATATTATCCTAATTAAAGGAGAAAGTAAAAATAAAAATAATTTTCTGTGTTATGAATGGGGTGGCACGTGGTATGAATATCTAACATTTACAGCTGGACAAAAATAATTTTGTGTAGTTACAACTACGTTTGCGTAGTGCGGGTGCGTGTGTCTTATTTGTAAATATAAGTTTTTGACATATATATTGTTAAATAGCGCCTCCATTCGACTGTCATTTTTACATATGTAGTTAATTAAAAAGAGCTAAAGATCGAAAACATACAGGCAGTCAAATTTACATGTGATAATTGCTAAGAAATAACGTAAAACAAGGCAAAAATTGTACGTCACACTGACAAACACTAATAAAACTGAACAACATGCTGTTTTCGAAGGCTGCTACACTCTAATTATCAGCGTTCTTCGTGTGTGTACAACACTGTGTGTGGTTATGTCGATGTAAATTATTAGCTTTGTATATTTATTAATTCTTATTAATAGAATACGAGAATTCTGTCTCCAATATTTTACCCATAATGAAGCACTAGATTTTACCGTATTTTTGTAATATTTTTATATACAAAAGGTGAGCTTGATTTTTATTTGCAAATAACAATATCACAAAATCTCTTCACGATTAATTAAACGCAGAAAGTTGCCAATGTTTTCTGAGAGTTTAGTATTTTTGTTGATCAGGTAGACCTGTAACCATATGACATAAAATTAACTAGAATTTTGCGTCAAAGAAAAATTAGAGAAACCGAAATTGAGAGTGGAAAAAATTGTTCGTTAAAAAAGCAATTGTAGTGGACGGACAGTGGGTTGGTTCGGGTGCTGTGCAATAGCAAGGGGTCAACTAGCACATAGGGCCGTTTTCACGTGAAATGCAAAAGGGCGTAACAACCAAAAAACTCCTAATTGAGTTTTAACGGGGATTGGTACAGAGCATCAAAGACCACTGCTTCACAATTTTTTCTTTTTTATTTTGAAAAATAACGACTTTATTAAAAAAATTCAAAAAGTCGTAAAAACTAATGATTGTTTTTTACAATTCAAAAATGTCCCAAAAATTTAAAAAAAAAATGTAAAGTATTTCCCTTATTTTTTGTGTAGAAAAATAAACTCAACATTTTATTTGGATGATATTGCGAAAAAATCGTATTTATAACCACAATACTATTCATTAAGTTAAGTTTTTAAGTGTTTTTTGTCTCTCCTGTAAAATTTATAAGTGAGTATAGGCCATTTGCATTTCAGCTGACTATATGTTCTTTATAACAGTGTTGTCAAACAACCTGCAGTCACTAGAAAACTAGAAAAAAATTGCATGTGAAATCGGCCATATAAAAAAATTTTCCATACAAAAACGAAATGGTTATTATTTTTTTTCTTGAACAACAGCTTGCGCCTCCTATCGGTGCAGAAATAAAGTAACTTGAAAAGAAGGGTAAAAACTGTATCGGTACATTACTCATATTTTCTATCACCATGTTTTCTTAACAAAAGCACAAATGATATTAATTTATTGTCCAGAAACATGAAATAATTTCACCCTCGAGCAACTCGTATGTCACAAATTTTATAAATTTTCGAAACCACGGTTTATAAAAAAACTACAAAAAATAAAAGAATAACTTAATTGAGCACAATAAATTAGAAGAAAAGCAAAGCAGACAAAAATCATGATTAATTTTTATTCACTCAAAGTAATCCGCAGACCATTAATTATACGAGTACCAGTACATAAAACTACCATGCAACGACGATTTTAATCGCCAAGCATGTGACGCTTACTTTTCGTTTAACTTCTTGTCGTCTTTTGTCTTAAAACTACTGAACACTGCACATGATTCAGCTTCAGTTTTGAAGATAATTGGCTAACGAACAAGCGACATGTATTTAATGTCCTAAACACAAGACGCGTTGCTTTTTTAACGACTTTTCTCAGTACAATTGCGATTTATCCAGACAATGGTTGATGGCAATGGATGTAACCTCATCTTCTTCTTCTCTTAAGCACCTACCGTTAAGCAAATATTCTTTGTACAAAAGCTGCCACGATCCACTACCGAACATCAAACTCTTTTTAGACTCTTTTGCGCAAATGTTGCAAAGTTGTGGTTTAAATGTCTTTACGGAATCGTTATGTAGTCGAATAGTAATCGTACAATGGCAAACATGAGAAGACAGCAGCGGTTAGAATGTCGTATTAATTTTCTTTCTTTGTTTTTTTTTTTCTCTCATTTTTTGGTTATTTTTGTTGAAATTTTAACAAAACATAACATTAAGTCACCTCTTCTTAAGTCTATCTTAGTACTGACACTTTGACAATTCAAGCAACGTAACAGACAAAAACAACAGCAAAGAACGCTGATAGAGGCAACAAACTAAGAAAAAAAGATTTATAAAATCCGCAATCACACTTAGAAAGGCATTTAAGAATTCAAAAGGGTTTCTTTCTTCTTAACACAGGGAACAGAGCTTGACTTGGAGTGGCCTGTAAGCTAGAGATAACGATTTACGAGGGTTATTACAAAATTTAAATTTAGAAGAGATTAAATTTTTAAATATTTACAAGGAAAATAAATTTTAACAGAAAAAAATTTTTTCAAGCAAGTGTTATGAGGGCTGTTGGTATTTAATCATTCAGAGGTATTAAAAAAAGTTTAAAGTCACTATAATTAAAATATTTACAAAAAAGATTTAAAATAATGAAATTCTTGTCGTGTTCAAGTTCACAGTTAATTTATCACAATATTGTGAAGAAATTACATTCCTGACTTGAATGAGGGAATATTATAATAAACATTTTCTGAAGATGTTAACCGATGGTAAACGAAATATCGAAGTATATAGAAAATAAACATAAAGACGAACCTTTGAGTTTGTAATTTAATATATAGATTGTTCTTATAAATTTATCATCAAAAAGAAATTAATTTCTAGTGTTAGTTATCATATATTTAAGAAATGTTTACAAATCAATATAACAAATAGAATATTCCCACACCTGGCCTCAATCATATAAAATACAATAATATAGGGTGGGCCAAAAGTCACGCCTGCGTGTTAAAATTTTAATAACTTTTTTGTTTATTATTATTTTTTTTAGATTTTATTCACCGAACATCATATTTTTACATGTAGGCGTGATTTTTGGCCCACCATGTATAATCAGAACATATTTTTGTATGAAAATTACAATAAATATACAGTACTGTATAGTAAAACGATTACACAACACATACGACGTTAATGCGAGCTTGTGAATTGAACAATTATTTTTCTTTTTTAATATTCTTAACAGAAAATGGGACAGGACACTGTTTCAATTACAAAGACATTTCTGTTCCGAATAACTTAATGAATTTTTCAATGTGCCTCAAATATAGCCGCTAGCCATAAGCAATAGCATAATAGCATAAGCATAAGCAATACTATTACAACCCTCGCAATACATCACCATCATCTTTAGTTACTTGAATTTTTTATGAATATTTAAACTGTTTCTCAGGAATTAACAATTTCAAATCACGTTTTCTAAATACATTTTATGTTACAACAAACATCCTTTTGACTGGCTCCCCGGCACCCATGGGCTACATGTAAATCAGCACTTATTTTCAGATATTTAACCATTCGCACTCAGTGCTTTAAGTTGCCCAAGTAAGTGAATGGATGTCGTGGCATAAACAACGTTTCCTTGTATTTACAAGTATTTAAAAAATATAAATTTCTTTCTTTTTTTCTCCATGTTATTTGAATTCTCTTTTTCTTTTACTTTTTGATTAACCAGCTCAGATAGCGTTGACAGTTTCATGCTTCTACGGTTTAGCTACCGTTTGGTTTGGGCATTTTCTGTTCAACCAAAAAAAAACACTAACAAAAAACAGCAATAGTAAACACAAAAGAAAAAGGAGAAGACATTCAAACGAAATCTAATAGCAGCTGTCCGTCCGTTTCTTAAGTTATTAGAGAAATACTTAAACACAAGAAGCAAAGTTCACATTAATTTAGGGTTAAAACAAGCTCATTTATTTAATATAAAGCAGAGATTTTCTTCTATTTCAACATGGCTTAACATTTAACAAAAACTATTAAAAAAAAGGCTGAACCCAACGGAAGAAGAAGACGAACCATGTGCTGAAGATTTAAGAAAATGTTTTCTTTCGCAATTATAGTGATCAAGTTTGACTTGCTAAATCGTATTTCAAGCAGATAATCATGATTTAATTACACTGTTGCACAATATTTTTGTGAAGTCTAGATTAAATAATAAACAATAGTTTTCTGACAGATGGCGCCAGACTATTAGAAAATCTGACCATTCGGCCAAAATGTAAGAAATTCTATTTCTTTAAACTAATGAAATAAAATCGATTTTTATACCAACATTTAGATGAATAGTAGAATAAACTAAACAACTATTCGAATGAAAGGGAATTATTCGATTAAAATATGGAAACAAAAACTACTCAAATAAGAACTTTGCGATTAAAATCCCACCATGATGCTTCAAAGACCATACATATTTGTATATTTTAAATAAAAATTAATTAAAACAATTTAAATGCGAATACTTTCTATACGAATATGCATTTCATTCGCATTCATTTTAATTCAGGTATCTTTATTGGAAAAATATTAGAAAATTATTTTTCGAATAAAATATAAAAATGCTTAAAAACAAATCCTCCAATGCTAATTATGCAATTTGTATTGTAAAGCCGTATGGCACTATACCAAATTAGAATATTTTGTGAACATTTGTATTTAATTAACCCCAGACCGATGCTATCAAGACGGCTAATTTTTTGCAGGGCTACACGCCCACGGTTATAGCTTTGCGCAACATAGGATAATTTCTATTTTTATGACCGACATGAAGAGTGTAGTCAATATAAAATAGTATGAAATAAATGACAATATATAAAATATTTTATTTTGTATACATTAATAATCAAGAAGTTTTAAACAAATAAATTGATTTGTTTCAAGTAATTTTATTTTCACAAAAGTAAAATATTTTACTGTGGCCATATTGAAAATGTACTCATATTTCTACAATAAACATCTATGTATCAGTTTTTAACTGGTTACGGTGTAAATTGCCGTGGTCAAAATATGTAAATAAGTAGCCGAGTGCAAGGCATCCAGCCAACTACATTTGTAGTGTCGATATAGCTGGTAGCCTGCTGTCTGGAATGTGTTTCATTCTTAAGGTATAAGAAAGCTTCTTATGGAGAGAAGAGGATGCTGTTGATTGAGTGTTGGCTCTGCAACGGGAAATTACACGGTTCGTATCACCGAATGCTTTCCCTGGTCGGTATTTCAGCAATAAAATAATAAACAAAATAGATCTCCTCCGGCTTAAAAACAAATGCGTCAATATAACACCTGAGACGCAGCAACTCTGCTTTACAAATTCTCAAAAAAAAACACGCAACTGCAGAGTTGTGGTAAAATTAAGCTCTATATCCTTCTACTCATTCACCAACTGTCTGTTCTAAACACTATCCTTTTCCATCTAGTTCTTGTGCATTCATTGCCGACATAGGAGCACATCTCTCGAGCTCTGGTCCAAGCAAAGAAAATAAAATAAATAGGAAATAGTAAAAACAAATGTTCTTCTTTACCGGTAAAAACCACAGAGTAATTTAAAATATCTCTATAAATATTAATTTATGTTTCCCTAAATAAAGTTTGAAGAAAAAAAAAGATTTTGCTTGTCTTCAAAGAAAATATTATTACTGACGTACATACGTGGTTAAAAGTAGCATCGATGGTGAGCAAGTCAAATTATATAAACCAATCTTTGCAATTGTAAATGTGAATTTCATAAAAAACTATATTATTAACAAAATTGTATACATATACAATGTATATTATACATATATGTATGTAGGATTTATATTTATTCATTTATTCTTAGATTGATAATAATAAATGTAAAGGTAATGTTAGATGTAAATATAGGTTTTAAATTTAGATTTAAGTCTAGATTTCAGTTAAAATTTTACTTAGACTTTAATTTCACTTAGACTTTACTACACTCGTAAGTATAGGATAGTTTTTAAGTTTAGGGTTAATTATTATAGGTTTTCTCTATTCGCTTCCACACATTTTACTTAGACTTTACTACTCTCGTAAGTATAAGATAGATTTTAAGTTTAGGTTTAATTATTTTAAGTTTCTCTAAAATTTCCACACACATAATCACTATTTGTTGACGCAAATGTAATTTTTGCTCTGACCTTCCGCAACACTCGTCTATGCTCTGCTCGATCACTTTTCACTCTGTCTCGTACCTCTCTTGTCTTCAAAAAATAAGTCAATGCATATATGAATTATAGAAGTCCGTTCCGTCATATAAAAGTGTTCTTTCTGTTGTTTATATAAAAGAAATACCGTAAGTAACAAAAGTATCGTCTGTTTATATACTTCGCTGCAAAGTGGAGTGGAAGTGCCGTCACGTACAGTGGTCCGGGTGTCTCATGCCACCTATATATTATATTTAATTATTTATATTTTATTACATTTTTAAGAAATTAATTATTTGAAATTTTTATAAATCTCAACTACTTTAATTTATCAATAGTATATTATACATATGATTCTAATTGTGCTTTTTCCCTTATAAACTATATGTGAAATTTATTATGATATGCTTTATGATATTTTTCATACTGTATGAGAATATCATAGTGTATGTGATAATAAATTTCACATATAGTTTATAAGGGAAAAAGCACAATTAGAATCATATGTATAAATGAATATTCCCAAAATAAATTCAGTTAATATAAAATAGTATATTACTTTAATGATATTTTTTCTATTAAACACTTACGAATTGTCGTATTTAATTTTATCAATTCTGTGTTAGGATCTATTTCGGCAAAATTAATATATGTAGTTATGAATTTACTAATTGAATACGAAATTTTATTTTTTTTCTATGTGCAGCTTGCTTTACTTTGAACATAAATATTGAATTTCATTGCCAGTTGTTGAATGTTGGCGGCGGTAATAACGAAATCACATTGCCTGCTCTCTCCTTGGAAACCGTTAGCTTAATTTATTTACCCGCCAGATAATAAAACAAAAAAGTGTCCTGCCGTATTATTACTAAAGTTTTGCAGTGTACGATATAAAAAACTTATTAGCAAGTCTGAAATAAAGTTCGTGGACACTGAAACTTTGCATAAATCAAATTTAGGTACAGGAATATTAAATTATATTTTCAAAGCGATTTGTATGAGAAAATAGCAAAAAAGTACGACTAGTAATTTGAACTAATATGAAATAATAAAGTTGAGTTTATTCTATAAAAGAAGAATTCAATATTCAGTATGTCTAACATATTTATTTAATGCAAAAACTTAAATCAAATATAAATATATTCGTATTCTATTTGATTCCAGCCTTCGCTTTGTTTGTTTTCGTTTTCTATTTATCCTCCAGTTCAGTTAAGAAAGAATAAAAATCAAATGAATAATTGCATGTCAATTACAGAAAGAAACTACATCAACAACAGCAAAAAAAATAAATAAATAAAATGCAATAAAAAATTAAATTGACTGTTTTTCTTGATTGTCAAGCTGCTGCTTATCTTCCGCATACAAAATACAACAATTCTCAATAAATTTCCGCAACGTATGTGGTAAAAATTGCCCCTCCAATACAACAGCGGCAAAACAAATAAATATACAATTTATCCGATCGCAAATTTTTAATTCAAACCATAAATAACAAATTAAAATTCGTTTTTAGCTAAAACGATAACGAAACATTTAAACGAAATGAAAAAAGACAACAGAAAAAAAATGCTTTAGGCTTCCGAAATCTAGATCAATTTTAAAGAACCACCAATCTTGAAATGTAACAAATTTGTCGAATAAGTGTGTACGTTTACGAATGTACGATGTGAAGTCAATGTGAATGGATGTGTGTATGTGTTGTGTGGCATATGCCACCAAAACTAACTCGCACACATCCTTATGTACATGCATACAGACATACAATACAATGCACTCACTGATAGTTGGCAGTGATTTCATTTGTTATTATTGTCATTAAATTGCAACATTATGAACAAACAGTTGCACTTTTGGTTCGTAAAAAATTATTATGAAAAATAAGACTCTCGACACGCCTTCATTGCAATTGATATGAATCATATATAAATAAATAAAAAATATTGAATATAGAAAATTATTAGAAACGCTTGTTACAACATTCATTCATATTCATGTGTATTGATTAGAATTTTGTGAAAACTTATTTAAAAAAAAAACGAAGAATAGGTGATATGACAATATCAAATACCCTACACGGTTATACTATTACGGTAGTACAAGATTAACAAATACTGTCTGCTACTGTAAATGCGCATGAAAAAAATTACTTTTATTCGCATATATATACTTTATTTCATATCGTCACTTGAAATGCAAAAGGACGTAACTAACGAAAAAATCAAAATGTCTGTAAAAATTTTTAGATTTCTATTTTTAAAAATAACGACTTTATTAAAGAAATTTAAAAGGTCGTAACCTCAAAAGGGGAAAAATTGATAAAAAAAAAATTTTCGGGTATGTTCTGTAAAACGAATCCGCAAGAAAATTTAGGTGTTCTGTAAACAGAATGCGCATAATTTTACTCGGTTTAAAATTGAGTAGATACTTTCGATCGAAATTATATCGAATGTACTATATTTCTAATAAATAACTGATGAAACATAAAAAAACAAAAACAAATTTTAACTTGAAGTCTTTCTTTTATTAAATTAAATGAAATTATATACTCCGTAATAAAGTTTAATACAAAATAATCAATTTAAGAAACACTCCAATATTTCTCCATGTTCTTGTTAAAGTATTCAGATAAAGTCGATGGATGAATAAAATCAAATATTTCACTAAATTCATTAGATATACCATTAAAAGTCACTTTTAAATAAGAATAAACATTATTTTGAAAAAATTATCGGTAGCTTTATGAACGTTTAAAAAATCTTATTCGAAAGCAAGTTCGAATGTTGGAAATCGTCTGATTTTTAGAACACCAGATTAGCGTTTATTCGGTTTTGAGAAATCACTCGTTTTTAAATCGACTCGATTGACAGACCAGAGCGGGTAAGCTATGCAGTACTTTTCTAAAACATTTCCTTATATATTGTGTTGAAAAATTAACTTATCATTTTATTTTTATTAATTTTTTTGTCTCTTCTGTAAAATTTTTAAAAGTAATGGTAGGCTCTTTTGCATTATCCGTGACGATATAATTAATAATAAATGAGTAACATTTTCAAAAAGATATAATGCCAAATATTAAATATTTTGAATGGAAATTTATCGAAAAAAATAATTTCCGTGATATTATTTATACATAAATAAATAATAAGAAATAATTGTAGTTAAGATATTTTAATTAAGCACAAGTTCGGTTTTTTTTATTATAAAAACAAATTCCAATATTTCTTTAAACTTTAATTAAATTAATTATGTAATTAAATAATTTAATTAAATTTAATTAAATAATTAATTTTTTTAAACGAAATTGTTCGAAAAAAAAACTAATTTAACGGCATTGAAAGCTCTACCTTCTTACATATTCTACCACCTGTTTATTCTCCACACTGTCGCTCTCTCTCTCTCTCTCTCTCTCTATATATATATATATATATATATATATATGTATATATGTAGATCTATATATATATATATACCCCTGAGCACTGGTCCAAGAAAAAAATACACATTCTGATTTGAAGAAATTCTGCCTTACATTGTAGCGAGCTTGTAGGGAGACCATAAAAGTGAATTATAAGCAAATTTTATTTGTAGTCGACTACCAATTTGCCGGCGGGGGTTGTAAAGGCAGCGTGTATGAGTATCTCACAGATAATTTTAAACATTGTTGATTGAACAAACATATGTGTGGCACTATCAGTTTTTATTATTTTTCAATATATCATTTTATTTTTTAACTAAAAATGGAAAATTACTTTTTTCTTTTTTGTTATTCCAACAGTGCTCTTGTGCATTTGATTATCTATTGATGGTGGTAGTTTAAATGACAATCAATTTAAGTTCATATGTCTGGTAAGTTCAATAAAATAAACTTAGGATACGAGTACAATGGTCCGTGGTTTCTTCAAGTCAGTTGAAGTCGTGACGGAAAACTCAACAACAATATGGAGGAGTGTCGAAATGAATGTCACCTAAAAAAATGCCATTTGTGCGAAAGAAAAACTAAACGAAGCTTGTTTTTAAGACCAGTAGTGTATCATGAAATTGGAGAAAGGTTATTTGCTTTAAATAAAGTGTATAGAAAATTATTCTAATTTATCCACAAGGCCGGAGTAAAGTGGCTGCTTTGGAAAAAAACGAATTTCAAATTATAAATTCTAACGATTAATTGCACTTTTTATTGATTTATGGGGTTGATGTGCGAATTCTTTATAATTTATAATTTAAAATCACTTCATTACAATTGAAGTTATGTGGAAGTGAAAGGTTTCGGTGCTTCAGTGTCAGCAACTTATTACTTCTGCAACAACGATATTACTAATGCATGCAACCACATTCTCCGGACAGTTGAAGCTTCATAAATTACTCTGCACTGAAAACGGGGTAAAATACCAGCATAACATATTCGCGCATCGTGTGAACTAGCATCCGTCGTAATTTATACATCAATTACTTCAACTAAAATGTACGTAAGAAACGCTGATGAGTACATATTTTCAATCAGCTGTTTTTTATCCCATGGATTTGAACATCTGTTCACCATTGCATTCATTTAACTTGACTCCTAGTCTAGTGACTCCTAGTATAACAATGGGCCTAAGTGGAGCTTTCTCCTTTGGGGAGTTCGCTACCTAACCTAAACTA
Source organism: Dexiosoma caninum (assembly GCA_963924685.1). Taxonomy (NCBI): domain Eukaryota; kingdom Metazoa; phylum Arthropoda; class Insecta; order Diptera; family Tachinidae; genus Dexiosoma; species Dexiosoma caninum. Next base: position 24,403,039 of record OZ004729.1, on the reverse strand, counting down.
AGTTTATTGTTTTTTTATATTTCCTATACCACACAACTAAATTAAAATAAAGTAAAGAAATAAAGTAAAGAAGACGAAGGAGGGCGCCCTGCTGTGCCTGTGAATTGGTTTCAGCTGAAGCCGTTACTGTTCAGTGACCAATGACTATGCCTTCGCCACTGAAAACTTCCGGCAACAACTAACACAAAGTCACACAAAAAGAATGCGAAATATTTTTATGACTTATTACGACATTGGATTCGAACCCAAGACTTTTTGATTTTGTTCTCAACGTGCACACTACTTCAGCCATCGTCACCCTTTAGCACCTTCGTTGACGGCGACATACTTACAGAGTCAAAACTCATAAGAAAACGTGTACTTCAACTTGGTTGTTAGTTGAAAGTGTCGACGTATAAATTACAATGGATTCTATACGTCCCGAGTTTAAGAGCTTATCCGCATTATGCAACAATTGATGCAAAACTTTGGGAAAAGACGTAATGAAACCATATGCCTTTTAATTTTGAATGCAAATATTTCACAAACATAGCTGCTCGATAAGACGGAATTTGAAATCGTTTCCCCTTCTCTTCGAGCATCCTGAGAAGCTCTTAAAATCACCGAACGTGAAAGTTGTGATATTTTTTTTTCCAGCAACCTCATATTATTTTGCTGGAATTTTTAGACCAATTAGTGACATCAAATAGACATTAAATAACAATTATTCGTACCATGTAAACAGTTGGCAAGTGTGTAGAACGCAATGTTATTTCTTCAAACACAATTATCAACCAATAAATCTGAAACATTGACGGTTCGTAAGTTGTTAAGCGGAGCATTCGCAAAAGAATTCAATAAGAAATGAAATTTAAAAAAAAAAATAAAAAAATTAAATTAAACTGTTGCAGGGTAGAAATTTATTACATAAAAAAGAAGAGCAAAATAAGAAGTGTAGAGAAAATTAATGGTTTTACATTAAAAGAAATTATAAAATAATTTGTAACTGCTTCGTTTTTCTTTCATACTTTTTGTGGCTTTTTAAAAACTTTTAGTTTTCAATTTTTATTTTTGCCTTTAGTTACAGGCAAAACTTACAAGATTTTAACAAGTTGCTACAATTTATGGCAACTGTTCACGTTTATTATGGCCCTAAGTAAGAATAAAGCCAAACAAAAATTATAAAAGCGAAAAAAAGAACTCATTTTAAATCAGGGAGATTGTTCAAAAAACACTTTAGAGCATTTTTATATAGTTGAATGTCACATATGTTGAATGGAGTTGTGAGTTGCTGCGCTCGTTTCTGTTGTTCTGCTGCTGTGTTGTGTTGTGTTGTGTTCTGTTCTGTTGTGTTGTGTTCTGAGAAAACATGTTCAATAATCAATTGCCATAAATTCCAGCGTTTAAGAAAAAAAAAAAATAAATAAAATGCCATGTTGCACAAGGAAATGCTTCTTCTTGCATTAGGTCCTTAGATGGTTAGTTGTTTGGTTGAGTAAGTAACCAAATGCTTGATGTTATGAGCAGGCCCTCTGGGTTTAATAAGCCAACAAGGAGTTACATTTATCGATTTCTATATGAGTATGCGCCCTCTTTCATACACCATGCCCGTGCAAATAATGCAGAAAAGTTATAATAATAATAATGCAACTTATTTATTTGAACACATTGTGGCGCATCATTATCTCAATGTCGAAGTAAAAGTCCAATGAGAAGAAATATACACTTTAAAATAAACAGTGTCTAAGCACAGCGTAATGAAACGATGACGATTATTATGATGATGATGAGGACGAGAATGAGCCGTGGTAGTTGAGTAGGATAAAGTCAGGAAAGCTGACAATGAAGCAAAATATATAAACGAGAGTACAATTGTTAAACACGTGCAAAGCGCAGCTGCGCATGCGTTTTTTTATTTTATTCTTATTGCAGTTTTCTCGCTCCTCCAGAGTTCCATGTATGTTTGTAATTCTTTTTTAAATCAAATATATAAAAGTATGTTGGTATGTAGTTGAACTGATTGCATTGGAAACTCATCGTTGAGATTCAAGTGTCCTGCAGCATAATGTGCTTAATAAACCATGAATCACTGTCTTTTCTTGTGGTCGGTTTCTACCAATGACTGGTATGACATTGTCATGATATTATTCAGTAACGTAGTTAAATACTTTTCAATCAATATACAGTAGACTCGGAGTAGAGGGAACTAATTAATGCAAAGGCTTTTCTCTCAAGCAAGAGTGTGCCCTTCAATCAATCAAATTATACAAAACTTTTACAGCCATATTCATAAAAAATTGTTATTTTATGTTTAAAGATTACGTACAAAAGTTATCATAGACTTTTTGTCTTATAAATCACTTTTTAAAACTTGTGTTTATAAACGAACAATAACAGCTCTATTGCAATTGAAGATTTGTAGTAATTTTTTGTTTACGTACGGCAACTCCCTTTTTTCCCACAGCAAACAATAACAAAATTCTCAATTTTTATAAATTTGTTTTTGTTTTGCATTTTATTAACTATGAACATACATACATACATATACAAATTGACAATTAGTCTCTTAATTGAAATTGTTTGTTTTTCCAAATTTTACGGTTTTTTTTTAATACAAAATAAACCAATCTTATTATTATTAGTTATTTTTTATTTTTAATAAGTATATGCGTGAGTATATAAATGCGAAAAAAAATTTTATACCACCAATATTTTTTATTTTTATATGGTCCCAATTAACCCCCAAATGTTTTGGATTTTTTTGATTCTACTTCTGTCATAACGTGCCAAAGCACGAGCAACTTTTCCACAGATTATAGATACTGTTTTTTGTGTGAGGCAAGGAAGGTCGGTAGGATCGTCTTGCTTCTAAATAAAACCGACAATTTGAGATATAAACCAAAGTCTTCGTCAATATTTAAAATTTTTCATTAATTTTCATCTTTTCACTTCACTTACATATTAGTCATACTGTATTTATCGAGTCCATATTATTAATTAATTTTTTAAATGTAAAAATTTCAAATCGCAAACAAAATGTCTACATACAAAAAGCATTGTTTTTATTTTAGGTTTAATGGTAGAGGAGAAGGGTAAATCCATCAATAAAATTTCATATTTTATAGATGCTTTATTAAAAGTGCAAAAGCCTATTAATCATTTATGAATACAACTTTACTCAATTTTGCTTATAAATGGTTTATAAGCCTGCTGGAAGTTTTTATGAATACGGCTGTTAATGTACAATAAGGCCCAAAATCACAGTTATTAGTTAATTATTAGTAAACTAAAATGATAACTATTGTTTTAAAAATACTTCATCTTCACAGTGTATTATTTAATTAACATTCTCAGTATAACCAAACAATGGTAACCCCAACAATCTTTTAATTTTCAATATTGGCAGCACTGTTATAGCATGTGGATTTGTCTACATTTGTTGTATTATTTCTTAGAAATGAATAAAACATGCGCGCTCATCGAACTTTACCGCGCAAGATATTGAATTGCTGCTGAAATTGGTTCAGGAAAACCAAAATATTATCGAAAATAAAAAAAACTAATAGTATTATATTATGATAGATGATATCAAAACAAAAATACTAATAATAATTTACTAATCAGCTGTTGTCTAACTATTGGTTAACCAATGACATTTGGCGGTTTAACTAATAGTCAACAAAAAGCTGTGAATGAAATATTATTGGTTAAACTATTGCTATCAGCTAACTAATGACTGTGAATTTAAGCATAAGTGTTTCTGGATAATGTAGTTTTACTTCCATATCCCAAAGTTAAAGTCTACATTAAAAACGGTTAAAAAATTCGTTTTTGCATAAGGATGTTATTATTTTATTATATTATTTTGTACATACACCAAAGCTCTACCTAAAAGTCTGTTTTTACCCTGATACAGTCGATTTGGTCACACTGTATGGCTAAAAACTTAAGATTCTTATGTTCAAAATTCAATTAATCAATCGAGAATTGATAGTTGAATACCGAACACAACAACAAAGGAAATTTTAAACAAAAACATAACAATCCATCAGTTTACTTTTTACACATCCTTATAGAGAACATATTTCTATTTTAGATGGGAAGAAAAATATAAAATATGTATAAAAGCAAACAACTACCAGTATGTAATTGTTAAAATCCTTCGAACAACAATTATTTAACTTATTTCTACTTGGCAGCTTAAACAACTAACTGAAAGAAAAAACAGGCACCCCCACCTAACCTTCTACCCCATTGGCTACTCCAGCTGAGGCAAAGAGAAAAAATGGTGAAAAAATTATGATACAAAATATAAGGTACACTTGGCTCCTCGTTATTCAGCACATGTCGCGCCAAAGACCGTCATGGCTTATTGCGAAATGTGTCCGTGTGCGACAAAAGACACACACAACATTGATTTTGTCACGAAGCGTACACTGAATAACACTTAAATGGTTTTTTTTTTGTTTTATACGAAAAAGTTACAAAAACTACTACAACTAAATATTTATAATAAAAAATAAAAAAAGAAACAGAAAGCAAAATATTGTACAAGCGGTTTTTCAATAATCAAAGGAGTTGGTTGCTTGTACGCAGTAAAAATAAACATCACCATCACCATGATCATCATCGTCATCATCATCGCTGTAGTTAATAAAATTGTGGGCATCATCAACCGTGTTTTATTTACTCGTAACTTATTGGTGAGTAGGGTTTCCTATGTTACGTGTAGGTGGCACAAAATTAAGGAATGTGTAATACGCTCGGTTCTTCTAATTGCGTGCAAAACGGTCGAATATGTTTCTTTAATTAATTTTTAATAAGGATAAAGTACGAAAATTCGGGGAAGCCAAATTAGATAGATGTGGTAATTGCTGAGGAGCAAATTGCACCAACGAAAATTGTAAATACCGCAGACAGTTGCTGTTTTCGATGCATCTCCAAAATCGGTTTTCTTAGTCGATGTAAATCTTTTCAATGAAAATAGAATACGAGAATTATACATTCTTCGTAATATAAAATATATATATTTTTTTTTTAGTTGAAAGATAAATTATTCTGTAACAATTTGTATTTCATGTGATATCCCTTTGAGTGTGATATCCTACGCTTGGAGGATGTTAAATTTTCTACAACGGAATCCGTATGCCATTTATCGTATTTCAAGGTATAAAGTGACCTCACGAAACCCAAAAAAACTAGTCCAGCTAGTTATATTGTTCATCAGTGCAGAATACAAAAGTTATATATATTAGACCATTAGAGGGCATGTCGATAAAATCAGCATTCCCACGCGGGATTTTTGCAGGAGCTTTGCGTCTGTGGAGGAGGAAGAGACTAGATATGATACGGCGGAGGTTCTTCACTTTACGTTTCCTGCCATCAGTAAATGAATTCTCTCAGGTGAAGATTTGCGCAACAGCAGGATCTGTTTTGGAATTGGGATGTGAATAGCTTGAGGTATCACATTGTGCCTAATCTCTGGCTTAAGTGGAACGTTCTTCTTCGGAGAGGGTCCGGCACCTAACATAACCTAGACTTACAGAATACCCATTTAGCCACATCACCAAAATATTTCCCTCAAATCTTCTTAGCATTTTCGAGAGCGGAATTTAGTTTTAGCTACGCGAATTACAGAAAAAGACGCAGTGCAGTGATAAATCGAATGATCTTTCTTGGAGACCGTATTAAATGTACGGTCATATTAACCGAAATTATTCCTTTATCAATTACAGATACTGTGTAGCATGTTGCACAGTCTTATTGAAACCACAGTTGCTTCACATTGAATTGTGATACAAAAATCTCAGTCCCCAGGTGGCATCTAGGGGTCAGATTCATGGCCGGGCTCACTTTGAACTTCTAGTGCCAGAAATTTTACGATGTCTCTGAGAATACTTGTTTCACTGTAGAGTAATGTAATGCGAATACGATTCATAGTTTCTCGAATTAAGTGATCTTATTGACAACAAAAGGTGGACCTTTTGAAATAGGACGATGAACTCGATTTTTTAAGACGTTGTTCAAGTGTCCAAATGGCGTACACATTCAGCAATATTGCCTACTTAAAGTTCCAAACCAATAAACAAAACAAAAACCTTTTTTATTAAGACCTAAAAGTAAAATGCTTAAAATAATCGAGAAACCCTAAAAAGGAATGTAGCAGGAAAAAAAAAGCCAACTCAAAGTAAGTGGTGGCTGTGATAAAGGGCTTCTCGCTTGTTTTCATACATTATTGTTTAAATGAAAATTAAATATAGAAATCGCAAAAGCCAACGACAAAAAAAACAATCACGTCAACTTGCAGCAAAGAAAGGGTAGTCAGCAACGAGTTCTCCCTACTTAAAACGTAAAACTTCTTATTAATTATGTATGTAGGCGCAATATAGGAGTTATAACCTTCTCTTAACCAGTTGGAAATTGATTGATTGAAAATGAATGATGAATATATTGTAAGTAAATGGAATGTGATGCGCAAATTGTAGAATGTGGTATCGTAAACATGATTAGGTTAGGTTAGGTTGGATTAGTCAGGTCAGGGGGAAGTAAGAAGTAGTGTTCGTAATGTCATGATCAATCGGGTCATCTAAGTTACCTTTGCGTTACCTGTTAGAAATATGTAGATAGACAGCGAAGAGAACAATAAAGACATGGGCAAGAAAAAGTGAGAGTGTAGAACTCAACTTTGCATTGAAGGCCCAATTAGTGGAAACAAACTTCGTTACGTTCATCATGTGATACAAATATTTCATAATGAACTTGGTTAACGTGCCCGAAGAAGCGCGAGATTCCGTTTCGAACACATCACTCATTCATCCGAGTTCTAACCTATGTAAGAGATCCACCGAATCCACCCGGTTGCGTTGAGGTATCGCATAAGGTAACCCACATATGACACGTCCGCTAAGTACTACGTGTAATGCCGGCCACTGGCAGAGCAGTTGCAACACCATCTTCTCCCTATTCAGTTCTCGACAGCTGCGACAAAAAATTATGTGAGGGAGACCCAGCGTACCGCTATGTCTGCCGATATTCCAATGACGCGTCAATACCACGACTAGCCGTGAAATGCTTGACACTCTCTGCTTCGTACGTTTATCGCCGAACCGTAGTCACAGCTTCCTTACGACCCCGTATGTGCTCAGGCCGTTCCACCTCTTCTCCGCCTTCCCAAGATAGTGTTCCACAATCGAGGCCCTTACAGTGCCAGACGGCGGCCGAGGGACCGAAATGTTTTCATGGCAGACACAGATCTGGCCGTCCGCCAGCTCGCTGCCGAAGAAGTCAATAACCTGAACCCAGATGAGAGTAGTGTCAGCCTGACGTCTCAATCTCGATAGCACATTTTTGTGTAAACTTTGCATAATATCACATCGCTTATAAAGATAAAATTTCCAATTGGGTTCGAATTGTGCATGTGTATGCATGCTCACGTATGTATGTATTAGTGTATGTATATGCTATTGTGTAGGCTCTTCATGCAAGTGTTTTTTAAGTACTTTACGCTCAAAAGGCCCATCAACATTCTCAGGTGCGCCAAAAGTGTTGTTTTTTTTTCGTTGTTTGTTTGTTTGAGATTTTGAAATTTGCTTATATTCTCTGTTATTGTTTTTGTTGTAGCTGTGTTACCATGGTTAAAACCTTAAGATTCTTGTGGGTTTTTTGTTTGCTTGTTCGTCCACATCTTCAGTCGCATTCAGTCTGCTTCATTATTTACAGCCTCCACGCATGCTTGTTGCATTAAAGCACGACCAACCACTAAGTTGTCGCTTCTTTTATATTTATTTGTAGCATTTCTACTCATCAGCCACATTCACATCCTTCATTGTACGGATTCGTATTAAAAATAATATTTTTCAGCATGTTGCATACATTGTTGCCGTCTCCTTTTGTATAAAAACTTCTTCACCGCTTCACATTTATTATTCAATTGGTGCAAGCGCAGCTTGTTTGCCTGCCTCTTCATATTTTTACATTTTATTACTTTCTCATGCCAAGGACACCAGTTCTTGGTTGACTTTTATATTGAAGATTGAAAAGAAAAACTTATATTCCCACGAACTTTTTATGGTCAACACATAATAAATTCTGTTACAATTCCTCTTTAGTTAGAGTTGTTTTATTTATGTACCTGAACGTGAGCCAAGTGAAGTACTTTTATTAGGCTGCATATGAGTATTTAATTTACACATTTCTTAGCCATATTTAGTAGGCGGAGCATATTAAGTGCATTGGCTAGAACGTTTTTTATCGTGAAGTCAACAAGTATTTAAGGGAAAGAAAGAATTTGATTCGAAGTGATTGGCGATGGAGGTTTATTTGAATGTTTTCAGGCCAGTACCTGTTCCATTTTTAAATGTCAAAAGAATATCGTAAACGAATTGGAAAGGCCATTGCATCTTTGTACTACATACACAAACAAATATGTAGAAGTGTCAAGGCAAGCCTAAAGAGAAGTGTAATTATTTTTTTACAACTGCAGATCTAATAGCAATGAGTTTATGAACAGCATGGGTTTATGTTATAAGTTGAAAGTCCCGCCAAAGGGTCTTCCTGCGGGGGGTTCTCCATTTCCGAGGATATCGGGAAATCCCGCAGCTCTCCAACTAACGATATCAGGTATTTGCCGACACTGCCTTATAATGATACCCGTAAAACCCATATGAGTGAACCAATCTCTAGAAACAGAGCAACGGGGACTGATTATATTTACAAAGAAATTATCTTCGGATATGTTACTATTTACTATTAGTGGAGTCAGAAAGCACCGCGACCAAAGAATTTCTATTGTGCAAAGCCCATCACATTAGACCTCCATCCAAAGGCTCCTGAGGAGTCTAAGCAGTATTTGCGATATGGTGTTCCACAACTTGTGTGGGGGCACAAGAAAATTCATGTTCGGTTAAAAAAGTGCATTGTGCACTTCACTCATTTCATGGTGAGTTTGGGGAACCTTCTGAGGCAGGTATTCGGCATCTTGTGACTAAATTTCGCACCAAATTTACATTATTGGACATAGAAAAAGAAACACGCATACTTAGAGGGCGGACCGACGAAAATATTGCAGCTGTATCGTACTTTTTCAATGACAACGAAGGCAGAAAATTTACTGTGAAGGGCGAGCGTTACCGGCCGATGATTACAATTTTTTTTTTGCCCAAAATGGAAGAGCTAAACTTGGCTGAAATGTGGTTTCAGCAAAACCTTGCCACATCCCACACATCCCGCGGAACAATGGCCCCATTGAGAGGCGAGTTCGCTGAACAATTCATTTCACGTTTGGGATCAGTCAATTGACCGCCTCGATCGTACTATTTTTATTTTTCTTGGACCGGCACTCAGGGGATAACTTTTATACATGCGCTGCATTGTGCCGGAACTATGAAATAAGGTTTTGGGAGAAAGGATATAGGGAGTAGTGTTTATTGACATTTGATTTAAATCTTCCCACGTCATAAGTGAGAGGAAAAACCTCTGCGGGTAGTCCATTCCACATACGTGCTGTTCGGCCAAAAAAAGAAATCTCTCTGTAATGCATAGTGGGATTCGCATAGTGATGAACGCGTCGTGCGCGTGAGTGACCGGGTTTCGGGAAAGAGTAATCTGATTTCATCACAACACATCCCATTATAGTAACCATGCTCAAGAGAGTCAATAGAGTTGGCTACCTTCTATATATATATATATAGACTAGTTTTGTGGGGTTATGCTAAGACTCATGTCCCGCAACGGTTGACGCACAGGAAGCACTTATTGAAGAATTTATTCGCGAGATACCGCCCGATATGTTGGAGAGAGTATGCTAAAGTTGGATTCAGCGTATGAACCATTTGAGGCGTAGCCGCGATCAACATTCAAATGAAATCTTCTGCAAAAATTAAATTACTTAGATCATTCTATCGACTCAAATAAAGATTTCATACATTTCTCAAAATTTTTTGAGTTTTTTTCTTTTAAATCAAATCCGCAAACACTTAAAATATCATCTTTTATAAACAACCATAAAAACAACTGCTCGTTTTCCTTGTTGTTTAGTTTTTCTATGAACAGCTGACAATCAGCTGATAATGCTTCTACTTCTAATACAACGACTATAAATGCGCATTCTAACAAATTCTATTGCTGTTGGGTATGTTGAACTACATCGATTATTCCATTCTCCCCGTCTGTATTTCGAAAGTGAGATGATACTGGTATTAAATTTTTTTTCTATTGATCCCGTGTCGAACTTCTGCTGTATTTCAGCTTTTTTTACCAATTTCAAATTTTGAGTGTAACAAATCATAAATTCGATCAAATTTTATTATAATGTAATTATATGGTCTCTTTTTATTGCAACTAAAGCACGAACATGGCAAATATAATTTGCAGGTGAAAACTATAAAAACAGCAAAGAGACAACTCAAAAGTGTTGGAACTCTCATACTGATGAATCGCAAACAATCTTCAAAATTACACATAATCTTAAACATAATTCAAAATGAAAAAATATAGTTTGTATGAAAAAAAAAAGAATTAAACACACACATAAAAAAAGGTCAAATTATTCGAAGAGAAAAAAAGGAAAGGCAAGAAGTGGTGGTAAAAGTGTTGTCTTGCAACACTTTAGCACAAAATACCATGAAATTCCAAGAACTTAACAAAAAACCAAATAACATGAGCTTAAGTCCTTAATAAAACAAACCGACAATTCGCCACTGTACTGTAATTAACGGATTTATGAATTTTTCGAACAAGGTGTTACTTGTAGCCCTTTTGATGCTTAAGCATTTATTAGAGCAAACAAGTGAACACAGCAAGGGACGGGGCAAGATGAGACAGGCCAAGACAAGACAAGACAAGACAAGACAAACTGGTGAACAAGGCAAACTTCAATATAATTACAAATGATAATTTGAAATAAGTCTTTAATCTCAATGTATTGGGCTGGCTTTTTCCCAAAGATTTGATATGATTTAAGTGCATATTACGTTGGCAAACACATCCTGTGTATTTATTATCACTCTTTTTTTTAACCTTCTTATTCTGGTGTTAATTTGTCCAACAGAAAATCACTTGAAAATTGCAGTATTGGGATTATAAATGTGTCTGGATCATTGGCTTGTTTCCCTAAAAGTTTATCGAGAAAAAGGAATGGTTTTTTGAACATACGATGTATTTGAGAGCTTTAATGTGTTATTAAGTCTCTGATCCCTTTTAAATTAAGCAGGTGTTTTGATAAGTGTTAAATAACATAAAACCAGGTTGGCGTTTTAATAATGTGCGATAAACAGCGCTAAACAGGGCGAATTGAAAAAATTTACACATACACATGTGCATATACAAATTATAAATTACAATATTTCCGCAAATTACCAAACACCCTTCTTATCTCCCTTTAATAAGTTTAACTCTATTATGTCTAAATTTAAATAATTTACTAGTTGAGTTGAGAAATAATGAGAATTTTCTAATGTTTTCAACAACCTACACTATTTCCCCCATGCAGTGTCAGCCAGTGAGCCAGCCAGCCAGGCTGCATTCGTTCATAAACGGAAAAAGAATTTGATTCATTGGAACATGTTGTGATTTGGTTAAATTTATTATTCCAGTTGTTATTAGCTGCTTATTTCATATAATTTTTTTTTTTTTATAAATTTCAGTGTTTTTTTTTTAATTTAGTTTTTCTTTGTCGCCGTTTGCACGGTGTCATATTTATGTGTGTAAATTAATAATGATCATTAAGGTGTGCTTTAAATTAACTACGTGTCATTATTAGTGTTTCATTTACACTTTAACACTAACGTTAACAAATATCAGCATTTTTTTTTTTTTGGTCTCTGCTAAATTTAGTGCATTTTCATGCAACCATCGGAGAAGAAAAAAATAGAAAAAGAGCCAAGAAAAAACCCTGCATTATCGCACAATTGAAAACGCAAATGGTAGTGGCAAATTAAAGTTGCACATGTGGGTAGATGAATACCAATGAATGGAGGAGACAACAAATAAAGCAACTAAAAAGCTGTTTATTGTTCACAAATAAATAAATCACATGGAAAATGTTAATAATTCAAATAAGTTAAAAAAAAAACAAATAATAAATAAAACACAAATTATAACTTCAACAAAATAAGTATTTAGGAAATGTTAATTAGGGAAAAAATAAAAAAATTTACAACAATTTCACATTTATGACAGATAAATGTTAGAAATAAAGATTAGGCCTTGCGCATGATTGCTCTCGCGATGACGCAGTAGTTCCTTCCTGAAGCCTGACTTAGTAAAAAAATTTAACACGTTAGTGGCGACCAGCTGGCCAAAGCTTTAACATAAGTAAGGCTCCTTGCTGTTTACTGAAATCGTATCGTTGAAATTGTCACAGAATCACAGAAAATCTACAGAAAATAGATTTGTACGTTCCAAACGTCAACTTTGCAGCTGCAACAGCTGACTGAATTGCTTGAATTGTTACGTTTTTAATAACCGACACCTAAACCTGGCCGATATTAACAAGTCTAACTAATTGGACGATACGTTTTCACTAACTGGACCTTAAGGGTTCCCAATTCTCGTGAAATATGTGAAATTTACAATTTCATTCAACAAATGTGAAAATTGACAACCCTGCAATTATTTTACTGGGCGAATTCTTAAAAAAACAATTTATCAGTTCTTTAATAAATAACGAATTTTGAGTTATATTTTTTATTAAATACAAATCAAAAATTATAAAATAATTAAAATTATAATGCAGCCTACATACGGTGGAACATTGTCGTACACATGTGTTTCTTTCAATGTGCCATTTTTCAATCCACACGAGGGAACCAAAAAAAGAAACATCAGTTGAGTATTAACGATTGTTGATGATACAACTACTATACGCGGAAAGAAGCAAATTTTAAATATGAGTGATTCGCAAAGTGTGTTGGCTGCAATTATTATAATTGATTTTATAATCTTCAGTTCTAATGTCCCATAATTCTTGTAAATTTTTATACAAATTCATAAAATTTATCCAATTTGGACTATTTTCGATTGAAGCCCTTTTGCTTTTTCTAATTTTTTTTTTTTTTTTATTGAATTAATTTGCTTTCCTCCGCGACTTAAAAAACACTTAACGGCACGACTGCTCTCAACGAAATAAAAAAGCAAAAACAGGAAACATCAATACAGACGAGGGAACATGCAAAATATCAAAAAAATTTTGCTAATTTTCACACATGAAAGGAGACAGGAATTTCAATAAGAACCATCGCTACAAACGGAGGAACATTGGCAGAAACATGCCCTTGTTCCAATCAATGTTCCTCCATTTGTATTGTGTGTTTAAAAATCCAAAAAAAAAAACACAGCAGAGAGCAGTAAAGCGATTGCTACACGATCAATATTCAGCTTCAATATTTGTCATTGTGTGCGTTCTTTTAAAAAAAAAATAGTTACACTTATACGTATATGTGTGACTATTTTTTATTATATTTTTTATTTATACTCGTAAATACAATAATTTGAGACCAACCAATTGTTAGCCAATGAGAGAACACACGTTGTGTAGCGCCAGAGTTCCCACATGCGCAGAAAAATTTTTATTTCTATCATTCTGAGCTAAATCTATGTATATACAGTCGACTCTTGAAAATTTTAAACTTCTTAATTTGAATCTCGCAATAATTCGAATTATTTTCCTAGAAAAATTATCAAGAAATTGAAAAAAAAAAAACATGCAATTTGGTCCTCTCGGTAATTGGATTTTGATCGCCGTTGAGCCATTATTTGCATTTTTCAGCTCTACGCCCTATAATTCGAATTATTTTATTGTGCTGTGTTTTATGCAAAATATAAAATAAAAAACAAAATAATCATTTACGAGGGCTACTATTTACATTTCGGGAATAGCAAATAATAACAAACATTTTTAAATGAAAATGGCTTTATTGTTTTTCGAAATATTCCCCTTCATGATCAATACACTTTTGCATTCGTTCAAACCATAGTACTCCATTGTCAGAGTAATTTTTTCATTCCCCTTAAGACACCTCCAAAACATGGTTTTTGAACGCTTCAACTGCCACTGCGGTGCTCGTAAGTCGTTGACCACGCAGTTTACCATTGATATTCGGGAACAAGAAGAAGTCATTTGGTGCCAAATCAGGACTGAACGGAAGATGAGTCATCAATTAGATGTCTTTACCCTGCGTGAGAGGTCGCATTGTAATGACGTTTTCGGCGCTTAGTTTTACGAATGTCGACGAAAACTTCCGGCAAATAAATAGTCGTGTACCACTCACAATTCACCGTTCTATATTGTTCAAGCGGAACAGTGCCTATATGATGCATTCGGCCAAAGAAACAGGCGACCATTTGCTTCGCTATGCTTCTTCCACGAATGACTTTTGTTGGATTTAGCTCGTCTTGGAATACAAAAACATGAAAAACGTTTCTTTTATATGGGCGTTAATTGGAGTGTATTTGAAAGAGAAAGCTGAGTGCCGACCAAATCGTGTAATCGTATGATAACTTCGCAAAAGTCTTTGGCGTTCCGCAACTTCAAATCATGCGATATTTAGTTATCAATGGCCGTCAAATATAAACTAAATGCCACAGCTCCTTTCAATTTCGACAGCAGTCAGCTGACAGATGTCTGTCGAATTGAAAGTCCCAAAGTCATGGATTTATTGGACCCACCCTCGTATGTGGGAACTATTAAAATAGATTTTCTTATTTTTTTCAATTAATTTCAGTTGCTTCAATATGACAACTGCAACTGCCGGAATGCAAATTATTACAATATTTTTTTTCTTAACAATTGTATGCAAATAATAATTTTAAATTGAAAACTCATAATAAATTTAATTTATACCACAAACTACTGAAGACCAAATAATAGCGAAAAAAAGAAATAAATGCAGTTCATGTTCTTTTTATTTCCCATGACCTCGAAAAAGAAGGAGTAATTTCAGTAGACAAATTTTAGTTTGGAACGAAACTGCACAGGCAAGAAGAAAAAAAAAACAATTACGATTGGAATAATAATGGACTCTAAGCGAAGCTGACAAAAGCAACAACGTGCTTTTCGAATTCAAATTAAACTATAAATCGACGCTTTATAGCCAAAACCGCGCATGTCGCATTTGTTAAATTAATTAAAATGTGACAGTGAAATTTGAAAATGTAAAATCTAGTGTAAAAGAACAGTCTAAAGATCAGCGAACGACTGAACTGTAATTATGATGGTCTTCACGAAGAATGACTTTCTTTCTTTCCGGTCTACCAGTATTAATGGAAAAAACTTTGTTTTTTTTAGCCTGATTTAAAAGGGATCTGAAAGAATGATATTCGCCAATGAAGAGCGAAAGTGTCAATACTTGAACTTTCCTAACGGGCTTACAAATGTGCTATTTTCTGATCAAATAAAGTAGATTGTTTAGTAATATGTAAAAAAATATAAATCATGAAAACGTGTGCAACAAAATGATAATTCAGAACAGCCAATAAATCTGCTAAAGCATCCGCCTGTATCAATAGTGATTCCAGCCGCAGTAACCGCTAAAAGTTGGTCACCATTGTTTTTATTGAAAAAATAAAGCAACAATTTTATGTTGAGAAAATTTTAAACGATACGGAAATAATTGGATTTTTCAACCTGTAATGTGACGTTAAAATTTCTCCAGCCTAATACAGGGTGTCTGGTAGCAGATTTATATTTTCAAACTTAAATAAAAAAACGCAATAATTGCCACAAAGTTTTATTAAGAGCATTGAACGATAGAATGGAAATGTGGATTTTATTTTTTAAAGACTATGTCATCCAGATCCTTCAGATCCTTTTTTAAAATTTCATGAATAATCGCTCTTGGAAGTCCCAGTGAGGGTGTTCTTTTCCGTATTGAAAGTCGCGGATTTTCACGTAAACGGGGGTGCTGATGGCGAGTAGTCAGCGTGTTGGCTCTGCAACCAGAAAGACCCAGGTTTGATTCCCAGCCGGGTCAAATCAGAAAAAAGTTTTTTCAGTATTTGAGCAATAAAACGTCGGCGAAGTAAAATAATAAATAAAATGGCTCCATTAGCTTAAAAACATTGCGTCAGAAGAACATCAGAGACGCCACAACTTTGCTTTATAATTAACACGCAACTGCAGAGTTGTGGAAGAATTAAGCTCTATCTTCCTACCACTTTCACCACCTGTCTATTTCTTCCCTATCCGTCTCTCTAGTTCCAGTGCAATGCATTGCATATGTAGGGGATAGCCCCTGAGCACTGTACCAAGATTAAAAAAAAAAAAAAAAACTGCTTTTAAATAGTTCACTGTTTTCGGAAGTCCTTGAAGATCGACTGGGCCGTGGGGCAATCATAGCCGAAGCAGTTGCGCGGAATATCTGCACCCACGAACGAGTTAAATTTACAGTTGGTCCATCACTTATTCGCCGAATACCGAACAAAATTGTCGACGAGCAATTACGTACGAATCATTAAAAAAACATCTCCACAGCGAACGCGCGATGCGACATCGTGACTGACAAATCCGCACAATCGATAATTCCAACGGCGCCACCTTCCTCCGCACCGTTTATTACTTTTTATAATAATGGTATTTAGAATTATAAATTTGCCACCAGACACCCTGTATTTACACGACATATGCATGAACTTGCACGAACATGTCTATGGAAATTGATGTGCAATTCCGGCCACTTTTTCACTGATGATTTGTAGTGACCATTAAGTTGATCAGACCACATACAGAAACATTAACTATAACCGTTCTCAAGATATAATGAATAAATATTAAGTTTGTATGGGATGTGCCACGCCCACTTACCCAATCCCTCCCAGTTTTTCACTGATGATTTGTTTTAACTACAAAATCATTTGGACCATAATCAGAAACTTTCACTTCAACCGCTCTTAAGATATACAAAAATAAATAATAACTTTGTATGGGCGTGGCAACTCCCAGTTGGAATTTTCGACAATAATATAGCCTATACTGCCCTCCAGATATACAGAGAGATACCGCAAAAATTTCAAGAAAATCGGTTCTACCGTTTATCTATCCAAAAGGCACAAACACACACATACACATATGTACATCCATACATACATACATACATACAAACAAATCATTTTCATATATAAGTTAAAACAATAAACAGAACAAAGCCTGAAAATAACAACACACTGCCTCGGAAACATTTACATTCTCAGTTGGTTCATTATATCTTTCACATAAAGAGTCGTCCCATTAGTATGTGAAAGGATAATATGGGAATATATTTCATTCCATTATTAGTTGCTTGTACGTAGTATACAACCGTATATTTTTATCTAACCGTAGCTCTCAAAGCACCGAAGGCTACAGGAGAAATTTATATGGATCTATACACGACCGTAGAAGATGTAATTGGGCGACCAGTGCATGAAAAGTATATGTTCAGCTCCCCTGTATAACCATATTACGAATATTAATTGACCGACTTTTCAAAGAAAAGCAGCTTGCTTCAGCTGGAACAAAAAACCGCATTAAAAATTGAGCTCATCGCTAACCCAGAAACGAAAAAGTAACCAGCTTAATTTCTGCATAACAATAATCACACATATTTGCCGGATCTTAACCCAATGGACTTTCTCATATGCCACATGCTGTAGACGAATACATCAACTAACAAATATTTATGAGATGGTCAAAACGTTGAAATTTGCTCCTCACCGAGAATGTGCCAAAATACTATCAGAGTAGAATAAATTCGGGCAGGGAGCGAAGGTTTTCGCGCGTGATCTCATTGCTGTTATCTGCCCTAAACAGAAGATTAAAAATTGCGCCCTTAAAATTTTAAATATTTTTCTGATAAACTGAAATTTTTGATAAATTAATTAAGAAACTAAAGGCCAATTAATGTTACCTTTAATGTTACCAGTAAAAATACATCATGTAATTTCAACCCTTCTTATATCCACATAAAAGTAACGAAAATTATTAAAAACGTACATAAGCTGTTACTTCGAACAAGTGGATGGAGCTGTGGTTCAAACTTAAAGTGGAATAGTGGATGCAACTTCTTGCACGATAATGATGTGATGCTATTTTTGTTTTCTTATTAGTTTTTTCCCTTCAAAGTTGTAATGCTTTCAAATCAATGTAAATTATAAAAATTTGTTTAACCGTTTTGTTGCATGGAATGGTTTTTTTTTCCTTCATGCTTTTTATTTGTTCAACCCAGCACATTTTAAGTTGAGTGTAAATTGCCCCGAACATTTCAGTTGAAAAATTCATAATTTGTAATTTATTAAACTTAATTTACCTGTTGTAATGAAATCCATAAATATTGTTCACGATCATGCCGCCATCATCTTCAATATCAACGAAATAAACGTGGTTGATGTTCAACTGGTTTCTGTATTTTTGCCTCTTGTGTCGTCTGTCTCTGATAATGTTGTTTTAATTTAATAACAATTTGCTGATATTTAAAACTGTTTTTCGTGATTTTTATTAATTAATTAGCCTCCAAGCTATAATTTTCTACAGATATTTAATTTCAATTGAATTTCCATCTCATGTGGTAAAATCGTAAAATAAATAAAATGGGCAGCAGCAACAGATAGAATTTCAGCAGGTGTTTGCGACACCTAGAAAAAAAAAAGAATTAATTGTTTATAAGAATTTTTTTTTTGTTTGCAAATAAATTAAATTTAAAATTTAATTTTCGAAAGAATTTTTTCTATTAATTTTTTCACTTTTTTTGAGTTTTAATTTTTAATGTTGCAAATAAACTTATCATTTTATTTGGATAATATTGCGAAAAAATTATATTCATAAGCACAACACTTTTCTTTTTATTAAGTTTTTTGTCGGTCTTGTAAAATTTTTTAAAGTGATGATAGGCCCTTTTGCATTTTAGGCGACGACATATATAAATATATAAACATGAACGAATTTGGTAGAATAAAATCACTTTCATATTCATTATCTGGCTGTTGTTTTTAATAACTTCCTGAGAAGTCGAAAATATACAGTTATTGATACTCCGGAAGTACTTCCTAAAAAACGACTTCTAATATTTTTCACTGGGATGCGTTGCATTGGTCTGAATACCGCTTCCAAGAGAAAAAAAATTCAATTTAAAAAAACTTTTTTTCAAAGTTCGCTTCTTGAGTCTTTCGTTTCTTTAACCATCCTGTGGGAAGCCTGGCAACGAGTGTCTCCAAGTCAACACTTTTGTCGAGGGGTGACATTGTTTTCCTGCAGAAGGATTTTTTTATTGTCTCATTCTGTTGTTGTGGCAATAGATGTGGCTGCTCTCAGTTTCCCACAAGAACTACCTACAACACTATTGACTAAATGGGACCATCGTCAGTAGTTGGTTTTCAATGACACGCACATGTAAAATGGCTATAGTAAATTGCATTGCCTGGAGTACAACAAGTCACTAGCACTGATGACTAAGTCAGCAGCAAATCAGTACACTTTTACAGTTTGCAGTGCATACACACACAGACTCACACACGCACACAACTGATTCGCACGTGAAACTTGAAACTTTCCATCTATACCAGAAATTCAGAGAGAGAAAAGCAAATCATCATAATATGGATCCACAACTAAATGAAATTCCTAGAAAATAAATTTAAAAAGATGCCAACAAATCTGGTGTGAGAAATAAATTGAATTCATGAAACTCAAAAGGACGAAGAGTATCAAAAAGAAAAATAATAAAAAGCAAAATAAGTAAATAAAACAGGAAATTTCATTTAACACTTCCACGAAAGAACTGAAAAAAATAAATCAAATCAAACAATTGCAAACAGATCCAATAATATTTTCATACTGGCAAAACAGCAAAAAACAATTGAAACTTGAAGTAAATATTTCATTGTACGAATTTATTATTAGAAAGATTTCATTTGTTCCCACACAATAAGTTGCCCTTTTTATGCTGCGATGCTCTGTGTACAATTGCGCTTTTAAATCGAAAGGGACTGACTACTGCAAACAATCAACAAGATTTAACAAAAAAAAAAACAAAAAATTAAA
Organism: Dexiosoma caninum; assembly: GCA_963924685.1. NCBI lineage: Eukaryota > Metazoa > Arthropoda > Insecta > Diptera > Tachinidae > Dexiosoma > Dexiosoma caninum. Next base: position 24,383,052 of record OZ004729.1, on the reverse strand, counting down.
TATACCTTGAAGTTGCTTTTAGACAAAACGTGTACCCAGTTGAGCTTTCGCTTGATTTTAAGCCCAATTCCAACGTATTTTATATGCAACAAAACGTTTTCCAGTTGTACTCGTATAAGCAAGTGGCATCATCATCAGCGTCAACCTTTTTTGCGATCATGATCACGATTTCTAGAGAATGATTAACAGTAGTGAGTTGAGGTTTTTCTTTTTTTTGTTTCTTTGGGATTTCACTTTTGTCTTTTTTTCTCTTTTTTTTTTTTGAATATAAACTTTATTTACCTAATAATTATATCCTAAAAGTTAAACAGTGGGGCTTGAAACAAATGTCATGCAGTCACATTATAAACGATATTTAGTACACTAAAGCCCCGATTTGCGTCGATCCGATTTGCGTTTTTTTCGATTTGCGTCGCTTTTTAAAAATTGGTATAATCCGACTTGCGTCGTTGTGATTTCGATTTGCGTTCATTCTATTTGCGCCACTTTGATTTCGATTTGCGTCGCTAAAAACGGTTTGATTTTTTTTTCAATTTGCATGCAAAAAGAGAAATTCCCATTATTTATTATATAAGTGATACATTCTATTATGTAAGTGTACTTAACCTAGTGGTATATTATGCAGAAAGAATTAGTTCGCAATGGGATGTGCTTTATTTTAGTTGAAAACAGCTTAAGAAATGAGTAAAAATAATAGAAAACACATAAGTTTGGAAATAAAATTGGATATAATTAAACGTTTTAAATCAGGAGAAAAAGCGGTTGGCAAAGGAAGAGCCCTTGGATTAGCTCCTACAACAATAAAGACAATTTGCAGTAGGTATAGCGACAAAATTACTCACTATGCTAAAATTGCCACATCATTTCAATGCAAGCAAGTAACAAAAGTAAGAAATGCTTTAATGGTTAAAATCCCTTCTTTCCATTTGGATAGAAGATCAGAATAACTTTTAAACTTTTAACTTTAAAAACGTTTATTGAATGAAATTAAACAAATAAAAACGTATTCATGACTTTTTTTTATCTAAATATGAATATATTTTTTCGAAATTTTTTAGTTTTTCACCCAATTAATTCGAAATCAGAACATTTGTATAGAAACAAATAATTCGATTTGCGTCGTTTCAATTTGCGTCGCATTCCTCCCGTCCCCATTAACGACGCAAATTTGGCTTTAGTGTACTGGAAAATGTCTGCTGCACCCGCAGTTTAAAATCATGCGGTGGTTGAACTCCGCGAACCGTATACAGTTGAAGGAGTTTAACGACCTGTGGGTAGGTTCGCAAGGTACTGAGAGAGCCTATAGGTCGGGATGCGCGAGGCGTAGTGGGTTATGACAGGGGTACCTAGAGGTGCATCACCGCAGTAGCAACAGATCCTTGAGGAGGTTATCTGCAGGCAATTGGCAGCGGCACCAATTTTTTTACTTGGGTAGTGAAATTAATATCCGCTATTTCGAATCCGTTAGTTAAATAAAAGTTGTTTTTTTGGGTTTGGTCTGAACCCTTTACTGTACATTAATTACAGAACCGTTAGCGGCAATAAGTTTTTTTTGATCTTGTATATAAAATTATTTTTGTTTATTAATTATTAATTGGCATTTGTTAAGAGAAAATTTAATTCGTATCCGTTTAAAAAAAAAGAAATATAAAAAAATATATAAATAGGAAAATCCACTGATGAGCTAAGTAAGCGTTAGCGAAATAGTACTATATGGATATGCTTTCCTCCTCAATTATTGAGTTGCTTTTGTAATAAAATGCTTTATGATATTTTTCATACTGTATGAGAATATCATAAGGTATGTAATAATAAATTTCACATATATTTTATAAGGGAAAAAGCACAATTAAAATCATATATATAAATGAATATTCCCAAAATAAATTCAGTTAATATTTTATATTTACATTTATATTTTATAATTTTTCTAGTTTTTTGACCTCTTTTTGTATTAATATTATTATTATTATTATTATTGTAATTATTGTGTTTTAAATATTTTATTATATGTAACATATTCGTAAAAATGTATTTTGGATTTGGTTTTTGAACCAAATATTTAATATTTTTATGAATATGGCTGTTAATATTTTTATTTTGAATTTTCATTGACAAGAACTTTTCCTATATTGTGAATTTTAAAAAAATATTTTTTCATTATAAACAAAAACCAATTTTCCTGAAGAAGCTACACAAAGGAGTAGCGAAATATCGAATCAGTATAAATATTAAATATATTAAAAAAGACCTTGAGCTTAAATAATTAGTGTTATTAATTTATATTTTATGTTGTGAATAAATTTTTGTGTTAGAGTAAGTTCGTCTCATTTAAATAAAATTAAATATCGTATGTTTATAACGTTGAAATAATGTATTGTCGTTAAAGGGCAATTGGTTGAAGGCATGAAGGTGAGTTAGGCGGGGAAAAGGTCGATTGAGAGTGGGTCACCGGACTTGGTGAAGATATGGACGAATATAAGTGTGCATTGGTTGGAAGGGCAATAGTTGAGGTGAACATTTGCCTCTGAAAAAACGGGAAGCAAAGGGTCGTCATGTGTGTCTCTGTGTTTTATTTTCCTGTATTTGTTTTGTAGAATGCTCGACAAGATTCGTTATGGAAATTTTTTTATGTGCAGCGTACCCAGTGGGAAGGGTTGGAAGCTTTCTGAGAGTAGTTCGCCGATACCTGAGCTAGGTGGAAGTCTCGTTGGTCACTGCGGCTTTAAAAACATAAATCGTATTACTCTGCTTTTGCTCGTTTTTTGTTTTATAGCAGTCCAGCATCGCCTCTGATGTCACGAAGATGCATTCAATAAATTTGAAGCTCTGCTTAGTAGCCATTTTTATTAATTAATTTACCGCCCGACCGTGCTACACAATACCGCCGAAGGACACAAAAGCACAATTATGCACATCAGCAAAATGCGAAGTGTTTTTATGGGCTCGAACCCGGGACTTCGGTTTTGTAGTCATCGCCCGCCTCAAAACACTCACATGAATTAAAAAGCTGACTTAGGAATCATTGTATCTTGCCCGCAACATACCGAAAGACACTAACCACATTCGCTTAAAAATGAAGAATACAGTGGCCTGTCATTTCAATCGAAATCCGCATTACACGCTTATCTTAAACGAACATAAATTGAAAAAATTAGATTTCAGATATGCACACTAACGGTCCCTTTAAATAGTAATTCTACTAGGAAAAAAAAATTGTGAAACCAGTATTTCTTAGAAAGCTTAAACAATTTCCACGGCATTAGGTGTCTCTCCGGTCCGGTGATGACCAGTAAGTAAAACAAAATTACAATTTTGCATCTGATTATCGCATGATTCGATAACTACAAGGTGTCTGTGTGTGTGTGTGTGTGTGTGTGTGTCCAAATTGTGTGACATTGAACAGCGATACAACACAAGATTATGTAGGAATTGAACCCTTGGTCGTTCATGCTCAGACATGCTTATACCTATTGCGGCAGCTGGAATAATATTAAATAAAACAATGATACGTATTTGCTACAACCGACAGGCTACGCAAATTTTGTTTCTCGTACATAATTGAACGATAATTTATTGTTGTTCCTGGTTTTTTTTTTGTTGCTACAAAATTTTAATAAAATAAAATTAAAAACTTATTTTTTTACTTTCATCTTATCGCATATAAAAGGCATTTTTTTTTTATTTAAAAAAAACAAAAGCAATAAAAGATTAAAATTATGCACGTATGTGCGTGATCTTGAAATTATATTGAGACACGTTTTGTTTAAATCAGCAATAAGAAGAGAGAGAAACAAAAAGAAGTTCCAGTATTAACGTAATTGACCTATGATCTGTAATGATCCATCTTATACAATCTCTTGAGCACTTTTTCTTGCTTTGAAAGCAAAAAAAGCAACAACAACAACAATAAAAAAACATGTGCACACACCAGCTCCATATAATTTGACTGGTTGTGAACTAAAAATTTCAAAACGTAAAAGATCAGTAACTTGTAAAATTTTTACAAAACATGATCACTAAATGGAAAATCAAAAATCTCTACATTGATCTCTTTGCACCGTTCAATTGTACAATAAAGTTCAATACATTTACTTCCACTGCATCTTCTGCGGCATTATTTTCTTTTTTTTTTTTTTAGTTCATAAACTTAACATTACATGCTTGAATTCGATGATCATGGAGATGATGATGATGATCGTCATCATAGCCAGGCAAAAGATCAACACCACTTAAATAATTTTATAATATTGATGGCGCAAACGTCCGAGCAGAGGCCATATCATAGTTGTACCTTTCGTATTTACAACTGCAACTTAATAACCCCAAAAAAAAACAAAAAAAAAAAAGCGAACAATTCAATTTTCCAGGCATAAAGCTTCGTACAGCAATTTGTACTTTTTTTTAAGGTTCACCTTGCCGAACTTGAGTACAAACAATGAAAAAAACAGACAGAATATTCAGACAGATTTATGGTAATAAAATTACACCAGGCTATTTGTTGTTGTTAAAACAAATACTGGCCAATAAACCAACAAACAGTAATAAAAAGTTGCACGGGAAAGAACAGCTTCAATTTGCAACTCTATTGAAGATGATTTTAAAATATAAAACAAAACGAAAATAATCTGCGCGAATCAAATAAAGAAATGCCTCACAAATTGGCCAGTTTATTAAAATATTAATAAATCAAATAATGAATGCGTTCTCAAAACTTTAAAACAATCTTATTTTTTTTTAATGGCTCAAACAAAAAAAAAAACGTACTGCCTGTGCCATGATTTCACACGATATCGAGAGATAATTTTGACACAAACTGTCCTATGGCGAGAAAACTTTCGCCTTTCGCTGCACAGGAGATCGCCCCACTTAGGCCAGAGGTTAGGCCCAGTATGATACCACATGCTATTCACACCCGTGCTATTCAGACAGTCGCCACATGGAACCATCCCAACTCCAAAATAAATTCCGCTATTGCGGAAATCCTCACCTGGGAGAGTTAAGTCAACGGTGACTGAAAATGAGAGGGGCAGAAACTCCGCCGTTTCACGACAAGATCTGCGCACTGTCACATGAGGTGAGCAACCGTCTCCTGCTCCTCCACAGACCCACAGCTCATGGAAAATCTATCAGCATGCCTCCCTATGAGGCAATAATCCGTGAGAACCGCGACAGTGCAATGAATGGCCATGCGATTTAAGGTTAGACGATGCTTAATTCTCTTCCCATTCCGGTTGGTACAGCAGAGTCCCTTCACGCTGCCAACAACTTTTAGCCAGCAGTCAGTCTTCTTTAAAACAAAAATATTTCACGGCAAATTTTATTTCATAAATATTTTATTATATGACTTATCACAAAAATTATAACTCCACTCCATAAGATTTGAAACTTATTGCACTGTTCAGAATAGGCTGCTGCTTTTAGAACATTGCAGCACGCTGGTCAGATTGCAGGTTGGAAAGGGCGTGTCCCAGCCCACTTTTCTCCAATTATTCATGGACTCATTGTGATATCTGCCGGGAAAGGACAGAGTAAATGTCAGAAACAGGAAGAATCAAAAAGTCGTCGGGTCAGAAGAAAAGGTAGCAGCACTAACGCGACAACCATCCACTGCTCAGAGTATATGCAAACAATTGTCTACTTAATTAAAACAGAAGAGAAGAGTTGCGATTACAGAATGTTTAAAAATAATGTTCTTCTCCCAAACACCGCGTTCATATATTGTAACATTCATTTTGATTACACACAAGTAGCATTTACATGCTACATACGTAAAACATCTGTCATTCCGACCTCAATATCATCGAAAATACATGGCAACCGACAGTAGTTATAGTTATGACCTTCATTCTAACCTCACATTCATGAACATGGGAAAGAACAATCTGTATTCCTATTGGGCATACATATTGCAGCGAATAGGAGCAACAAATATTCGAACGGCAGCCGCCAACAAAAATATTGAAATCTTCAATCATCATTCCAAACAATGAGATGAAGCCAATATGTCCATCTGCGAGCAAAAGCTAAACTATCGCACACTGACAAATGCATGGCAATATGAAATAAGAAGAAGAAGAAGAAAAACCGTTCATTTATTACAAAATCAAGCATGAACAATTTAACTGATCTTTGCTCGCATACTTACTCGTACTAACTAACCAACTGATCTGTAGAAGATGTTGCTGATGATCATCATCAGCATTAACTTGACTGGAGAGAACAGAATAGGCAACAAGAAATATAAATAAAAGAAAAGAAAAGAAATGAAAAGAAAAGAAAAGAAAAAAATTACGAAAAGATTTACAACAATCGTCTGGTAAAACATTAAACATAAATGATCTTGCCGAAAGGTCATTGTGATCATTTCCGCATGATTACAAATCAACAGATTCCTGTATAAAATCGATAAACTATGACAAAAAATATAAGATGCAGATATTGAAACGAAGGAAAAATGCATTGCATGTAAAAAAAAGTGTTAGAAATACTGAATACTGAAATACTTAATTATAATCAAATGTGGCGAATACAAGTTTTTAAAAATATAATTGATACATCCGGGTAAGGCAACAAATATGGGCCAATAGAACGGCAGAGCAACATCGAACGTTGCTGCCCCTGGAACAACATACGGTAGAAGCTCAAACAAGTTACAGTCACCACACGGGACTCGAGAAAGTTAAGTGCTTCTTAACTTTTTGATTAATTTTTGTTGTTGTTGGCATTTGCAAGATTGTTTGATGAGCGCGATCATCTCACCACTATTTTTTTTAATCGTCCAGACGATTGTTGCACGAGTGAATCGTCGTTTACGCACTTGGGCGAGCATTGGAAGATTGTTAGTAGTCTACAATCCTTATTTCACTCTCCCAAGTGATATTTTTGCGACTTTATTACACTGCAATCCGTTGTTGAATCATGCTGATGCCCTTTGAAATATCGTTATTTCATCACAATCGCGTTTTATGCATTTTCGAGACTTTGACAATTGTTGGACAAGTGAAACAAATCAATAATGGTTTATGTTACTTTAAGATAACCATTTACGCCTTCTGGTTCAATACTCAGTACGGTCTAATCAAAATGGCTTACAAAATTTATTAAAGAACAAATTATTTTTGCGTCTTTTCAATTCAGTTTTTTCAAGGCTAAACTGCAGATGTGTTCAAGATCTGCGTGGGCACCTACGCATAGCGTCTAATTCCACGGTGCTCTCAACACTGAGCGAAATAAAGACGATCACTAGCGCCCCCATGGGCACTCGGAAATGAATAATCCTGTACACACAGGTTGCAATCCTAATTCATAGTTATCCCTGGTCTATAAATTACACCTTGCTGAGGTGTTTCGAGCTGTCCAAACTCTGTGCCACATCAGAATGTATTTAAGTCAAGAATGCTTAAGCCAGTAATACTGTTTGTTCGAGAAACATTCCGGTGACTACTGTTGAATGGCAATAGCACCTAATTAAGTAAAAGTCGTATCAGAATATATGTGCCTTCGCCACATATTTATATCGAAAACAGACCAAAAACTTAACTCCACAGCCACTACGAATCCTTTCCCAAACCAGCACACTAACTTCAACTTTTCGGGGTAGACACGCAGTACTCATTTAAGAGTACATCAGTCATTAAACCCTTACTTAGCGCTAGAGCAGTGGGGCTTAGCTGGCCCCGTAGCACTGCATTTCTACAGTCACACGGAAATGCAAGCATAACCTCCTCAATCTCTAGTAAGATTGCGAAGAGTCGCCTCTTCTGTCATCTTCAAACTCCAAGGAAGTTTAAGGTGATGCTAGATCTTTAGCTATGTACCGCGGGATTGGTAAACACCAGTAGGTGTTTCAAAAAGTTTCCAAATTCCCCTGCGGGGAGACTAGACTGCAGTAGGCATTTGAGAATCTTAAACGATTCTTTTTGGAGCATTGTTTCTCGCGTTATACTGAACGTGCACAACCGGAATACGACATCGCAGACGATTGATTTAATCGCCTGCTCCGATCGTGGATAGTCTTCTACGATTGCAAATGATAGCTGGGTAAATACATATTTTAAAAATAAATATACAATGTTTAAATGAATATAAACAGATAGATAATAATTTTTCATATCACGGACAAGTTAAAAATTCTAAAAAGTTAAGCACTCTCATTTTTTTTTTTTTTTTTATCTTGGACCAGCACTCAGGGGATGACCCCTACACATGCGATGCATTGTGCTGGCACTACAAACTACATAACTTTTTCGAGCTATTACTGTATTAAGAAGTATTTGGAGCACTTGATTCTTAATTGCGGGTAAAAACTCTAGTTTTCGCAGCACATCAATGGGACTATGTATAGTGCAAAAGGTAGCTTTTATCGATATTTTGTTTCCGATATATTGATTGTATCAATAAAAATGTTGTCATGGCATTGACAAAATTTTTGAACTCGCTTTCTACTGCATTTAGAAAAATTTTTAAATTTTCGAATTAGAACACCATTTTTCGAAGAACTTTTTTTTTAAACTAAAATAGATGACAGTGATGATGGCCTGGCCAACATCGTTCTCCAAGAAAATATGGACCGATGACGCCGCCAGCCCAAAATCCACACTAAGCAGTGAATCTTTCGGGATGCATTGGACCCTCTTGGATATCATGTGGATTGTTATCGTTATTAATTCGACGACAGTTTTGTGTGTTCACGTACCTAATCATTCAGAAATGAGCCTCATCGCTGAAAATGATTTTTCGCGCGGTACTTCAAATGAACAGAACACCCATTTTATTATTTGCACGTGTTGTTGAATGCGATATCCGTCCTTGGTGATTTGCCAAAACAGACTGAATAAATGACAACTAATTTGATAGATGTAGCTCCAACAAGATGGCTGTTATCAACTGTCAAAATTCGGAATTTCGTGTTGAAAGATGCTGTGGAACGGGACAAATTTTTCTACGATGTTTGTAACAAAAATATTCTCAAGTTTAAATTATATCAACTACGTAAATTTTCATATTTATTACTTTTTACATACATAATATTTTTACATATAAATTTTAGGTTTTAGTATGTAATAATTGAGCCGTTGATTTTGAAAGTAAGACATCTCCATTTTTAGAAAAACACTTCTCAATCATTTAAATTCTTAAATATTTAACGGCCATTTTCACAATGTCTCATTAAAACTTAATTGGAACTTTAACAGACGGTTAAGTAAAAATCTATTTCACAATGTATGATTAACTTTTAACTGACACCATTTAACGAAGAACTGTCTGTTAAATTTAACCGAACAAAATGTGACGATTAGCAATATAATCAACACCTATGCATAGTTAATTTTAATTGATAAATAGAAAAAATTTACACATGTTAGAAATGGGAAAGTAACACTTATATTTTTTCAATGTTTATAATTTTAAAACTTTGAAACAAAAAAAAGAAATCTTGTTGTGATATTAGAGGCTCTACAAAAAAATTTTTAACATGTGTACATCTTAATATTTTTATAGACCAATATTTTACCTGTCTCATTTGTATTTTTTTTTAATGTTCCAAGCTGGAACAATTTGTTGCTTATGAATATTCTGCCAGTTCCATTTCAGTATACTTCAATGTTTTTTTGTCACAAACATTAAGATTTTTTTTGTATTTTCTGTCATTATAGTATTATTGTTCGTAAACAAACACAAACAATATTGCCATACTTTTTAGCGAATTCTTTTGTTAAGTAACTGAAGGATGGTGAAACTGCAATCATTAACCGTCGTTTAATATTGTGCCTGTTAAGCAAACCGCCAGTTAGTTAATTTTCTGTTAAAAGTAAAATAATCAGACATTGTGAAAATGGCCGTAAGTTGTCTTTTCTTTTTGCAGAAAAATTTAAATATTATATTCTCGTATATATAGACTCGAATTTTTTATATGTTCGATATATTTTAAATTAATTTTCACTTTCCAAGCCAATTTTCTCAAAATAACAAACACGACAAACTGAAAATACATGATATTCTTGAATTTTTAACATTTTCTATAGAATGTTGGATATAAATTATTTGTTTATTAACATATTAATTTTCAAATCCGGTAGACCCTTGTGTGTGGAAATGCCCATACATTGTATATTATTGTATATTGTATTCACTTCACTGTTGTCAGGAATAGTTTTCAAACTGATATTGCAATGCAAAAGAAAATTATAAATACAAATAAACAAACTACAACTATAGATACAACAATGTTTTTGTAATGTCTGAAACTGATAAGGCAACAACAACAACATTTGCTTATATGTACACTGTGGCATTGGAACGATGTAAGAAGTTGTTGCTTGTGCAGCACACATGCAGCACCCATGCGGGCTACAACTTCCACATGCTTTACAATCAAAATACAATTTTCAATGATCATCTTTAATAAAAATTTAAATAACACATGCAATAGAAACAATTTTTACTCGCTTAAATACGATTAACAATATTTTTAAGTGATGCACTGGAGCATGAATGTTCTTTACAAATTCAAATTTAGCAGATTTCTTAATTGTAACCAATACAGCAATGAAAAAGCTCATGGACACATCGATACAGAAACGTTACAAACATGCATATGTATGTATGCAAGTCTGCATTTAAGTATTTGGCGCACCTCCGTGCTATTATATTGTTGTAATTGTATCATAAAAATATTTATTATTAACATTATTAAATTACGTTTACAACATCATCTTTATTGGAGTTTGTTGAAGTCAACGTCTCGTTTATTGGATTTTATACTTGAAAGCTTGCCGAAGATCAGACAACATACGTTTTCCAATTATGTACACATTTGTTGTTAACGAATCGGACTTCGTAAAGTTTTTCCCATAGTGCAGCAATATAAAATATGCTACACTGATGGGAAATTTAAAAAATTATCGTACTTTTGACTTTTAAAAAGACCGTAGTACGGCCCTAACAAATTCGTTACTCTCAACTAATGCCAACTCATAATACAGGGTGGCGCAAAATGACCGAAGGGTTGTGAGTTCGTTATAACTTCTTATATAAGACATTATTAATAAATTTTTTTTTTTTTTAAATACAGTATTTTAATGGAGAATATTTTGATTTTAATTATGAAAAATTATATCTCGCAAGTGCCGACCAATTTCTGCTTCGCTTATTCGTGGTCTTTTCAAAACATTTTCCATAACCTTTCGCAAAACTTCAGGTATTATGTTGTTGCTTTCGTCGCGTATATTAATTGCTGTATGCTTCTAAGCTTATTAATATAGACTTTTCCTTTCAAATATTCCCAAAGGAAACAGTCTGGAGCGCTTAAATCTGGTGAACACGGAGGCCAATTAAAATCGCTTGTACGGGAAATAATTCGTTCAGCAAAGATGTCCCGTAAAAGAGCCATTGCGTCCCTCCCATTGTGCTCTGTGGCCCCATCCAGTTGCAAGCATACTTGCGGATGGTTTTCCATGGCTGGCCTTAAAAAAATGTCCAACATTGTCCGATATCTAACACGAGTGATGGAAACGGCGACACCGTGTTCATTTTTCAAAAAAATATGGGCCAATTATCGTTTCCGACGAAACACCTCACCAAACGGTACACTTAAGTGGTTATAAGTCTTATTTATTTGGTTATTGCGAAAACTTATATTTTCGTGCACACAGAAATAAAGGTTGGATATTTTTCTTTTAACTCAAAAGTAAATAAAATTGTGGTTTTTGACAAACTTATGAGAAAAACACAAAAAACGGCCTGCCAACCTGATTTTTAACCAAAAATTCGATTTGTGCGACTTCTAAACCTTTTCCGAAAAACCTGAAAAAAATTTCAAAAATACCTGACCGCTTAAGCTTTCAAATTATGCATGAGCACCCATGAAAATAAAAAAAAAATTATTTTCTAACAGTATAAGTGAATTTTATAAAATACTAGATTAACCTGATGCGCTTCGCTACCCCCACACACACTAACATAGTTGTCCCCCATTTCAGGTCGTCCGCTAAATTGTGGTTTTAGTGATTCCATTTCAATTGGAGTTTCCTTCATAAAAACCCCTTTAATTTGATATCCATATCACGCGGTATACGATTATTTAAAATTTTTAAGAAAAACATATATTTGTATGAATGTTTCATTATATACATAGAGCTTTCTGTGTTTAAAGTTTCAGCGCAGTCGGTTATATAGAGTCGTAGTCGTTTTTTCCCATGAAAAGGTATCCTATAGTTTAATCTGCACCAGAAACTATCCGTCTGCTAAATTTCATCCAAATCAATAAAAGCGCTACTGGAACAAACATGCAAACATTCAAATATACAAACTTTCGCATTTATAATATTAGAAGGATCTTGTTAATAAAAACTCAGTAAGAAATTTTAATTTATTAATTCGCGAGGGCAAAGAACTGCTCAAAAAAAATTTTTTTTAAACTGAAACGAAAAACCCAATTCACTACATTTTAAGGGATCTTTTAAGTTTAAGTTTCTTTAATATTTATTCTCTGAAAAAATTATGAACTGAAGGAAATTTTGTGGGAGAAATACGGTGAACAAAATGAGAAGCTTAGAAGAGGGGAAAGCAGCATTCACCGAGGTGGGAAACGATATAAGGAGAAAAAGGAGAAGCATAATGTGGAGATAAAGTTAAATGATATTGGGAATTATGAAGAAAAAGGTGAGAAATAAAAAGTTGGGAATACAATAATACGCTTAGAATTGGAGAAAATAAGTGGAACCGAAAGGAGAATCGTAACGACGAGATATTGGTAAATAAGATTGAGAATATGATGGAAAAGTGAAGAGGATATTTTTAATAAAGTCTACGTAAAGAGACTAAATTATACTCCAACTAAATTATTCTCCAAGCAGTCGTAAATATGGAGATATTCGTTGACACATACTGCGGATTGTGAAAAAGGAAGAACACTTGAGAGAAAACTTTCCGTTCAGGAAATGAGAAGATTAAAAGAGGAAAAAATTAATTTCGTCAGAAATGGGATGAACTTAAAAGAGGAGTTGGGAGTAGGTGATGCACTTAACGATATTGAGAATTATAAAATGAAATAAAATGGAGAAATAAACGTTGAACGACACAATACAATTTCCCAAAGGAAAACTAAAAGAAATGTTCTCACCAGAAGGATTTGTAAAAAAAATGAAAAAAGGAGAAGTAAATATTGGAGACCCAAAACCCTATGAAATGTTCAGAGAAGATTAAAACAATTTTTGAGAAAGCTTCAAATAAGAAAAAATATATGCAACAAAATTGAAAATTAGAAAGAGAAGTAAACATTTGGAACACAAGTAAAGCCCATTTCCATGATCAAATACAATTCACCAAAGGAGAGCAAAAACAAATGTTCTCACAAGAAGCATTTGTACCTGATATGAGAAAAGGAGTAGTAAATATTGGAGACCACAATCAGAAAAGTTTAAAGCAATTTTTGAGAAATACTGACGAAGGGGAGAAATTGTTGAGAAGTTTCAAATAGGAGAAATGAATACTTGATATTGGGAATTATAAAGTGCAATTAGAAGGAGAACACAAATAAAGGAAATTCCCATGTTCAAATACAATTACCCAGAGGAGATATAAACACAATGTTCTCACCAGAAGCATTTGTCCCAGAAATTAGGAAAGGAGAAGTAAATATTGGAGACCACAATTAGAGAAGTTTTAAACAATTTTTGAGGAATACTTATAAAGGGGAAAAAAATGTTGAGAAGTTTCAAATAGGATAAAATGAATACTTGATATTGGGACATATAAAGTGCAATTAAAAGGAGAAGAATCATTGGGGAACACAAGTAAAGGCAATTTCTATAATCAAATATAATTCCCAAAAGGAGAATTAAAAAAAAATTTTCACAAGAAACATTTATCCCAGAAATGAAAAAAGGAGTAGTAAATATGGGAGACCACAATCAGAAAAGTTTAAAGCAATTTTTGAGAAATACTTACGAAGGGGAAAAGTTGTTGAGAACTTTCAAATAGGAGAAAATGCATACTTAACGATATAGGGAATTATAAAGTGCAATTAGAAGGAGAAGGAAAAATTGAGGAAATTCCCACGTTCAAATACAATTCCCCAGAGGAGATACAAAAACATTGTTCTCACCAGAAGCATTTGTCTCAGAAATGAAAAAAGGAGAAGTAAATATTAAAGAGACCACAATTAGAGAATTTTAAAGTAATTTTAAGAAGAGCTTATGGAGGGGAAAACACTTGCAAAGAATCTTGAAATAGGAGAAAAAGAAATATTACTAGGAGAAGCATTAGTCCGTAACAAGGAGTTATTTAATACAGGGAATTGAAATACAGGGACATTGTATAAATAACTCTTTTATGAACTATAAAGGAGGTCGGAATGAAAACAAACTTTGGGGAATACTTAATAAGAGAATTTTCTATAGGATATTTTAAAAGGTGTAGAAAGTTGTATGTCCGCGGTAAGGTGAGCTGTAAATAATGAGATATACTGAAGAGAAATTTTACTGTACTTTTTTATATTGCAGAAGTGAATAATAAAAGAGATTTAAGATATTCACAAGGAAATTTATTGTATTTAGTCTTTATGCTACGTCGCCAAAAGTATTGTCCTGGAATATCGCAATAAATAGTGTAACAAATTTATATGCATATGTATATACTATATATATGTAGTTTGTTTAGTTTTTTGAGAGAAATTTTATTACAAAAAATATTGTTATACATATTTCTCGTGACATGTACAAAGTCCCTGACTTACATTTTTGACAAGACAATTTACAGTTCCATGTAGAAGATCGTAAAACTCTTCGAAGTTGTCATGGATTTGATTGTAACAATTTATTTCATTAAATCAAGTAGGTAAAATTGAAAAAGGTGTTTATGGCTACTTCTTCAAAGAGAAATTAACTATAAATTAAATGAATTCCTCTGTAGTATAAAATGAATGAAGTCGGATAGAAATTCCTTTAGAGTATTTATATTGATGCGCAAAAGAATTTTGGCTTTCAGCAAAACACCATACATATCGTCATATAAAACGTAAAACCATGTACCTACCCTTTTTTAGATTTTAAAGGAGAGGAAAAAAAATTGGTAACAGTCTCTTCAAAACTCGCATAAAATGAAAAAAATCACTTATATTTTGAAAAAATAGTTTATTTTACATGGACATGCATTTTTACGTGGTGCACAATATTCAATAGAGAATCCGATTTTTTAAATTTTGTCACATTTTATATGACGATATACACTTAAGTAAAACGTCAACGTTCTGTCATGATCAAACAGGCTATCTTGTTTGTAAAAATCATTAAATTCGAGGAAATAAAAATTAATTTTACACCAACATCATACTACGTAATATGTGTAAAAAACAACACAGATCAATAGTATTTATATTGCAAAGGAAATATTTTCTCACAAATGATGGGAAAAATTATAAACACCCCTTTATTGCATTAAAAATATAATTTCATATTTCCCCTAGTACAAATACACTACATACGAATAAAATACCCCGTAATATCCCTTCGAAAAAAGTCTACAATTATGGCAAAAACTTTAAAAACATTGAAACCCCCTTGAAAATATACCCATATTTCTCCAACAAAACACAAAACAAGGGAAATTATAAGCCCACTTTTGGACATTTTGATATCAACTTTAATTCCCACCATTCTCTTAGAAGGGGGTGAGTTTAATTTTTGAAATGCTGCATTATTTTTTTTATTCGACTGTGTGAAAAATTATCAAGAGAATGAGAGGAGCAATATCTTGGCAAATTAAAAACAACAATAGAGCATAAAAACAAAGCAAACACGTGTTTGAATTTGTTACATTGTTTGTACGAATTTGTTTACTGTTGCAATACAATGTAAAAATAGATGTACATATTTATTTTTTCTCATTCTATCAAGGGTGTGCGGGAATATTTTATTGCACTTCAATTGGGGTGATGATATTTAGACAATATAATAAATGAAACTGTCAAAAGGTCATGACGAAAAATAAATTTAAAATCAAAAAGTATATTGGTGCAGTATTTTTGGCAAATAATTAATGAATAATTAATGAGAAGCATGCGTGAATCGCTTGGTCATTAGAACTTCTGTAATATACCTAATTTAGAATGACTTCTTTTGTGGTTTTTGTTTATTGTTCCTGAGTATTGCGTTTTAGTTTTGTATGAACTTGCCCCAGCGTGTGTGGCGATGGCTTTAGTAGTCTAGAAAATAAAAGAGTCCTCGGTTCGAACCCAGTTTCAGACTAAGTTATAAAAACATCTTTCTGATGTGTTTTAGTGTGGCTTTGTGTCAGTTGTTGTCGGAAGTTTACAGAGGCGAAGGCATAGTCACTGGTCACTGAATAGTAGCGGTTTAAACTGATACAAGAGCACTCTCCTTCCTTGGTATTATGTAACAACAGCAAAGTAAGATAATTACTAATATTGGCTACTAACATAAAGTTTCAAAATTGAATACGTCTCCTTGACATCAGAGGCGGCGCTACAGCACTGCTGTAAACAAAAAAAAACGTGCGCAAAAGCAGAGTTGTAAGAGATAGTGAAGCTTCTCCTCTTGTCATCTCTCTCACTATCTCTTTCCACTAGTTCCAGCACAATGCAGCTCATGTGTAGGGGTCATATAAAGACTGCTGGTGATGATATTGCCTGTTAGGTCTCAATAATACCCGAACAAAATGCGGGTCTTCTATGATCTTTTGGACAATTGGAAATGCAAAGGAAATGCAACATATGACATTGATGATTTATCATTGTCAGTATTTTCTACGATGAATCAACATGATGTTCGCCACCGGGATGTAGCTGACGCCATCTATAAATCTGATGAGATTTCGAAACAATAATTACAACAATTTCATCAATGTTGTGTAGTGGAAATAAAAATTGCCATCCTTTTTCCAACTATAGAAGCTAAAACCAACCTTATTTTGATCATGTATGACACTGAAAAGCTTCATTCAACACTCCCATTTTACTAAATATTGATGATAATTCTCTTTAATTTTTAAGGAAAATAATACAAAGAATATTATTAATAAAATATTTATTAATCAAATCCAGGCAATTTATTTAGATCTGAGACCGCCCTCGTGCACATTCAAACTGTAATGGTGCGGTTATTAATATTTTAAAGAAAATTGATGATTTCAATTAAGAAACATATGGCTTATGGACACACTCAATTCGAATAAGTTTATTTCAGAAGAAGGAAAAAGAGTTTGTTGGTCGGCCATACTCGACGATGACAATAATAAAAATACAAAACAAGTAGTTGTGGTTAAAAAAAAAAAAATCAAGAAACGAATTGTTTAATATTGAATCACAGCTATTCAATGTTGAGGCGATTAAAAACAGCAACAAAATTAATAAAAAAAAATATAACAATAAAAAAAGGAAAAGAAATCCGCAACAGCAGCTCAAACAAGCAGTGGCAATTTTTAAATTAGCAGCAGCTACTCAATGTGTATTTGCAACTGAAAAACAAAAGAGAAGCAAAACGAAACAGAAGCAAATGCAGCTGCCAAGTTTACCCGGACTGATTTCATATTTAAAGGATTGGGATCATATTTGAAGATGAAAACGATTTTCAAGAATTTTTAATAAAATTAAACAAAAAAAAAATAAACATTACGAAAATCCAGTCGAGTGTCAGTTTTATCGATATTTCAAAGAAATGGAGTGCTAAGACGCCCATAAAACAATTTGACAAATCCCCAGATGAAAGTTATTCCAACATCTGACGGTCTTATAAGGGTTAATTCATTTAATACTTTTGCTATGTCGCGTATAACCCAACTCGTTAGACAAGGTGGCCCAAAAGGCGAAGGTGTTTGAATTCTTCATAACTTTTTTTCAAAAAAGAGAAAAAAAATTTTAAAAATAAAAACTTCTTGAAGATGGTTAACGAAATATCGAAAATAAATATAAAAATAATAAATAAAAAGAGAAAAAACCTTAAAGCTTAAAAAAATAGATTGTTAAAATAATAAAAAAGGTTAAAAAAAGTATTAAAAAAAAATTTTTTTTTTTATTATAATTTTTTTTTTTTTGGTTTTCAGTATTTTGTAAAGAAGACTTAAAAAAATTTAAAATGGAACAGAACACAATTGAACAATGTGCCAAAATCGTTGAACTTTATTTCACAAATCAACGATCCAATCGAGAGTCGACAATAAACCGTCTGGTTGCAAATTTTCGACAAGGTGTAGTAAATAGTCTTCCTGACGCCGGCAGACGACGAACGGTGCAGATGGATGACAATATTGAACGGGTACAAGAGAGTATTCGGGAAAATGGGGGAACATCATGAGGGCCGCCGCAGAGAATTTTTGCATACAATAAGTCTGTTTCCATACAAAATTAACACTGCGAGGGACACAATCAGGGGAGTCATCGAAACCAATCTTATCGAAATTGAATTTGAGACCGATAATAAAAATACTTTGGTGTCATGAAATCCAATGTTATCGGTTTTATGTTCGAACTAGAAATAATGTCGGTTTTAGGTGTCACAGACACCAATGTTATCGGATTTTTATTGGAAATAAACCAAGCAGCCGACTGCTGTCGGTTTTCATTTGCAATCATTTAATGTTATTAATTCCATCAGATATTTTGTTAAAATATTGTACATTTATTTACTTAAAGTAATTAAAAACTACATTTTTCATTTTATTTTTGTTTTTCAAATTAATTATTTTGCGAAAATCTAAGTAAATTTTAGTTGATAAATTTGTAACAAAAAAAAAGTATTTATCTCCATGTTTTTATCCTTAATAAGGGAAAACATAAAAAATAAAAAATTTTTTATTGTTATAAATTTAATTTTAAACAGCAAATTTTTATTTTCAATAAATTCGTTTCGCATATGTATTTTCACAAACAAATTTAAAAAAAAATTGCATTAAAAGTAGTAAAGAAAGGAACAAAACCATAAAACAGCTGATTCGAATATCGGTTTTATTTGCATTCGAAGATAACAAAACCGACACGTTTACATGACACCAAATGAAACCAATATCGGTTTGCAAAACTGACAATCTGCAAAACCGACTTGGATTCTGTGACACCCCTAAATGGCTGTTTTACGCGAACGGGTCTTTGGTTAACGATTTATATCCCGTACAAGAGATTTTAATTGGCCTCCGTATTCACCGGATTTAATCACTCCAGACTGTTTACTTTGCGTATATTTAAAAGGAAAAGTCTATATTAATAAGCCTATAACCATACAGCAATCAAAAATACTATACGCGACGAAATCAACAACAAAACTCCTCAAGTTTTGCGAAAGGTTATGGAAAATGTTTTGAAAAGAGCACGAATATGCGAAGCAGAAAATTGGTCAGCACTTGCGAGATATAATTTTTCATAATTAAAATCAAAATATTCTCAATTAATATACTGTATTTAAAATAAAAGAAAAATTAATAATAATATCTTAAATAAGAAGTTATAATGAACTCAAACCCCTTCGGTCATTTTAGGCCACCCTGTATTAATAAAAGAAAAATTAATAAAAGTGATACTTGATGATTTTTTTAAGACTTTATTCCCTCAATTCTTAACTTCATCTCCATCCATACGCATTCACACAATTTATATGATTCTGCTGTCCATTTGATGGTGCTGTTGATGGTGTGGTAAATTAGGCGATTTTCAAATTGGCAAAACATGTTTAAACATGTCAAAAATCTCACTAACGTAGATTCTTTTTAATGTTTAGTTTGACTTTTTTTTGGATTTTATTTTAAACAAAAGAGAAAAAAGAAATACCCGCAGAAGCAGTATCAAGTCTAAATCAGCTTAAATTGTGATTTTTATTTTTGTTAATGGTTTGATTTTTGCAGTCATTTATTTTTTGTGTGGAGTTTAAATTTTTTGACAATTAAGAAGACAACATCACTAAGAATTTGGGCAGCTGCATTTTTAATTTTTATTTGGTTTTTTTTTTTTTTTGTTGTAAGAATAGTGAGTGTGGATGAGCTTTTAAAGGACACGTTATTAGCGTTGAAACATTAATTTCATACGTTTTTAAAAGATGTCGTTTAAAATACAGTATATTATGACTCGTTTTTTTCAAGTCATCATTTTAGCTAGAATTTTGATCAAATAAAAGTTAATTTTTAATCTCAGGTATTATGTACTGCTGATATTTGTGCCATTTCGTTTATCAGTGTGAAACTTTTAAGAATTAAAAGTCAGAATAGTTCATAGATCCAATTCAAAATAAAGCAACCGAAAATTTTTATCACAAATTCGTTCCAATTCTAACAATTTCAACAACGTATTAAGCCATTTTTATATGAGAAAAGAAAATGTTTGTTTGCATGTTTCGTATTTAAAGTGTGTAGTTTTATAATTCGTTATTAAGAAAAATTGCATTTTTGGATGAAATTAAACTGGAAATAAAAGGGGGAAATTCTCCGCAATCGAAAAGGAAGTGCCACATTAATTTTTTGGGTACGCTCGTGCACTCTGAAGTATTCATGGGTTTTATTCCAGTGTGCCCACAACGTAATTACGACGCAAAGCGGAACGTAATTTAGCGCTTAGTTTTTGCGCTGAAATGAATAAGATAAATTAGAGCGTTAACGTTGCGCTAGAAACAGTAATGTTTACTTACTTTGATTAATAAAAAACTCTAAATAGAAATAAGAAATAAAGATAAATCACTAAATTGGCCCGAAAATAACTAAATTGTCATTACTATTCAACAATTTTATTTTTTGCAGCCAACTTCACTTCAGTGCGTGCTGTCAAAATTGGATTTTTCAATAGCAAAGCGTTGACGCTGTGTTATTTCGGTTGGTTTCATACAGACAACGCTTTGCGCCATAATTGAGGTTGGTCTGTATTGCAGCGATCATTGTATTTTGCCAAAATGGAGATGTTGTCAAAAGCACCAGCAGTGCTGCTAACGTTGAAGAAAGACAGGTGCTACCAATTTCAAATTAGCCAGCAAAAAATATCGAAATTTAGCAGCATTAAAGGCTGACGAAATCTATGCATTGTATAATTAAGAATAAATACTTACAAATTTGCTGCCGAAATGGAGTGACAGTAATGCTTCTAAGCGGCTCATAGCGAACAAAAATCATGCATTATAAGAGAGCATATGCAACACAGTAGTGTTGGAAAAATGCTCGCTAACAAAAGCTCTTTTTTTTTGTCTTGGACCAGAACTCTGGGGATGCATTAGAGGAAAAAAAAATTGTGAAGATTACAGGTGGTGAAAGAATAGACAGAAAGGAAAGCTGCATTATTTTTACAACTCCGCTTTTTGCACGTTTCTTGTTTTATAACAGTGTTGCAATGCATCTGCTGTCAAGGAAAAGCATTAAATTTTTTAAGCCGTGTTTAGTAGCCATTTTTTTATTTATTATTTTAATTCGCATCATCGACACAATGCCGACGAAGGAGATTGTTCTGACGTTATTTGCGGATCATTATCAGAGGCCTAGTGACCAGTGACTAGGCCTTTGCCACTGAAACCATCCGACAACAACTGACACAAAGGCGCACGAATAAACATTTGAAAAAATGTAAAGTATTTTTATGACTTAGTCTAACACTGGTGTCGAATACAGGACTTTTGGTGTACTTGTCAATATGCTAACTACTTCAGGGGCACAGACTACCACTAACTTTTGCTCAGTACATACTTTTGCTTTGTTTTCCATATTTTATTAAAACAAAATTAAATAATTAAATAATGAAAAGTTCAATGTAGTGCTTAACAAATAATGTAATTTATATGTTAAAATTAAAATGCCTTGCTTATTATATATAGTATGTAGGTAACATATTTATTTTATAAATTACTGAGAAAAAATAAATAAATTTTTGAAAAAACTTTTGCTACATTTGAGACAGTCAAGGGTTAAATTGAACAAATACGTGGGATGCCACATTTGCCACAAAATATGATAAAAAGCAAATAAAAGAGACTTTTTAAACATTTTCACATTTCACTGTTTAATCTGCGAATATAATTCAAGCTTCAAGAATTTTAATTATGAAGTTTTCAAGCAGATGTTTCACGTAAATCTGTCGTTACCATCAAAGTGAAATATTTGCCATTTTTATTTATTCGTTTCTTGCTGACTGAAAGAAACTTGACATGAAATTCCAGTTCATAATCAAAATTTTAAGCCCAGAATTAAATCACATTTAACTTTCCAAAAGAAAAAAAAAAAAACACACACACACACACACACGCACATACATCCTACACACAAAAATGAAATTATAACAAGCAAAAAAACGCGAAGAAATCGTTTTAAGTTTTGAAAACAGAATTTTCTCAGTCACACACAATTCAAGTATTCCCACCAAATGATGGCGTGTGAAAATAATATCAAAACTTTTTTTTATTTAAATTTCTTTCACTCACAAATCAAGAGCTGCACGAGTGCTTTTTAAGCATATTCGTTTAGTTATTAATTTTATAAGAGGAATGAATATGAAGGTTAAAATAAAAAGCCCACAGTCCAAAAAACGAATTAACAAACAATTGTTGCTGGTGACGACTACTAGAACTGGTTGCGCTTTTCTTAAATTACCCTCGCAAGTACATAAAGGGTGTCTGGTAGCGAGATTTTTATTTTCAAAATTAAATAAAAAACGTAATAATTGATACAAATCGCACAATCGATAATTCCACCCACCCTCATTTTACATTTTGAAATAATCATATTTAAAAATATAAATTTCCCACCAGACACCCTGTATGTTCAATCTCTTATTAACTAAATGCCTATAATTTTGAGCAACATTTGCTGTATCTGCCTTAAAATTAATTCTGTTGGTAATTGGTGTATTAATTATATGTAACATTGCTAACATAAGTATTTATATCTACGTTTATAATTATTTTCTGTATTCAATACTGATACATTTTCAAAGTTTGAATAGTGATTTAATCTAAACAGAATTATATCTATATGTTTAAAACCTCTTCAAAAGTACAACAAAGCAAATGCTTTTAATAGGCCAGAATAGTTTATATTTCAATATTTCAATTTGTGCCTCTTGGTTTTCCCACCTTCACATTTTACAATCATTTTCCTAATTATGCATCTTCGTGCACCGTGATTGTTATTATGAATACAAAAAACAAAAGGCAATTCAAGCAATAACCCTTATTCAGTCTTCTTTATTCTATTCATTCATTCATTCACTCACTCCGTCATTTGTAAATGTTGTGAGAACTTTAAGAACGATTTAAATAGAATTTTATTCCCGTAGCTGGACACACAAAAGAACACACTTCACCCTCATACTTGCCACACATTTACTGCAGTGTATGTTTGTCACGACTATCATCGTGATTATTTTCTCACACAACACGCAGCGAATGCTCTCGTTCTCGTGTGATTTTTATTAATTCTACAATGTTCCGATGAGAAACAAATTATGATGGCATTTCACATTAACGTGAATGGTCATTTTATGTGAAATATTTCAATTATGCAACGAAAACAAAACAACAACAAAATGTAGGAAGCAAATTGTTTTTTTTTCTTGTGATGTGTAACAGTGCACTTTTGGGTTTATGCTTTTAAAAAAAGTACGACGTAAATCATGGTGATTTTTATAGTACTGAATGTTACAATTTATTTGCGTTACTGTGCTTAAGAATTTTTTTTAATCGCAGCTTGTATCTCAATATATAAAAATACAAGTCCTGACTCATTCATGGGGTGCCTCATGGGGACGCTCAACACAAACGCCAAGAGCTAGAGACTTGAAATTCGCTATTCGGTATAATTTTTCTGTTAAATATCTTATTTAACCATCGCACTACCAAACCTCTTAATGTACATATTGACCCGAAACTCACCCAGGTGGGATATTGCACATATTTTACACAAAAATTTTGCATTTATATTTTACATTTCATGTTTTTTTACATTTAAATGTTTCAAAATTTGACATTAAAACTAAGACAGTTAGTCACTGAGTCGAAATCATTTTCAGTTTAAATTATAATTCAAAAAGTTATCACTGATTGAAAATTGAAAATGCCACCCGGGTGGGTTTTTGTAGTGCGCAGGTTAACAAGGGATTTTATTTGAAATTTCAACGATAAGGGCATAAAAAAAGAGTAAAAAATGGAAACTAAGACAGATGGAACATTTAAGCTATGTTCACACGATTGTCAGATTGTACAATATTGTAGGATACGGCAATATGGTGGCAATGAAAAATTGTTACCATCTGGTAATTTGTCTGTTCACACTATTGAAAGAAAACCATACAATTTCATTGGCACACAGTTCTGCGACAATAACTTTTTCTGCCAATAATAATTGTCTGTTCACACGGCAAACGTTGCCAGATCCGACTTTTAACATTGTATCTAAATAATTATGGGCAGCATTGCCAACAGAAATATTTATCTGCCAATGGTGTTATTGTACGGTGCACTAAATGAAGCACATGCGACAATAACAAATGACTGTAAATTGTGTGTCAATGGAAATGAAGGGTATTCTCACGATTGTCAGAATTGTGACAATATTATTGACATACAATGCACCGACAATACATTTTGTGACGATGTTACCGCACAAAAATTGTGTGTTCACACGACTGCTGCACATTTTGTAACAATTTTTCTGTCAATATTGTAGTAAATGACAATCGTGTGTACATACCTTAAGACGGGAAAAAGCTGTATTTGGTAAATTTTTTGAAACCCATATATCTTCTTAAGTATTGAACGGAGAACAACCCGTTTTGCCGTATTCATCTCTTCTAGATAAAATCTTGCATCTTGTTTTATTAGTTTCCGAAAGTCGAACATGTAGGGCTAAAATTGTACCTTGGTACTTTTATGACATTTAAATACTGCTTACAGACAAAAATTATTTACTAGTTTAATGCAACCCCATGATATCAAATCCATATCAACCCCATGGGTATCAAATTAAAGGGCAATTTTGAGGGGAGCATAAATTATAATGAAATCTCTGCAAATACAAAATGGCGGACAATCCAAAATTAAAGACGACTATTTTTTACACCCTCACACAGCGTTACCATCTATTTTTTAAGAAATTCTTTTTTTTTTCATTGCCTTCCGATGGAGGGCTAATAGATGATATTAATGACTTTACAACTACCTCCCTGTTGACACAAAGAGTACTGATGACATGCGTAGTGGCATAGAAATTGCGCATTATACTCAACTAGTGTTGGAGATTAACTGTTCTTTTTGCCCTTATTCAAATCAACAATTTAATTTCTTCACAAAAAAGTGTGATAAATTAACTGTGAACTTGAAAACAACAGAAAATTTTCATTAATTTTAAATAATTGTAGTTCGATTAAATTCTAAATATTCTGAATATTTTTTTTGCTATTAAAAATTTGTTTCAAATTTTCAAAATATTTAATTAAAATTTTCATTCATTTTTAATAACTGTAATTCGATTAAATTCTGAATATTCTGAATATATAAGACTTAATTTTTGTATTGAATATTGAAATGCAAATGTTAAAAATAAAAAAAAACAAAATTGAAACTGAAGTATTTGCATAAATGAATTCCATTGCATAGTAGAATGCTGATAAACTATTTCTATATATATTTTATAAACGATGAATATGAATCCATTCATCTCCATACGGTTGAACACTTTTTCTTATGAAGCATTTGTTTGGTCCACATTAAAAAAAAACCGCAAAAAAATTGTATAAAACTGAAAATAAGAAATGGCTAAGAAGAAAAAAAATGGTTAAATTTTTCGGCTAGAAAAACTAAATTTTTTTATAGCTAGATGAAAGAGAACCGCTAGATCCAGCCGAAAAAAGGCTACATTGGCAATCTTTGGTAATAGTCGAACTACTGTGCAACGAATTAACCAGATTTTAAGAAAAAATATGAAAAGACTGAAAGCTTTACAGATGTGAATAGCCCTGTATATCATCACAATGTGCGCACTGCTGCAAATGACGCTGGAAGAAAAGTTTTCATCAATTCAGAGGGCTGTGGGCGTATGATGATCGACAGTTTTTGGCCTGCAATTGAGAATTATGAAATGGACGGTATGTGGTTTCAAGAAGACGGTGCCACGAACCACACACAACACAACCGATTTTTGCTTTATTGCCTGAGAAGTTTTCAGAACGCGTAATTTTACGCTAGACTTTTTTGTGGGGCTACGGGAAAGACCGTGCAACTTGCGTTGCTAAACAGAGTTGTATTATCAGAATGTAGTTGTTTGCACACAGTTTATCTCATAAACAAATTACAAACATGTTTATGAATTGTATGGATGAACAAAGTTCGCGATAAACATTTTTATCACGTATTTAAATGTACTATTTGCACAGGTTTAATATAATACAGTAGATAATATACGCATTAGTAGAAACTACCTTAGAAGCATACACTGTTGGCAGCCTTTGTTCTCAGCATAGTGAAGCATTCAGATCTTTTAATACACACTCTCTCTCTACGCCGTTATTCCCACATACATTTCAAACTCTAATGCAGCAAATAACATCTGTTCTAGTTCCTGTGTGAAAATCCACTCCACCCCTGTCAATGATGGTATCTTCTCCTTCATATAAAAAAAAAAACGAAACAAAATGTGTTGTAAAATAAAGTGGCAAACCGTACTTTAAAAGAGACTTATTAAATGAGACATTCCCACGAGCACGTGGCAAGCAAAAGTAACGCATGTCCTACTGGCAGCAATGAAAGTACCCCGCCCTAAACTAATGAAATAAATACCGCAAAGTATTTTTGGCTTACAAAAATATTATTCCGTCTAATCAAAATAAATGAAATGATTAATGGAATACTACTGATCGAGAACAACACATGTGAAGTTTAATTTTGGAAAATTGCAGGTGTGATTTTTTAGGGAGGGTGTCAATACAAAAAAGGAAAAAGAAAGAATTTCATTATTAAAAAGTTACTGACACGGTAATTTAAAATTGATTGATCTTTAATAATGGCAAAATAGCAAACTGTCACTGAGAAGATATTAATTCAATTGGAAATTTACTTTTCGATTTATTTTTTTTATTTCATAAGCAATCAGAGAAACTGCAAAAATTATCAATAAAAATATATGTAAATAAAATAAAAATGCAAATGCAAATTTTTAACGAAATATCGGCAATAAATACAAACAATATGATTTTAAAAGTAAAACCACCTCGAGCATAATAATATAAATAATAAAATTATATGCAATAAATTATTTAGCAATTTTTATAAAATTTTTAATTTTTTAACCCTAATCCAATTAACATGTGCCTTTCAGACACATCTTTCACTTTGAAGTGTTCTAACTTCTTTAAATTGAAGTCATGGTTCTTGATGCTTCTTGAATTGGTACTTTGAATTATTTTATTTCTTAAAAAAAAAATTGGCTCTTCTTTAATTTCTATTTATTTATTTATGTAAAATCACAAATATACTTAATCCTGTCATAATGTGCCTATCAGGCACATATAGGGTTGCCATCCGTTCTCATTTTTAAGGGGTCCGGGGCAGTACTACTTCTTTTTCGGCGAGTGTCCGGTATTGTGTCCTACGTTTTGCCCTTTTCTTCATATTTTTTTTTTCGAAACTTTTGAATTTTTGGCATCGCTGTAGTTTCAAATGACTTGGCATCACTTACTTTGACTGCCAAAATGTGGAGCTTATCAGCAGTGATGCCAACTTTTTGAGATCAAAGCGAGCGTAAATCAGCGTATATTTCGCACTGTATGTAGTTATTTTTTTTTTGTTTGTTTATTTGCTACCAATTTGAAGTTCGGACTGATTTTTTATGTTTTTGTTAAGTTTTCTTAGTTGAAATAAAATTTTTTTCTTTATAAAAATTAATTTTAATTGCATATTTTATCACGTTTCAGATTTTTTCTAAAAATAATTTACAAAAAAAATGTGTTCTTTTTGGAGGCAAATGTTCGGGTTTTTTTAGCTTGACGTCCTCCTTTTCTCAAAGTGGAAATGGCAACCCTAGGCACATACGACAACATTATGAACCAACAAATTAAATTACGGGGAATTGCCATTCAATTTTTATCATTCAATGTAAACTTACACAGTTTATACAATTGTTGGCTAATTTTCAAAGAGAAAGTTGTAAAGACAAAACTTTTTCCCACAATGTGAAAAATATATTTATATGTAGAAATCGAGACAATTATTGAAGAGATTGATTTTGAAGAAACTATAAACCAAGATTAAGATTACGACAGTAAATTTTCGGAGGATGCGGATTTTATTCTACAATACAAGTACTGCTTTGAAAGAAAAAAATGCAAATAAGAGATATAAATTCCCAAATATAATATGCAATGGGTTTATATGTGCCTCTGCAGCACATTTTGGTTGGATTCGTTACAATGTTTATCTGACTTGATTAGGGTTAATGGTATTTTTCTTCGATATGTCGCTAATCCTTGGTTAGCATCATCATATAATAAATATAATAATATAATATATATAAAAAAAAAAAAAAAAAAAAATATTTTTAAAAAAAAAAAAAATATTTTTGTTAATACAAATTATTATTTCCTGACGATGCTACCTATTTGGTAGCGAAATATTGAGAAATAAATAAAAATTAAAAAAATATAATATATATATAATATAATATATATTTATATATAAAATAATAAAAATAGAAGGTCGAATAAAAAGGAGAACTAATAATAATAAAATAAATTATAAAAAGGTCAAATAAAATAGAAGATATATATAAAAATACAAATTAATTAATTGAAAGTTTTGTTCAATATTCCAAACAGCGTTGTCAACTTTGAAATTTCAAAACGCACCAAATTGGAGAAAGAAACGCGCCTTTAAAAAAAAAAACGCACCAAGTTTAGAATTTTTTTTTATTAAAAATTTTGATTGCATGCATTTCGCATAAAAAGTATTATATTTTTGTATGAAAAATATAACAATAAAACAGTCTTTTACAGTTCAGGGTTTTTAGAAAAAAAAAATAAAACTTAACGAAAAGAAGCTTACAAATTTGTACATTTTTTAATTTCATAACTTCTATACAAAACTGTTTAAAAAGAGATCAGCGATTAATAGTAAAGATTCAAAACTAATAATACTTTATAATTTATAATACTTTAGTATTTATAAATTTAGTAAAATATTTTTAAAAATTTATTTGTTATCAGAAGTTTAATATTTTCATATTAAAAATGCATCAATAAAACAGAGTTTTTTACAATATATGTAATTAAAAAACTACTTAACAAAACTATTAATAACACTATAGTTTTTTTTTCGAAAAAGTTTTCTATTCCAAAACAGCATGGTTAATATTTAAAGAGAAGCGGTAAGGACAATGTTATTAGTTTTAAGCAGCAATACAAGTGGAGAAAACAGCTTAGAATATGCTACAAAGACAGCGAAGGCTCCAATAAAAGCCAAAAAAATAAATGTGGATCTACTCAAAATCGTGGGAAGAAGAAAGTTGTTGTTGGTGTTTATCTAATTTTGAATAAAACTAAATTCGAAATATATATTTTTGTGCTTTTTTTTAATTACTTGAACACTTTTGTGGAAAAAAGTTCTTTTTTTTTAAATAAAAAGTTTTTAAGACGGTGTAAGAAATACTTCAGCCCATCTGAACGCCTCACTATTTATACCGCCTACATCCGACCGAAAAAGGAAAACAACTCTCATGTATGGTCCGGTGATTCAAATGACTATTTTGAATTTACTCGACCGTGTACAGGAAAGAGCGAAGAAACTCATAGGAGACAGTAGGGTGGTAGCCAACTCTATTGACTTTCTTGAGCATCGTCGCAACGTGAGGTGCGTTTAGTTGTTCTATCGTCACTATAATGCGATGTGTTCTGATGAAATCAAGGAACTTATTCCCGAAACCCGGTCATTCACGCGCACGACGCGATCATCATTAAGAGCGCATCCATTTGTGGTTAACTTGGCAGCGAACTGCACTACGCATTACAGAGAGAATTCGTTTTTTTGGCCGAACAGCACGTTTGTGGAATGGACTACCAGCAGAGGTCTTTCCTGTCACTTTTGACGTGGGACAATTTAAATCAAATGTCAATAAACACTACTCCCTCTATTCTCCTTCCCACAACTTAATTTCCTAGTTCCAGCACAATGCATCGCATGTGTAGGGGTCATCCCCTGAGTGCCGGTCCAGGAAAAAAAATATGGTAACTCTGTCAGTGGCAGTAGCCGAACTGCCATCGACAAATTTAGCAGCGCCAGTACAAAGTAATGCAGTTCACTGCATATTTATAGTATTTGCACAAATGAGGAAAACAATGTTTTTGTTTTAATACTGTTAGGAAAAATGCTGATCAAAATTATTTCAATTAAAAAATATTTAAAAATCTTATTGGCAACAAATATTTATACTAATGCATGCATTGAAATGACATTTAGCGGAACAACTAGCAGATGCACACTTACGCGTCTTAATGCATGTAAATAACTTATTAATTATTTAACTCTTAAACTACATCATGCCATTTTAATAATTGCTTCTCCATTAGAAGCAATCGAACTCACATTAAATAATCACACCGGATGCTGAGGAGTTTAGGTGCCATGAAATACTTGTTGCAAGATTAATAACAACAACTGCGAGTAAATAAAACATGTGGTATGATCATTGGGCTGACGACAACAAGTTATTGCTGTTGCTGTTGATGTTGCTGTTACTGCTGTTAGAGACTGTTGCAATCTGTTGTTGTCGTTGTTGTTGCTGCTACTGCAGTCGTTGCTGATCATTATAAATGTCGATGGATGCGTGTCATTTGATAGACACCCATCCGGCCGGTGTCATAAACCTGCTGTTCAAATTTAAATGTGTGTGAGCTGAATTTAACGCGTTCAAAACAGAAAAAAGACATTTATTATGCCAGTTTTCTATGACGATTTTCTTTGAAAGTGCTCTGCTTTTTTATTGGATTTCTTTTTTTTTCCATTTTAAGTGGCATTTTTCTAGGGGACACAACTACGATTAACAAAATATTTCAAATGCACCTGTGCTTTAAGTGTTTAACCAGTTTTCCCTCCGTAACCAATAAGAAATGTGGTGATTGTGTGGTTGACTAGTCAATTGGTTTATGACTTTTTCTACAATTTTTAGCTCATTTTTTTTCGTCTTTTATTTTTTGGTCAGCCACATTACTGCAATGATTTGTTAAGTTAGTGGGTTTCTGCTGTGTGTGTGTGTAAGTGTGTGTAAGTGTGTGTATGTGTGTGTGTGTGTGTGTGGTTGGTTGTTACTCCAGCTTCCATAATTTAATGTACGAATACAAACCGACAAGGTTGTTTATCATCGACTACCCCAAGAGCTATAACAAGCATCAATTGATAAATTGGCAACTAATGCAGCTGCAACTATAAGTAAATACACTTGTTCGGTTACATACACACACACATACATACATACATATGCTTATAGACACATACATACGTGTAATCGCGCGTACATTTAAATAAAATCTGTATTGTAGTATGCTTGCTGGTTCATGTAGGCCTGCCACCCAACGTAAATTCTGCTCCAAACGGCTGCACTACTCTTCCCCTGAGGTACCACCAATCCCCTCCTCTACAGTCTCACCAATACTCAATAAAATACTGCAACTACTATTATTATTACTGGTGCCGCCGCAGTTAGTCTAGTGACTAATATCTTTAACTAGCCATGTTGTTAATAAGCAAAGTAAGCGTTCCAGCAAACTGGCTGGCAACAAGCATAGACATGTGAATTTATGATAAGCAACAAAATCACTGTCAGTTGATACCTCCTAACTACCACACAACAAAACTATTTGCACCTGTCGCCACAAATGCACCCAATTGCCACAATAAACACTTGCATAAACCATCGTCTACATGAATATAATTGCAAACGAATAATAATAAAAATAAAAAGAAAAACACTCTCCCCTCTTGAACACCAGCACAGTGCACATTTCAACATTTTGATTTCCTAATTTATATGGATTCCTTATGAGGAGCGCAACAACTTGTTTCATTATTATCTATGCAAACCTATTAATGTTTTCTATTCCAGAAGGGGAGTTGTTGCTCTGTTAAGGATGATGATCCTAGTTGAAACATCTGTCTGTGCCATCTGCTATGTTTCTTTAGTGCAGTTTTAGAAAAATCTTTTTCAAAATGAAAAGAAACGTTCCAACAAAATAGAAAAAAAGTAGCAACCATCGATGAGAAATCCACAGAAATCCCACAAAACTAGTTGAGGAAAATATTACAGAGAGGAATGTCTGGAACAAGGCATGGTAATTATGCTTTTATTTAGAAATTTAAAACAGGTGTGATTGCTTGAACATTATGAAAATACGACAAGCTTACAATATTCAAAATAACGAACATTTCAATATGGTCAACTATGATGCATCACATTCGTGAGATACTTTTAATAGCTGTGATTTTTTTACTCTAAAATGGGCACCCGCGGTATTCCAATCTTACCAGAAAACGTTTTCTTACACAAAAATTGGGTAAATGAGTGCCGTTTTGAGAGAGAAATATTCTTGTTCTTCTTGCACGAAACAGTCGGTACTTTTTCTTCGGGTTAGTTTGGGCAAGAAGAACAAGCAATCAGCTGGTTCATAAATAAACAATAATGAACAGTTGTAAAGCAGCTCTGGGTTGAAGAACAACTCACGCGTCATCGTAATTATTATTTAAGTGCGGTCAGGCCTGTTTTTGTTGTTTGGCCTTCGAGAGTTTTGCGTCTCACTCGCACTGGTTAATGGATTTGCCACGGCTAACTGTATCATTTACGGTTGTTGTGGCTTTTCGTTATTAATCACGTGGCTGTTACTGTTGGAGATCACCATACTCAAGAATTTTATATATAATTTAACTTCCTATTTGAAGGCATAGGTCGTTTAAATATATATTGTGTGGGATACCCTGGCAATTTGCGTACTTGCTTCTGACATCTGCCATATGGCAATTGATAACTACAAACAAACAATAATGAAGTGAATTTAAAAGTTTCCCAACAATGCAATGAACAAATAATAGTTAATTTTATTTCATAATTTAGTTAAAAAGTTTTTGGGTTTCCTTTAATTAACATGTACAAGCCAAATTATTGTGTTTTTATGGATGTAGGCATGTGTGTAGATTTGTAATTGTACATGGTCATATACATTAGGTCTGAAACAGGTACATAACAAAATTGCCTGAACTCGCAAAAATTTATTTTATTCGTATTTGACTCTAATTTTAAAATTGTGCTTTTTCCCGCAAAAATATATGAATGTATTATTACATACTGTATGGTATTCTCATAAAGTATTTTTTTTTTATATAAAAACAAACTCAAAAATTGAGGAGGAAAGCATATCCATATAGTACTATTTCGCTAATGCTCACCAGTGGACTTTTCCCAATTTTTGACTACAAATTCAAGATTCTTATATTCAAAATGCAACTAATCAATCGAGAATTGAATTTGAATACCGAACTAAAAACCAAAAATGTATAAACAAAAACATAACAGTCCATTAGTTTACTTTTTTTATAACACATACATATTTATATTTTTAGATTTTTCTTCTCATCATATATATGTATGCTTTCCTCCTCAGTTATTGAGTTTGCTTTAATAAAAAAAATACTTTATGAGAATATCATAAAGAATGTAATAATGCATTTCACATATTTTTTTTTCGGGTAAAAGAATAATTTTAAAATTAAAATCATATATATAGAGAGATATTCTATTTTATTTATTTATAACAATAACCAACCGAGCACATAGGGCCATATATCGTTGGTGGACTACAAGTGTAACATAAGAATAATTTATTATGTAGGCAACAAATAAGCTAGAAATAATTTTTGTGAAAATAATAATAGTTATAATATTATTAGAGCGTTACTATATAAATTGGATGTTATATTGAGCATGAATTTGACTATATATATTCAGAATCAAGATCTGTTCAATTGTGAGAAATGATTATCAATAAGCTTATCTTTGAGTGAACTACGTGTAAGATGGAATCCTCTAAATAAACCCAAAAGCATTCCAGATAACAATTTTTGTGGAATTTTGATAGAAAATTAGAGAGTGAAATTTTTAATTTCCTGTACAAAGTTCCACGTACTTTTTCTTTGGGTAAATTCGTGCTAGAATTAAATTATCAGCTGTTTTTTATTTACATATGAAACTAAGAAATTAATCAGAAAATTGGAAAAGAAACGACAAAAGTTTTCAATTTAAAAATTTAATAAAGAAGATTTTTTAAATAAATTTCAAAATGTAAGTACATATATTTGTGCATATTTATCACTTTATTTAATAAAAAATTACTTTTACTTTTTTTTTAAATTTATATTTGTGCTCATTTTACAGCCGTTGCCAACGATGCAAATGTTTTGCTTTGCAAATATTATGCATTTAAAGCGTCTAAAATCACTAAAATCACACCTCTCGATTTATATCGAGCTTTCTCAGGGATCGCACTATAAAAGTTGTTATAGACGGGATCTCATCTAACGAGTTCAAGATTAAATCAGGGGTACCACAAGGCTCCATTCTTTCTCCTACCCTATTTCTAGTCTTTCTTAAAAACCTTCTATGTCAAACGTCCAACTCTATCCACTCTTTCGGAGATGACAGTAGCCTTTCTCACTCATATTCATTTAGTCGTAGGCCAACATCGACTATGATCACTTCGATGAGGCAGAATATGAGTGACGCATTGAATTGTGACCTCATAAAAATATCGCAATGGGGCCATGCAAACAGGCTCGATTTCAACGCTCAAAAGACCTAATGCTGCATGCTTACACATCGACGCATGTCCGATGACGCTGCGTCATCTGTAATTATGGGCAGTATAAACATAGAAGAATCAGAAGCTCTTGATGTTCTTGGCATGAAAATTCAGTGCGATGTTCGATGGACTTAGCACATTTTTCAGATCTCAAAAGAAGCATAAAGTGCCTCGGATTTTTAAGACGGTGCAAGACATAATTCACCCCATCTGATCTCCTCACTATTTATACCGCTTACAACCGACCGAAAATGGAATACAAGTCTCATGTATGGGCCGGTGCTTCAAAGACTATTTTCAAGTTACTCGACCGTGTACAGGAAAGAGCGAAGAGAAGGAGACGGTAGGGTAGCCAACTCTATTGACTCTCTAGAGCATCGTCGCAACGTGGGTTGCGTTTCGTTGTTCTATCGTTACTATAATGGGATGAGTTCTGATGAAATCAGGGAACTTGTTCCCGAAACCCGGTCATTCACGCGCACGACGCGTTCGTCATTAAGAGCGCATCCATTTGTGGTCAACTTGGCAGCGAACCGCACTACGCATTACAGGGAGATCTCATTTTTCGGCCGAACATCACGTATGTGGAACAAACTCCCTGACAAGGTCTTTTCTGTCACATATGACGTGGGAAAATTCAAATCAAATGTCCATAAACACTACTGCCTCTATCCTTCTTCCCATAACCTAATTTCCTAGTTCCAGCACAAGGCATCGCATGTGTAGGCGTCTTCCCCTGAGTGCCGGTCCAAGTTATAAAAAAATAAAAAAATAAATAAAATTTATTTCGGCACTTTTGTTATACACCTGGAACAGACCTATTTTGTGGTAAATTTTATGATTTTTTGCGTCTTCTTACTTTTGTACATTTTTGTCTCTTATTGAGATAAATTATAGTTTACTCTCATTTTAGCGAACTTTACGAAACTTAAATGCGGAACATAACATCAAATTATTTTAAATTCTTTGTTATAACACGAACATATGGTAATAGTATAAGAATTGTTATGAGCCAGGTTTGAACTCTGGAGCCTTAGAATAGGCTTTTTGTGTGTTGGACACAACACTTACTGAAGTCTTGTTTGTTTTTTTTTTTGTACCAGTGCGTGGACATTTCCTACGTATGCAATGCAACAAATTGGAAAATTAAAAATCTAAAAATATACAAGTGAGAAAATTTTTCATGTGAAAAAATTATTCAGGGCATATCACCGGCACCATCTGTTTTTGTTTATATTTATATCATCAATTTCATGTGCCAAATGAACAATCTTACACACCAGGATAAATTACGATGCAAAGCCAGCGTTACCATTTCTCCAGTTTCCTTTATTTTTCAAG
This sequence comes from Dexiosoma caninum, assembly GCA_963924685.1. Taxonomy (NCBI): domain Eukaryota; kingdom Metazoa; phylum Arthropoda; class Insecta; order Diptera; family Tachinidae; genus Dexiosoma; species Dexiosoma caninum. The sequence goes on along the minus strand of OZ004729.1, from coordinate 24,346,907 downwards.
GTTTTTGAAATGCCAAACTCTTTTTTAAGTTTTTAGCTTCAAAAATAAGTTGTTTTTGAAATTCATTCAAATTTTCAAGTTTAGTTTATTAATTTTTAATTTAAAGTATATATGACGAAAATATTATTTGATATTGCCATGTAATGTAAACGATTTTACAATTTTTCAGTATTAAATGTGTCTATTCCTTTAATACAACTGTGCTGTATTAATAATATTATAGTTTCTTATTCCTTTTTTATAAGTTTTGCATTTCAAAAAAGCATTGAATAAAAATAAATTCAAAATATATATTTTCGTGCTTTTTTTCAATATTTGAACACTTTTGTGGAAAATAGTTTTTTGTTAAAAAATTACGTTTTTTTTTTAATAAAAACTTTTTCTTAAAAATATATGGTAACGCTGCGCAAAGCGTTGTCTGGTGGCCAAAATTTCTCATGTCCATACCAAATGTATGAAACCAACCAAAATAACGCGACGTCTACGGTTTGCAAATGGAAAATCCAATTTTGACAGGGCGTAAAGAAGTGAAGTTGGCTGCAAAAAAAATTGTTGAAAAGTAATCACAATTTAGTTATTTTCAGGTCAATTTAGTATATTTATCTCTATTTCTTTTTTTCTATTTAGAGTTTTTTTTAATCAAAGTGAGTAAACATTAGTGTTTCGGGCGCAACGTTAACGCTCTAATTTATGTTATTCATACCAGCGCAAAATCTAACCGCTAAATTATGTTGCGCTTTGCGTCGTAATTTAGGTTGGACTGTTGGAATTTTGAAAACGGGCTTTTTAGAAAATTAACAGATTGTAAATTTTTTTTTTTTATCTGAGACCAGCACTCAGGAGATGACCCCTACACATTATTATTTGATTGTTTTTAGAGCACTTTGGTATAAAATTTTTATAAATTTTTCTTTCAAATAGCACTTTAAATAATGACAGTTGTTCACAATAGTCTTATTTTTTCGTGTTATTATTTTTAAACATATGATTTTGTGACTACAATTTGAGTTCCCAATAGAGTTGGATTCACTTAATGGGCACATACAATTCGACAGGCAGACATAGAAAACATACTTGTCAATGATACTGGTTAAAGGCGTTGCTCTGTAAGTATACACGCTTTTGGTGTGTGTCGAGGCTATCCTTACCAAAATAACAGTTTTATTTTCTGCTTTTTCGAATATAAAAATTGATATTTATGAAAACATATTTACATGAGGCAAGAATTTTTTCTTTCGAACAAATAAATTAAAATAATAACAAATTCTCTGTTGCACTGTTTGCCATTTTAAACATTAAGTACATATTTCCGACAATAATTCTTACACTAACCGTATCTTCACTAATTTCACTTCTAACTAACCGAATCACTTTTTAAACACGTTGAAGGATATTATTCCTTTATATATACAAACAAATTTTGCTATATTTTCTTAAATTATCAGAACTAAAATATTTCCCACAAAATACTATTATGCACAAATGAATTTTTTATCATTGCCAGGTGTAAATTTTTTCCATTGATTTACAAAGGTAAAACAATCTTTACATGGTAATACAAAACTTTATGTACTTCTCTCCGTGTTTAAGAAAAGAGAATAAAAGTCTGTTTTAAGTATTTTTCATGTTTACACGGGTGGTATTTAAAAATCTAATTAAAGATATTAAAAAGCCGACTTGATAACAAAAAATGCGCAATTTGAAAATAAAATTATTGGCGAAAATATTAAATTAAAAACAAAAAAATTAATGTAAAACAAAAAGCACAAGGAGTTTGTTTTTTTTTTGTTATGACAATTACAATATCTTATTATCAATTATTGTAGAAAAATGTGAAAGTTTTAAATATACACCTCCAATATATACTGTTAATGCTGCCAATAATTACTTTAGAATACACTACTGATGTGATCAGAATACATAAGTTTTTAACATTTACCGAACGCTTGTCAAAGATCCAGCACAATGCACCGCATGTGTAGGGGTAATCTCCTGATTGCTGATCCAATATAAAAAATTTGTATGCGGCTTGTCTACTACTCAATACGTTATGTTTTCATATTATAAGTTTTTTTTTATTCTATAGTATTATTTGGCAATTTGTAACACTTTGTATTACCACGTAAAGATACCTTAAATAAAACGTTGTTTTCTTTTTTTGTCTAGTTGCAGCACAATGCATCGCATGCGTAGGGGTTATCCACTAAGTGCTGGTTGAAGATAAAAAATAATTATTGAACGGTTTTAATCGTAATTGGAAATTATTTATTTTTAGCTAATAGCTGTTAACTACTTGGAAGCTCTAAAACAAGCTTGTGCTTTTCACATATTAAATGTAGGTATTTTACTTTTCTCCAGTAATGGGCTTCTCAATGTAATTGTGTTTTAAATTCCAACCATTTTCCAAGTACACTGTTTCTTTCGTTAATAATGTTGCATATATCTTCTCTACCGAAACATCTTTCCATTATACTATTGACGTGTGTTATAGAAGCATACTGTTCACAATAATACAAAACAAGAAGTTTACGATATAGTTCTAAGACGTCTGTTGAAACGACCTGAAACATAAAATAAAATATCTGGAGCAGTCTTATAGCCTTATAGTACTTACGAAATTTTTCCCGCAGACTTCTTTTAAAGCTACACGTAAATATATTTCACTAAATTCAGGAAACTCAAGATCTGACTGAGTTTTACTACAAATTAAAAAGCAAAATTTCTTTCAGTGCATACAATGTAAACAAAAAATACAAGAGGTTTTCTTACTCAAGCATATCACGATAAGCACTTATTATGGCATCATCAACTAATTTAGACATTTTAAAATATGTACTTCTACTTTATTAGCAAGAATTTTTTATATCAAATTCTTTATATCTAATATTTTCTTTTCCTTTACAAAACTATGCGCAAACAAGTATTGTGTACAAATTTTCATGATGCCGGACTGAAGCTGAAACTCTACAAAGTAGTGATTGAAAGTGTGAACAATTTAACTCATCGACACAGAGATGTAGAATTGTTTGAAAAAAATATTTTTCAATTTTACATTTAAGTTTCAATTAAATTTTTTATAGTTAAAGCAGGAATTACTACATATAACATTTTGCACTTTTAATATGATTGTTAAATTCACAATTCTATACACATAAGTATACAAACATAATTGTATATAGCCCAATAAAAGGTTTAACGAAATCATGTCTGTTTTAAGACATTTCTTTTGTTTGAAGCTTCATTTCTTAGTGCATAAACTCTACACAGCGTTATGACAGTCATTAATAAATATACGATTTCCAACACTATTTTTAAGTCATTATTATATGGCAGACGCGCAAATTTTGCCGCTGTGTTGTGAAATTTCATTTATTGTGCGAAAAAAACTTGAAATTAATGTTTGTGTTTTTTATTTGTCATTAATAATAAGCGTGATTCTAATACATATATTTTCAAATTTGTTTGTTAAAAATTCGACAAGTAAAAAGTGCTTAATTCAAAATGTCTACCATAGAGAGACTTTCTATACAAGGCATTCGCAGTTTTGGTGGTAACGCTGGTGATGCACAGGTATACATTGTTATTTTTTCAAGTTTACGTACACCATGTTATGCTAATAATCACATCAATAATCGAAATCAACAAAAATATAGGTTATACGTTTTAGTTCACCCGTTACTTTAATTCTTGGTGAAAATGGCTGTGGCAAGACGACCGTCATAGAATGTCTAAAGTACGCCTTAACCGGCGAAGTCCCACCCGGTAGTGATCGCGGGAAGAATTTTGTTCATGATCCGAAGATTTTTGCGCTCACCGATGTCTTGGGACAAATTAAACTGGAAGTACGCAATGTACAAGGTGCTCGTCTATCTATATGCCGTTCCATGAAGTTGGGAATGAAACGTAATAAGATTACGTTTGAAACTTTGGATGCTACTTTGAATTACTTAAATGACGATGAGAAAAAAAGTAGTGAATCGATAAGTAAACGTTGTGCTGATGTCGACTTGGTCATGAGTCAATTTATGGGCGTTTCCAAGGCCATTATAAATAACGTCTTATTTTGCCATCAAGAAGATTCTAGCTGGCCTCTTGATGAAGCAAAAAAACTTAAAGAAAAGTTCGACGCAATTTTTGGCATCACCGAATATAATAAAGCCTTAGATCGTATTATAAAAATGCGCAAGGAGGAAATGGAACAGCTAAAAGTCAAGGGTAACAGCAATATCTTGAAAATAAATACTATAGAAATACATATGTATGAATTCAATATAATTTTCAGAATCTGATTTACGTTTTGTTGAGCATTTAAAGCAAGAAATGGAAGTAAAAACATTAACTCTACAAAAATACCAGGAAAAGTCTAAAAATATTGATGACCAGTGTAAGCAATGCGAAGATGAGATGACTCCTATAGAAGAACGGCTGAACCAAATCCACAAAATAGAATATGAAGTGGGCAAATATCAGGCCCAAAAAGTGGAATTGCAAACCAAGTAAGAATATATTTCATAATTTAGTTCTGTTTAAAAAAAAAAAAATTCATTGATTCATTAAGAATTCGATGCAATAGTAACAATTCGAAATAACGAAGCACATATTTTATTTAAATGTTTATGAACGTCTTGTTTAATTTTTTTTTAATTTGTTTAATATAAAGTTTTTATCAAACTATTTGCAACAAGTCAAACACCCAAAATAATTAACATATGTAGTTGCAAATTATTATGGGGCATATTTGAACACAAATAACTCTTAATTATTTGAATTAGAAAAAAATTTTTGGTATTCTAATTTTTGCGAAGAGTACTTGTGGCGTTTCCTTTCTGAGAATTGTTAACTAAATTTTAATTATATAGAATGATATTTTTAAAACCTTTCAAATGATACCAATATTGGCCATATGCGTTCAGAAATGTTGTGGAGATTCGCATTTTCATATGAAAACTTCGGAGATCCATAACTCGAAAACTCGGGAGTTTTTTCACTTGAAAATTTCTTCGCATTTTTCAGTATGCGAATCTAATACTAATAACTGGCGTAATATGCAAGATTTTTGACCTCAAGTAGAGGTGAGATATCATACTGGTTTAAATATTTTATAAGTTCCCTTTTATACCACCAATAAAAACTTTTATTCTTGTGTTTTTATTTGCTACAGCGGGATATTCAAAAAATAATATTGATAATAGAAATTATGCTAAAAACTGTAGAAACAATGAAACGCCAATTTAAGTCTCACTGTCTCATTGTACCATTTTGGTAATAAAAAAATGTGTCATTTTGTAAAGGTGTTGGCAAACTATAGATATAGAAAGTGTTATCCATTGAAAGTGCAACATTTTTGTTCAGAAAGAAAATCGCCAATAGTTTCTTTGTTATTCTCAATAATTTTTGTGTAGTTTTTATACAAACATGTGTTTTTTTTAGCTTTTTAGAAAATTTGGTTGAAGGTCTACTGCTGCGTTGGTGTAAGCACTAACGAAGTGTACATAAAGACCAGCTTAACCACACAAAAAGTATATATAAATAATTGTTAAAAAAAAATCTTTCAGACAAAAAAATTGCGCTGAACAAATGGCCGGTTTAAAAAAGAAAATTAAGAAAATGTTCGAAGGTTCCATGGAGGAACTGGACAATGAAATATCATCGTTCAATCAGCGAATTGTCGGAAAACGTATAGAGCGCAAGGCAGTTGAAGATAAACTTAAAGGTCACAAAGCGGAAGAAAAAAAGCTCCAAATCCGCCACAATGACATCGAAAAGAAACGTGTCATTACGCAACAAGAAATGCAACAGGAATTAGATTGTAAACAAAAGCGAGCTGATAAATTAAAAGTGCTTTGCCAAGATTTAAATATACCCATAACATTTGATATTATGAACTCTGTAGAGGGAATAACTGCGCTTCTAGATGAAATACAGGTAGTTCTTACGACCGAACAAAAAAAAATTGGTGAAACAATTGATCAGCACGATAAGGAAGATCAAGATCGTCAAACTAAAATAGATCAAATGAGAGTCGAATTGGCCAAGCTGCAGGAATCTGTCTCCATCTTACAAAAACAGAAAAAAGCCCATGAAAAAGAGGCCGACCAACTAGAGAAAACCATTTTACAAACAGAAAAGGCGACCCAGCAACTAAAGCTGGTTACTGATAAGCTTAAAGAAACCGAACAATGCTATGAAGACGCAATGGCTAAATTTAATCAAAACGAATTTCGTGAGTCTTTAAAGAACGATAAAGAAACTATCCAACAACTAGAAGCACAATTCCGCAAAGTCGATGAACGTTTAACATTCCTTAATTCTATCTCAAAAGTAACGGCTGAATTAAATATTAAACAAAAAGAACTAGAAAAACGTGAAGATGAAATGCGAAAAGTGCGAAGTAAACACAGCGAAAACTTTCGTAAAGTTTTCGAAGAGAACCGTACTATCGAATCGAACTATCAACGCCATTTAAAAGTGTCGTATGAAAAGTCACGCATTAAAATTAAAGAATACAATGATAAAATGAATTCACTAAAGCTGAAGCAACAAAGAATTGAAATTAAGCGCAAAAATCTGAAGGATGATATACAAAAATGCGAAAAGGAATTGGAGGACTGCAAAGAAAAAGTATTTGAAAAGTGTCATTCCACTTCTTACGACGAGATGCTAACCAAAGCAAAAATAGCCGTTGGTAAATATCAATTGGAACATGGTGCTCAAAAATCAGCGGAAGTCTTTTATAAGAATTATTTACAAAAAATTGATGAAGAACCCTACTGTCCGCTGTGCCAGAAGTGTATGGACACAGATGAGGTAAGATTTTAACTTTCATTATATATGTTCTCCAATGACGTACTTATTTTAAAATATATGTATTATCTTTCTAAAGACCTCTAATCTTACATCCGAACTAACTGACAAAATTCAAGATTTACCTAAAAACATTCAACGACTTGAGACAATTCTAAAGGAAGAGGAAAAGAAATACGAAAGCTTATTGCATTTAAAGCCGGTTATCGATAAAGTAACGCGTTTGGAAAGTGAAATACCTAAAAAGAAGGAGGACATAAAAATTTTCCAAAATCAATTGGCCGAATGCAACAAGGAAATGGAAAGCACGCAGACTCTTTTAGCCGAACCAACTACCATTTTGGACATTGCTAATACTATGATGGGTGATATGTCTGTTTTAGATGAATCCATAAAGGATTCGAATCGGCTTAAAACCGACATCGAAAAGCTAAAGAAAAAACTGCCTCAAAATATCGAAAACGATAATGTGTCCATTGAAGAAGTACAAGCGGAAAAAACCACCGTATCTTCACAATTAGATTCGAAACGTAAAGAATTGGAAAAGAACCAGCATTATTATGAGAAAAATATGGAGGCTCTTAATAAATTGCGAGAATTAAAAAATTCGTAAGTTGCAACTGACTTAGCAAAGAGAAGATATTTTAAAATAATTCTTTCTTTCTACTTTTCTCTTCTTTCACTACTTAAATTAGTTTAAAAGATCAACAAATCAAACTACAGGAAGGCATACAAAATCTGCCCCAACTTAAAGAACGTAAAACGGAACTTACTAGTGTTCTCGTTGCGGTTGTGACAGAAATGCAAGAAAAGCAGTCTAAAGTACTTCCGCAAAAGCAACAACTTGCTGCAGCCGCAGGCGAAAAATCAAAACTTAAGGAAACAAATCGCGTTAAAGTCAATCAGATGCAAAAGAAATTGGACATTTATAGAAGAATGGACCATGAGATTAATGGGTGGGTTAAATATTTCTGCCGCATTTATTAGTGATTAATTTGCTAAATAAATTTATTTCTTAAAAAAAAAAAAAAAAATTAAGGCTGGACAACGAAGTTCTAGATTATCAAAAGTTGAACTTGGAACAACAACTGAAAAATATTGAAGAATCTTTAACCGCCAGCAAAGAGGACCTTAAGAAAATGGTAGGTCGAAACAGCTAAAAAAAAAATGATTTTTTTTTTTAAATTTCGAACTTTCGTTTCTTTCAGGCACAAACAATTAGTGAAACATTGGACACGTTGGATAATATAAAGACCGAAATTGCCAACCAAGAGTCAATAGATCGTGACTTTAAAGACAATCGAGAATTGATAATACTAAACGAAAAGGAAAAAGATTTAGATGAGAAATTCAAAGCACTCTCCGAGGAACTGGGCAAATTAGATTTCTCCAATGTTTCTAAAGAAAAAGCTGAGCTGACCAAAAAGCGTGACAAGATTACCGTGCGTAAAGGAGAACTGTTAGGTCAGCGGGGTGAAACGAAGCATATGATAATAAAACTGGAAAAAGAACTTGGCGAGCCCAAGTATCGCGATGCAATGGCAAATTACCGCCGAATTTTCTATGAAGTCCAGTTAACAAAGAAAATAGCCAACGATTTGGGACAACATCGTATTGCTTTAGAATGGGCTCTCATGCAATTCCATACGGAGAAAATGCAAGAAATCAATCGTCTAATACGTGAATATTGGCGCATGATTTATCGTGGCAATGACATCGACTACATACAAATACAAACAGAAGAGAACAAAGAATCTGCCACAGCACCAATGGATCGGCGTCGCAGCTATAAATATAGCGTCATTCAATCGAAAAATAATTCCGAAATAGAGATGCGTGGACGCTGCAGTGCCGGTCAAAGAGTATTAGCCTCGCTCATAATACGTATGGCGTTGGCAGAGACGTTCAGCAGTAACTGTGGTGTTTTGGCCTTAGATGAACCGACTACCAATTTAGATCGCATGAATATTTTATCATTATGCGATGCCCTCAATCGCATTGTTGAAGGCCGTCGGGCACAATCTAATTTCATGTTGATCATAATCACCCACGATGAAGCCTTTATTTCAACTCTGGGCAAAATTAATAGTTATCACCGTGTTTTCCGCAATGATGAATGTAAATCTGTAATACGTCGTGTCGATGTAGCCTAGACGTGTCTGTTTGTCATTCAAATATACAAATTCTTATAAGTTGCGTAAGATTAAGCAATGTCAAAGTATAAAAAAAAGTTTTATTTATGTGAAAATAAAATGATCTAATTAATTTTATTTAATTCCATTTGTTCATTTACACAATCCAATAACTGTTGCATAATACGATTCTGATGATATTTCGGTAATCTAACAGTGGATTTGAACATGTTTTGAAAATATTCCTTTAAAATTATATCATCATCGGTCCAAACATTGTCCATATTGTCGTATGCTGTTTCAAGTGCCTCTTTTATTACCTTCATTTCAGTTGGCGAAATTTCCAAGGAACTGCCCTTGTTGTTGCCTTGTTTCTTTGCAGCATATTTTACATATGGCACAATGAATTCCAACTCACTGTAAAAGCACCAATCGGTTAATTGTACGTACTTGTCCTCGGGATTATCAGTGTTGGGTATGTAACGGCGTTTCATTTTTTTACCCACATTACCCAAATGTTGCCGCAAATAAGTAATTAGCGATCGCCATTTAACTTTAGCGTCTTGGGCTTAAAAGAGAAAATAATTAACTGCGATTAAGCATGGTTATCCTTTAAACAAGATATGAGAATGAAGGGACAAAATGATGTGCATTTATCAATTTAACACAAGTTGCATTTATTTCGTATATGGAAATTTCCATATTATTAGTCAGGTGGTGGAGAGCAATTAGAATTATTAGCGAATATGGAAATTCCTGTGGAAATTTATTGATATTGTGTGTAACGGTTTTGGGAAATGGCAAGATGAAAACTTCCAATATATAATTTTGTCCATTGAGGGAAATATTTCTTGTTAAATAAAAAACACCGATATATTACAACGGTTGTCGCATCGATTTCTTTTGCTCGACCCTTGAATTATACTAAATCCTTGTGCAGACAACCAAAGGATGTTCTGAAAATCACTTAATTTGTAATCGCTAAATTCCTATAAAAAAATTCTGCTTGTTAAATTTTTCATGATGTTTTTTTTTATGTTTAAGACGGTCAATAATTTTTTTCTATAAACGGTACGTTTAACGTTCACTTTCATTTAAATCAATCCGTTTCGAAATCGAATCAATCCGTTCGAACTGCTGCCATATTATTATTTTTATATTTGTAACGGTTCACAATTGAATATCGAATTTAAGTGGATTGCACATTTCAAGAACAGTTTCTCATCCCGGACGATAAATTTGAGCGTAAAGGCGATTAGTTGCCTTTATTTCGGGTGTAAGTTTTCTGCAGTTACATGAAATCAAATTGTTTAGTTCAGTTATTGTCGATCTTTTTCTACCTGGATCCAAATCGTCGCATTCGTGATCGAAATTTTACTTTTTGAGATCGTCATATCCGTTATCGATTAAGACGTATCGAAATTTCAGATAGTGGCATTCGATAACGAGTAGTCGAACGAGTACATTCTCTCGAAATGTCATTCGATAGACTAAAAGCTGTCGTAAACTAGTTTTTTTGCTTGCTATTTAAGAAAGAAATATTTTATTTTATTATTTAGTCATACAAATTAGCTAAAATATTTGATAATCATTCAAAAAGTCGATTTCGGATTTTTTTGTTAGTATAGGATGTAACACGCCCACTTGTCCAATCCCTCCCAGTTTTTTTACTGATGATTTGTTTTAACTACAAAGTCATTTGGACCATATTCAGAAACTTGCACTTCAACCGTTCGCAAGATATACAAATATAAATATTTACTTTGTATGGTCGTAACAACGTCCAGTGGGAATTTTTGAATTTTATATAGCCTATAGTTCCTTCCAGATATATAGAGAGCTACTGTGAAAATTTCAAGAAACACACGTACTTCCATACAAACAAGTCATTTGTATATGTATGTTAATGTATAAAGATTGTTCGCATATCGAGCCTTTGGTGCAATACCGTAGTAATTCAAAATTTGAATTTTTTGAGCTGGGTATGCAGAAATGATCTTTTGGGAAATATATATCTAAAGGAAAAAAAGATTATGGTTCTATCTCTAACTGTTCAGATTCTACAGCTACAAATGGCTTTATTGCCTCCAGCTATTTCAAACAATATTTATTTGCAATAATGAAATATTTCCTTTATGAGAAGAAATTTACAAACAGAAAACATTACAAAACATGCCGCTATATTTAAAAACTTGTAAAAAAAATAAGTTTAGTAAACGAAAATACTATCGAAAAGATGGCTCAAAACTTCAAATGCATTTACCTCAGTTCACGATTTTTTGAATTACGACGGTATTGCACCAAAGGCTCGATATGTTGTTATTCTATGACAAAGCACAAAAATCGTATACATTTTAAAACAAATTTCGATTCGAATGCCTCGATCTGGCTATTTGATACGTCACGAAATGTTATTCAATACGAATGCGGCGATTTGGCCGCTGTTTTGCGCATTCAGACAGAATGCTTTTAATTTTTCTTCGCCAGTGCTACACAATACCGATGAAGAAGGGCGTTCCGATGTGCCTGAAGCCGTTACTGCTCAGTGAGTATGCCTTTGCCACTGAAACCGTCCGACACGAACTGACACAAAGCCACACTAATGCACATCAAAAATTAAATTAATTATTACAAAAAGTAATATATTTTGCATTCTTATTATTATAATTATTAAATTATTTACAACCAGTTTTCTTAACTTTCTCACAAAAGTAAACAAACTTTGACGTTCGGCTCAAAATATAGCTGATACAAATTCATGTATCAGCTGACGGTCGAATTTGCTAATGAGTTTACCTGGTAATGAATTTGCCTTGAATAAACCTTGGTTTCATGGCAAAATTATATGAAATATTTTGACAACGAACAATGAGTTGTTGTGGTTGTTGTACTAGTAAGTTTGCCTGTTATGAATATGAGAATTATTGGCTGATAGGTAACGCTTAGTACGCTGATTTAGGTATAGATGTTAGATTTTTAAAAGTTCGGTCATAGGTTAGACCTCTGTGGTTCGGTGCTGTGTGTAACTTTTTGAAAGTAGCGGTCAAAAAAATTTAAAAAATGGCGATAATTGAAAATAATCGAAAGTGGATAAATTTTGTGAATTAATACAAAAGTTTACCAGAATTATGGAACATAAATATTGATATGCGCAATTAAAAATAAACATAAAAACAACATAGAATCATTTCAAAAATTTTGTTTTGTTCCACGCATAATATTTGTTTAACCCTGGATGGATACTCTTCGTCGGATCGAATCACTCGTCGCTCAATCACTCTTTATCATATAACTCTTTTATGTGTGATCCGTAATATGATCAACAACGTTATATGATACCAAAATCTTTCAGTTTCTATTGTTTTTAAAATTTACAAAAAAAAAAACAAAGTTAAAATTCGTATCGAAGAAAATTTTTATTTTTATGTAATTTTTTCCTTTATCTTTTAAAAAAATGCTTAATTAAAAAAAAATTGTTTGTTCTTTTTTTACCTTAAAAATCGTTCGCAAATTTTTTTTTTATATTTCGTCAATTCGACGAAGAGTAACTTTAATGTACTAAAAGGAAGAGTAACCATACAAGGTTAAATACAGACAACTGGTGTTTCCTTTATAGTTGCTTCGTGTGGATTCAAAAAGGAAAAAATTTAAATTTGCCTAGTGTGTAGCCTGTATCATGATTTCTTTCATATAAATTGCAATGGCATGCGACTTTTGCCAGATAAACAACACTTGCTGTTTTGTTTTGTACGTATCGATATGTACATACATATATTCTTATCCATATAAGTACGTATTTATATGTACATAGATGTGTGTGCATGTGTTCAATCTCACTCACCTTTCTCCAAACCCGAGTCTTCTGCAATGTTATCCCACATTCGGCGTTTTTCATCACGACACAAATATGGCGTCCGTAAAAATTCATTTCTGTACAGACTGGGATGTTTGCTCACATTTCGTATGAGCAGCGTTCGCTGATCTTGCCTGCCGCTATCGCAATTATTACATGGCACATAGTATTTTTGTTTCACTTCATTGTAATACATGTTATTTGTGTCCACTGGTTTTTCTGTAAATAAATAAATAAATAACAGTTGTACAGCAACCCTCCACTCAGAATGCAGCTTGAAAGAAAACTAAGTAAAAGTTCATCTTTAAGGTTATTTTGGTTGTTGTTATCGAATATTTCTACAAAATGAACTCGTATTTTAATTTGTTAATTTTAATTCAGCAAAGTTTTATTTGACAAATGCTTTAAGCTTCTGAAGGTTTTTCATCTAAAAGCTTTAAAGCTTTAAATTTTTAAAGCTAAAGTACGATATTTGGAAAAAATATACATACATATGTATGTATGTGTGGTGTGATTTTCCAAATCTCCATTTACAATAAAACAAAATTTAAGACGTAATAAAGCGTGCAGTGCTTCTCTTTTCACAATTTTCTTGATGTTGCTTTATAATATTTTTCGCATGACTTCTTGGAGTCCTAAATTTCAACACTACATATTAATTTGTCCAAATAATATAGTAAGTACGTACATACATACATTCATAAGTATGCATGTATATACATACTTACATGCATACATATGTACATACATACATACATACCTATTTTTCTTTTTTCGCCTTGAATATTTTTGCCAATTGAAAATGTTCATAGAAATTAAGAAAGGAGACCTCAACAAGTAAAAGAACTTTCTAAATTCAGAAGAAAATTTAAGAAGTGGGTCCATCAATTTCTTTCGGACACCTACCGATAGAACTGACAGACCCAAGTGAGCCACCTCGATAGCCGGACTGCCCTCGTAACCTAAAGTATGAATTTCTTATGTACATATCTTATGTGCAATACCGTCGTAATTCAAAAAATCGTGAACTAAGAAAAATGCATTTGAAGTTTTGAGCCATCTTTTTGGTAGTATTTTCGTTTACTAAACTTATTTTTTTACAAGTTTTTAAATAAAGACGCATGTTTTGTAATGTTTTCTGTTTGTAAATTTCTAGTCATAAAGGAAATATTTCATTATTGCAAAAAAATATTGTTGGAAATAGCTGGAGGCAATAAAGACATTTGTAGCTGTAGAATCTGAACAGTTAGAAATAGAACCATAATCATTTTTCCTTTAGAAGCACATATATGTATTTCCCCAGAGATCATTTCTGCATACCCAGCTCAAAAAAATTAAATTGTGAATTACTACGGTATTGCACCAAAGGCTCGATATGGCCATTAAAATATGTAGGTACGACCCCTATAATCCGTAAAAATGCATAAATTTCGATTTTATGTGAACAAATAGTCGATTAGACTAAATAAAAATAACAATAAAAAAGTAACATTTTAAATTAATTACCGAGAAAAAAAAACATTAATTCTCTTGGCCATAGAAATAGGTACGAATAGTAGATCCTGAAAATAAAAGGATTATTGACCATATTCACACTAGAACAATTATGCTGGCATAACAAGGCACCTTGTGGACATATTCGGCAAAGGGATCGGTTTTTGTTTGGCATAATTTTTTAACCACCTACAAGCAGCACAAGGCTAATACATATAAATATAGGGTGTCTGGTGGCAAATTTATATTTTTAAATACGATTATTTCAAAAAGTAATAAACGGTGAGGGGGGAGGGTGGCGCCGTTGGAATTATCGATTGTGCGGATTTGTCAGTCACGCGCGTTGGCTGTGGAGACATTTATTAAGAGAAATGATTCTTACGTATTCGGTATTCGGCGAATAAGTGATGGACTGAGTGAAAATTTAATTCGTTCGTGGCTTCGGCTATGAATGCCCCACGGTCAGGCCCCAGTCGATTTTCAAGGACTCCCGAAAACATTCAATTGGTTGAAAGCAGTTTACGTGAAAATCCGGGACTTTCAATACGGAAAAGAGCAGCTTTATTGGGACTTCCAAGAGCGATTATTCATGAAATTTTAAAAAAGGATCTGAAGAATCTGGATGACATACTCTTTAAAAAATAAAATCCGCATTTCCATTCTATCGTTCAATGCTCTTAATAAAACTTTGTGTCAATTATTACGTTTTTTATTTAAGTTTGAAAATATAAATCTGCTACCAGACACCCTGTATAAACATACGAAATATGAAATGAATAAATAAAATATTAACACACACAAAGCTATGTCCCTGCAAATAATGTGACCAGTCTACACGTGCATATATAGTGTAGTCTACAGAGGAGTATGACTAGTCAAAGACTAACCCAAATGTATGGAGAAAACATGGTTTATTTAACATTACGATGTCCTAGGAATGAACCATAGAACCCATCGAACTAAACCAAAAATTACTCCTTGTAACCACTTCCTGGAGCACCTCAGAGAGTAATTTTAATTAGACGGAGTAATCGTAAATAGGAAGAAAAGCACGAACACTTGTCGTATAACAATAAGTTGTTGTTTCCAATGACGTGGTCCACGGCTGCATTACATAGGACCATGTTGTAACCAGTCCATTTTAGCTAAAATTTACAACGTAGACCAATATTATATATACATTTTAGATTTTATGCCAAATGAATTAGTCTCGTGTGTTTTGGAAAGATCAACAATTGTGCGCCTTAAAAATTATTCTAGTGTGAAATGGGTCGTCATTAACTCATTTTGCACAAAAATGACATTGAAACAGCTAAATTACATCAGTAATCGCTATATCCACCATTATTCTTAATGACATTGTCTAATCTGTTGGACATAGAAGAGATAATCTTGCGGCAAGTCTCAATAGGGGTAACATACCATATTTTCTGCACTTTTTGCCACAATTGAGTCTTGTTTTGAATAATTTCTTTTTCAATCCCTGTTTTTAGATCTCCTCAGAGATTCTCAATTGGGCTGAGTTCTGGGAATTGGCTGGGCCAGTCGATAAGACTAACCTAATTTTGATGAAACCAATCTCTCAGTAACTTAGAAGATTGTTTTTTTTTTTTTTTGTCTGGGACCGGTACTCAGGAGATGACTCCTGATAGTAGGAGAAATGATAGGAGGTGAAGCTTCACTATTTTACAACGCTGCTTTTTGCAAGTTATTTGCGTTTATAGCAGTGCTGTAGCTCCTCTGATGTCAAGGAGACGCTTTAGATTTGAAAGCTTCGTTTTTAGTAGCTTTTTTTTATTAATTATTTTACTTCGCCGGCGCTACATAATACCGACGAAGGAGGGCGTTCTGATATGCCTGTGTATTGGATACAGCTGAAGCCGTTACTGTTCAGTGACCAGTGACTATGCCTTCGCGACTGAAACCTTGCGACAACAACTAACACAAATGCACATCAGAAAAATGCACATCAGAAAAATAATAGTTATAAAAACAATAACACCCACACTTGGAAAATTAAAAAAAATAAAATCACTAGATAATTGATCTAACCAGCTAAATAGCTGGTGTGAATGTATCACTTAATAACAAAATATGCTCCTAGTGGTACCAGGTCACGTTTTTGGGCCTAAAAGCTGTTGTAACTCGGTTTGACTTAAAATAACAGCAATTATGTATATAATATAAATTTTAAAGAACAATTATAGCTTTCATTTGAGATATTAAGCGTGTTTTTGTTATTGACTGTTCTGGAGTTATGGCTCCATATGTCAGATTTTTTTGCATAAATATCGATTTTTCCAAATTTTGAACGACGAGCGCATGGGTAAGCGTTGTTTAATCGAGCTCAAATTTTGGCTATCTCAATATCTGGAAAGGGGAATCGTTTTGTGGGGGTTAAGACCAAAAAAATTCCGACATTTTTATCCCGCCATATAAGATCCGGTCACTCTAATGTACATACATATATGGACGAAATTTGTTCTTGTTTTATTTTATTACGTGCAAGGAAATGCAAATAAATTTTTATTTTTTGATGTTAACCGTACGGTAGTTACCGTATTGTACGGCAAGTTATACCCTAGAAACGTATTTGTTTGGTAATTTTAAACAACTTCCCTGTCCACATACAAAGCACTTGGTCATTGTCCCATTGTTTAAATAAATAATATGCATATAAACTATGAAATATTATTTTTATATAAAGTTTGATATACAGGGTGGGCCGGCCAACTTGGACTGACTGATTTGGAATGCTTATAATTTTTGTATTTTTAAATTGTTTTATATAATTTTTTTTGCAAATTAAAGTATAAATTATAAATTTTTTTTTAAGCTAAGTATGAAAAATTATATCTTTTAGATGGCGCCCATTCTCCTGTTGTCAGTTAATGCCTCTACTCAATACATTTTGCATTACATTGCGTAACGTTTCTGACTGCAATTGAGCAATTTCTGTGCGAATATTCTGCTTTAGCTCCTGAATATTTTGTGGTTTGTTGGCGTAAACTCGTTCCTTCAAGAAACCCCACAAAAAAAATCTGGGGCCGTCAAATCTGGAGAACGAGGTGGCCACGAGAAATCTGCATTTTTTGAAATTATTCGGCAGAATTGCCTTTGTGGCTCTTGCGGTATGAGCTGTAGCTCCATCTTGCTGGAACCATATGTTACGATTATTGAGAACTATCGGACGTAAAACATTTTCCAACATGGTCCGGTATACCACCCCAGAGACGGTTTCTGGCTCATTAATTTCATTTTTGCAGAAATATGGACCAATAACTTTATCAGCCATGATTCCACACCAAACAGTGCATCTGACAGGGTGTAATTGTCGCTGATGCAATGCTCTCGGATTCTCTGTACCCCAAATTCGGCAGTTCTGCTTACTCACATATCAATTTAAATGAAAATATGCTTCATCGCTCATAATCTGATTATTCAAAAAATTGGAATTTTCTGTCGCTAGCAAAACCAATCCACTGAGTATGATGACATTATAAAATTTTATAAAATTCTGTATTAACTGCAAAAAAAAAAATTCAAAATACAAAAATTATAAGCATTTCAAATCAGTCAGTCCAAGTTGGCCCACCCTGTATATTTACCGTATTTAGGCCATTTTATTTTGTGACACATATGTGACCACGTTCAATGAGTCGCATATGAATACATTGACCATAATCAAATAATTTGCTTCCTTAAATTGTACACAGAAATGAGTCACATGTGACTCATGATCGTATTCCAATACGCTCCCGTGAGTCATATGTGAGTCATAGGACAGCGAAGTTGTTAAAAAATTTTTATCTTAATGTATCTACCCATAATCGCATAAAAACAAATCAAAAAAAGTGCATATAATAAAAGCATTAGAAAAATTACGCCAATTGTAGCGAAATTCCATACGTTTCTGCCATAAATGTCTGAATAACACTTCTTAGCTAAGCTTAAAATATTAAAAAAAAGCAGACTTTGATTTTACCTAAAGTAGAAATTCGAAATACGTACATATGTACATACTTTATTTTACCATTACAACTTGTTCCTTAGCGCTTTTATTGATTTTTAAACGACCATATTGAATGACAAATATATACATACATATGTATGTACCTGTTTTTATAAAGAAATATAGAGGACTTAGCCTACGGTAATTTTAGCTAGAACATCGTAATTTTTTTTGCGGCTGTACGGAAATCGAAATAAAAAGGTTAACATCACTGTCTGAATAGCAGGATGAAATAAAAAATGTTGCTAGGTATGTACGTATTTTGAAAATATATTTTTAAAAGGAAAAAAATTTAACTTTTATTACTCGTTTTATTAGAAAATGTTCCTTAGGCTGCCAACAATACTGATCTACATTTTAAAACTATTTATTCATATGCACCTTTGTACACACATATATGTACATATGTATTTATTTTTGTATAATTTATGTAGAGATGTATGTATGTACATACATACCCATGTAAATATTAAGGGACTTTTAATCTTGAGTTATCTGCTACGTGAATTTGACTTGAGATTACGGTAACACTGAACTATTTACTTCTATATACACATGTACATATATACGTACTTGTTTATATGCATGTGTGGACACAACAACAAAACACAGAAAGCAAAAACAACAACAAGAACAACAACAACAATACCTTTGTTTTTTGCTCTGTTTTATACTCAATTCAAGCAAAGAGATACACAAGCATTTTAGAGCGCGCACTTTAAAATTTAGTTCAATTTTGTCGCTCAAGCTAAGCGGTTTGTTTGTCAAGCAAATTCGTTAGAGTGTGGAAATGCGCCATAATACAAACGCATATATAAATTTTGCATATTAAATCATAAAAATAAACAAGCAGCAAACTAAATAAACCACAACAACAACAAGTCAATTAGTGAAAAATGCCTCTACAGCGACAGACATTTCATTCCGTGCACAATAAAAAATTTTGGACTGAATTCTTCTATTTATACGAATCGTTGCCAGCTCTTTGGGACACGAACAGTCCGTTGTATAAAAATCGACAAGCAAAAATCGAAGGCTACGACATCATGGTCGATAAATTGAAAGAAATCGAGGTGACTGCAGATCGTGAAGATGTTTTGCGTAAAATTAACATATTTCGTACAAACTTTAGACGTGAATGGTCACGTGTTAACGTGAGTCTAACAGAGGGCAGAGATTACCAAACAACTTTGTGGTATTATGATTTGTTAAGTTTTCTAAAAACGACGGATACTCGACGCGATAGAAAACGTAAAATAGATGACGACGGAGAAAAAAGTATCATGGTAAGTTTCCAGCTGTGTGTGTTTGTGGTACTATTTCAACAGCGTGTACCTATGCTTAGAAACCAGTAGATATAAATATATACATGTACATATGTTTGTGTGGCTTTGTTTCTATATATGGTTCTGTTGGAGAAAGAAAGAGCACGGTTTTATTTCGGCACAGTGTTACCAAATGTGTAGGTTTGTTTTATTTTCGAAAATCTTTTGAGATGTCGAAAAAATATAAATTTTTTTTTTGCTAAAAACAGAGATATCAATTTTCCTTTTTATTCGACCCTCTATTCTTATTGTATGCAATAAATTATTTAGCAGTTCTTATTTTTATAAAATTTTTAATTTTTTAATAATATTTTTCTTCGATATTTCGCTAACATCAACGTTAGCATCATCAGCAAAAATAATTTTTTTTAATAAAATTTAACAATTATAAAAGTATTTTGTGCAAAAAATATTTCTTTTCTTTTTCATAAAAATAACTCAAATTACATTTATAATAGAAAGGCTTAAAATTACTATTATATTAAATAAATTCTCCCTATTTTTTTTATTAACTAAATACCTATAATTTTGAATTATATAATAAATTAAATAAATAAATTTAAATAATTGGCCGAAAAAAAATTTTCTCTTCAAATAATATGAAATAGTATGATTTTATGTTTGTTAAATAATTTTATTCAAAAAATATGTATTTTTCCTGATGATGCTAACCAAGGGTTAGCGAAATATCGAAGAAAAATATTATTAAAAAATTAAAAATTAATTATATTATTAATTGACCTTTTTTATTATATGATCAGGAATAATGATTATTCCTGATGATGTTAACAAGCTGTTAACGAAATATCGAATAATAAAAAACAAAATAATAATAATAAAATAAAAAAAGACCTCAGGCTTAATAAATATATATCAAAAAAAAAAAACTTAAAAATTTTGTAAAAATAAGACCTGATTTGCTAAAAAATTTATTGCATATAACAAAAAAGATTTTTAAAAATATGATATTTTGAACATTTAGTCTATTATTTGTTTATTAAGTCTTTACTAAACCTGCAATAATAAAATAAAAAAGTAATTTCCGATTATCAAAATTCTTCAAAAATGTCATTCATTAATAATGAATAATATTAAACAAATTGATGAGGAATGGCAAGAATTGCGCGACTTCAAGTTTAAGGTATACAATTGAAGCAGAATAACGCTGCAATACTGCTAAAAAAAAAAACTTGCAAAAGCAGAGTTGTAGGATCGTGAAGCTTCACTTTCTAGCATCTCTCTAACTATCCCTTTCCTCTAGTTCCAGCACAATGAATCATCTCCTGAATGCTGGTCCAAGATTAAAAAAATTTACATATATATAATTTTTAAAAATGCGTTAGTTAAAATTTTTAAATAGGCTAGTGATCGATAACATACAGCTCGGTAAAATTACATGTAATAATTACTAAGAAACAAACTACATCGAAGACAAAATTTATAAATTACACTGACAAACACTAGCAGAACAGAACAACATGCTGATTTCGAAGGTAGCTACATCTTCATTATCAGCATTATTCGTGTTTTTTCCACTGTGTGAGGTCTATATGCACATTTCATTTGGAGCATAATCGTAATTATTTTCGACTAACCTTGATGAAATGAAAGAATAGTTTCATAATTCATTTAATATTAAATTTGTCTACGATCTCATTATTGGTTAAACTTTTTGGAGTTTATATATTGTCTGATTGATTTTTGGAAGATATTATTCTTTTTTTGTACTAAATTTTAACTAATAAAATGGTACTGAAACCTACTGCATATGTACTTGAACATTCACTTAAATGAATGAATTCATTGCTGGAATTAAAAGAGTGCAATGATGTTACAGCAATAGGGCCACAAATGTTTAGAAAAAAATTTTAATGTTCATAAATAGTGTTGATGTATTTAAAATATATTTTTTTTTCGCAATTTTAGCGTAAACGACGTACAAATCCAAAGAAACAAAAATCCACTGGGCAAATTATTGTTGCTTCAAAAAAGGATAATTTAATAGAATATCAACTGAATTCAACACATGATATTGAATACAATATAGAAGAAGATACAAATTTTGACTATGTAGATGATCAATTGAATAATGAACTTGTTTATGACAAAAATGATAATAGCACTGCAACGCAGAAGAATCATTTATCTGGAAACCATTATCACGATGATGAAGTGGATGATGAAGATGATCAGTCACAACAGAATTATAGCCATCAGGAGGAGTTTGAGAATTATGCACTTGAAAGTAATAATAAAACAAATAATAAAAAAATACGACTAACTTCGGATAATGTGTCGCAAATGGACGAAGAAATAATACCTACTGGGGATCCGATTGAAATAAATAACACAGCTGAAGATCGAAAATTATTCCAGGATTATTCGAGTGAAAACGAAAATGAATCTATACAAACAGCACAATGGTCATTAAAAGTTGGGAATACCCAAAGTATATCGACATTACAACTTGCTGCTGCTGCTAATAGCAACACTAATAGACGAATTAGTGATAACCCGTCCAGTAAATTTGTGCGAAATGTTAAGACTATGACTTCGAACGGCTCCAGTAGAATTTGTTCATCTAATTTATCAGAATCGTCGGAAATTTTAGCTAAATCATGGGCTGTGCAATATGATGAGCTCAGTCAAAACCAAAAAGTTTTGGCACGAAAAGCTATAAATGATATACTTTTTGAAGGATGTATGGGTAATTTATCTATAGGGTCAAATGGTGGTGTAACTTTTAATGCTGCTAATTACATAAATAATGGAAACATGAAAACTGTGTCCACTGCCGATGTTGATAACGGTGAGATATATGAGCAATCCACTATTATAACTCCGAGGAATTCTTCAACTTCAACTTCAGCTAAAGGATCTGGCCGGGCAATAACTATAATTCCAACTGCCAACTTAACTCCCAATCAGCATAATACTGCTGCATGGCTGAAATTATGATCATGATTCTTTGCTAAACTTAACCCTTTTCCTGTATTTCAAAAATAAAACGCATGACATTAGTGGATCAATTTTGTTCAATGCAAAGTATTCAAATATTTAATCACTCTTATTATTTTTTTTATATTCATAACATTTAATATGAGTTTCAGAATGGGTTTTGCAAATAAATTTTGACATTGAGCACATTTATTAGCATATTTAGAGCTGTTGGAGCGACTTGGGCAAAAGAAACAACGTCACCTTTTCAAATTGCTTGCTTGTGAATCTACAGCTGAATCACTTTGAAAGCTTTTCACGAATTATTTAGCATGACAACTTTTTAGCATGTTCGACCTACGAGATATTTCGCCGCTTATTAATTCCACACCTAAGCCTTACAAGAAAATGCGTCGTTTATACTTTTTATTTTGATTTCAGTTTGGATTTATATTAAGCAAAATTACGTAAGCATTATATGCGTATATATCCATTGTATTGTAAATTAGCGCTTGCGCCACCGGTTACTTCTCCTTTTGCTGGTGCAAGTTCTTATTAATTGATCTAAAGTATCGACCGCGGATTTTGTTTCATAAAATTAAAGTATATTATTTCTGGATTTTTGGTGGTAGCTCTAATTTTATTGTCGTGATGTAATGTGCTGAGCAAAAACACTGATCAATTTTTTTTTGTACATATCGTACAATGGTTGTTTTGTTCTCATTATCGAAGAAGAAGTGTGCAAAATTCTCTGGTTTATTTTGTAGTTGCAAAATTTTTCTAAAATTAACCTCTTTCAAATCCTTGATTAGGTTCAAGATGACGCAGCGTCCCTGATCTTTCCTGTATCCACCAGTAAGGACCATGTTTTGGTTGCTATTTGTGATGTCGTAAAGACAAACAAATTTTTACTAAACTCGTATCAAATGCGCACAATGATTTAATTGCATTGGGCAATTTTGACCCAAGTGCACAAGATGCGTAAGATTTTTCACACATCCTTTGTGAAAAGATCTACAAGAATTATATTTCATATTTAAAGATTATTCGTTAAAAATATAATTGTAATAAAGTTTCAAAAAAATCCGCTAAGTATTTAAAAAATAAATGAGCAATAGAAAATGTTTGGGCAATTTTGACCCATTAACACAGGATACGGGTTAAGTTATTACACCAATAGTAATATTTATTATAGAAGGAAACTAAATGTACACATACTTACATATGTACATATGTACGTATTTGCATATGCATATGTATTTGTGTACGTACTCGTATATTTAAATTACTGTCTAATTTATTCTTAATGAAATTTTTTTTAAATTACATTACATTCACATTTTTTATGCCTAGGGAAATAGCGGAACAATTTTCAAAATCAAAATTGTTAATTTCTGCCTATGCTGTCAGCGCCCTCTTTCGTGGTAATTAGACGATAAAACGTCCTCCATCTATAGTAATAAATAACATAACCTCAAAAGTGCTGTTACCTGAGTATTTAGTCGCAATTTACATTAGAGACAATGAAAGACAGAAACATTTTGAATTCTCTTCTGAACAGTCCTAAAGCTTTTACATTTCGGACATAAGCGAGACAGAGACGTTACCAACAAACTTCGTCTGTGTGTTTTGTAATATCCCAAATGTAAATGGGGACTTAGCCTGTTGATTATGCAACTAGAAGATCCGCGGTTCACATCACAAACGTGGGTATAGGCAAAAATTGCCACCTGTTTTAATAACCTCATCTAGTTTGATACGCCTTTCTTCGGCAATTTAAAGTCTACTAAAAGACATTCGTTTTGTTTCTTTTTTTTTTTATTTGCATCGCGTAGCCTCATTATTTGTCTCACTTCATTGTTGTGTTCTTAATGCAAGAGGAATTAAAAATTTATGTCTGTCCATGAATTACAAAAAAGTAAAAGCTTTAGGCAAGAACAAAAGTGAATTATTAAAATGTTCGCCCTTTAATTTCTGGAAAGACCTAATGTTCCTAACCGGTTTCCTCCACCTGCGTTTGTTGGTATGAGCCGATTAACATTAAGGGTGAAGTTGCTGCTACTCTTTTGGAGTCCTTTTTTCACTTGGGCGTTACATTTTGCCTTTCAAATTTTAAAATTCTCTCACTTTTTTACTAATCCACTCCTAATTTTAAAATCTGATTAGAATTTGCTGTCAAATTCTCTGTGCAAGTTTTGTTTCAATTTATGGGCTAGAAAACAGCTGATACCTATTGTTATGAACAGCGAAACCATCTTGATAAATGACTTTGTTTTTAAATTGCTCAAAACTAGCGTGCAGCCTACGTTACAGCTATCAGTTCCCATGAATGTTTGAGAGCTGTATATGTAAAAAATTTGAAAGCAAAATTTGGACGTGTGGCAACAGTGTAAACCAGGAGACTTTTTGGAATTAAATCGGTCTTGCCACATATGTACATATTTAATTATTTCGTTATTTGTAATATATTAAAATATTTTCCAAACTTGTAACAGTGCTCATAGTTTCCTATGATCAATTGGCAAATACTTTCTAAAAAAATTAAAAATAAAATTTAATTTGCGAAGACAAAGAAAAATATTCAAATTCGGCAACACCGTTCATAAAAACCACATACTACACAATCCAACAAGATAACGAAAGAGAAAAATGTAATACATATCACGGATTTCAATCTCGAGCGCTTTGTCTAGCCCGTACGCTTGTCTATAGCGCTCGCCAACAAACACGAGTGATCAATTTTTTAGGAACTAAATAGTATATGATGAAACAACATTAACTAAAAATGGAGACACGAGCGCACGAAATTATTAATTACGACCAAACTTTTTTTGTATGAGTTGCACGGCCGCGGTTCTAAACGCCGTTTATACGCAGACTAAATCAAAATAGAAACATCTCCTATATTTTCTGATGTGCATTAGCGTGTCTTTGTGTCAGTTTTCGTCGAAAGGTTTCAGTCGCGAACGCATAGCAACTGCGCACTGAACAGTACCGGTTTTAGCTGTAACCAATCCACAGGGACATCAGAACGGCCTCCTCCGTCGGTATTGTACAGCATAGGCGAAGTAAAATAATTACTAAAACAACGGCTACTAAAAACGAAGCTTCAAAAAAAATGTAACACGTCTCCATGACATCAGAGACATTACAACACTGCTATAAAAGAACGTTTTTTTTATAATATAAAATAACGCACACAATGACAAATATTGAAGATGAACATTGATCGTGTATCATTCGCTTTAGGCGCCGATTTGTGTGGTAGTAAAAACAGAGAATGTATTAAAAATTGATACGGAAAATTTTATCGTGTAACCCCCGGTAAAGCTGATGTCTCCCATTTGTACCCAATAAAAAAATTTTTACTGAGAATTTTCCGCAGCACGATTCACTCTTTTCGAAAAATTTCTTGGGAAAAACAAACCTGCTATATTAAACCATAATCTATCAATTGTACAAAACTTAATTTGTAATTAATACGAAATTAACCCATAAGCAAACATCTCAAGTAAAATATGTAGAGGCGTGTGCAACAAACAATGTCAAAGCTGTCGCAAAGCTGAACGACTTTGAAGCGTATACATACAAACTCACTGTTATTCATTTTTTTCTACTTGTCCCGTTAATCATAATCCGTTAATTGAACGGCATTATTTCTAAGCTACTTTGTTATTTCTCCCACAATTGATTGATATAATTTACGGGTTACCAGTGACTTAAATTGGGACCAAAATAAGAGCCCCTAATATATTGTCTTTAAACAGAAATGCAAACTCTTGAGAAAATTCATACATATACTATCACAAAATGTAAACAAAGTTTATGCATTTTTTTAATTATTTATTTAAATAATATAACGCTATGCAAACCCAGCATACATTTTAAATGAGTACACCGATACAAACCTACAATAAGTATGCATGCCAAGGTAGTCAAGTACTTTTTGCAGAAAAGCATCATCCATCCAAGCACCTAGAGAGACACAAACATGCATACGTACATTAACACATTTATGTATATGTTTTATATGCTTTGCACACTGTGCGCAATTTGATGCTTCCAATAACACAAAATACACTGTGTGACTCTCTGTTTTTAATTTTGAATTAAACAAAGTAGAGAAAGAAGGGTGGTGCAATGGTAGAATTTTACGAAATGTACGTTCACAAAAGCAAACGTACTCGTTATCGTCATCATTCTCCCCTTAACAAAACAAGCAGTTGTCATGACTTTGCCAAGCATACAGGCGGGCATTTCTTTTCATACACTTTGCCTAGAGCTCTGATATGAGTTTCAGTTGTAGCCGGTTTATTTAGTGCAAACGTTTTTTTTCTTTTAATTTATTTTCTCTTTTTCCTTCTATATTTTATCTCTCATTTTCGTTAATGCTCTCATCTACAAATGTATTGGGTGAATTGGTACTCTCAACCTCTGTCGGGTTCGTGTTGTATGTAAATGGACGCTGCTTGGTGAGACGATTTTTGCAATTTGTTAATTTAGTTGTACTTCACAGTCCTTGGTTAGTTCACGTCTGGTCGCTCTTTTTTGTGGATTCGGGAAATTGTTTTTTCTTTTATCTTTGGCCTTGTTTCGCCGTTTTGTATTTGTGCCAACTAAGAGGAGGGGTTAAGCAAATTGTGTATACTCGGTAGCTGGCTGGCATTGTGGAGTTTTTTTTAGAACAAGTTACACTTAGCAGGTATACAAATAATCATTGCGACTATTAATATGGGAAAAAAGGTATGTTTGTTTGTATGTATATAAATGTATGTATGTATGGATGTAGTATGTAAGTATACATATGGCATGTGTTGAATATTTGTTTTAAAGATTGTGTAGACATAAAAAGAACAAGTCGAACGAAACAATAAGCATTCTATCGATTAAAAGTTTAAGACCAAGCGCCGTCTTAAGCAATTTCTAGTTTTATTAGTAAATGTTTTAATTATGAATAGGGTAATAGTTTGTTTTTTTAATTTCGTTGTGCTATAAAAAGTAGTCTCTTGTGATGAGCAGTTCACTAATGTATGACTGGTTTTTAATTGTACGATTATTACAGGCTTGTCATATTGAATGATATTTAGAATCGAAAAATTCAAATAAATCCGGAGAATAAGTACATTCCAATACATAAGAAAAACATGTTCATAGGAAATAGCAGAATATAAATATAAAAAACAATTATTATTTTTTTACAATTAATTTCGTCGCGAATTTATACCAGGTAACCTCGTCCTTACAACAACATAATTTTTGTTTACAAATACAATAATTTTATTCAAATTGTCAAAACAGATTACGTATTGACATGCATTAAGTTGAACACAACTTTGACAATCGAACAAAAATCAGCTGATGAGAAATTTTGCAATGCTGCCTCCTGGTATGAATTCTCCTTGAATTGGGCATTACACGTTCAAATTTTAAAATTCTTTTACTTTTTTACTAATTCACTCATACTTTTAAAATTTGATGAGAATTTATTTTCAAATTCTCTGGGCAACTTTTGTTTCAAATTATGGGCAGGAAAACCGCTGATACCTATTCTTATGAACAGCGAAGCCATCTTGATAAATGAATTTGCTTTTAGATTGTTCAAAACCTACGTGTACCTTACGTGACAGCTATCAGTATACATAAATTCTGAGAAGCAGTATGTGGAAAAAATTTTTATGTGTGCCTGCAGTGTAAACTCTTCTACATTGAAGTACGACTTTCTAGCACAAAATTCACGGTTTACGTATGCACATACGGTATGCGGCAAAATCATGCACGAACTTGTTACGCATGCTATATGTTCGTAATAACGCATTTAAATTTGAAATTATTTTATTCATATGTACATAATTAAGGGTGCTTTAGACGATAAGATTTGTCGTGCGTAAAATGAGGGAGAAAATAAAATGAAATTCCATCCGTATTTCAAAAAAAGAGAGTAAAAATCGGATGGTTGTTTTCTGGCCTTTACACCATTGGTATGGATAAAATCAAGTAAGACGAAAACATTCTCATTTAATTTAACTACAGCTGTTTGCTTGTTTTCCCCAGGGATGGAGTGCTTGTGCAATTGATTTTTTTTTTTAATAACCTTGAAAAATATTTTTATAACTTTCGAATATGTTATTTTCGTGGTCAAAATTTTTAGTGTACTTTTAGAAAATATACGTAGTATATTTTTATAAAATTGTGCTGTCGTGGTCTAAAATGTACATTTTGATTTTATAATTGGTATAAATTTATGAAACCAGTTTTCCCTGCCTGGCTTTCTCACATTTGTTTACATAAAAATGCATCCCTGATCTAATGGTGTGTGTTGGTTTTTGAAAAATTTTAAAAAATCAAGAGCCATACGACTGTCAAATTTTCATCCCTATTTTCTCTCAAAATCTTATAGTTTTATTACATATTACGTTTAGACGATCCGACTTGTGCTCTTCTACACAAAAATTTGACATGTCGTACGACTTGTGGGACAATGTAAAGCACCCTTTAGTATTATATATCGAGAAAACAAAAAAAAATTTCTATCAAAAATAAAAAAATTTATTTATTTATTTAATCATTTCATGTATATTTTGAAAATAAATTATAAAAATTACTTCTGTGATTAACTGTATACGCCGTACAGTTGCCCAATAAAACATAAAAAGAACAAAAATTCATTTATTTTTAGGCTTAAAATAAAGCAATAAAATAAAAACGTAATTCAGTTTTAAAATATATCACAAAAAAGTGTACATACAGCTTACATATGTATATTAGATTTTGATTTGCTAGATTATAATAAAAATAACTTTAAACTAATATTTTGTCGGCCCACCTTTAGCATCTAGCAATGCTTGCATGCGTCTAGGCATTGATGAAAGCAATTTTTCTCATATATGTATCTGATCCAATTTTTTGCCACTCGTCTGTTAGTGCTTTTTTTAAATCATCTTTGTTAAATATTTTATTTTTGCGCACCCGTCTGTCTAATGCATCCCATAAATTTTCAATTGGATTCATATCCGGGGATTGAGGAGGAGAATGTTACTGTTTAGGAACATTATAGAGAAGTCATTCCCTTAGGATTTGCCTTCAGAAGATTCAAATAAACATGACGGTCCATTGTAGTGTCAATAAATACCAAATTTCTTCCTCACCAACAAAGGACATACACCGCCAAACCATTACAGATCCTCGTTTTTATTTTATCACATTATTTTAAGCCAAAAAATAAATGAATATTTGTTGTTTTTATGTACATATGTATGTTTTATTTGGAAAATAAAAATATTTTTTTAGCTTAAATTCAAATAATTATTTTTAAATAAAAAGAAAACTTAAATATTGGCGCTGTATGTAGACTTTGTTTTGCAACTGTATGTCTTCACATAGGAAGTAGCAACATGATTAACAGAGAAAATGCCATAAACAACCATAAGACGATACAGTTAATTGTGTCAGATCAGTCAACCAGTGGGAGTGAGACGCAAAATTCTCGAAGGCTAAACAAAAAAAAAAAAGACCGTTCCGCACTTAAGGAATAATTACAATGACGCATAAGCTGTTCTTCAGCCGATAGCTGCTTTACGACTAAAAACAATTCATAATAAATTAATAATACAGGGTGGCAGAAAAGGAGCTACATACATATGTATGTATATGGTTTAAATGGTTTATAACTTTTTTATTTATGCGATTATTATAATTTTTTTTTAAATACAGTATATTATTGGGGAATTTTTTGCAATTAGCTTTGAAAAATTATATCCAGTAAGTGATTTCCATTTTCTGCATATTTTCTATAACTTTTCGCAAAATTTCGGGTGTAATGGCCATGATTTGATTTCGAATGTTTCATAATTAATTCCCCAAGTCTTCTTGACAAAATGTTGAAAAAACAAAGAAAAAATAATAATTAAAAAAGTTATAAAAATTCAAACCATATATGTAGCTCCTTTTGTGCCACCTGTATAAGCGTCAAAACATAAGCACGGTTTCAGTTCGTCAAGAAAAGTTTAACTTTCACTAATATTTAGTGGCGTAGCCTTTGTTTTTTAAAACTTGTTCACATCTGTGTGACAAGGACTTGTATGGCTTCGATAAAATTTTTCCGCAAATACCATTCCATGCAAATTTCACTTGTCAAAAAAGGCCATCCGAGTTTTTTCAATTATCACGATTTATTTTACGATCTACACAGACATAATATGAGTGAGATCACGGCCACTTCGTAATATTGATCTTGTTGTACGCGAGCCACTCTGTTACATATTAAGATTTGTGTTTCATTTAATGCGTGTGCAGCTTTACGTTTTGTAGGATATCCTTATATGTACATATGTACATGAAACAAGCCATTATACCATTCTCTATATTTTACCATCCAATCTGAACTACTCAAGTTAATCTTCGATTCATCAGAGAATATCACGGTCTTCCATTGGTTTGTACGCCAGTTTAACTGCTCCTTTGCAAATTCAAATGAAGCTAATCTATATTTTTACAGAAAAAAGGGAGTTTTTGCACTTCGATATGACTTTAATCCTTCAATATGATTTCAGACATTTTATGTTTTTTCATTCCACTTTTAGCCATGTCGTTATGTTTTGGAACGTAGAAAAATGAAAGACAAACCTCGTAAAATTCTTAATTTGGAAGAGAGAGTTCAAGCCATACGTATGTACGATGAAATACCAGTGTACCAACGAGTAGCATCCGCATTTAAGTGCAGTTGGGAACAAATTAAAAATGTCGTAGCAAACCGTAAAGAGATTTTAAAGTATTACGCCAGCTGCCAAATTATAGACGTAATGAAGGATGAACCAAAAGTGGTACGCCACAAGAAAATAAATTTTTTGGGTAATTGTATGTATGAGTACATAAAACGGGCCTATTTCCATAAAATTCAAATAGTAACAGATGATGTTATACGAGATCGTGCTATGGAATTTAAAGAAATCATTAATATTGAGAAATTTTTTCCGAATCGTGCTTGGATAAGAGATTTCAAATCGGTTTTTAATATTAATTTGGAACATATAAATATGATTATTATAACAAGAAAACCCCAAAAGTCATTAAATTGTAAGGATATTATAACGTACTGTGCCAAAGAAGTCGACAATGCACTGTCTTCACAACCGGGGAGTTCAAGAAACCAAATAATTCCAGAATATGATCCTCATACCATAAATATAGCTGATGAAGATGACACTAATGATGATGATCCATTGGAAAGTCTAGATGATGATGACGAAGGCGCTGAGGAAGACGGTGCTGATGAGGACGATGACATCATTAATGAGCACGAAGAAGGTCCTACAATAAACTATGGTGACTACGAAGATTACCACGAAGATACTCAGGAAGACATTAAACCAGACATTAAAGAATTGGATAATAAAATAAAAAATTCCAAAGGATCTGAACTTGTTTCAGCTACTCAAATCATAAAAAAAGAAACGAATGATAATCCATCGATATTAGAAAGTTGCCTTCTGGGTATTGAGAAAATTTCCAAGCGGAATTTTCCAAAACCGTCACCCAAGCGACCAGCTTCTTCTTCATCATCTGCGTCCACCATGTCGAAAACTTTACCGGCATCGGTAAATACCTACGATGAAGCTTTGAGATTTATGCGTCCTTTAGAGGAATTTGCAATATTCGAAGAGGATTTTAAGGCCATAAATCTTTTAAATCAATTGGCTCAAGTTTATGAGAAATCAATGAAACGTAAACGCTTAGATTAGTTAAGATTATAAATTCGTTTAAGATAATAAACAAAATATATTAATAAATATGATATTGCATTATTTATTAGGCATATACTTATGTACATATGAAAGTACGTGCATACATTTGTATGTTCTGTACATATTTATGTAAATGTCGATATGTATACATATGTACTTACGAATGCACTTCAAGGCGTCTTTAACCTGGTGGTGTTAAATGAAGTCCTACTACACACGTTGTTTGTTCCCGATATGTCAAAAACAACTAATGCAAATACAATGTGTTTTTGATTTGGTTGCACATAACTACAGCAAAAAGTTGCCGCCTGTTTTAACAGCCCCACCGCGTTTGATACGCATTGAAAAGGCACTCTAAATATATACCAAGTAATTCTGATTCTTTTAATAGATGTACATATAGGGGTTTTGTCATTTTCGATAACTGCAATGACATACATATGGAGAGTTGGGAACTCGAGAAAATGTACAAATGGAAATAGACCTCTCTTCACAAGCCGAATTCATACCAGATAATTTCGTCCCTACACAATCAACGTTTTTTGTTTACAAATATAACAATTTTATTCAATTTGTCAAAACAGTTTTCGTATTAACTTGCTTTGAGTTGAACACAATTTGACAACTGAACAGAAATCAGCGGATGAGATTATAGCTAATGCAGCCACCTGGTATGTATTCGCTCTTCACAACAATTTTAAATAACTTTTTTATAATTGTGCTACACCCTGTTTTCAATTGACATGGTGAATGCCATGTGTGCAACCCTGAATGCTTGGAGAAAATCAACGAGTAAACTATATCTGTCTCGTTGCTGTTTGTTTATTGTTAAAGGCGGAAAAGTTCAGTGGTTTTTGTTTGACAATAATTTTACATACATAAAGAGATTCAAAGTAATTTTTAAATAATATGTCTACCACACAAGCAGTAAAAAACTGTATTACTTTAAAAGGTTCAGCTCAAATTATCGCAGAATATCTAAAGTTCGGCATCAATTCTATAATTTTTCAACGAGGCATCTACCCTGCTGAAACATTTGAAAGTTCCCAACAGTATGGCTTGACCATACTTATGTCCACAGATCCTAAAATACAAGAATTTATACAAAAAGTTATGGAACAAACAGAAGGTAATATGTATATACATATAGAAACGCACCCAAAGATAAATACATTTTACTCTTTTTAGAATGGTTGGCCAAAAATGTGATAAATAAAATATCGATGGTCATAACAAATGCCCATACTAAAGAAGTGCTAGAATGTTGGGATTTCAAAATGATAGCTGAACTAGGAGATGGCGACACAAGTGATGCAAGCAAATTAACTTCGTCCAAAGAACTAAAACGTGTACAAAATGAGATACGTGATGTAATGCGCCAAATATCTGCCACGGTTACCTATTTGCCATTGTTAGATTGTATTTGTACTTTTGATGTTATGATTCATACTTTGCAAAATTGTGATATACCAGCAAGTTGGGACGAAACTGGTCCTGTTTTTATACAAAATGCACAAGCCGTACAATTGCGTTCCTTTTCGACTGGCTTACATAAAGTTGATACTATAGTAAACTACAAAATGGCTTCATAGGATTACCATTCAATAAATGTCTTATGCTAATTTTTTTCATCCTAAATTACCATTCCTAATTCATTTTGTGACCTATTCGAAGAAATTATTATTTTTGCCGAATACATACACATTTTCATTTTAATTATTCCTGCTGATAGTGTGAAAAGGTAACTGACGAGTGTTGCAAATGTACACTATATTTGTAGGTATTCCTGGGGGGAATTTAGACTGCAATTTGAATCCCCCAACAGCATGTACATACATACCTGTTGGTTAGTCAGCGAACGCTAAATCCCACTTTTAAATTCTCTTCTGAAGTATTCATTACAATAGTTTCACAAAAGTTATATCAAAAATAACTATATTTAATTTATTATCAACAATAAGAGTTATTAACACAGAACTAATATTTCCACTATTTTTTTTTTTATAAAAAAAGGCCAAAATTAAAAATCATTCAATAAATTTCTGTGCACACATAACATACTTTGCAAATAAATTGAAATTTATTTCAATTACGTTTAATTTTTAGTTATAAAGAACATTTGTAATTACAGAAAAACACAGCCTATAAGCAAGAGCACAGAAAAGAACTAACCAGTTTTCCATTTTTTGTTTTCATTTCAATTATCACAAAAAAATTTTTTTATTTTGTAAAATATACACAATTCCTGTAAATTCGTTAACGTGGTGATAAGTTCTGTTAAAACATATTGAGAACGCGCAACTTAACTTCCGACAATAGGGAAAATAAAACTAGGGCAAATAAATCGGTGCGAGTTTATCTCGTTTTTTAGCTTAAAGTATGTCTAAACTAATAAAATAGGAAATCAGTAAACGTTAAAACCATTTTTAATCGAGCAAAATAATTCGTTTAAACTACTTTTATTGGCCATACGATTTTCACAACTGTGTGCTTTATAAAGTTTAAAAGCTTTTTTGATCATGTGCAAAAAACTGATGCCTAATTGCAATAAGCTTTTTTTGGTTTACATATATCGTAGTGCTACCACACTATTAGTTTTTAAATTGTATATAATATACAGAGTACTGATTTACTGCTGTTGAGTTTAAAGGACATATAAACTTTACTTCAGTTTAACGAAAGCTCAGTTTAAACTGAAGTATAGTTTATATGCACTTTAAACTCAACAGCAGTAAATCAGTACTACGTATCTATATATACATATATAAAACAGGATGTGTGTATGTATGTAACCGATGGACTCCAAAATGGCTTAGGGCCAGCAACGCGGCCCGGGTCAGCTAGTATTATATACAGTTCAAAAACTACTACTATCCAAACTTTTCGAAAAATTGTAGGACCCAAATGTGAATTTTGAAGTCTCTCGGCGAGAGGTAGGTTTTGATTTTGGACCCATACTTTCTTCTGGTAATTTTGTGCAGATTTCGATTTTGCTATACGCCTCTTGACCAAAAAAATTTACCCACTCTAATGGTCAGCTTTAATACTTTTCACATTTAAAACTTATATTTTTAGTTTTTGTTACCGTTTTAATTCAGCTTTTGTTTTTATTAATATTTTTAATAAAAATTGTAAACTTTTTGTTTGTTCAATATTTAATCATATGTTTTTCTCTTTTACTGGTTTCTACTGGCAAAAATGTGTTCGTGCTCTCTTTTGTAAATTTTTGTGTAAACGAATGAATTTCAGTACAAAATTTTACAAATGTTTGATAAAAACAGCTTTTGTTATAAAGCTGTTATCTCTTCCACGGTCAAATGCAAAAGTGCATACAGTTTTCAGCCGAAATATTCTTGTTAAAAAACAAACTCCAAATAGTAACAGTCAATTTAATTTTATCAATAAGGAGAAAACTTCTTCCAAATTGTCATACGGTACATAATTTATACTCCATATTTAATTAATTTATAATTTTTATAAGTTTGAATTAAAAATATCAATACTACAAAACCAAAATGCCACGACTATGAACTTTCTCAGACTTGCTTTACACTTGCTGTCAAAAACGACATCAAATGAACTTTCCGAGAATCGTAATCACTATAATAATAATAATCGTGACTGTTTTATGACTTTATTCTCATACATACCTTTTCATTTTCCTTCATTTACGCTGATGAATTATTATCTTCTTTTTTTCTTATTTTTTATTATTATGATTCATTTTATTATTATTTTATTATGATTATTATTATTATCATTTAATTTGAAGCTAAACACACCCACTTCATTTTTATATTTTGACAGGCCATATTGAAAATATGTTTATATTTTACATATTTTCTAGTTATTTACTTTTCAACTTTTTTCACTTCAAGAAAGGAATACCTCTAATAATTTCACTCAAGTAGTACCAAGATTTTTGCAATTAAAACACAGCAAATACATACATCGAGTTAAAGGAGAACCATACGAACACACGAAAACGAGAAGTGATCTGAATTTTTCTTTATGGCACATTTTTCGGTTATAAAAATTTGCAAATTTAATTTTCTTTTAAAAATGGACCACATTACATACATATATGCATTGCTATGTATAGAGAAAAATTGGAAGAAACATGAAAGGAGTTCGGAACTGAACTGATGTGAAATAAGGTCCGACAAATGTTTCTTATTATTCGGATTTTCAGCTTACTGCCCGCAAGATTTGGAAACAAGGGGATTTCTGCTAATTTTCAGTATTTTTGTAAAATCCAATTAATTTTTAGGTTTTCGTAAATTTTTAAAATTTCCATAGAACTGTTTAATTTGAATCTCTCCTACACCTTCATTGCTTATTATGCAGTGATGATATTTTTCGGGTATTTTTTTGGTGCTTATTGATTTCTTCTAAACGCAGGTATTTACAGCAGGAAGAGAAGGTAAAAATTATTTTGTATTTTCGAAGGAAAAAACAAACACTAGAAAATATCGGACATCAAACTCAATCACATTAGATTTTCATAAAAGAATATGGCAAAATATGACCATAAAGAAGTATTAAAACTCTTTGAATTGAGATTTCTTTCTCTTTCAATAACAGAAATACAATTCCAAATAAGAAATAAGTTTAACCTGTGTAGGTTGGTATTGATTGGCTTTCGTTTTTCATTTGTTCCATTGGAATGCCGTCCCATGTCTAACTTAGTCTGCCTAAAAACTTTCGGAACTTTAGCCTGATTTAATAATAAACAAAAAATACACTATAAACCAGCCAAATTTTTGAAATAAATATTACATGAATTATATTAAGAAAATTAAGCTTAAGGTCAATTTATTAAAATTAAATATTTATTCTTTTTTATATTATAATATTTCGCCAATATCATTGATTGGCTTTCTCAGAATATTACTTTTTTTCTTTCTCATTATGAAAATATTTAAAAAAAGTATGATTGAAAAATTAAACATGATCAGCATAAGAATTTAAAAATATTTAGAAACCATACAAATATAATATTTTTAGTGAAACTGCCCGTAATCATGAACATTTTTTTGATTTATGGAAATTTACGAAAATTTATAAATCAAAAATATTTTTTATGAATACGGCAGTAATTCTATTCTTCGTTCTTATATAATAAATATATGAAATTCTGCACATTTTTCAATTATAATTTTTAAATATTTTTATAAACAAAAAGAAAAAGAATAAATATTTGATTTTTATAAATTGACCTTGGTTATCTTAATATAATTAATATTAAGAGAAGATGTCGCATAAAATAAATATAATATTAAATATTGCATTACTACAATTATATTTTTATTTTAATTTGATTAAATAAATATCAAAAGTAAAGGCAAATTTACTGTTTTTATTTTTAAATGATGCAACACTATTCATTTCTCAGGAGAACTAATTTCAGTCGGTTTAATTAACGAAGCACTCTAACGCTGTATAAAGATCAAAGCACCTCTAGGGTTAACGCAAATAAAGTTTCTGTACATGATGCCTGCACAAAAATGCGTTTGTCAAATGAGTCTTTTGAATTGAATTGATTGATTACAAACTGATTTATATTTTAAAGGCAAAGAACAGCAGGACATAAACCACGAAAGAAATTTATTTGTACTCATGAACCATCTGTTAAATGTTGCTGATGTGGGTAGAAAACTTGATAACTTTTCAATGTTCTGACTAAATTCTAAAACTCTATTACCCAAAGTCGCATTTCAGTAAAAAAATTACTACCCCCATTAGTCAAGTCAAAAACCTTTCCACCTCACATATCCCCATTAATTGATTGCAGCATTTCGATATTTTGCCACGTCTAAATTTAAAAAAAATAAGCAGCTGTTTGAAATGAATATCTTATTTGCATCATGGTTTCAACTGGTATGCAAATGTAAAACAACAAGAACAACTAAAATATCAAAAAGAAATACACACCTTAGAAATATTTACACACACACACTCACTCATGCTTGCATATGCAATATGGCCACAAAGGAAAGAGCAAAATTTGCATATTTTATTCTTGTAATTAACACGCAATACGAACACTTTCCGCAACAATTGAACACCGTGATTTTATTAACGACACTCTTTATTATACTTTTGAACAATTTAAAACTTTGTTAAACTTGATTGAACCCGAAATTTGTTAAATTAATTCGGACCACTAGATTAGAGTAACCGATCGCGGCGAAATCTTTTAACTAATGAATTTTTCCTATTAGAATTAAACAGGGATGGAAAATTGATTTCTTCTATTTAGAATAATTGTCCAAATGGTACTTTTTGATCTCCCGTCTTCTAACGTTATTGTTAAATCAAACAAACAAACAAAAATTCTTTTTATTAATCTCTGTAATTATTGAGTGTTTATAAAATGAACTTTTGTAATTCAAAAATATTTTTAATATTAAAAATGCATTGGGCGTAATAAATATAAACTTTCTGCTACGGCACCTTGTAAATTATAAATTTTTTTTCTTCAAACACAAAAGCCTGAACAAAGAATATCATAGAAGGTGAGCTGTAGCTTGCAACTAGTTTATACTTTCGCTACCGGCAATTTAGAAATTTCAAAGAGGATCACACCTTTTGTTGCCCAACAACTTGGAGTTGTTTTTTTATTTGGGGTTATTTGAGGCTCTGAACTCAAATCTGCCCTCTGTTTATTCTAATCAGTTTAAGTTTTCGATATATGCCGATTTCTCGAAAACTAAGGCACTTGCAAGCAAATATTGGCATACCTTGTGAACGGTTTGCCATTTTAATAAAAAAAGACATAAATATGAAATTCCTCAATCAAATTATTTTTCATGTATCTCTACATTGTTTTTAAATCTGTCCAGTAGTTTCAGAGATATCACTAAAATTTAAAAAAAAAAAAAAAAGTACTTTTTTAAAATTCATAAAAAATTAAAACCAAACACAAAGAACATTCCTGAAGTAACAGGATAGTTGAATTTATTTCAAATGAAATTATCTATTTTTATTGAAATTAGTGAATAACTTTTGCTAGTAATCACAATTTAGGGGAAAACTTATTTGAGAAAAATTGACATTTCAATACACCAGTAAAATTTTCCAATTTTTGTTTTCACTAAACTGTGACCTTCGTCAATGAAATGTTGGATATTGACTAGTGTAGTTGAACAACATACACAAATGGAATAAATATTCGTACATAATCCGGATCAATTTTTACCCGAATTAATAAATATATGAAAAATACAAAATTCCATGATGTTTTTTGCAATTGTCAATTCTTAGATACATATTATTTTTTTTGTAAATTTCTTAAAATTGTTACATCACCGCCGCTCGGAGAAAATCAAATCTTTGTAAATATTACAACGTTCTTTGTAAGAGTGTATGAAATTATATTGAAATGTATTTCAAACACATTTATTTATTAATAATTTTAATTAATTACTTTTTTTTTGGGATAAAAAATTGGTTTTGTTTTGCATACTTATCAACGGAAGCATTTTACTCTCCTTTATACACTGTACAACACGTATCGAAAACATAAAAATAAATTTTTAGGGTATTTTGTTTGCTTTTCCCTATGGATGCGTATTTAGGAACTGGAACCATTGTTGTTTTGCTTCTAGTATACATTTCTTTCAACTTACAAAAGCAAGTCCTACAAATAATATTTTATTTAATTAATTACTTATTAGTTGTAATTAACATAACAAAAATTATCTAGTGGCAGTTTTGTGTAACTTGGATTTTTTTTCATTAACTGCCTGTTCATAGCAACCGAGTGAAAATAATAATATTGAAAACAATAATACAAGAAACAAATTGTTTTTGTTTTCAATATAAATGGCGAACGATTATTTTCACTCGGCTTCAATGGACAGGCAGTAAGTCTACGACGCATTACAATATTGAATACATTTTTGATGTAGCAAATGCACAAAATTAATAAAACTCAAAAAGCTCTATAGATCAAAATAAAGAAATTTGGTAATTATGGGCTTTGTAAAACACCAAATATATCTTATGTTGTTCATATTTGCCATATATAAAAAGTTTATAAAAGAAACTTTTCATGAATATGGTTTTTTAGCATTATTTGTACTAATAAACTGTTTAACTGTGTAAGAAAATTGTTAAGAGAATATGAAAGAATAAAGGTACTATTCTAAAGCTTTTGATGTAAAAATTGAAGTTTCCCATCTCCGCCGTACTCTAATTGGAACAACTTCGCACATGCATCTTCACTAAGGCGAGGCGAATTTGCCTTGCACTAAGTTTGCTTCGCGCCTAAATTGAATTCGCTCCCTCATAACTACTCATAGTTCAGAGTTGATATTCATATTCTACAGTGGTAAACGTTTTATATGGTGAATAATAAAAATTAATTGCTATTTTTGTAGCAGAAAAAAAACAATTTATTTTCGCAATAACATTTAGGTACATTGCAACTGTAAGCTGTGGTTTTTAAACGTTGCATTATCCGATGAGTGGAGAAAAGGATAAAGCAATGCAGAATTAAAGATAAATGCAAAATAAATAAAATAGTGAAGCAACAAATTTCCAAAAAGCAAGTAAACTGCATTCGAACGAATCTGTATGAATGTGCATAATGTCTCTTGTGTATGTCACCAATTAATTATCTTTTTAATATGTTACAAAAGTGTTTGACTCACAAACTGTCTAATCAAATATGTGTATGGCAACTTTTGGGGAAATTTTTAATTTAAGAATTTTCTTAAATTGCGTACGAACGCATCACATAACACATCAATAATCTTGTACAGGCAACAAATTTGTATTGCCCAAGCAAGAAGTGCGCAATATTTATAACCAAGAATTATGAGCAAATAGGAAGTATTCGGCTCGAGAAAGACATTGTTTAAATATTTAGCTTTAGAAATAAATTATATGAGATCCTTAAAGTTTATAAGCTTTTAAAACATATTTGTGATAAATTAACTATGAACTAAAACACAACTACATATTTATTCATTCATTCATTGTAATAATTGTAGTTCTATTAGAAATCACTAATTCTAACGATAAAAAAATAACACATATTACTTTTTCCACCAACTTCTGGACATTTCAGTTATTGGCTCACCATTTTTTTAATTACCTCCTTCTTCAATATTATTGATGCAGTTTATTTCTTGAATCTGTTTAACGTATTAAAAATTCTTTCTACACAATGACTAGAAAATAGTTTTGAAGTGTATTTTTTTGCTATTTTATTTTCAAGTGTAAATTTTTTAAGTGCCAAGATGGAAAATTTGGATTGGATTTGACATGTCGTTTCAATACGACGGTGCTATACAAAGCGGTACGCAATACCATGAACCTATGAGATGCGATTTTGGTGAGCAATTAATCTCACGTTTTGGAGCAGTCCAGTGGCCGCACAGATCTTTCGATCTGACTATTTTTTGTGGGGATTCGTGAAGTGTACAGGAATAAGCCAGCCACAATTCCAGCCCTAGCCATGGAAGCAAATATTACAGCTGCCGTTTGCGAGATACAATTTTCAAACCCCAAACGGTTAAAAAATCACAGTTTTTCAAGCAAAATTTTACAACTAAAAAAAAAATTGGGAAAAAATACTCGATATCTAAGTCACTAGAAAGACTTAGTTCTTGGTGGTTCAAAACTGCATATTTGCACTACTCATTATGTAAGTTTTGTGAATATATTTCAATGAGAGGAAATCTAGTTTTGAAATTTAATAATGATTTTCCTTCAAATCATTGCGTATATTTTGGATCAAGTATATGAAGATCATGAAGATCATCACCAAACAATTCAATATAAAAATTTCTGAAATCAGTGTAAATTTGTTTTGCTCGGATTCGGAATATAATGAAATAGTATTTTGTTCAGGTGTAATATAATGGCAGGATCGCCATGTAATATTTCCTTATTTAAACACAGGCTAAGGATATCCGTGTAATGTTTAAATTTAATTAAGAAAACACAGGCGCATGTGAGTTCCAAGTTGAATTCCATTTCTTTATTAAAATGTTCTGCTTATATACTAAAAAGCGAATTATTACATGACTAAAAATGAGTGGCTTGCTTAAACACACTCATAACCTAATTATAATAATTACAGTATAACTTGTTAGTGTTATACCAGGCGATCATGGATTTTTTGAGTGTTCAGCAAAATCCATAATCGAATGGAATTCTAAAATTAAAACCG
The DNA here is from genome assembly GCA_963924685.1 of Dexiosoma caninum. Classification (NCBI taxonomy): domain Eukaryota; kingdom Metazoa; phylum Arthropoda; class Insecta; order Diptera; family Tachinidae; genus Dexiosoma; species Dexiosoma caninum. Next base: position 24,304,427 of record OZ004729.1, on the reverse strand, counting down.
CTAGTAGAAGTGTTTTTGCTATTACGCAATTTCCCGTTGGGCTAATTTCACTTTCTACAGCGAAGGTTGAGGTGAGCTCAAACATATGTGTAAAACTTGCGTTTGCATTACTTGTGGCCACAACAAAACCACTTACTTCTTAATTTCTGTAATATTGGATATTCTGATTGGAAAATTAAATTAAAATTTATCAAAATAGCAAAAGCATATGGAAGGAGTTCGAAATTATTTCTTCTTTTATATATTTCATTAACAAAATAATTCATTTGCAATAGTTTGCCTAAGCGACTAGAAATCATTGGTGAGGAGAGATGACAAGATTTCAGTTTCAAATTTATGTATCATAATACATTTATGTAAATCAGAGAGATGAAGAATATAACAATACATTGCATAATTTGAAAAGAGTAAAAATTAGATTTTGAGATCATTATATAAAGAATTCATTTATTTGTAATAGAATATATTGTTTTAGAAGTTTTTATATACCGAAATTCTATTTTCACTTTTTAAGATTTAAACACTTTCCTGAGGCACCACACATAAAAAGGGACGGTATAAGCTTTTGTAATCACCCATCTGTACAAATTGTTCCCGTTTCAAAAGATAACTTTTTTGTAAGAGCAATTAATTTCTATATATAACATAGATTTCTAGCTTTTGCACCAAACGGTTACGATCTATGAGGTCAAAGGCTTTACTAGAATCATAACAACTTCCAGCGTCATTTAAAAAATGTGACTGGAGTTTTTGTCACATGAATTTGAATGAAATACAGACATTTCATTATCAAAATTAAATATTTAATTAATAATGAATTTTTAATTATGTAATTAATTAATAATTTTCTAAACAAATTATTTTGCTGTTGTTAAATAATAATTAAATATTATTCAACACTGTCCACTGTAAAATACCAATTTCAACTCTGAGCTATGAGTAGTTATGAGGGAAGCGAATTCAATTTAGGCGCGAAGCAAACTTAGTGCAAGGCAAATTCGCCTCGCCTTAGTCAAGATGCATGTGCGAAGTTGCTCCAATTAGAGTACGGCGGAGATGGGAAACTTCAATTTTTTCATCAAAAGCATGCGAATAGTACTTTTTATTCCAGTTTCCTGTTCCTAAATACGCATCCATAGGGAAAAGCAAGCAAAATACCCTAAAAATTTATTTTTATGTTTTCGATACGTGTTGTACAGTGTATAAAGGAGAGTGAAATGCTTCGGTATATGCAAAACAAAACCAATTTTTTATCCCAAAAAATAGGTAATTAATTAAAATTATTAATAAATAAATGTGTTTGAAATACATTTCTTACAAAGAACGTTGTAATATTTACAAAGATTTGATTTTCTCCGGGCGGTGGTGATGTATAAATTCTAAGAAATATGCAAAAAAAATAATATGTATCTAAGAATTGATAATTGCAAAAAATATCATGGAATTTTGTGGTTTTCATCTATTTATTAATTCGGCTCAAAATTGATCCGGATTATGTACGAATATTTATTCCATTTGTGTATGTTGTTCAACTACACTAGTCAATATCCAACATTTCATTGACGAAGGTCACAGTTTAGTGAATACAAAAATTGGAAAATTTTACTGGTGTATTGAAATGTCAATTTTTCTCAAATAAGTTTTCCACTAAATTGTGATTACTAGCAAAAGTTATTCACTAATTTCAATAAAAATAGATAATTTCATTTGTAATAAATTCAACTATCCTGTTACTTCAGGAATGTTCTTTGTGTTTGGTTTTAATTTTTTATGAATTTTAAAAAAGTACTTTTTTTTCTTTCAAAATTTTAGTGATATCTCTGAAACTACTGGACAGATTTAAAAACAATGTAGAGATACATGAAAAATAATTTGATTGAGGAATTTCATATTTATTTATTTTTTTATTAAAATGGCAAACCGTTCACAAGGTATGCCAATATTTGCTTGCAAGTGCCTTAGTTTTCGAGAAATCGGCATATATCGAAAACTTAAACTGATTAGAATAAACAGAGGGCAGATTTGAGTTCAGAGCCTCAAATAACCCCAAATAAAAAAACAACTCCAAGTTGTTGGGCAACAAAAGGTGTGATCCTCTTTGAAATTTCTAAATTGCCGGTAGCGAAAGTATAAACTAGTTGCAAGCTACAGCTCACCTTCTATGATATTCTTTGTTCAGGCTTTTGTGTTTGAAGAAAAAAAATTTATAATTTACAAGGTGCCGTAGCAGAAAGTTTATATTTATTACGCCCAATGCATTTTTAATATTAAAAATATTTTTGAATTACAAAAGTTCATTTTATAAAGACTCAATAATTGCGGAGATTAATAAAAAGAATTTTTTGTTTGTTTGTTTGATTCAACAATAACGTTAGAAGACGGGAGATCAAAAAGAACCATTTGGACAAGTATTCTAAATAGAAGAAATCAATTTTCCATCCCTGTTTAATTCTAATAGGAAAAATTCATTAGTTAAAAGATTTCGCCGCGATCGGTTACTCTAATCTAGTGGTCCGAATTAATTTAACAAATTTCGGGTTCAATCAAGTTTAACAAAGTTTTAAATTGTTCAAAAGTATAATAAAGAGTGTCGTTAATAAAATCACGGTGTTCAATTGTTGCGGAAAGAGTTCGTATTGCGTGTTAATTACAAGAATAAAATATGCAAATTTTGCTCTTTCTTTTGTGGCCATATTGCATATGCAAGCATGAGTGTGTGTGTGTGTGTGTGTGTAAATATTTCTAAGGTGTGTATTTCTTTTTGATATTTTAGTTGTTCTTGTTGTTTTACATTTGCATACCAGTTGAAACAATGATGCAAATAAGATATTCATTTCAAACAGCTGCTTATTTTTTTTAAATTTAGACGTGGCAAAATATCGAAATGCTGCAATCAATTAATGGGGATATGTGAGGTGGAAAGGTTTTTGACTTGACTAATGGGGGTAGTAATTTTTTTTACTGAAATGCGACTTTGGGTAATAGAGTTTTAGAATTTAGTCAGAACATTGAAAATTATCAAGTTTTCTACCCACATCAGCAACATTTAACAGATGGTTCATGAGTACAAAAAAATTTCTTTCGTGGTTTATGTCCTGCTGTTCTTTGCCTTTAAAATATAAATCAGTTTGTAATCAATCAATTCAATTCAAAAGACCATTTGACAAACGCATTTTTGTGCAGGCATCATGTACAGAAACTTTATTTGCGTTAACCCTAGAGGTGCTTTGATCTTTATACAGCGTTAGAGTGCTTCGTTAATTAAACCGACTGAAATTAGTTTTCCTGAGAAATGAATAGTGTTGCATCATTTAAAAATAAAAACAGTAAATTTGCCTTTACTTTTGATATTTATTTAATCAAATTAAAATAAAAATATAATTGTAGTAATGCAATATTTAATATTATATTTATTTTATGCGACATCTTCTCTTAATATTAATTATATTAAGATAACCAAGGTCAATTTATAAAAATCAAATATTTATTCTTTTTCTTTTTGTTTATAAAAATATTTAAAAATTATAATTGAAAAATGTGCAGAATTTCATATATTTATTATATAAGAACGAAGAATAGAATTACTGCCGTATTCATAAAAAATATTTTTGATTTATAAATTTTCGTAAATTTCCATAAATCAAAAAAATGTTCATGATTACGGGCAGTTTCACTAAAAATATTATATTTGTATGGTTTCTAAATATTTTTAAATTCTTATGCTGATCATGTTTAATTTTTCAATCATACTTTTTTTAAATATTTTCATAATGAGAAAGAAAAAAAGTAATATTCTGAGAAAGCCAATCAATGATATTGGCGAAATATTATAATATAAAAAAGAATAAATATTTAATTTTAATAAATTGACCTTAAGCTTAATTTTCTTAATATAATTCATGTAATATTTATTTCAAAAATTTGGCTGGTTTTTAGTGTATTTTTTGTTTATTATTAAATCAGGCTAAAGTTCCGAAAGTTTTTAGGCAGACTAAGTTAGACATGGGACGGCATTCCAATGGAACAAATGAAAAACGAAAGCCAATCAATACCAACCTACACAGGTTAAAGTTATTTCTTATTTGGAATTGTATTTCTGTTATTGAAAGAGAAAGAAATCTCAATTCAAAGAGTTTTAATACTTCTTTATGGTCATATTTTGCCATATTCTTTTATGAAAATCTAATGTGATTGAGTTTGATGTCCGATATTTTCTAGTGTTTGTTTTTTCCTTCGAAAATACAAAATAATTTTTACCTTCTCTTCCTGCTGTAAATACCTGCGTTTAGAAGAAATCAATAAGCACCAAAAAAATACCCGAAAAATATCATCACTGCATAATAAGCAATGAAGGTGTAGGAGAGATTCAAATTAAACAGTTCTATGGAAGTTTTAAAAATTTACGAAACCTTAAAATTAATTGGATTTTACAAAAATACTGAAAATTAGCAGAAATCCCCTTGTTTCCAAATCTTGCGGGCAGTAAGCTGAAAATCCGAATAATAAGAAACATTTGTCGGACCTTATTTCACATCAGTTCAGTTCCGAACTCCTTTCATGTTTCTTCCAATTTTTCTCTATACATAGCAATGCATATATGTATGTAGACAAGTATGTAATGTGGTCCATTTTTAAAAAAAAATTAAATTTGCAAATTTTTATAACCGAAAAATGTGCGATAAAAAAAATTCAGATCACTTCTCGGTTTCGTGTGTTCGTATGGTTCTCCTTTAACTCGATGTATTTGCTGTGTTTTAATTGAAAAAATCTTGGTACTACTTGAGTGAAATTATTAGAGGTATTCCTTTCTTGAAGTGAAAAAAGTTGAAAAGTAAATAACTAGAAAATATGTAAAATATAAACATATTTTCAATATGGCCTGTCAAAATATAAAAATGAAGTGGGTGTGGTTAGCTTGAAATTAAATGATAATAATAATAATCATAATAAAATAATAACAAAATGAATAATAATAATAAAAATATTTATAATAATAACATTAATAATAATAATAAAAGAAAAAAGAAGATAATAATTCATCAGCGTAAATGAAGGAAAATGAAAAGGTATGTATGAGAATAAAGTCATAAAACAGTCACGATTATTTATTATTATTGTGATTGCTATTCTCGGAAAGTTCATTGCACTTTTTACTTTATTTGCACTTTATTGTTCCCTTTTAAAGTTCTGTAAAATTGGGGTATAGCAGAACAATAAAGTGCAACTGTTTTAAATTAATAGAAAAAAATTGGACTTTTGGATGAAAAGAAAACACCATTAAACAAAAAGAAGATGGTAATCCATATTATATTTTTTACAGCAAATCGGGAAGATTTTTTGAAGTAAATAAAAGTAATAAATTCAAGTATTAAATAAATAATATTTCTGCAGCTACTTATGACACAAACAAACCACTGTACCTAAAATTACATAAATATGTATATGCATATGTACGTACATACATATACATATATATAGGTATTATTTTAATTAAAAAATCAGATCGTCATCTTCATCATTAATCTTTTTGTCATAGATGTCGATTGTGCCAGCAAGTCTGAGAAAGTTCATAGTCATGGCATTTTGATTTTGTAGCATTGATATTTTTAATTCAAACCTATAAAAATAATATATTAACTAAATATGGAGTATAAATTATGTACCGTATGACAATTTGGAAGAAGTTTTCTCCTTATTGATAAAATTAAATTGACTGTTACTATTTGGAGTTTGTTTCTTAACAAGAATATTTCGGCTGAAAACTGTATGCACTTTTGCATTTGACCGTGGAAGAGATAACAGCTTTAAAACAAAAGCTGTTTTTACCAAAAATTTGTGTAATTTTGTACTGGATTTCACTGAAATGCATTCGCTTACACAAAAATTTACAAAAGAGGACACTGAACACATTGAACACGAAAAACATATGATTAAAAATTTAACAAATGAAAAGTTTACAATTTTTAATAAAAATATTAAAAAGAAAGAAAAGCTGAATTAATACTGTAACAAAAGCTAAAAATATAAGTTTGAAACGTGAAAGGTATTAAAGCTGAATTTTCTCTGATAGAAATTCATCAATAGGATTTCTTTTCGTTAATTAATAGAGTTTTTTTTTTGAGCAACCAGTTCGTCTTTTTATTTTAATATGTCTATACGAATTTTTCATCTTCTTCTCATTGTTAATTTTTAACGAAATTTTTATTTTAATATCATATTGTAAATGAACAAAACATGTCGCCATCTACGTACAAACGTATGTATATATGTATATACATTTGTACATATACATATGTACATACTATATCTCGTTTGGTTGGATTTATCCTTTGATCTGCCCTGGACATTGTTGATAACAAAAGCAATTTCAAAGTTCCTGAAATAATAGAACAATCTATACGAATGCTTTCGAGTATAATTAGAAGTATGCAAACGTACATACATAGTTATTATATATTATATGTACATACATACATATGTATTTGTATGGTGTCTCAAATAGAACACAAAATTTTTAGAAAGAAAAACACGTTGTAAGATAAACCAACATCGGTGAATATTTTTTTCGCTTTTAAGCGTTTGTAATTGCTATAATAGCAATATATCTATATATCATCCTAATATTGGAACACCCTTTACACACACAAAGACGTCTGATTTTTCTATTTTGCATGCTCAAGAAGGCACAAAAGCAGCAACAAGTGTGACTGCGCAGACAACATGGAAGCGCGTACTACTCAACTTCATGGAGTCAATTGTCAAATCTGTATTATACCAACGTTTCGTACATACTCGACCATGCATATGTAACAATATACATATGTACATCCATACATACTACATGCGACAGCGTTACCATATATGATTTAAGAAAAACTTTTTATTTAAAAAAAAAAACCTTAATTTTTCAACAAGAAACTTTTTTCCACAAAGTGACCAAATAGTGAAAAAAGAGCAAAAAAATATACATTAGTCGGCATAAGTATTTTGACGAAATGTAAATCGTGCATTGTTACGTTTGATTTTTAAACGGCTTTGTTAAAAATTCTTAATTATTTTTTCCTTTTTATTTATAACTTATAAAAACTTAAAAATAAGCAAACAAATATTATTTCATAGAAACTTAAAAAGATGTAAATTAATTTGTTATTTCATGTGTTGGCATAAGTATTTTGACAAGAATGTAATACTAAGCCAACAGTGTTTAAACTTATCAAAAGTAAAGAAAAGAAGAAGAAGTTAGTAAAATATATATTTTCCTTTGGCTTCAATAACTTTTTGAAGGCGTGTTGGTACCGAATCCACTAAATGTTTAAGAATCTCTGGAGAAATCTCTTCCCATAGGCCAGGCCAGTGACCTCAGAAATTGTCTCCTCTCTGGTTTTATTTAACGAAACTGTTCTTTTGCATTTCAAAAGAGACCAGCCGTTTTCTATAATATTTAAAACTGGACTTTGAGGCGGCCAGTCTAAAGTATTAACACCAACAGCCTTCTAAAACTTAGTAATCATCCGGGCTTTGGGGCACGGGGCATTTTCCTGTTGCAGGATAAATGATTCCCCAAAAAGCTTTTCACCAGAAGGAAAGGTATTTTCATTTAGCGTAATCAAATATTGATTATACGCAACACATCCCCAGAACATGACAGAGCTTCCACCATGGCTCACTTTTTGACAAGCTGGACGTTAATTTTGACGTACTACTTTTGGCAATCTTACAAAAAATGTGGTTTTGGATGAGTTATACTCAAAGGAGCTCATCTGTCCATGAACGCTTCTCCAGAACTCCTTTTGCTTGTGCAGATGTTCCTTTGCGAAGGCCAGTCTTTTAAGCTTGTTTGACTTTGTTATGTACGGTACGTCCTTAGCTTTAATTGTCTTAAAATCTCCTTCCTTTAAACGTCGTCTAACAGTGCGCGCACTGACTGGTTTCTTGGCCTTCAAATTCCATTTATCTGCAACAGATCGAGGCTTCAGAAAACAATTTTTTTTAAATTCGCGTAGAAAGACTCGGTCTTGAGTGTGCGTTGTTTTAAGAGTTGCCCCTGATCTCGTTAAGTTTTTTACGTCGTTATGATTTTATGATTAATTTGATAGTGCACAGTTTGACGCGACACATTTAACTCTTTTGCAATGTCTTTTACTGCCGTTCCAGCGTTAAACTTTGCTACCATTGAAGATCTGGTAACCAAACTTAACTCTGCCGTTTTACCCATGGTTTATAACGACTATTATTCAATTTTAATTTTTTTTATAAACATTTAATATTAATAAAAATTAAATACAGAAGTTGTTCCGCTTTAACGTGCTCAAAAATGCAAACAAAAAGCCACAAAGACACCGTCAAAATACTTATGCCACACAAAAATTAATTGTCTCCATGCATTATTATCAGCAAAAAGAGAATGCAAAAGGGAAACAATATACAAATTCACATGAAAAAAACTGAAAATATATTCTTTGTTTTGCGCATAATTTTGGCACCGTCATTTGACGACACTAAGCTCAGCTCATTCAGGTTCAACAGTCAGAAAAATGTTTCGTCAAAATACTTATGCCGACTAGTGTATATTTGGAATTAAATTTTATTCAAAATAAGATAAACAAAACAAAAAAAAGATAAACAACAAGAACAAACGTATTCTTCCAACGACTTTGCGCGGATCCCCTTTTTTTTAGCTTTTGTTGGAGCCTCGGATGTGTTTGTAGCATATTCTAAGCTATTTTCTTCACTTGCAGTGCTTTTTCAAACTAATAACACCAAAAACTAAAAATATTCCATTATCCACGCTTTTTTGAAATTGATAACTTTTTAGAAAATAAAGCACAGGCATAAAAAGTTTGTATTATTAATACGACACAGTTGTTGTAAAGAGGGAATAGACACATTTAATAAATACTGTAGCAGCAATAATGAGTGGAAAAGATCGTTAACATGGATGGCAATATCAAATAATATTTTCGTCATATATACCGTAAATTTAAAATTAATAAACAAAACTTGAACATTTTTTTTTTTATCTGGGACCAGCACTCAGGAGATGACTCCTACACATGCGAAGCATTGTGCTGGGAACTGTAGGAAAGGGATAGTAGGAAAAACGACAGGAGGTGAAGCTTAATCAATTAATTTGCAGCTCTGCTTTCGCACGTTCTTTTGTTTTTATACTGGTAGCAGTGCTGAAGCTTCGGTTCAGTAGCCATTTTTATTATTATTTTACTTCGCCGGTGCTACACAATACCGACGAAGGAGGGCGTTGTGATTCGATTGTGGATTGCTATCAGCTGATGCCGGTATTGTTCAGTGACCAGTGACTATGCCTTCGCCACTGAAACCTTCCGCCAACAACTGACACACAAAGACACACTAATACACATCAGAAAAATGCGAGATGTTTATTTTTATTTTAAAATTTTAGTCTGAAACTGGGGTTGAACCCAGGTCTATTTTTGGATTTGTAGTCAACGTGCAGACTACCATCCATCGTGCCATCGCATGAAAGCAAAAGTGCGAACTCCGACCAACTATATTTTCAATAAAATTCTTTTGGGCAAACACAACCTGTTTAAGTTGCCAAAATCAGTTCTCTCCGTGTCTGCATTTAAAGTTGTCATTTCGTATGTTCCTTTTATAAAGTGCTTTGATTAATTACAAAGTTTTAGTATTAATTTCAATTAAGAAAGTGGTGAATAAATATAAAATTGAAAATATTCAAACTAAATATTTGAAACTATATAATTGTTTATTTGTAGTTTTTGAAGAACGTATTAGTGAAATAAGATTTGTGTGCCTGCATGTACATATGTATGTAAAAAAATGTATACCAAAGCAACGGTTCTTTATTTCAGATGAGGATTCTTATGTTTTCTTCATTTCCTCTTTCTTACACGAATTTTGTACGTGTTTATAAAAGCAAGTTTATGAAGCGTAATAAAGAACGATCACGTATTTGGCTTTGACTGTTGTTTTTGTACTTGGTGCTGAACCTTTTTTTCGTTTCCTATTTTGCGAAGTTTGGACATTTTCGCCGTTAGTCTTTTGACTTCCTTTTCGTAGTTTTATAAGACAAATTCATGGTTGATGAAAATGATGTTGAAGTAGAAGGCGAAAATCAAAACGAATGCTTTTGCTCAAAAAGGAAATACGTAGTGGGGCTTGAGCGAGTTGTTAATAGAAAATCCATATACATACATACATACATATATTTAAAGTGCATGCATACATACATGCAGGCGAACACACATGCAAACGTAAACGTGTGTTCAAAATTTATAAAACGGTCAACGGTAGGCGCGTTTTCATTACTAAAAAATAATTTCAAGCAATGTTGAAACTGGCTCTAATACCACGTTCACACTTATGTTTTTAAACACGTTTAAGCAAAGTGTTTTAATAACTAAACACAACCGTTCACACTATATTTGAGATGTTTAAGAATGACGTTTTATCAGCTGTTTATGGTTTCGTAAACATTTGTATACAAGTTTGAGAAAATTAAAAATGTATTAAAATGGAAAAAAGTTCAATTGTGAAATTATCAGCTGCATATTTGAGTTTTGTTAATGATGGAATTGGTAACATTGATGAACTATAAAGGTGAAATGAAATTGTATAAGAAAAAACATCGCTATTTTAATATGTGTTTAATAGCCATAAAAAAAGTGACACATTCGTCAAAAACACACTGAACATATCCCAAAGTTAAATGCAACCCTGCCATTTCACAACATTTCATTTGAGATGTTTCCCAAAACGCGTCAATGTATGGTAAAACATCTCAAAATCTATGTGTTTAATCCTTAAACACGATTGAGATGTTAAACACGATAGGTGTGAACATAGTATAAGTGTGGGAAGTTAAGTTGCACGCGCAAAATTTGTTTTAACATACTTTATCACCACGTTAACGACTTTACAAGAATTGTGTATATTTTACAATATAAGATATTTATTTTGTGATAATTGAAATGAAATTGTTAAAGAAAAATAAAATGGAAAAGTCGTCAGTTTTTATTCTGTGCACTTGCTTATAACCGCGTGTTTTTATTTTTTTTTTTTTGTAATTACAAATGTTCTTAACAGTTAAAAATTAAACGTAATTGAAATAAATTTAAATTTATTTACAAAGTATACAAAGTGTTCATAGAAATTTATTTGAATGATTTTGAATTTTTACACCATGGCCTTTTTTTATAAAAAAATAGTGAAAATAGAAGAGGATTGAAATAGAGTTCGCTGGCTAATCAACAGTACATAATATTAGGGCATTCAAATTTTTGTCAATTATACAAACAAAATAAACCAAATAACTTCTTTAAAAAATTTCTTTATGCAACAAACATTTTAGTATTCGATTTAAATCTATTTAATTTTTCTAAATATTTTTACAATTTGTCGACCTTCGGTTGCCCATGATAGTATTTAAACAACAAAATGAAAAATTAAATTCTTTAATCCAATTAAAAAGCTTTTTTAAATAATTTGGTTAAAGGCCTACGGTGTTAGCCTATGGTATTAGCAGCAAATGAAATGTGCATATAGACCAGCTAAACCATATAACAAACATATAGAAATAATTAAGAAAATTAATAAAAATAATTTTTTATTTCAATAAAACTTTTCAGCTAAAAAATTTGTAGAATTATCAAAAAACACACAAAAAGAAAAAAACTTTAACAACAACTTTTCACAGCTTGGAAATAAAATAATATTCTATCACATGTAAACCTGCATGTACTTTAGAGTAAATATGTACATACTTATATGTATGTACTTTGATTATCTAAAAATTAGAAAAAGTTTTAAATTTCTATAATTGTGACCGCCATTTAAAACCAAATATTTAGAAATAATTGCTCGTTCTAGAAAAATGGTTCACCATGCCATTAACGGCCCTTTTCACAATATCGGATAAACGTTAACGTGGACTTTAACGGCAACTTTGGCACGCAATACATGCTGTTAAAGCTCACGTTAGATTTTAATCGTACATTGTCAAAAGGGCGGTAAATATATGGCTGCCTTCCTAAACGTCAGCTGCTTTGCAGTGTGACAATGTGTCATGTTCCTAAACGCAACCGTGCAAACGTTGACGAAGCATGCCATTCCTAAAGTCATCAGATGCACAGTTGATACGCAAATAAACGCAACAAAAGCATCATTTAGATTGACAATGCTTTTTATATACAATGGCGACTAAAGAAGAAAAGTACAAAATTTCAATGAAATTAATGGCTCGATTATGGATAGCAACCGAACTGTTGCTCAGTTGCCAGTTGTTAAAAATGATAATGCAGGTAATGCAGATTTACAATGCATTAACTACAGTTGCCTAATTTCAGTACATTTCTTTCAGTGCTTTTCTAGTAAGCAGTAATTTTGTGGTTGCCGCCTGACAACGCAACTAAAGTTCGGTTGCTATCCATAATCGAGCCATAATACTTAATTTTAATTAAAAATTTAATTATTATTCTTATTAATTGCTTTCCAAAATAAAGTTCTTCGCAGACATTGTTGTTTATAAAGCAAAACGTCGACGGTGTTACAGAGTTTAAAATGACAATGCATGATTTGTAAGGTTGGTGAAATATTACTGCTTTACTTAAACAATGCTTTGACATTGCATACAGATGTTTAGTAAGGCAGCCTATTAGTATGGTATAGGTAATTAGTCTGTGTTCATAGGATTCATGTTTTATTGGCATGATTGCAACTTTATAGGCGAGAGTAACGAGGGGAAAAGTAACGACTACTCATGTTCATGTACTGTCAGTACGTTTTGCTTTCTCATTCTTAATTTTAAGATACACACAAACTTTAAGTACATGTCGTCAACAAGACATGAATTGGGTGAACACCAATGAAAGTTCAAAGAAGAAAAAGTAAGAATCTTGTTAATAAGACATGAAACGTATGCACACAGACTTAATAAGAAAGACCGAGAGAAGACGCGTATCACACAAGGTGGAGTTAGTTAGTTAAAGACGCCTTGCTACAGTCTATGAGGATAGAGTAATTGTGAGAAAGAGTAACCTAAATCGTTGCGAACAATAACGATTGAAGGAAATTATGATTTTGGCATAAATGTAGGATTGTGCGAAGGCCTCATAATGAAAATAACATCTATACACGTGTCTGTAGAGAAAAGAACTTCTGTCACACAAGAAATTTAAGGCGTGTGTGTTTTCATTTCACACATACTCAGAGTGAGTTTAGACGAGGAAATATTTGGAAGAGAAACATTTAGTTTGGTAGCAAATTAGACCGAGTTTAGACCAGGAAACATTTAGTTTGGTGGCAAATTACGGGTGGGGAAGAGATCATCGTTTTCGTGTTCGGTACTCGGGGGCATGCTTTGCTCTCATTTTCGTTGCTTACAAAAACAACAATAACAAAGGAACAATTTTAAAAATAAGAATGAAATGTCGCAGGCAACATTTTCGTACGTGTGACCGCGAATGAAAAAACAAAACAGAAATCCAGATGTTTTTCTTCCAAATGTTTTCTAGTCTAAACTCAATCTCATAGACTCCAAATTTTTAAAAACAATTCGTTTGTGTGATGAAAGAAAGACTAAGTCCTGATATTTACTCACATATATACGAATGTATGAACATATCTCTGTATGTATGTATGTAGGGTGCCTCCGTAGTCTAGTGCATGAGCATTAGTCTTATCAATATGGAGGTGCGGGTTCGGTTCCCGATTAGACCCTGGGTGTTTCTACAGACAAGCTTAAGAGCTTCGTAGAGTTTGTATTGTCTTAAAAAAAAAATGTACATACATTGTATTTGAGTAGAGTTTAACTTTATTATACATTCTTGTGAACATTAAATTTTCTTAGAAAATTCAAATTCAATTCGCATTTAATTGTAACACAATGTAATCAAAACCTGTCTTACAAAACTACGGTAACAATAAAAACGTAAAAAATAAACTAATAATTAGCCATACAATTATATACATATAATATGTTTTGTATAAAAGTGTTCTTAATCTATTTCGACGTCTTCATCTTCGTTATTTTCTTTGCGATCCAATTCTCTTAGTACTTCATCGGCTCTGGTAATAAGCCCGATTAAACGGAAGTTCTCCCGCTCTAAAGCAAAATCTTCTAACAGTTTCAAATATTTTCTACCCTCGGCATATGATCGAATGGGTGGTAATGCAGGTTGATCTTCATTAGATCTGAGACGTTTATGGCTAGAACGATTTGAAGGTGGTAAAGGGGTAAGCGATGGGACTGGAGTTGTTGTTACCGATGGCGTTGACGAGGGTGAGTTTCTTTGGATTGGAGCTTTCGTTAAAGGAGGCATGGGTGGAACTTCTACGGCCTTAGAAATTGGTGATGTTACTGTTATTGAAGCTAGAGGTGGCGGTCCGTTATTATTTTTAGCTGATGTGTTTTGTTCCTCGGAAGAACCTTCAGTTTTTATGCGTTTCCTTAAAGATGAAAGTGAAAGATTGTCGAGGGAATCATTAGTCGACTCTTCCGTCATATCCTTGTTAGCCAGAGGTATAGCCACAATATGGACAGGTGTTGTATTAGTTTGTATAGGTGGGATTTGTATTTGAGGCGATTTTACAGGCATTTCAGACACATCTTCATCATCTGTTAAATATTCCTTTTTTATTTCTACTACTTGCCCTCCTTCCCCTAAGATTTTCGTGGCTGTACTTTCTTCTTCATCTATTGGCTCCTCTTTGATTTCTTTTTTAATTTCTACCATGGGAGAAGGCACAACCACTTGCTGATCTTTGGAATAATTGTTATTGTTACTGCTTAAGGCTGCAGCTGCTAATGAATTTGTACAACTATTTAGTGGATTTGATGGCTTTGTTAGTGAAGCTAAAGGTATAATAGTCATGGTCATGGGCGTGGATCCCTGCTTTTGTCCAGGTGCCACAATAGGCGTAGCTACCAGAACTTTTTGTGTTGTGCCAGGTAGACCATTTGTTGGTAGCGGTAATGCCACCAACTGCCTAATTCCTTGCAATTGTGTAGAAGGTATTATTTGTACAGAGCTAGGATTGACTTGATTGCTTGGCATTTTATGCACAATGTTATGCTTTATTTTATGTTTTAATTTCGATTTTATTTTATTCTCTCCTTCATCACTATCTAAGTTAATACAATTATTTTCACAATTGCCATTTTCTTGTTCACCGGCATCATCAATGAAATCCGTTTCATCATCACCATCCTCGTCGTCATCATCGTCATCGTCTTCTTGATCAGGTGAACACTCAGATAGCACATCTTTTATAACATCTTTAATTTGCACAGAATGGCCCTGAGTATATGCAATGTCTAACAATTTGCTATCACATGTGGGTATATTATAAGTTGTGCGAAATTTGTCACACCACTCTTGGCTGGGGAAAAAATACGGCAGACCCATGTTACTTTTAAATTGTAAGGCCATTTTTTGAATGAGACCATCCGTTATTAAGATATCTTTATAATACATCATTCGACGTATCCATTCATAAACAGCTTTCCCTAGCATTGATACTTTCACCACTTTCATTTCCAGAGTTTTAGCATCTCGACATTTTCGCGTTCTCTGTTCCCAAGCATTTAAAATCGTTTCCTTTTGCTGCACTATACGCTTAATTTGATCGGGACTACAATGAAACATGCGTCCAATACGTTTATATACGGGACGTTTTTCATATTCTCGTATAGCTGACACCTTTTCATTTAAAGCCAAGACATTTTTGCGTTTAATGCGGTTGTCAAAAACCACCTTTTCTACACGTGGTATCTGAAAATAAATTTAAATAATTAGATTAGATTAATTTTCTTTGTTCACCTTTTTAATAAAAATTTGAAAGTCAGTTTTATGGAATTTAACAACAGGAAATAGGAGCGACGATAATGGAAAGAAACAGTAAAAATACAGACAGCAAATAAATTATTTATTATTGGATGAATTAATGTTGCATTTAAATTTAAATAAGTAATAGATAGTATACATTATTCGGTCTGCTGCATGGTTACTCTTTTCTCTGCTTAAGTTTGTGATATAAAATGCTAAAAGTCTATGCAAATACTCCCGCTCATGCTTCCATCACCAACGACTGTTGCGGGTAGTAATATGTTTCTCATATGCTTGTCTTTGCTGTTATCTGTATATCTTTGCTGTAAGACCCTGAGAACTCCCCTCTCTTCATAGCCAGTAGTAGTTCTGATCTTGCCAAGTCAAATTTTTGCCATAAGTCCTTCGAGACCCCAAGAACTATTCGTTGTTTCACCGTTCCTTCCTCCACACTCAACACCTAATCCAACATTGAAGCTAAAATCATCTACTCATGGTTAATGCCATTCATCTCAATCTCTCACAAACTTAACATAGCCTGGCCCTATATTTGTCTATCAGTCCTGTTGTGATCGATCGGCGCCCTTGTAGTCTGTAGCAAGTTTAGATTTGACTCGAATGTCTGAGGACCTGAACCCTATATGAATGAACACAAGAGTTTCTATCACAGGCAAGTATCACCAATGAGGTGTCGTACATAAATCCGTATTTAAATCCCCCAAGTATATTTTAAAAATTTCATTAAGTCTGTACACATATATTTTTAATGTTTTTATACATTCTGGGTCCACAAAAAATCGGCGCAAAGCCGATATAACAACATATCGAACGTTTACAAATCAGTCGCGTATGAGCATCTTAACTGGCTGTTTAAGAAGAACAAGTGAAAATAATCGTCTGGACATTTATATGGAAAACAACAATAAAAAAAAATTCAAATTCTTTAAAATGGGAGCATATCATTGCACCAACTTATTCAAAATTTTTTAATGCATTATCTAATACATAAATATAATTAGCTTCTGGTTTATTGTGACCTTTCTGTAAAATAGCTCAATAAAAACAAATTATTGATCATTCTTTTAAAATTAAAGATGACAGATAATAGAAAAGGTGACAAAGAGAACATAAATAGGACACAATAGATGACAGTTGGTTGCAAAACATGATTGTCCCCTAAAGCGATGACCTATAGTCAGTTGAATACATATGTACATATTGGCAATTGCTGAAATATTAGGTGTTTTTCTTTTACTTTTTTTACTAATTAAAGAACTGTACCCATAATTTAGAACTTTACTTTTTGGTTAAAGTTCTCTAAGATGAGAATAAACTATAATTTATCTCAATAAGAGATAAAAATGTACAAAAGTACAGGATCGTAAAAATCCACATATTCTACCGCAAAAAGGAAGCGACTCTGTATGTATAATGCAAATCTACATACATTAATCCAAACATATGTAAATATGTAGGGTGCTCAGGTACTTTAGTAAATAGTGTGCTAGTTTATCAGTTGGTGGTTGTAGGTTCGATTCCTAGCAAAGACTCTGGTCTGATCACTACAACAGATGAAAGTGTTTTCACAACAGGTATCA
This sequence comes from Dexiosoma caninum, assembly GCA_963924685.1. Classification (NCBI taxonomy): domain Eukaryota; kingdom Metazoa; phylum Arthropoda; class Insecta; order Diptera; family Tachinidae; genus Dexiosoma; species Dexiosoma caninum. The sequence goes on along the minus strand of OZ004729.1, from coordinate 24,287,008 downwards.
CAATAGGACCATAAGAAATTGGACTCAAGTGGGCTGGGACCTTTCTTTACCTTTACATTCAGCAACCTACCGACCTAACCTAACCCAACCTATGTAAATATGTATGTATGTGTCAGCATGCACAATGTGTACGCATACGTACATAAATAGCAATAACTTGGTTTATACGTGCGAGAGAAAGAGAAACCAAATAGTTTTTCACTAAATCATCGGAAAAAATTAGCTATTATTTGTTCATTTTATAATAAAAATTTCAAACTTTTTTTTAATGTTGGAATAAATTTACTTTGTTATTGCTTATTTATGAAACAGTTCGTTGCTGGTTTAAGAAGGAGTATAACATTAATCTCTCAGAACGTCTCTCAGCCGCAGCCGCCAAATTTAGAGTAAAGAAACACACCTATTAATAAAATAAATTTATCAATTTGCTCTCATTGCATAGTGCTTTAAAATCATGTAGATACTTACATACTACATACTTATATATTATACACATCTATGTATACAAATGCTCCTAAATATACTCTATATACATATATATTGTACGAAAATTGTTATTCTTCATGAAACAGAAAGAATTATAGTTTCTGCTTCGGCGCAGTACCAATGCCTACTTCATATCAAAAAACAAAAACTCTCGGCAACAAATTGATTCAAAAATAAATTGGACGGAACAGACTGCTGAATGCCAGCCTGCTATCTTTTTAATTTCATGTGCTATGGGGTACGAAGAGAAGGGCAAAAGACAATTTCAATAAATAATAATATACTCACCCTGTTGTGGTCATTGATTGTTGTTATTGTCACATCTTTAGTGTTATTGTTCTTTATGGTATTATAGCTGTTGTTGTTGTTGTTATTACTATTTGTAATAAATGGACCTGAAACATTCATGACGTTGCCGTTATTATACAAATACAATGACAACTCCAAAATTGGCAACTTCTTAACGCTAATTTACCTAAATTTATAATTTCAAATGTTTAAAATTTGTATACAATTGTATGTATTTATTATTTTTACGTGCTTTTCTTCTTTGATTGCTGCTGATAAGCACAAAAACACATTAACAAAAACGTTTCTGAATTCAACGTGATTATATCAATACATGTATGTATGTATGTATGTAATTATGTGCACAAGCTATTTAGTGGGGTATATGCATACTTATATACATATGTATGTATGTACATATTTTTACTATCCACATGCCTTTATGCATTTATTTAGGACTCTATGTATGTAACTTCACTTCTTGAGATTGATTGGTGACGTTTCTTTTTTTTTTTTTTTTGTTTTTTACTTCATTTAGTCGTTAATCAAAATCGGAAAGCGTATGATAGTGTGCTGTTATATTTTAGCTTGTATTGCTGATTATTTTCTATCGATGCCATTAATTTCCCACTTCCCTACTTTGCGCCTGTGTTGTTTTTTCTGATTGTCGTTCCAACATGCAAAATGTTCATTAGACTTGACACGTAGTAGATACTATATACTATGTAGTATATCCATACATAATACATTCGTATGTAAGCAAAACAGAGGGCTTTTTCGCTTTGAAAGCAAACACAATTCAACTAGAGAGTAATATATGTATGTATATATTATGTATATGAATGTGTGCGTAGAACTATGATGCATTTATTAAAAACAATTTTTTCCCAGCACTACACACGTTTATAACACAACGTTTAAGAAACAACTAGAACTTTGCGTTTAGTCAAAAGCGGAAGCAACCCGTGTATTTGTTCCATCGCAATATAATGGTGCTCACTGAGTGCCCATGTTAGCTTTTACCGCTAAGCGGAGAGTACATTTGCTTGACAGAGAGTTTTTCCAACAAGTAAATCTATAATTATATAAATTAGTAGGTATAATTTTGCCATTAAAAATACTCTTGCTCTCATTTATAGTTGCGATAATGCGCCGGTGCCAGGGTGTTGTATGAGCTCTTTTTTCAATATAAATAAGAACAAGTATATTTAATACACATACACACACATCCATGCACTTTTATTTAATGAATGTGTATATTTACCGCCAATTTGGGTGGGGGGGGGTTTCACAAACAGTAAATGTGTGTTTAAAATTTTTAGCGCACGGTCTGTCACTCAGTCCGTTTTTATACAAACTAATAAGTACGTATGTACATATGTAAGTACGTATGTAGATATGTATGAATGGATGTTGTCTGAATTCTTATTTTCTATATACCGGCGGTTGGTTTACAGGAGAGGGGGTTGATTATTAAAGTTATGAATTGTTTATACTTTATATATATTAATAAATGCATTTAAATAAATTTTATTTATTTCTCTAATAGGATCTAGGTACAAACATAGTGTTATTAAACTCTTATGCCCTCTTATATGCATAGGGATGTACGTATGCATATGTGTAAGTTTAAAATGCATACTTCCATACATACATAATTAGTATTTACGTACGATTGTACTTTTCCATCACTGCACTTGATCAAATAAAAAACGGTCTATTATTTTTCTGTTCGCAATTAGTTCTACTGTTTCCAACTTGCGCACAATCAACACGGAATACTGGACCTTAACTACCAAAGTGTGCGTCCGCATTTATACAAAGCGTAAACAATTCCTACTTAATTTAATTTTTAATTTAATTGGATGAATGTACATATGCATATGGATACATACGACTTCACATGTACGTACTACATATGTATGCATTTATGTATGTACAGTTTGTAAAAAATATGTTTACAAAGCTTAGAAAAATTAAAAAGTTTAAGGGAAACTCTTATTTGCAAGTAAATTATATAACTTTTATTAAATTTTTTTCTTCATGTATTCAATTGAAGATGTTTATAAACACTTTGCACAAAAAAAAACCAAATTAAATTAAATAACAAAATAATAATCGTAACTTAAAAAATACTACCAGTTTCTACGCTGTAAAATAAATGTTTACAAAATTGTGTTAAATTGAATTAAATATATTCTAAATGGTAAAAAAAAGATTTGAGGGTGCTAATACTTGGTGTGCCCTCCTTTAGCTTTAATTACAGCTTCTAAGCGTCTAGACATTGAATGGATAAGCTTTGGTATATCATAATTTTCAGGTATTTTTCCCCACTCTTCTTTAATAAATGTTATTTGTTTTTGGTGACCTTTTTCCGACTTTTTTCTTTGGGTGGACCCATGAATTTTCTATAGGGTTTAAGTCTGGGCTTTGTGCTGGGTTATCGATCACTTTTCTACAATTATATAACCAGGATCTACAAATATATGCCTTATGCTTCGGGTCATTATCCTGGTAAAATTTATACTTGAGCTTTTCTGGGTTTTCTGGGTCAACAAAACCGAATTTGCGAACACTTGTACTCAATTCCTTTTTTAAAATGTTTAGATAGACTTCCTTGGTCATTATATCCTCTAATATTCTTATTTCGCCAACACCCTTGCTCGAAATACAACCCCACACCATAACGGATAGTTTACCGAACTTTACAGTGGGTATTATATTTTTATTTTCTAAAGCCGTCAGGGGTTTTCGCCAAACTTTTTGAGGTCCATAATGGTAGTAAAGCATCACTTTCGTTTCGTCACAAAAAATAACATCATCCCAGTGCTCCGGAGGAAAAGAAATGTGTTCAATGGCAAACTTATACCTTTTTTCTATGTTTGCCGCTGATAGCAAAGGTTTTTTCCTCGCAACTCTTGAAGAGTATTTATGGTTTTGTAGCACATTTCTAACAGTCTGATGAGAGATACTTACTCCACATTCATTACTGATGTTAAGTGCAAATCCTCTAGTACTAAAATGTGGATTCTCATCAATCATTTTCAAAATTTTCTTTTCAATTCGCCGAGTTACTTTTTTTCGTCTGCCTGGTGATACATTTGGTTCCAGTCTTCCTTCTTTTTCAGCACGGTTAATAACATTATATATTGCGTCTTTAGGTTAAGAGACAACATTTCAGCAATTTCTCTGTGAGATTTTCCTTTATAGTAATTAAAATACACCAGTTGGGTAATGTCTTTGTTCAGTCGCTTTCCTGGCATAGTTTATATATAATTGGATAATCGCTTGTTTGTTCTATGAGCTCAATTTAAGAATAAAAGACAACAGCTACTCTTAGCGTCCGTATAAAACTCTTACACGCAATACATGTGCAAAAAACCAACGGTTCTTTCTTGACTTTGCATTTTTGTAAACATTTTTTTTTACACTGTTGAAAGTATACAAAATTATTTTGTAGCGTTGTTGTTGTAATATATTCATAAATTTGCCAAAGTTTCGACGCCTGCTTGTCGTCAACATAAAAAAAAAAATTTACAAATATAATGATATTGTTGTTGTAAATATTTATTTAAACTTAAATTCTTAAAAAATTTTTGTTTTGTAAACATATTTTTTACAAACTGTATATGTATATGACTGAAACGCAACTATGCACTTATAAATATAGTTAATATAAATATACAGTGGTGAATAAAATATTTACAGCTAAAACGGCATACATTGTACATACATATAAACGCATGTACTTTCTATTGTGTTAAACGCCGTCACAAATATGTACATAAATATGTATAAGACATAAATCTATTTAAATAACCAACAGTAGTAACAAAAAGTAATTTTCAAAATTAATCTGAATAGGTTCCTACCTTCCCAAATAGTTACATATGTATGTACATATGTATATGTACTTATGTATTTATCTACAGGTTGGGCGAAAAGTAATCACCCAATGTTCTTTTGCTATAATTTTTTTTTAGACAAATTTTGGCACTGCTTATGATATGGGCGAAGTGACCGCCGCCATACATACAGATCCAAAGGTTTTTATTAAATAAAATTACAGCAAAAAGACATCGGGTGATTACTTATGGCCCGGGTGATTACTGTTGGCCCACCGTGTATATAAGTTGCAAGAAATAGACATTACCACCGTTTCACCAAATAAAAAAATAATATAGGGTGATGCATATTAAGAAAAAAATTTAAATAAAAACAATCTCGGTAACGCATAGTTTTCCCGTTATGCGCATTTTAAGTTTTCATATAAATATTTATAATTTTCTTCCTAATTTAAAATTTTTAACTTATACATACATACATACATATGTACATATGAATGTACATCTTATATTTTTGTTAAAAAAATGAACAATCTTACCTTGGTACAGGCAGCACTTCAGACAAATTGCAGTTGTCATTCAGTTTCATTCGTGTAACGGCATGTAAAACAAAAACAATATTTAATGCCCAAATTCACAGTCATTAGTTAGCTAATAGCAATCAGTAGTTTAACCAATAATATTTCATTCACAGCTTTTTGTTTACTATTAGTTAAACGGCCAAATGTCATTGGTTAACCAATAGTTAGGCAACAGCTGATTAGTAAATTATTATTAGTATTTTTGTTTTGATATTATCTAGCCTAATACAATATATATATATATATATATATATATATATATATATATCAGTTTTTTATTTTCGATGATATTTTGGTTTTCCCGAACCAATTTCAGCAGCAATTCACTATCTTGCGCAGTAAAGTTCGATGAGCGCGCTTGTTTTATCTATTTTTAAGAAATAATACAACAAATGTAGACAAAAATCATATGCTATAACAGTGCTACCAATATTGAAAATTAAAAGATTGTTAGGGTTACCATTCTTTGGTTATACTGAGTATGTTAGTTAAACAATACACTGTGAATATGAAGTATTAGTTAAACAATATTTATCATTTTAGTTTACTAATAGTTAACTAATAACTGTGAATTTGAGCCTAAGAATTTGTTTTTTATTTTAAATGTATGTATGTATTTGTGCGAATGAAGAAATTATTTCGACATCGTGGACCAGGCAGTTAATATGCATTCTTTTCCATGCATATTCACAATCTATTACAATTTTTGCCATTAACAATACACAAAAACTTTATTTTGCAATATATTTTCAACATTAAATTAAATTTAATCACACTCGCTATTGAAGTAAAACTAGAATAGATAATGAGAACATGCTTATAAATTATGCTGCAAAAGTTAAATTTTTAGTGTTAGCAATTTACCAATTATAAACAAATTTGCGGCCATTAAATTTTTGAAGTGTTTACTAATCACTGAATACCTAAAATGTATAGCTTGTACCAGCACTTATTAGATATCTCCTACATATGCCATTAAAGGGTGGCGATGGCACGATGGATGGTAGTCGGCACGTTGACTACGAATCCAAAAACAGACCTGGGTTCAACCCCAGTTTCAGACCAAAAATTTTAAAATAAAAATAAACATCTCGCATTTTTCTGATGTTGCATTAGTGTGTCTTTGTGTGTCAGTTGTTGTCGGAAGGTTTCAGTGGCGAAGGTATAGTCACTGGTCACTGAACAATACCGGCTTCAGCTGATAGCAATCCACAATCACATCAGAACGCCCTCCTTCGTCGGTATTGTGTACCACCGGCGAAGTAAAATAATAATAAAAATGGCTACTAAAGAAGCTACAGCACTGCTACGAGTATAAACAAAGAACGTGCGAAAGCAGAGCTGCAAAAATAATTAATTAAGCTTCACCTCCTGTCGTTTCTCCTACTATCCCTTTCCTATAGTTCCAGCACAATGCTTCGCATGTGTAGGAGTCATCTCCTGAGTGCTGGTCCTAGATAAAAAAAAAAAAAAAAAAAAAAAAAAATATCTATCTTAGGTGCTCAATGGAGTGGTTACATGGAGTACTTTTTTGGTTAATCTGATGCAATGCAAAGGTGGGTTATATGGTTCACTCCTAGGAGAACGTAATGTTAAATAGACCATGTTCTCTCCATACATTTGGTTTAGTCGTAGACTAGTCCTTGTCTTCTACGAAGTGCACTTTACATGTGCGTATGAACCAGTCATGTTAACTGCAGGGATTATATAAAGTTTATTTAATCAAACAAAAACAAATTTTCTTAGCACATTTATTTGCCAGCGAGAGTAAAACGAGTTATGCAAGAGAAATTAAACAAAGTGCGGGACGTAATGATAATCCCCGCCATAGAACATTTTCTTGTTTTTTAACATGCCCATACATTAATGGTTTCATGTGTGTTGCCCTTTTGGATAAACCAACAAGGAAATTTATTTTTGAGCGAGAATAAAATGAGAGCACCAAACTGAAAATAAGTAAACAAATCGTGTTAATTTCAAAACTTCCATAGAACGATTTATTTTATGAGAGATGCCGTTTCTATATACATATGTATGTACATATTCTTCTCTTTATTCACACTCCCATACAAATACATATCTACATATTTTTAAGAGGTAGATAAAGAATATGGTCTTCCGAAAGGTTTCATTGTACGATTAGTCATCGTTCGGATCGTATATATGTACGTCTATTCGTGACGCGTTTTTTTTTCAATATAAAGATTTTAAAAAATTTTATATAAAATGAGTACCAATAAAAACAAAAACATGTTGCCATCCGGCGTAAAATGTTGCGTAAAAAAATGCAAAAAATCCAAGAGAAATTACAAGAAATTAAAAATGTTTAAATTTCCTGCAGCGGATATGATATTCGGTCAAATTTGGAGGGATAAATGTAAAATTCCTAAGAAAGATTACGACAAAACTTTATTCGTATGCGGAAATCATTTCTTAAAGACACAAATTGGAAGAAAAAAATTGAAAGCGGACGCCATCCCTACAATAGATTTGGACGAGTCGGATGACGATTCAGAAGTCAGTGGTAAGTTATTCATAAAATAAAAAATATAAAATCAAGCAATTATTATTATTACATACCAACAAAATGTTTTATGCACCTATTTTGACAAGAAAAGAAGATATTCGTTTGAAATTATGATGAGTAAACAAAGAGACATAATACAAGACTTGAAGGAACATTTCTCATTTATATCTTTCTTTTTAATCGGTGTTGCCGCATTTTATTCTTTTTAATTTTAGCAAATTGACGATATATCATTTTAAATTTTTTGTATAGGTATTTGTATTTGCAAACTGAACATAAAATACCTCGAGCATTGTTATCAGTTTGGTAACTATTTTATGTATTGCAAACAAAAATAATTATATATACAGGTACATATGTATGTATTAAAGGGCTGCACAACATGTTCTACAATAAACATTTCAGTACTATGCAGTAGTTCCAAGCACTATATTTTACTTTAGTCATTACAAAAAATCAAGTATTTCACTTTAACATTTCCAAACAAAACAAATACTACCGTTAAAGCAGGGTGCATATGAGTGCTTTGTGCATGGTCAGCATCTTTTTATTTCTTAATTGGTCTGTGCGCGCACAAATCACAAGAAATTTTAAAAGAAGAAAATTCCGTTTGGCAAACCAAAAGTGCAAAATGTAAAGATAGAAACGAAAAACAAAAAGGATGGGAAAAACTTTCATCAAAATTTAAAAAAATTATATAAAAATGTTATAATTGAAAACGCAATTATAATTGC